>CM053166.1:135880728-137080728 GCA_028571685.1 Heterohyrax brucei | reverse complement strand
AGGCTATGTGAGCTCAAGGACTACTTTAAGAATCACATTGCAAGTACGTCTTCATACCAATGGTTGTAGTAGCAATGATATGGTGGATGGATGGATAAATCAATGTATAAATAGATATACAGACTGAGAGACGACATTGAGTCAACACCAACTCATAGTAGTCTCATGTACAACAGAACAAAATGTTGCCAGGTCCTTTATCATCCTCACAATTGCCAGAATGTTCAAGTTCCTCATTGCGGCTATTGTGACAATCCATCTCACTGAGGGTCTCCCATATCTTCATTGGCTCTCTGATTCACCAAATGCGTTCTCCAGCAACTGACACTTCCTGAAGATGTGTCCTCAGCAAGAGAGTCAGACAACATTCTATTGTGATCCATAAGGTTCTCATTGGCTAATTTTCAGAAGTAAATTGCCAGACCTTTGTAGTCTTAGTCTGAAAATTCCACTGGAACCTGCCCACCATGGGTAACCCTAAGAGCATTTGAAATACTGGTGGCATAGCTTTCAGTATCACAGCAACACACAAGCCAACATAGTACGACAAATTGACAGACAAGTGGCAGGATAATGATAAACAACAACAACAAAAAACAGTTGCCATGAAGTCAATTCTGACTCATGGTAGACAACTCCATGTCTACAGAGGAGAATGGCTCCATAGGGTTCTCACAGCTGTGGCCTTTCGGAGGCAGATTGTCAGGCCTTTCTGCTAAGTGCTTCTATGTGGGTTCAAACCACCAACCTTTTGGTTCTTAGCTGAGCATGTAATTGTTTATACCACCCAGCTGCTCCTGGAACATTGATAACCCCAAAACCCACTGCCACTGAGTCAATTCCAACTCATAGCAACCCTATAAGACAGTGCAGAACCACCATATGGTTTCTAAGACGGGCCTGGCAGATGAGAACTGCCAACCTTTTGGTTAGCAGCCATAGCGCTTAACCACTATGCCACCAGGGTTTCCAGGACAATGATAGGAAGAGTTATTTCTCAGTGGAATAGAGCCAGATGTCACTTGAGATTCAAAGGTCACAGGTTCCCAACCCTGTGGGCAAATGTGAGCCATCCAAAATTTAAGTGTCCTCTCTGTACTTTAACTACGGTATCTCATTTGATTCTTAAAACAAATCCAGAAGGTAAGGATTATTACACAGTACACCCATGCCCTGGATAAGAAAATTGTGGGTCACAGAAGTTATCTTCCCAGGGTCAAACAGCTATTAGGTAGTGAAGCAAGGATTCAAAGTCAAGTCTGACTCCACAAACACCAGCTTTTACAGAAATACCATAACAGAAGTGAAGGCCCTAAAACATATCGAACTCAAATGCAAGGGAAGAAGTACTTACTCCCAGGGCCTGTGATTTAACTACAGACTTCTTATATCCCACTTTCCTGAATAAGCTGTACTCTGCATTTGACATTTGAGGAGGGTGTGAACATTCGATTAGCAGGATAGGGGCAGAATCAGCATCAGCTCCTGGATTCCCTATCAACTCTCTCCCAGAGTGATACAAGAAAGAAAGAGAGAGGGGGTGGAAAGAAGTACAGGGTAGAGTTAAGGGAAGGAGGAAAGAGACATACTAAAACAGCTGCATCTGTAGCATTTTTAATAGGTACAATCAGAATGCTCCTTAGAAGCAAGGATGGGAAGACTTCATCTCACATACTTGGACATGTTGTCAGGAGGGATCAGTCCCTGGAGAAGGACATCATGCTTGGTAAAGTAGAAGGCGTGTCTTAGTCAACTAGTATTGCTGTAACAGAAATACCACAAGCGGACAGATTTAACAAAGAGAAATTCATTTTCTCACAGAAAAGTCGGCTAAAAGTTCAAACTTAGGGCATCAGCTCCAGGGCAAGGCTTTCTCTGTTGGCTCTGGAGAGAGGTCCTTGTTGTCAATCTTCACCTAGACTGAGAGCTTCTCAGGGGTAGGTACACCAAGTCCAAAGGATGAGCTCTGCTTCCGGTGCTTCTTTCCCACTGGTTTGAGGTTCCCTGGTCTCTCCACTCACTTACCTCTTTTGCATCTCAAGAGACTGCCCCAAGACACAATCCAATCTCTTAGATTGAGTCCTGCCTCACTAACACAACCACCACCTATCCCTCCACATTAACATCACAGAGGCAGGATTTACAATGTATAGGAAAATCACACAATGCCCTGGGAATCGTGGCCCTGGCCAAACTGGTAGTGTACATTTTTGAGGGGACATAATTCAATCCATGACAGAGTGTTCTAGTTACTCTGTGCCTCTATAAAAGAAATACCACAAGTGGATGGCTTTAACACACAGAAGTTTATTCTCTCAGTCAAGTAGGCTACAATTCCAAATTCAGGGTGTTAGCTCCAGGGGAAGGCTCTCTGGGTTGGCTCTGAAGGAAGGTTCTTGTCATTAACCTCCCTCTGGAGTAGGAGCTTCTCAATGCTGGAATGCTGGGTCCAAAGGATGAGTTCTGTTCTCAGAGCTGCTTTCTTGGTTGTGTGAGAGCCCTACTCTCTGGTTGCTTCCCTTTCTTTTAATCTCTTGTAAGATAAAGGATACTGCAGGCCACACTCCAGGGAATCTTCCTTTACTTTGAATCAGGGATGCAACCTTAGTAAGAGTGTTACAATCCCACTCTAAATCCTCCTTAATATAATATTGCAATCACAACACGGAGGACAACCACACAATCCTGGGAATCATGGCCCAGCCAAGTTGACACATATTTTGCAGGGGACAAAATTCAATTAATGATAGAGCATGCATGGGGGGGGAAAGGAAGGCCCTCAATGAGATGGATTGACACAATGGCTGCAACACTGGGCTTAAGCATAACAATGATTGTGAGGGTAGTGCAGGACCCTATTGTATACAGGATCGCTATGAGTTGGAACCAACTCAACGCCACATAAAAACAACAAAAATAATGAAATAAAGTGCAGAAATCTTGAATGTAATACTTTGATCAATTTTACATATTTATCCACCTCTGTAACTCCTATCCGGGTCCAGAAATAGGACATCTCCATCACCTCAATGGTTTTCTTCCTCTCCTTACCAGTTAAACCCTAACCCCCCACCCCTAGAACCCAGATGTAACCACTAATCTAATTACTGCAAATATATATTAAGCTGGATTTCCAAAAATTTTATAGAAATGGAATCATATAGTATGTGGGTTATTTTGTCTGTTTTGCTTTGGTCTTTTACTCAGCATAACTGTTTTGAGGTTCGTCCACATTGGTGTGTACATCAATAATTTATTCTTTTTATTTCTAAGCAGCATTCCATTGAATGAGATGCCACAGTTTGTTTATCTACCCACTTGTTTTATTCACATTTGAGTTGTTTCTGATTTGGCGTGATTATGACGAGAGATGTTTGACCATTCTTGGACAAGTCTTTGTATACAAATATGCTATTTTCTTGGGTGTATACCTAGGGATGGAATTGTTGAATGGATCATAGGATAGATATATATTTAGCTATGTTGTTGTTAGCTGCTATCTAGTCTATTCTGACTCCTTACAACCTTGTCAGTGCAGAGCAGAACTGTTCCACAGTGTTTTCAAGGCTGAGACCTTTTGGAAACCGATCACCAGGACTTCTTCTCAGGTGCCTATGGGTGGAATTGAACTGCCAACCTTATAGCTAGTAGTCAAGCACTTAGTGTTTGCTATAGTACATTCAAAAGCACTAAATCTTAGATCTCTGTCCTCTACCTAGCCTGATTTTTTACTTCCCCCCAAATGAAAATTTTTTTTACACATACTGTCCACAGAAAACCTGGAAAATACAGGAAAGTAGAAAGAAGAAAAACTAAGACTCCCATAATGCAGGGCTTTCTGGGATTTGGTGATCTCTGGTGACTGCTTTTGTTTCCTGCCTTTTTAATGACCTTTTTCTTTCTTCACATATCATGTCCTTTATGTCATCCCACAACTCATCTGGTCTTATGTCATCAGTGTTCAATGCATCAAATCTATTCTTGAAACGGTCTCCAGATTCAGGTGGGATATAATCGAAGTCGTAAGAAAGAAAAGACCAAAATGGATGCCAGAAGAGACTCTTAAACTTACTTTTGAAGGTACAGTAGTTAAAGAGAATGGAAAAAAATGATGATGTAAAACAGCGGAACAGAAAATTGCAAAGGAAAACTTGAGAAGACAAAGTAAAGGATTATAATGAAATATACAAAGACCTGGAGTTAGGAAGTCAAAAGGGGAGCATATGCTCAGCATTTCTAAAGCCAAAAGAACCAAAGAAAAAACTCAAGCTTCAAGTTGCAATTTGAAGGATTCTATGAGCAAAACGGAAACATTGGTGGTGTAGTGGTAAGTGCTGTGTCTGCTTAACCAAAGAGGCCAGGAGTTCGAATCTGCCAGGCACTCCTTGGAGAAAATCTATGGAACAGTTCTACTCTGTCGTATAGGGTCTCTTTGAGTTGGAATTGACTCAACAGCAGTGGGTTTTATGAGCAAAATATACCACTGCTGATGTCACATGGATCTTGGCTGAAAGCAGACATCACCAGAAAGATGGTTATCTATATTTTATTAACTATGCAAAGGCTTTCAACTGTGTGTATCCTAAGAAATTACAGAAAACATTGCAAAGAAGGGGAATTGCAGAACACTTAACTCTGTTCATGTGGAACCTGTACATAGACCAATAAGCAGTTATTTGAACAGAATAAAAGTATACTGCGTGGTTTAAAATCAGGAAAGGTATGTGTCAGGGTTGTATTCTTTCATCACACTTATTCAGTCTGTATGCTGAGCAAATAAGCTGATAAACTGTATTATATGAAGAAGAGAATGGCATCAGAATTGGTGGAAGATCCATTAACAACCTGCACTATGCACATGACACAACATTGCTTGCTGAAAGAGGACTTCAAACACTGATGAAGAACAAAGACCGTAGCCTTCAGTACGGATTACATCTCACCACAAAGAAAACAAAAATCTTCACAACTGAGCCAAATAAGCAACATCCTCATAAATAGAAAATATTAAAGTTGTTACGGCTTTCATTTTGCTTGGATCCACAGGCAACATCCATGGAGTCAAATAGTCAAACAAAGTACTGCATGGGGCAAATCTGCCACAGAAGATCTCTTTATAGTGTTGAAAACAACGATGTCACCCTGAGGACTAAGGTGTGCCTGACCCATGCCATAGTAATTTCACTTGCCTCATATGCATGTGAAAGCTGGTGTTTTAGTCAGCTAGGGATGCTCTAACAGAAATACCACAGAGTGGATGGCTTTAATAAAGGAAGGTTTATTCTTACATAGTCTGGTAGGCTGCAAGTCCATATTCAGGGTGTTTGCTCCAGGGGAAGGCTTTCCCCTTGTCGGCTGAGGAAGGAAGTCCGGTATTGCATCAGTCTTTGTCCAGGGAGCATCTTGGCGCAGGAACCTCGGGTCTGAAGGTCGCGCTCTTCTCCCGGTGCTGCTTTCTTGATGGTATGAGGTTCCCAATTCTCTGCTTGCTTCTCTTTCCTTTTATCTCTTGCAGGATGAAAGGATTAAGGGTGGGGCAAGCCACACTCCAGGGAAACTCCCTTTACAGTGGAGCAGGGAGGTGATCTTATAAAGGGATTTACAGTGCCACCCTAATCCCTTTAACCTACAGCATAGGAAGACCACAAAATGGAGGACAGTCACAAGATACTGGGAATCATGGCCCAGCCACCTGGCTACACATATTTTTGGGGGGACACAATTCAATCCATGACAGCTGGTATTGGCAAAGGATATTGATGATACCATGGACTGCCAGAAGAATACACAAAAACATACGTATCGGAAGAAGTACAAACAGAATGCTCTTTGGAAGTGAGGATGGTGACAGTTTGCGTTACATATTTTGGGTGTGTTATCAGGAGGGACCACTTCCTGGAGGACACTTTGGTAAAGCAGAGGATCAGTGAAAAACAGGAAGATCCTCAACAGGATGGACTAACACAGTGGCTGCAACGATGGGCTCCAATATAACAATAATCATCAAGAAGATACAGCACTGGGCAGCGTTTTGTTGTGTAGTATGTAGGGTCGCTATGAGTTGGAACTGATGCAATGACACCTAACAACAGTGACTGCCTTGATAATGCATAATCATAGCTAGAGAGTGTCCAGAAAGTTAACTGAGTAGAAGGTCAAACAGAAATCAATTTACAAATCCATGGAGACCCTCACTATGGAGTCTGAGCTGAGAATAATGTGAGACTGGGTTTGAACAGGGCCTCTAGTCAGGCCCAGAAAGAAGCAATTCCATGTTTTCTGCCAGCAAAGGGAACTCACAACCCAGTTTCTTCCTGTCCTGTCAACTGAGTTGGTGCCTACCAAGAGAAAAGCAGGTGACATCACAGATGCTTAAATTACGTATTAAAGCATGCTACATTTATACAGTGGAATACAGCTCAGCATTAAAATATGATTATGTAGATCTATATTTATCAATATGATAAAATATGATCAGGGCCTATTTTTTTCTTTTTTTTAAACTGTGCTTTAGGTGAAAGTTTACAGATCAATTTTTCATACAAAAATGTATACACATAGTGTTTTGTGATATTGGTTAACAATCTCCACAATGTGAGAGCACATTCTCCTTTCCCATCCAGGGTTTCTTATATCCATTCAGCCAGTTCCTGTTCTTTACTTCCTGTCTTCTCATCTTGACTCTGGGAAAGAGCCGTCCATCTGGTCTCACATATCTGATTGAACCAAGAAGCATGCTCCTCATGTGCATTACTTTTAGTTTTATAACAGTGTCTAATCTTTGTCTGAAGAGTGGCCTTTGGGAATGGTTTCAGTTCTGGGTTACCAGAGCATACACGGGCATGGTTTGGGGCCTCCTCCAAACCAGTAAGTATCAGATCAGTAAGTCTGGTTGTTTCACATGAGTTTGATTTTTGCTACACACTCTTCCTGCTCTCTTCAGAGTCTATGTTTCGCTTCCTGTCATTTTTTTAATGATTTACTTATTTTTGGCTATTTTTGTTGTTGTTATAAAAGCATACAGCAAGATATACACCAATTCAACAATTTCTTCAAGTACATTTCAGTGACATTGATGATTTTCTTTCAATTCTCATCCTCCTTTTCTAAATTGTTCCTCCCCCATTAACATAAACTCACTGCCCTCTAACTTTCCTATCGATCTTCTGAGTTACTGTTATAAATTTGATCTCATATAAATAAATCTTGAAATAGGATAATGATCAAGGCAGACATTTTTTACTAGTTAAGCTAAACTATCCTTTGTTTTTAAGAAAACGTCAGGGGACATTTTTGGTTTAAGGTTTAAAGATCATCTCAGTGCCATGGTTTCAAGGATTCATTCGGCCTCCATGGATCCCAAAAGTCTCGAGTCCATGAGAATTTCAAATTCTGTTGCTGATTTTTCCCACTTTTCATCAGGATTTTTAAGGACTTATTTTAGTGTGTAGCTAAGATAATGAGATCTGAAGTCAGACCAGATTCGATACCTGGCTAGCTCTGTGACCTTAAGGACGTGACAGAGCCTTGCTGTACCCCCAGTTCATAATCCACGAATGGTGGGAACGGTAACACCTACCTCATTGGACATATTGGAGGATTAAATAAGATAGAACATCGGCATGTTTAGAAACGCATTTAAAACAAGTACAGTTTGGTTCATGATAAATTTAACAACCTGAAATTAACTACCTGAAACAGCCGTCAACACTACCCTGCAGTCCTATATTTCCCTGGTCAAGCCACTCTCACGTTTATAACTATTTCAAGCCTCTCTACTTTCTTTACACTTCTATATGTAGATGACCATGCCTCCGATTTACAGAGAAAACAACGTGAGGAAGGAAGCCTTCACAAGGGAGCACACCCTCATCTTCCTAACACCATACATAAGCCTACTGATACCTGCACACATTCCATCATCAGTCTCTCAAGGCAGAGATGCTCTCTCTTCTCCCCCTAGGACTAATTTCTCCACTTATGCTTTGGATCCCAGACCCTCTTCTTTCTCAGCAAATGTACACTATCACTTATGCCACCACACTCAACTGATCCCTAACTGTGAACTTTACAGCCACAAATTGTTTCCCTATGAGGAAAAAAAAAAAGCCTCTTTTGATACCTTACCCCACTCCAGCTACTACCCTGTCTTCTCCCTGCCCTTCTCAATCAAACTGGTTGGAATTGTTCTTTATACCTTTGTTTCCATTTCCTTCCCTTCCCTTCTCTACACACCATATTCTAGTCCATTCCAATATTGATTTCTGCCCTGTCACTCCATGAAAATAGATAGGACTGAGGTCACCAAAGAGTTCCGGGGTAGTGCAAATGATTAAGCGCTTGACTACTGGTAGAAAAGTTGGCAATTTGAATCTACTGAGGCACCTCGGAAGAAAGGCCCGGCAATTTCCTGCCAAAAGGTTGCAGCCTTGAAAACCCCATGGAGCAGTTCTACTCTGCACAGATGGGGCTGCCATGAGTCAGAACTGACTGCATAGCAATTAACAACAACCACCACCACCAAGTCACCAGTGTCCTCTATATCCTTAACATAATACATATTTACGAGTCCACATATCATTTGACCTCTCAGCATTAGTGGACACTGCTGACAGACTAGTCCCTACTTCTTGAAACAGTCTCTTCCTTTGGCTTCAGTGATACAAGTCATTCCTAAAATTCTCCCGCTTTTCTTTTTGGAAACCCACAGTTTATTATTTGGTTTAAACACATAGCAAGAAGCAAGAGGGAAAAGATGGCGTACGTGGGTATGGTGTAAATGGTGGAATGACTACATTCTGAATCCGAGGTACAGAATGCTCTCATGTTCTCAGCTGTACCAGTTATCTCTGCTGATGATGTGATTACAAGAACCAGTGTTGAAGGTCAAGCAAGGGGGTCCATAGATGGAAGGTACTCTGGCCAATGACACAAACTTGTTCTTTCAGAGACACAAAAACAAGTAGTACACCTGGGTAATAGTTACAGCTTGCCATATGAGACTGCTGAAGAGCCAAAGGTTTTGTGTTTCTTGGGGAGAGGACACATGAACAGATGGCCAAACCAAAGACTCATGAATATTTACTGAATCTTAATGTTCAGTGCCTCTCTTAGTGCTTCATGTGCCTATTTAACCTAAACTATACCCGTTGCTGTCAAGTTGATTTCTGACTCATAGCAGCCCTATAGTAAAGAGTAGAACTGCCCCATAGGGTTTCCAAGGAGTGCCTCGTGGGTTCCAACTGCCAGTCTTTTGATTAGCAGCTGTAGCTCTCAACCACTACACCACTAGGGTTTCCCCAAGACATTTAGCGTATCATAAATATTTAGAACTTCTTATTTTGTCTTGGGAAACCCTGGTGGTGTAGTGGGTTAAGTGCTACCACTGCTAACCACAAGGTCGGCAGTTCAAATCCACCAGGTGCTCCTTGAATACTCTGGGGGTCAGTTCTACCCTGGCCCCTAGGGTCACCATGAGTCGGATCCGACTTGATGGCACTTGGCTTGGCTATTTTGTATACAAGGACTATTTTGTGAACAGGTAGCTCATGAACATGTAATGCCTCATGAATAGTAGGTATCGCTTGGTCCCTCCACCCCTTTCTAACTTATTTAGTCTTTGCTTACTAACTCAGGAGTCCCAGTGGTTAAGCACGCAGCTGTTAACTGAAAGGTCAGTGGTTCAAACCCACCAGCCATTCCTTGAGTAAAAGATGTGCCACTATGCTTCTGAAAGTTTTGCAACTTTGGAAGCCCCATGGGGCAATTCTACTCTGCTCTACAGGGCCGCTATGAGTTAGAATTGTCTTGAAGGCAGTGGGTTTCATTTTCAACTGCTCATCAATACCGAACACATCTTTAAAAGTTCAGTGTATGTTTCACACACTACAAACTTGAATTAAACTGCTTATCTTTTACAATAATCTATAATAGAATTAAATGTTTTCAAAAGCAAATGCACTTCATACTGGATTAACATATTAAATAGTGAAGTAAAGTAAAGACACAACACACATAATTGATACAAAGACACTAAACTTGGGTAAATTTATCTATGATATCTTAAACACCTTGGAAATTCCAAGAACTACTTGTATCTTATTTTGTGTTGCCTCACCCATAATTATAGATACTGCATTCTTAGTGTTAAGAGAACAATTCTGTTTTTGTGATAACTGATGATACAAAAGTTTCATGCTGCTGCTCAACAGACACATAATTTCTTTTGCTTTCATACTTTGGAGGTTTTATGTCATATCACAATTTTTCATCTAGCTACATTTCTTTCTTTTCAAGGAGGTGATGTTAATGTGAATGATATGGAAAATATTCTGGGAAAAATTGGAGTATTTACAGACAAGGAATGCTTGGAACCAGAGAAAAATCTGTCAACTGATGGTGAGCATTTAAAATAACAGTGTAGTTGTTAAGGAACTTACAGTTGTGTTCATTTATTGAGAACGTCCATAACTATCTCTATTTGATATCTTTTTTAAAAAAATGTGTTTCACATTAGGAGGCCTTTCACTACCTGACTTTAGAACCTATCACACTGTGACATCAGTCAAAACTGCCTGGTACTGGTACAAAAAGAGACATATAGACCAATGGAATAGAGCTGAGACCCCAGAGATGCCACCATCCTCTTATGAACAGCTGATATTTGACAAAGGCCCTAAGATTGTAAACTAGGGTAAAAACAGTCTCTTCAACAAATGGTGCTGGCAAAATTGGATATCCATCTGCAAAAAGTTGAAACAAGACCCATATCTCACACCTTGCACAAAAATCAACTCAAACTGCATAAAAGACCTAAGTATCAAACCTAAAATGATAAAGATCATCCAAGAAAAAATAGGATCAACAATGGAAGTTTTAATACACAACATAAACAAATCTCAAAATCTGACAAACACAGCACAATCAACAGACAAGAAGATAGACAAATGGGAACTACTAAGAATCACTTTTGCTCATCCAAAGACTTTATCAAAAGAATTAAAAGACCACCTACAGAATGGGAAAAAATATTTGGCAACTATACGTTAGACCAAAGTCTGATCTCCATAATCTACAAAGTACTGTAAATTATCAACAAGAAAAGGATAAATAATTCAATTAAACACTGGGCAGAGGAGATGGACAGGCATTTCTCTAAAGAGGATATCCAGGCAGCCAAAAGACACAGGCAGAAATGCTCATGATCATTAGCTATTAAAGAAATCCAAATCAAAACGACAATGACATACCATCTCACTCCAGCTAGGTTGGCCATGATCCAAAAAACACAAAACAACAAATGTTGGAGAGGCTATGGAGAAATTAGAACTCTCTACACTGCTGGTGGGATTGCAAAATGGTACAACCTCTTTGGAAAGCAATCTGGCAATTCCTTAAAAAGCTGGAAATAGATATGCCATTTGACCCAGTAATTCCACTGCTTGGAATATATCCTACAGCAGCAAGGGTAGTCACACAAACAGATAGATGCACACGAATGTTTATTGCAGCACAGTCCACAATAGCAAAAAGATGGAATCAACCCAGATGCCCAACAACAGACAATAAACAATGGAACACTATGCAATGATAAAGAATAACTGATAATTTTAGGAAGCATCTCATAACCCAGTCTCAGCTGGAAGACATGCTGAGTGAAATCAGCCAGTGGCACAAGGGAAAATATGGTATGAGACCCCCTACTATAAGGACTTAAAAACAGACTCATGTACAGAAGAAAAGACACTTTGATGGCTGCAAGAGAGGGGAGGGAAGGAGGGAGAAGGTTAGTTATAGATTAGATAGTTGATAGAAATTTGGTTGGGTGAAATCAGTGACAGCACATATTAGAAAGAAGATCAATTTAGCTGAACTTCAACATAACCTGAAAACTCTTCCAATCTTAACCTAATATCACAAGGACAGAGTAGCAAGGGTGGGGGCCAGGGACTACACTCTCAGGGAACATTGAGGCCAACTGGCATAACTAGCTTATTGCTAAGAGAGTCTTCTGCACCCAATACTGGTGAGTGGCGTCTGGGGTCTTTTTGTTGTTGTTGTTGTTATTATGACTGAGTGAAAATGTACATTACCATATAAATTTACATGCCCACCTATATATAGTTTCCACTGCTTTCCCTGCCCCGTGACAGCACATTATTCCTCTCTGCTCCATACATGTCTCATCCTCCCAACAGTCTCCTTTCCCCTTCTCTCCACCCACTCTCCTTCCTCCAGCCAGAGCTCAGCAGGATGATATCCTATAGATGCATAGAACCATAAAGTGTATCCAATATGGCCACTCTGCATCGCCAAGTCCAATCCATTCGTGTCTGAAGAGTGGACCTTCACTATGATTTACGGGCAAGGGCAACATCAGGGCCAGGGGCCATGCTCCCAGGGGAACCCCGAAGCCACTGGACCATCAATTGCGGTCTTTTAGTGGAGATCTGAGGGTGCACCCCTTTTTATTCTCGTGTTGCCAGTGAGACTCAACTTAGTGAGTTCCATCGAGGCTATCACTGGTGGTGGCTGGGCCCCATCCTGTTCTTCCGGTCCCAAGTCGATGTAGGCACCCACTCATGTGGGTCTCTCTGTCTTCTGGGTTGTCTTTACCCCATGTCATTTTGGTCCTCGGTGATCATCCTTTCCTGCTGAGTTGGGACCATTTGCTGTGCCCTTGGTTGGCAGCTTGGCAACTTTTAAGACCCATCTCAGGTCTTAAAAGATAACAAGCTGCAAAGCTAACAAGCTGCCATCTGAGGTACACCAAATGGTCCCAACTCAGCTGGAATCGATGATCACCAAGGACAACAGCAACACTGGGGAAAGAGAACCCAGAACACAGAAAGACCCTCGTGAAAGGGTAACTATACCAACATGTGACCAGAAGAACCAGGTGGTGTCCAGCCACCACCAATGACAGCTGTGATGGGGCTCACAATGTTGAGTCCCAGTGGCAACACGTGTAAAAAAAGGCGTGCACCCTGAGAACTCCACTAAAAGACCGCAATTGATGGTCTGAAGGCCTGGGGGTTCCCCTGGAGCATGGCCCCTAGACCTGATGCTGCTCATGATTATAAATCATTACTGAGGTCAACTCTTTGGACAGGAATAGATTGGACTTGGGGTAACAGAGTAACCACGTCGTGTGTGCCCTTTATGGTTCTATGCATCTATAGGATGTCGTCCTACTGGCCTCTTACTAGAGGGGAGTGGAGAGGGTGGAGGGGAGGGGACAGGAGATTGTTAAGAGGATATGTGACGTGTATAGAATGGAAAGGAGGAGTGTGCTGTCACTGGGAAAGGAGAGCAGAAAGAGATGCAGATATGTAGGCATGTAAATCTAAACTGGATTGTACACTTTCATTCAATCACAATAAAAAAATTATGTTTTACAAAACAACAAATGCTGGAGAGGCTGTGGAGAAAGTGGAACCCTCCTACACTGTTGGTGGGGTTGCAAAATGGTCCAGGCTCTTTGGAAAGCAATCTGGCACTTCCTTAAAAAAACAGATATGGATATACCATTTGACCCAGTAATTCCACTACTTGGACTATATCCTACAGAATCAAGGCCTTTCACACCAATGGACACATGCACAAGAATGTTTATCGCAGCACAGTCCATGATAGCAAAAAGATGGAATCAACCCAGATGCCCAATAACAGAGGAATGGATAGGTAAACTATGGTATATATACTTAATGGAGCACTATGCAATGATAAAGAATAACGATGATTCCAGGAAACATCTCATAACCTGGTTTTAATTGGAAGGCATTATGTTGAGTGAAAGCAGTCAGTGACAAAAGGACAAATATTGTATGAGACCTCTACAATAAGATCTCAAAAACAGACTTGTGTATAGAAGAAAAGATGCTTTGACAGCTGCAAGGGAGGGAAGGGAGGGAGGGCGGTGGGGGAGGGTCTAGATTAGATAGTTGTTAGAAATCTGGTTGAGTGAAATCAGTGATAGCACACATTTAAAACAAGAACAATATTAAGTGGACTTCAGCATAACTTGAATGCTCCTTCCATCTTAACCCAATATTGCAAGGACAGAGTAGCTGGGGCAGGGGGCAGGGGACCATGCTCTCAGGCGAAATCGAGGCCAATTGGCACAACAAGCATTTTGCTAAGAGGGCTCTCTGCACCCCACATTGGTGTGTGGCCTCTGGGGTCTTAAAAGCTGCCAAGCTGCCATCCGAGGGCACTGCAAATGGTCCCAATTCAGCAGGAAAGGATGATCACCGAGGACCAAAATGACATGGGGTAAAGACAACCCAGAAGATAGAGAGACCCACATGAGTGGGTGCCTACATCGACTTGGGAACAGAAGAACTGGATGGTGCCCGGCCACCATCAGTGATAGCTGTGATGGAGCTCACTAAGTTGAGTCTTACTGGCAAAACAAGAATAAAAAGGGGTGCATCCTGAGCTCTCCACTAAAAGACCGCAATTGATGGTCCAGGGGCTTCAGGGTTCCCCTGGGAGCATGGCCTCTGGCCCTGATGCTACCCTTGCCCATAAGTCATAACGAAGGTCCACTCTTTGGACACAAATGTATTGGACTTGGCGATGCAGTGACCATATATTGGATGCACTTTATGGTTCTATGCATCTATAGGATATCATCCTGCTGATCTCTGGCTGGAGGAAGGAGAGCGGGTGGAGAGGAGGGGAAAGGAGACTTGGGAGGATGAGACATGTATGGAGCAGAGAGGAATAGTGTGCTGGCACCAGACAGGGAGAGCAGTGGAAGCTGCATATAGGTGGGCATGTAAATTTATATGGGAATGTACATTTTCACTCAGTCATATTAATTTAAAAAAATGTGTTTTAGGTGAAAGTTTATAGAGAAAACTAGTTTATTATTAAACATACAATTAGTACACATGTTGTTTTGTGACACTGGTAGCCAACCCGTGAATGTGTCAAAATGCTCTCCTTGTTGAGATAGGATTCCCCATTTATATTTGTCCAGCTCTCCCGTCTCCTTCTGCCTTCTCATCCTTGCCCCTGGGCTGGCGTGCCCATTTAGTGTCATATACATGGTTAAGCTACATGTGTTATTGTTTGTTTCATGGGCCTGTCCAATCTATGGCTGAAGGTTGAGCCTCAGGAGTGAGGTACAGAATGTTCGCATGCTTTCAACTGCACCAGTTATCTCTGCTGATGATGTGATTACAAGAACCAGTGTTGAAAGTCAAGTAAGGGGGTCCATAGATGGAAGGTACTCTGGCCAATGACATAAACTTGTCCTTTCAGAGAGACACAAAAACAAGTGGCACACCTGGATAATAGTTGCAGCTTGCCATATGAGACTGCTGAAGAGCCAAAGGTTTTAGGTTTCTTGGGCAGTAGTGACATCAGTACCAAATTAAAAGAGTGTCTGGGGGCCCTACTCTTGGTTTTGATTTTTGTTTTTAATAAGAGGATTTTTAGAAGGAATAAAGGAGTTTTATCTTATGAAGTAATCCTAACATGTCATTTCAGTTTTAGAATCATCTGCTCCTTCAGTCACTAGCCTGCTATCAGAACACAGAATAGCCTATTCTTCCTTTTGATTCCAGTGGGGCAGTGTCATCAAGACTAAGCTGGGAGACATACATAGTGCTAGAAGGGGAACAACACGGAGAAATTAAAGGGAGGAGTAAGAGGTGCTATGTTTCAGCATAGCAGGGTGTTAGCAATAGTTTCCTCATGACCCAGGGAGCCACATCCCGAACTTTCTCCACTTCTTTGCTTTTCCTTTTCTTTTTTTTTTCCAGATAAGTTAGACCTTTTCTGGGGTTAATTGCGATGTCTGTCTTTTTTCAGTTAAAGTTTTTGGTATTGCCTTTCTTCATCTCTCACTGGTGTGTCCTGATTTATGTCTTTATTACAGCTGATGGAAAGGTGTGTCAGAATAGGTTACTGTTGTTGTTAGGTGCTGCTGAGTCTGGTATGGAAGCCCTTAAAGGTGAGAAGTATAATGAAAAGGCAGATGAATCTGAAATCTATGTGCTTTGCATTCTCTAAATTTAGAATCCTGCCACCACCATATGTGTGTTTATGCATAAAACCACACTAATGGTTTTTTCCCCAAAGATCATCTCTGCATATGTTTTCCCAAGTAATCTTCTGTATCACTCTCTAACTCTGAGATTGTAGTGCAAACCCTCAGTGACATGGTAAACTGGGAAAATATCTTCTTAGCACAGGTAGATGACCTCTGAACATTCTTTCCTATCTCCCTCACTGCTCTTAACCCGTTTCCTTAACAGGTGAATCCTCTGCTACTCTACATTAAATACTGGCATTTCTCAAGGCTTCTTCCTATGTTCTCTTATATTCTCTGATACTTAGATCTTCTTATCCTCACAACGTGGCTTCAGTTACTGCCTATCTGCATACAGCCCACACTTTGTATCTCCAGGCTAGACTCCTCTTCTGAGTTCTAGATCCATCTACCTAATTAGCTGTATGATGACTCTCAAATATCTCAAAGTCACCTCAAACACATGTTTAAGACCAAACTCACAATCTTCATTCCTGATTCTGCTGTTGAATGTTCTCTGAGTCAGATAACAGTACTGCCAAACACACAGTTGTACAAGCTAGAAACTTAGCCATTCTTGACCCCTGCCTCTCTCTCATACCTAATTCCAATCCATTGCCAAATCCAGTGGGTTTTGTCTCCTAATTAACTCTAAAATATACTAATTTCCTCCATATAAATGAGAGAAATCCAGTGGGTTTTGTCTCCTAATTAACTCTAAAATATACTAATTTCCTCCATATAAATGAGAGAAACCCTCAATGAGATGGATTGACACAATAGCTACTACAACGAACTTAATGATACCAATAACCATGAAAGCGGCACAATATTTCATTCTGTCATACATCAAGTCCACCACGAGCTGGAGCTTACTCAGTGGTAACCACGACCATTACCACCACTCTAGTCCAGGCTGACAGTATCTATAATATTAATTGTTCCAATAGATCCTAATGGGACCCCTCCCAGTACATTCTGACTCCTCTTCAATCTTCCATCCATACTACGCCAGGCTGATATATTCAAAAGGCAAATCCAATTTACCACCCACATCCCAAGGGCCTCCAGTGGCACTTATAATATATATGAAGCCACGTAGGTTGGCTTCTAACACCCTGCAGACACAGCCTCAACTTTAACCCACACTCTTCTCTCTCAGAACTCCAGTCATACTGGCATTTGCTCAATCTCTTTTACTCACCATGGAAACCCTGGTGGCATAGTGGTCAAGTGCCATGGATGCTAACCAAAAGGGCAGAAGTTCAAATCCACCAGGCGCTCCTCGGAAACTCTATGGGGCAATTCTAGTCTGTACTATAGGGTCATTAAGAGGCAGAATCGACTCGACGGCAGTGGGTGTTGTTGTTTTTTTTTTTTTTTTTTTGCTCACCATACACTGTGAATACAGAGTTGACATGTCATGGCTTTGGCAACCAACCTCACAAAACAACATTCGTATTGTTTAATGTGAATTAACTTACTCTGTAAACTTTCTCCTAAAGCACAATAGGAAGAAAAAAAAAAAAGACAGCAAAGAGAGATAGCTGTGGAGGTTTTTAATAAACAGACATAATTCTAAGTTCCTTAAAGGCTATGTTGTTATTTTAAATGCTCACCATCAATTGGCAGGTTTTTCTCTAGTTCCAAGCATTCCTCAGCTGTAAATGTCCCAATTTTTCCCAGAATATTTTTCATTATCACTCACATTAGCTTCTCCTCCTCCAAAACAAAGAAATATAGATGTTCTCAAGATTTCTCCAATCTGTCAGACCAGCAATTCTAGCCTTTTTTTCGTGGTTTGACTTTTGCTGTACATTTTCTCCAGCTCTCTGGAACCCTCTATTGCAGTCTCTATCTGAGCACTGTATAAGGAAAGGAGGCTTCCCTCAACGCACCTTGCAGCCTGGGTGGTGCAAGTGGTTTACCCAACTGTTAACTTTAAGGGTGGCAGTGGCTCCGCGGAAGAAGGGCTTGGCGAACTATGGAGCCGTTCTACTTTGTAACACATGAGATCCCCATGAGTCAGGCAACTCTACGGCAGCTAACAACTCACCTTACCTTACTCGCCCTGCTTGTGAGTGGCAGCTAGCAGGGTTGCTAGCCTCAGGGCACAAAGAACCTCCCCTCCCACCCGGTCTCCAGGCTACAGTAGGAGGAGGGGCGTTTAGGCGCGCGTCTGGAGCAGGAAGCTGGGCTCCCCTGGGACCGCCCAAAGATAACCCACCGAGGGGAGTGTCTGCCACAGGCCGGGTATCGAGGGCGGCTCCAAAGACACCCCTTCCCTTCCCCCGTAGCGTGAATCAGTGTTGAGTTTTATTGTGGTGGCGCCCGCTAGGGCTGAAGGAGCTTCTGGGCCCTGAGAGAGCTAGCGAGGGTCTGTGTTCTTTCCCAGATTCTGGGCTGTGGCGGCGATCAAAGTGGTTGTCTCCCTTCTCACAGCTGCGCTGCCACCCAGCCCACCGTCCCCCGCTCCCTCCCCACCATCAGTCACTGCCAACGCCGACTACGTCCCCCGCGGGAGCCCCCCGCGCGCCTGCCCGTGGCCGCCATTTTCCCGGCAGCCTCTTCATCATCCCTTTTCCTGAAAACATGCTCTGGGCTGGGGGAACATTGAGGGTCTCAGAAAAGGGGGTTTGGGGAGGAAGGAATAGATTCTTACCAATCTCCGCTCTGCTGAGGCCCCAACCTATCTCTTGCTTTCTCCGGCCTGGTGAGGGGCTAGCGTAAAGAGAGCAGGCTGGGAAGCGAGAGAGCAGTCACCAGACCCAGCGCAGGGCATCGGCACCCTCAACCCGCAGGGACTAAGGCAGGACTACCCTGATACCCCAAAGGAACCTAAGCCTTGCCCTTCCCTCACCAATGCTTATTTACTTTGCCCTTCCTACACTCAGTCCAGCATTCTGCTTCTTTCCCAGACAAGGTTGATTTTTACCCTCCTTGAGACTCATTTTCTTCATCTCTAAAATGGGGGTGTTGATAAATGACTTTGTGTCATTTTAGCAGGAAGGGGGAGGGGGTGGAGGAGGGAGCAAGGGAGGGAATGAGAGGAAGGACCCGTGATAAGGGTCCTCACAGTGTGCTTGTAGGTGTACTAACCTAGCATATGGTAAGACAAAGCATTCTAGTTCCAGTTGCCCTGCAGCCACTCGGACTCTTGGCTGCCCCCTGTGTGACACAGAATTATCCCACAGGGTTTCGATGGTTGTTTTTTAAGATGTAGATGGCCAGGCTTGTCTTTCCAGGTGCCTCTGAATGGACTCGCATCTCAGCCTTTCTGTTAGCATTTTAGCATATTGACCTTTGCACCACCCGGGAACTGCAAAGTGTTAGGACAGGTAA
Organism: Heterohyrax brucei; assembly: GCA_028571685.1. NCBI lineage: Eukaryota > Metazoa > Chordata > Mammalia > Hyracoidea > Procaviidae > Heterohyrax > Heterohyrax brucei. Next base: position 137,061,344 of record CM053166.1, on the reverse strand, counting down.
ACGGTTCTGAAACCAACTACTGACTAACTTTTGGTGTTTCTTAGATTCTCACTCTGAGTACTCATCTCTTCTTTCAGACGGCTCTAACAGATGGCTGGAGGGATGTATGTTCTGAGTATCTGTCTGTGCTAGTCACTGCTGGAGGGCTTCCAGGTACAGGCTTCAGGCACCTTCTAACTCCTCTCTGCTCTGGTGAGATCCTCCCCTGCACTAACCTTGTGATTTCATGAGCAAGGCTTCACAAGACTCAATTTTGGTCACTTTGGGAGCAGGTTGTGAAATGGCTCTTGCGACATTCTCCAGCTGGGGTCAGTCACTTCAAGAGGAATTCCATCCATCAGCAGCTAAGTGTTTCATAATAGCCTTTGAGGGCCATCTTGAAGAAATCCTGATTTTTGCTGATAGCCCTAGGAGTTCTTTCTGATGGAAGAGGACCTTGATTTCTCAATGATTTTGCAAGGTCTTTTCCTGTCACTTTGCTTGGGGAGAGTCAGGGATGGGGAGGCAAAGAAGACACATCATGTTTACAGAGAGGATTGTCCCTACTTTAGTTGTCTCCTGTATTGTTGGATAAATGAATGAGTGCATGAAGAAATGAATGGTTGAATCAAAGAATACATGCCTAAGACAGTGCTCCTCAAACTTGAGCATGTGTCCCAATCACCTGGAGGGCTGTTGGAGCAAAGGTTGCTGGGCCCCTCCCCAGAGTGTCTGATTCAGTAGATATGGGGTTAAAAAAAAAAACCGCTGACATGAAGTCGATTCTGACTCACAGCAACCCTATAGGACAGAGTAGGACTGCTCCACACAGTTTCCAAGGAGCACCTGGCAGACTCAAAACTGCCGACCACTGTGTCACCAGGGTTTCTGGGTTTAGGGTAGGACCTGAGAAGGCCCATTTCTGACAAGGTCCTAGCTGATACTGGAGCTGCTGGTCTAGAGACCACTGACACAGGGCATCAGTAGAGACCCCAGTAGGCCAAGATTTTTGTCCTGCCACGTTAACTCCTGTGCACAGTCTAAAATGAATCCTGACTTAGTGGCTGGGGGATGTGAATGGGTTGCCCACTTTCCCACTTAGCAACTCTCCTGGCTGGAGTTATGTTTGAGAAGAAAGGTCACCAGTAAGGTATGTGGGTGGGTATGCACACACATGTGCACAAATATCTGTGCTGCTGCCCTGACAGGTACTGCTGTCCCTTGCACACCTCTAATTCTGTCCGCTGACCTATCTTGGACCTCTTTTGATGGCTTTCCAAAGCCCTTCTGTTTTCTTATCCATCAGAGGGAAAAAATAAGTGTATCTCAGGGCTCAGCCCATCCTTTCCTGGAGCTTGATGACATCTAGTGGTTAACTGGAAAATTTTGACTTGTTTCTGGAGAACATTCTAGAAAATTGAGTAGCCTGGGAAGCAAAACACCTACTCGTGAATCCTTTAAGAAAAGCTTCTTGAAGGGCTTAGAAGGGCAAGGTAGTGACTGGCTTAGTATGGAGTACGAATCAAAATGAATTTCGTTAAGTCTCCTGATACCTACAATAAAAAAAAGATGTCATCAAAGAATCTTAAATCACCTCCCACTGCATTTTCAGTTAAAAAGATTTTCTAGAAATGGTTCTCAATGAAGAATCCTTAAATGGAGTCAAGGTAATACCAATTTGGTATATGACTCATGTATCAGAGCATTTCCCTAGGCCCTAAGGCCTAAATAACCTATAGTTAACAACAGTTCAGCTCCAAGCTAGTCAGATTTACGAGGCCTGTAGAAATTCTAGTACAGCTGAGGACATCCAGACCTGCAGGCGATTTAGTGGCAGAATTGTGAAACAGCACAGTGTTGAAGACAGAAATGTGAGATAACTCTGGATGCCCCAGGAGTTGAGTCCTCAGGCAGGTACAAAGTGTTACAAATAATCATGTTATAAGTACTTTAATAAAAAGTTGAAACTATCTGTTACCAGAACAAAGGGGAGGCATTCAGGGATCATTAAGGAAGTGGCTCCTCACAGATACAGTTTTGGGGAAAGGGTAGATTTGTACCCCTAGCATTGAGCCATTGCAGAGCTGTGATGGCTCTCAGAGCCTGGTCACAAGAGCAGCAAAGCAGTATCATCCAATTCTCAAACCCTACCCTGGTAATGAAACAGAAACTCTAGGAATGGGGACCAGCAATCAATGGTTTCCCAAGCTCTGCAGGTGATCCTGATGCATCCTAAAGTTTGAGACCCACTGTCTTTAAACAAGCTTTAGATGCTTTACAATAACCTAAAAGGTGTTTTGTAGCTGTATTAAAGAGATTGAAGGATTTCGATAACAACAGACCCACTTATAAAACATATTCTTGCCTTAGATCTAGTTTGTGGTTAAAAGAAAAGAATTGCTTTTACTTCTTTGGCGGTTGGAGAATGCTGTCTTGATAAACTGCAAAGGCTACAGAGTACCTCAATTAGTCCTGTGGACACAGTGGTAAGTTCAGAAACAAAAATGATCAACCTCAGTATTAATAAAATTAACAAGTCAATGGGATACTGTTTTTCAATTAACAAACTGGCAAAGATAAAAAAGAATAGCATGCATCACTTGAGCAGGGTATGGGGGGAATAAAAAATAAAACACATACTGCAGGTGTCATTACAAAGTCCCACAATCTTTCTGGTAATACAAATCAAAAGCCTTGAAAATGTGTGCCTTCAATTCAGCAATTCCACTTTTGGCAATATATCTTAAAAATAATATGTGCAAAGATGTATTATGCGTAAGGATGCTCCTATACTATTTATAATTTCAGAACTTAAACTTCAATAGGAGGGGACTGTAAAATATATTACACTGTGCCCATATGGTAGAATGTAGTAATAATCAGACCATGTAAGAGTATTTTCCAGTTTTTAAAAGGAAGATTTATTTAACAAGTTTCACTTAGTACAATACATCTAAATGGAAATCACAATACAAGGAAAGATTTAAACCAAAGCCTCAGAATTTCTTACAAACAACACGACCAAACTCCTAAAGTATTGGTATTACATCTCAAAATTGTTCCAGATCTTTAAAAAAAAAAAAAGAAAAAGAAAAAGCATACACGCACGTGCCTTACAGGATATTAAACCAAAAGCTAGAAGTAACAAACATGCCAAATGTTTTCACTTTGAATCGTAGACACAGCTCCTATATTTGAATTTTACAGAAAAGCATGTTTCTCAACATGCATCCAAAGTTTTCAATGTATTGTGGTATAAGAGCAACATTTAACATAAGTGAAACTGCTTTAACCTAAATACGCTTACTGCTTAGATACACTCCTACAACATAACTAACTTTAGGAAAGCTGAAAGTTGTTTTAACAGTTATGGTCAATACTGAACTTTGTTATTACATCCTAGATGAATGTTTCAGTGTTCAAAATTACTGAGCTTGAAGTTTTAAAACAATCCTGACTTCCAATTACAGTAAGCATGAATCACAAGCCTGTAATGCAAAACTGTTAAACTTAATTTTTGTTTTATTTTCTTAAAAAAGGAAGAAAGAAGAAAAAGAAAGAAGTTGACCAAGAGTGGTCACAATCAATTATATTTCCCATTTACCAACCATACTGGATATGCTAAGCATCCCTCTTCCCATTCTAGTCAACTCCCATAAATGCACAGCTTTTATTTCTGTAAATAGCTGTTGAGTGCTCCTTCTCTACTTAAGCGAGGTTGGACTGATAGTCACTGGAGTTTTCCTGCAGAACCTGGTCATAGCCACTCATGCTACTCTGACCTCCATAGCCACCTCCATAACCACCACTCAGCTGCTGGCTAGCAGGACCCCCGTAACTAGACTGGTTGGATAAGCCCATGCCTCCCATCATTTGGCTCCCGTAAGCACCACCACTTGCCCCTGCTGTAGAATTCAAAAAGAGTTCCACATAGCTGTGATCATACGCCCCCCCACTTGTTCCTGCAGTAGAATTCAAGAAGAGCTCCACATATCTGTGTTGCATATTAGCTTTGTCTTTTGCCATAGCTGCCACAGCATCTTCATGAGTAGCAAATTCAACATCTGCCTCACCAGTAACTCTGCCATCAGGTCCAATTTCAATGTGTACTCTCATGGGGTTAAGAGGGGAGAAAAAATTGTAAATATCATTCTCAGTGGCTCTGTAAGGTAAGCCCCTCATGTGTACACAGTGCCCTGTGGTGCTCTGGAAACTGGACCCACCATCTCCATATCTATGATCAGACATTCCTGAAAAACAGTAATTGAGGTCTCTTCCAAATCTATCTGATCCAAAGCCATAGCCATCATTATAGCCACCATAGTCATCATACCCTCCATACCCTCCACCATAGGCACCCCGCCTCATCCTTTCAAAGCCAGCTCCTCTCCCAATGCTATTATACCCTCTGCCGGCCCCCGGCCTATCATAGGGACCTGGCCGCTGCATAGCCATGAGCTTTCGAGGAGGATCATAGTGGGTTCGGACTTCAGCTCGGCTACTCTTGAAGATTTCAATGTACCTGTGCCCTATCCTCTCCTTGTGTTTCTTTAAGGCCTTTTCAGCTATCTCCTGCGAAGCAAACTGCACAAAGGCCTCCCCTGTGCTCCGCCCCTGGAAGTCCACCGGCAGTGTCATCCCATTTGGCACAATTTCCAACCCTGAAAAGAACTGAACAATTTCTTCCTTGCTACAGCCAAATGGGAGTCCTCTAAGCCGGACGAAGCCATCATTGGCAGTATCAGGACTATTCGGACCTGTATGCTTCAACACCCAATCCATTTCAACACTGTTGGACTTGAATACTTCCACGTATCTGTGTCCCATGGTTTCTCTGTCCTTCTTCAAAGCCAATTTCACTTCATCTTCGGATTCCAGTTCGACAAATGCTTCGCCACTTGGTCTGCCTTCTCTGGTGTAGATGAAACGAATACCTGATGTGCCATTCTGGATCTTGCAATCAGAGAAGAAGCGCATCACCTCCTCGGCTGAGCAGGACCAGGGTAGGCCCCTGACCTTCACCACGAACCCCTCCCTGCCTTCCGTGCTCAGCATCATGGTGACTGTTGGGATCTCGGTGGCAAGCTAGGCTCAACACAATTTCGGTGTGGCTGGAAAAAAAATTAGAAGACTACTGTCACGGAAAAAAATTTCACAATATAGTTAAGTATAAAAAGCAAAACCGTTAATATAAAACTGAATTACACTGATAGCTTTTTGGAAAACATTTGTATAAGCAAAAAGATAGCACCTAAAACTTTAACTCACTGATTCATTCAACAATCATTTATTGTACGCCTATTATGTGTTAGGTACCATTAAAAGTGGCTAATTCTGGGTAGCAGACTTAAGTTTTTTTCTTTTACGGAATGTTTTTTCCTTTGGACATTTCTGTATATTTGAAGTTTTCTGCACTGAACAAGTATTAATATCATAGGGAAAAAAGGCTTAAAAAATGAACAGCAAGAAAATCAGTGGAAAATGATACTGTAACAAATATAAAACACACAAATAACCCTATTATAAAAAAATTTCATGTAAATCAGTAAACTCAGAGAAATATTAAGCCCCTAAGAGGTAACTATAAAAAAGACAGTGGAATTCAGCCATTCACTTTACAAACATTTTTTAGTTGCCAGATTGAACTCTCGGCTCTAGTATACAAGTACCAATAAACCCAGGGGCTTATGGTCCACAGGAAGAACATGTGTCTTCATCAAAGTACAGAAACACATATTATGTCTGCCATGACAGAATTCTGTGCAGGATATCAAGTCATAAAGGACAAGGAGGGACTGGTTGGTCAACTGTGTTGGTTGTAGACAGGCTAGTTAAACAGACTAACCAGTTCAAGGATATACAAACAAAATACGTATGTTATGGAGCACAGCGTAGGAGCAGGCAAGGCAAGAGACAAGGATGGCCAGGTAGAAATCAAATCTGGAAGGCCTTATATGATATACAAATGCTAAAGCCCTTTTAAGGGATTTAAACAGAGGAGTGAGGGGAGTGACATCATCAGACAGATCACCCTGGCAACAGTGTGGGACTCACACAGAAGGGGGCTGGGGTAAAACAAGCCAGATCATGCAGAATCTGGAGATGTATTAAGGGTTTCACCTAAGACAACAAAGTAAAAGGAGAAAATATGATCTAAGCATTATCAAAGTGGAATCTCCTAGACTTGACAGATCAAAATTTTTGTGGGGTACAGGGGAAGTCATTAAAGAGAAGGAGTCTGGGGAATATAAATGGCTAGTAAGCATTGAAACAAACTTCACCAATCATCAGAAATACAAGTTAAAACCAGAATTAAACACTACGTTCACCCATCACGGCAGCAGAAAACTCAACAGTGAGAATGTGAGTGCCACTGTAGTTCACAAATGAATACACTACTAAAACCAAACCCACTACCGTTGAGTTGCGACCCTATGGACAGAACTGCCCCACAGAGCTTCCAAGGAGTGCCTGGCAGATTTGAACTGCTGACTCTTTGGTTAGCAGCCACAGCACTTAATCACTACATCACCAAGGTTCACAATACACTACCAGAGGAGTGAAAATTAATACAATATTTCTGGAAAGTAATTCAGTAATACATATCACATCTTTTGACATAAGAAATCTATTTCAGTTTATGTGCCCTAAGGAGATGATCTGAAATTTAGATAACTTATGGTGCTACATAGTCTTTGCAAGGTATTTAGTAATAACAACGAAATAGTATACACTCAAAAGAAGCTACAAAATATTCATTAACATAAAAATTACTTATGCTACAATCTTAAGTAGCCCAAGATCATAGGTACTGTGTAACCTCAACTACGTAAAAATATATATATTCACATACTGTTTGACCCTGTGATTCTTCTTCCAGGAACCTAGTCAACGAGTACAAATATTTACTGCAGCAGTTAGTAACGGCAGGAAATTAGAAACTTAACTATTCCTCAATAGAGGGATGGTTGAATGAATTACTTTTTTTTCAAAATGGACGGCTACACAGCAGTTTTAAAAAAGAGATCCATCTGTCCAGAACTAGCAAGATTTCCAAAACATATTAAATGAAAGAAGAATATGTACGGTACGATCCTACATACAACTTTGAGTATGTATATCTACATGTAAGTAAATACATAGCTAAGACAAACTTGTTTTAAAGAATTGGAGGGTAGGGGAGTGAAGGGGGGCTGTCACCTTTTACCTTTGATACTTCTATAGTGTTTAAAACTGGGATACAAAAGGTAAAAAAAAATACGCACAGGGAATTTGTCAAATGTTAACGGGTTACTTTACAGTTTTATAGATTTTTTCTATTTTATTTTCTCTTTTTTGGTACGTTCTTAATCTTCTATAGAATCAGTACTTTCATTTCAGCAAACATAATGTAAAATAAAAATGTTTGCTTTTCTGGCATTCTGCACAGCAAATTTTATACAATTTTCTGGTTTTGTATGCAGGTAGTCTGGGAACACTGGGCCTCTTGGAAGGAAAGTAAAGTGTAAGTGCCATAAAACTATACTGAGGATTAAATTCAATAAATGTACTAATTGTCTATTATGTGCCTGGCACACTGCATGTTCAGTGGTAAGTTTTCTTATAAACCATCCTTTGGTCTGAGTGGAAGACTTAAGGGCTGGGTTTTTTTTTTTTTTTTTTGGCCTGCCTTAACCCTGTGATGACTTGTCCCTGAAGCACTCTGTGCCCTAACAGCCCTTCTGTAGTGACGGAGAGGCTCTGCTTCATTACTGCATCTCCTGAGGGGACCACCAGGAGACCGATACCCGAAGAGGTAACCAGGGTTCCATTTAGAGAGTTAGGAATTTGTGTATTTATAGGGTGGGCAGGAGTGAGAATCCACTCGACGGCAAAGGTTTTTTTTTTTTTTTAATGAGTTACACACATACTTTTAAAAAACTGTAACAACATGTGGAATAAGTGTGTTTTGTTATTGGGAAGAAAAATGCACCATAAAGTTGAGTAGCTATCGCCAGGAGGTGAATTACGTGTATTTTGAAAAAAATTTCTAGTATACTGTTATTTTTAAAATGTTAGAGTGAGCATATAGATTGTTATATGGAAAGATAAACGTTATTTAAATATACAATTCTGTAAAAACAGTTATTGGGCGCCTCTTTCAGGCACGCAGCATTTGCCTAGATTTGACTCTACAGATATAATTCACTTGGTGCCTCCGCTACAAACAATCAGACAGTGAAGGTGGAGTGCTTGAATTCGGTGGACCAGCACTCAGACCACTAGTTTCGTTATCGGTTTTTCCTAATTCAAGACCGTAGTTTTCAAACATTTTTCACCTTACGGTTTCTCTTAGGGGTCCCCCGACACCCGCCCAGACAAAGATACATACAAAAACACAGTCACGAACGTCCACCATTTCCCCACCAGGCGCAGCAAAGGCGGCTTCCCGGCACTGAAATGGGGGGGAAGGGGGGAGGGGTAGGCAGAGAATTAAAAAGGCGGAAACTGCCTCCGGACCCCGCTCTACGCTCCAACATAACCACCCCCGGGTCCCCAGTTCCCACCCACACACCAACCTCTAATGATATCGAGTAATTTTCCTCCTTCTTCCCTCAAACGGCTATAGCGAGACGGTAGACGACGACCAGAACTACTTCTGCTCACGTAAGCGGTTGATCACGTGAGCTCCTACGTCATGTGAGATCTCGGTCACGTGAGCAATGCACAGCCTCAACTCGAGATTACTAAGATGCCGCACTTCCTTCTGGTACGGAAATAGGGCGGGCAGATATGAAAAGGAAAAAAAACAGAAACAGTGCGATTGGTTGCGATGCGTTTTACTTGACTGATCATTGGCCCGCCTATGGGCCTAACTGCCCCAGTTGCCTGAGAAACAATAACGTCATTATTTGATACCTTATCGGTGATTGGTCCGCCTCTAAGGTTAAACTTAAACGTCCAGGTTATGCACGGAAATCAGTACTGGGTGATCATGGTAACAGGGGCGCTGATGAACCGAGGTCAGTCGCTGGGCTGTGTGCAGGCACTTACTGTTCTAGCCGTAAGTCTCTGGGGCGTCCCTGGGGTCAGGGCTCTGGACAATGGCTTGGCGATGACACCTACCATGGGCTGGTTGCACTGGGAGCGCTTCTTGTGCAACGTCAACTGCAAGGAAGAGCCAGATTCCTGTGTCAGGTATCAGATATTGGGCGAACCCCTCCCTTCGCCTTCCCGTGTGTTTGTCTGGGTGTGTTTTGTGGGATGGAGGGTCTCAGCGAAGATATTTGAGCCACATCAAGAGCTTCCCTACTGCTGCTGCTTTTTATCACCAGCAAACTGTCCCTGGTGTGGACTAGCCCTAAACTTTCGCCATGTGACCCCTTTTGGGATAGGAATCAGGCCAGCGCCCCCTTCTCCTTTTTTCTTTTCCCTCTTAGTTACCTAGATGGAGATTTCCACTGTTACCGTGTAACTCCGTTCACACCCTTGAGAGCTTTATTGTGCCTGTTCCTGGTGCTACCAGCGACCATAGTTGGGGTGCGTAGGAAAGATGAGGGAGCAGGACTCGTGGCATTTCTTCCCCTTTTTTGAGTCGCGGTTTCCTTAGCTGTATCTCGTTAGACCACATGGTCTCTGAAAGCCCTCCAGACCTTCTCTTCTCCTCACCGACTCCTCGCCCGTGAGTGTAAGGTTGTTGACCTGGAGGAACTTGACCTTCAAAGAGGAAGGTTGAGGTTGGGTAAAACAGGTTATCAGACCGGTCTAATCCTCATATTCCTTATCGGTAAATTGGAATAACAGCTGTTACTTCTTGGAGTTAAGCAGCAGCCAGGATAGACTGGAATTTAACATCAGAGAGACTCAGCAATTGGTGACATGTTAGATCTTTTAGGTGAACTTTTTGTATTATTTTGTCAAGTTCCTTAAGAAATCTTTTTGGAATTTGTTCAGGCTTTTATTAAATGTATGAAAGTTTTAAGGGATAATTAGCTTCTTTACCCTGTCGAGCATTCTTATCTAAGAACAAAATAATGTCTTTCCATTTGTTCAAATCATTTCGGAGCATCAGTCTTATTCGTATGGGTCTTGCACATATTCTTCTTGTTGAATGCTGTACAGTCAGCACTGCTGGTCCTGCACCGTTCTCACAATCACTGCTTTGTCTGAGCCCATTGTTGTAGCCACTGTGTCAGTCCATCTCCTTGAGGGTCTTCCTCTTTTTCGATGACCGTCTACCAAGCATAATGTCCTTCTGCAGGGACTGATCCCACTTGTAACATGCCCAAAGTACTTGAGACAAACCTTGCTTCCAAGGAGCATTTTGGATATACTTCTTCTGGGTCAGATTTGTTCATTCTTTTGCGAGTCTGTAGTATACCCAGTATTCTTTGCCAAATGTAAAGGCGTCAGTTCTTCTTCAATCTTCCTTATTTTATTGTTCAGCTTTAGCATGCACATGAGGTGACTGAAAATACCATGATCTGAGTCAGGCTCGTTTTAGTCCTCCAAGTGACATCTTTGCTTTTTAACAACATAGAGATCTTTTGCAGCAGATTTGCCCAATGCAATACATCCTTTGATTTCTTAACTACTGCTTCCATGGGTGTTGTGAATCCAAGTAAAATGAAATCCTTGACAACTTCAGTATTTTCTGTTTATCATGATGTTACTGATTGGTGCAGCTGTGAAGATTGTTTTCTTTATGTTGAAATGTAATCCATACTGAAGGGTGTTGACTTTGATCTTCATCAGTAAGTGCTTCAAATCCTCTTCACTTTCAGCAAGGCAAGGTTGTGTTATCTGCATGTTGAAGGTTATTAATGAGTTTTCCTCCGATTCTGATGTCCCGTTCTTCTTGTAGTCCAGTTTTTGGATTATTTGCTCAGTACACAGATAGAATAAGCACAGTGAAAGGATACATCCTTTATGAATACCTTTTCTGATTTTAAACCACACAGTACCCCCTTGTTCTGTTCAAATGACTGCTTCTTGGTCTATATCTTAGGTAGTACTGTGGTAACAGAAATACCACAAGTGGATGGCTTTAACACAGCGAAGTTATTCTGTCATAGTCTAGGGAAGCTAGAAAGCTAAATTCAAGGTGCCAGCTCCAGAGGAAGGCTTTCTCTTTCTGTTGATTCTGAAGAAATGCCCTTGTCATCAATCTTCCCCTGTCTTGGAGCTTTTCAGTGCAGGAATCCCAGGTGGAAAGGAGGCACTCTACTCCCAGTGCTGCTTTGTTGGTGGTATGGGGTCCCCCTGTCTGTCTGCTTTATTTGTCTGTATGTCAAAAGAGATTGACTTAAAACACAACCTAATCTTGTAGATTGAGTTCTTTCTCATTAACATAACTGCCTGTAATTCTGCCTTAGTAACATCAGAGAGGCAGGATTTGAACACATAGGAAAAATCACATCAGATGTCAGAATGGTAGCGAGTCATGCAATACAGGAAATGATGGCCCAGCCTAGTTGACACACATTTCAGGAAGGAAAATTCAATCCACAATAGTCTGTGTATGGGTTCTGCATGAGCACAATTAAGTGTTCTGGAATTCCCATTCTTTGCAATGTTATCTGTGATTTGTTGTGATCTACACATGGAATGCATTTGTATATTTAGTAAAACACAGGTAAATATCACAGCATTGGCTCTTGATCATAATCTACCTCCTGAAATGGTTAAACATTGATCAGTTCTTTTTTGGTGACAGTATTCCTCCATCTTCTTTTGATTCTTCCTGTGTTGTTCAATATTTTGCCCATTGTTGTTGTTAGGTGTCGTTGAGTCAGTTTTGACTCACAGTGACCCTATAGGGCAGAATAGAACTGCCCCATAGGGTTTCCAAGGAGCATGTGGTAGATTTGAACCACTGTCCTTTTGGTCAATAGCTAGCTCTTAACTACTGTCCCACCAACGCTCCATAATTTGCCTATAAGATCATTCAGAATTGCAAGTTGAGGCTTGGATTTTTCTTAAGTTCTTTCATCTTGGGAAATGCCAAGTATGTTCTCTTTTGGTTTTCTGTCTTCAGTTCTTTGCATATTTTATTATAATACTACATCATCTCAAGCCACCCTTGGGAATCTTCGGTTCAGCACTTTTCTTCCTTGTGACCTTTGCTTTCTTCATGTATGATGTCCTGGATATCACCTGACAACTCACCTGATTTTCAGTCAGTGTTTAATGCATCAAATCTGTTCTCGAGACGGTTTCTAAATTCAAGTGGAATATACTCAAGGCTGTACTTTGGTTCTCATATACTTGTTTTAATTTTCTTCAGCTTCAGCTTCCTGCTATTAGGTTTTGCTGTGACTCTGGTAAATAGGATCTTTTGCTCCAGAAAGGTTATTGTTGATATCTGTGGAAGGTTTAATTACATTAACTTTGTAATTGTTCATCTTACTGAGCTTTCTTATTAGTTCTAATAGCTTTTGAATTTCATCATACATTTCTCATTTCTGTGTTAACTGGACATGTTAATGTTGCTTACGTTCTTTTTCTAGCTCAGTTTTAAGGACATAGGGGAGGGAGAAAAAAGACCCAGTGAAAAAAATCTCATTTAACTTGTATTGGTTGTGATCACTACCACACTATTACTGGGTTAAAACAAAGTAAAACCCGAGTGCCTAACAGGTAGGATGCACCCAAGGGTTTGTTGAATATATTGTAGTTATTCTTAGATTTTGCCTTTCAGTGAAGGGCTCTTCATGCAGATGGCTGATCTCATGGTATCAGATGGCTGGAAGGATGCAGGTTACCAGTACCTCTGTATTGATGACTGTTGGATGGCTCCCACAAGAGATTCAGAAGGCAAACTTCAGGCAGATCCTGAGCGCTTTCCTGGTGGGATTCAACACCTAGCTAGTTATGTGAGTTTATAGACAAGTCTCTTTCTCTGTTCAGGGACCTATAAGCATTTCTGTACAGAAGCTTTTTTAGAAACAGCCCTCCTGACACTTAGAAAGTAAAATATATACTCTTACATGAACACTGAATTGTAAGGCTTATCAGGTAAAATTTTCATTCCATCAGCAGATGCTTGTTTTGCAATGGCTTAGAGGCCCATCTTGGAGAAGTTCTCCTTTTGCCAAAACCACTGAATTCTTTAAGAAGCAAAAGAAAACTTGATTTTTGATGCATGTGTGCATATACTTCCATATAAGCTTCAAACAGCTGTTGGAATTATACTATAACTAGAATTTTAGAAGACAGAAGGAAAATGTTCTGGAGCTACATCTGTAATTACCCTATAAAGGTAACCCTTAGGATCTACACAGAGCAAAGGGCACAGTGGGCAATACCACCTTGGTTGCTAACTCTGTGGTAAGGATCAGCAACAATCCAATTGCCTAAGTGTGGAAATGGATCTAGTCCTTGTTTGCCCACTTCTCCATCCTCATTGCCAGCTATTCACATGGCAGTCTCTCCAATCCTAGCCCAGAGCTAGGTCAGAGCGTACTAGTTAAATGAACACTCCCTTTCAGACCAGCTGCCTGTGCAGCATTTCTCAAACTCTAGCCACCCAGAACTAAGTTAGAGCTCATGTGTTAGCAGGACAAATAGGCAGACTGCCACATAGGTGGACATCAGCCCCTGCTGGCTCTTTCTGCTCCTGTGGGTTTAATTCATTGGCATGACTTACTGAATTCACAGAGTACACCATACTTAAGGCTACCACTTTATTAAAACAAACAAAGGTGCAAAGAAACACATAGAATGAGGTCTAGGAGGGATCACAGCATGGAGAAGGGATACACTACCCTCTCCCATGCATGTTAACCAACCAGATAGCCCCTCAGCCTCAGGGTACAGGCCTCCTGACATAGTCATGATAGATTATATCTTGCTTCGAAAGTCTTAGCATCAGGACCCCAGGTGGTCCCTCTTGGTCTGGTCAGCCTCCACTCATTGGTCTCTGCTATATTGGTGCTGCCGTAGATAGACAGAACCAAAAACCAAGGCTAAATTCCTTTTTGCAAAGTGATCCCACACCTCAAAGGCTCCCATCAGAGTAAGGGCAGAGAAGCTGATAGCATTCGCAGTTTTGTACTGTAGCTCATACAGTTTAAACTAGTTTAGCACAATTAGGGGATTTAGTCTTTGTCTCCCAATAAACTCATCTGTTTAATTTTGGGAGCTTGTGAGGACAAAAAAAGAAACTGATCCCTGGTGAAGTGTACTTGTCTCTGTCTCTGTGTGGCATAGTTCTTTTTGCTGCTTCATGATTAACCTTCACCATGATAACTCTATTTCCTCTAATTTCAGGTCCATAGCAAAGGACTGAAGCTAGGGATCTATGCAGATGTAGGACGGAAAACCTGTGCCGGCTACCCTGGGAGTTTTGGACACTATGATATTGATGCCAAGACCTTTGCTGACTGGAAAGTAGACCTGCTAAAATTTGATGGTTGTTTTTGTGACAGTGTGAAGCATTTGGCAGATGGTATGTTTCATTCAAGAGATTTAGCGATGAGTAAAGGAAAGAATTTTGCCAAAGTATCTGAGCATCCAAGGAACTAAATCTTTGGATTTTAAACACCTAGTCATAATACTAGAATTACTCTCAATGTGATAGTGCTTCCCACCTCTTCTTCATTGTGGCCACTTATTCATTCATGTAAAATCTGCACATACCTAACCTTGGTTAATATTGTGCACTTTTAAGGGGGCTGTAAAAGTCAACTAAGGAGTCCCAGGGTGACACAAACAGTTTAAGCGCTTGGCTACTAACTAAAAGACTGGCAGTTCAGATCCACTCAAAGTCATCTGGAAAAAAGGCCTGATAAGGTAGTTCTGAAAGGTCACAGTCACTGCAAAGTCTATGGAGCACAGTTCCACTCTGACACCTATGGGGTTATCATGAGTCAGAATCGACTTGACAGCAGCTGATTTCTTTTTAAGTCAATTGTTAGCTGTAAATCTCTGTAACATCACTTGTATATTGGTGTCTTTAAAAAAAAAAAAAAAAAAAAAACAACAAAAAACCAGGAGGGAAAAGAGTCCAGGATATCAACAGGTCACATAGAAAAAAAGCATCGTCATTCCTTGCTTCTATTCTCAATATACATACACATGATTCCTGCATGACCTCTGTAGAACAATCCCAGCAGTCTGGAAGGTACTATATACCATTTAAGCATACAGCATCCACCCATTTCTGCTGCTGGTTTAAAATATCAACATTCCAGGCAGCCTCTTTTTAAGATAGACAGCCCCAGCTGGAAACTCCCATCTTTCTCTTATTTTATCCATTGTTTTCTGATACAGGTTATAAGCACATGTCCTTGGCACTAAACAAGACTGGCAGAAGCATTGTGTACTCCTGTGAGTGGCCTCTTTATATGTGGCCCTTTTATAAGGTGAGCTGGTGATCCCCAAATCCAATAAAGCTGTACTGACAAATTTTCAGAACTCAAGAACCTATCACAAAGGTCTTAAAAATTGTTTCTAGTTGAACTTTAGGAGCCCTGGTTGCACAGTGGTTAAGCACTCAGCAACTAATCAAAAGGTCAGAGGTTCAGACCCACCAGCTACTCTGAAGGAAAAAGATGTGCCAATCTGCTTTAGTCAAGATTTACATACAGCCTTGGAAACCCTAATAGGGTAGTTCTACTCTGTCCTGTAGGGTCACTTTGAGTCAGTATTGACTCAACAGCATGGGTTTGGTAGTCCAAATTTACTTAGGACTGTCATTCTCTAATATCTCCCCCAGAATCCGATCACTTCTTACTGTCCCTACTGCTGTAACTGTAGTCTACACCACTATCAACTGGGGAATTATCTTTGCTTTTTTCTTTATGTCACCATTTACATTCTATCCACCAGCAATCCTATCAGTAGTACTTCCAAAATATATCCTGAATCAGTTCTCTTCTTTGCATCTCTAGTACTACTGTGGTGGTCATCCAAGACACTGTCATCTCTGACCCAGACTGCTCGAACCTTCTGATCTACTCTCTCTACCTGCACCTCCCCTCCAAATCTGTATTTCACACAGTGCCAGAGCAATCTTATTAAAATCTAACTGGAATTGTATCGCTCCCCTGCTTAAAGCACAACTAGCTGTCCATTACATCTGGAATAAAATCAAATTCTGTACCACAGCCTACCTGACCCAATTTGATCTAACCCTTACCTTCCTCATTTTCCAGCACTTTCCCTTTTTACACTGGGTTTCTTTTCTTGACTGGGTCCCTCAACCACCCTAAGCCTATTGCTGCCTCAGGGTCCTCAAAGTTGTTCCCCCCCCCCTTCTGCCTGGAATGCTCTTTCCTCAAGATTCTTAAGTGGCCAGCTTCTTCTCACTGAAGTCTCCTACCAAAAGAATTAAGACAGGTCTTCTTTGCTTTAAAACAGTCCTCTTACCCATTCATCATCTCATTGTCCTGTTTAACTTCCTTCAAACTGTTTTTCACTATATGCAGTGGAAACCCTGCTGGCATACTGGTTAAGTATTGCAACTGCTAACCGAACGGTGACCAGTTAGAATCTGCCAGGCGCTCCTTGAAAACCCTGTGGGGTGGCTGTCCTGTCCTACAGTGTCACCATGAGTCAGAATTGACTTGATGGTAACTTTTTTCCTCTTCAAAAATTTTTTATATGGAGTTATTGTTAACATATTTGTCTAGAATGTAAGCTCCATGAGAGGAGGGGGATTTTGTCTGACTTTATCACTCTATGTCTACCATTTGGTAACTGTTGAAAAATGAATGAATCCCTATTATTTCCTTCTAATTTCTACAGAATATTTTCACTTCTTAACATCTTAAACATCAGATACAAACTTTTCTTCATTCCATTAACAAATTAATATGCCTAGGATTCATATTGTTTTATATGCTTGCTGATGAGTGCTGTCATTGTGCCTCTATTACTTAAGATCATTGTAGTTATTTGATTATAAAAGTAATGCATGTTCATCTTAACTTGAAAACACAGTAAAGAAAATGAGTCACCCATAACTAACCCCAGCATCTTTTGACAAATATCCAGCATGAACAGTGTGAAAGCATTTTAAGTAACGATCTTAAATTGCCTCCTTCTGAAGCATACTTCTCACAATGAAATTCCATCAGTCTTCCCTTATCCCCTGGGGGATACATTCTAAAACTCCTATGATAAAGTTAGGCACAGAGATTGACAACTAGTTAAAATTAGAGCAATTAGAATATACTGTAATGCAAGTTCTATGAATGTGGTCCCCAGGTGATGGAATGGGACAGCATGAAGTTTCATCACACTGCTCATTTAATATTTTCAGATGACAGTTGACTGCTAACAAACCTCAGAAAGCAAAACCACAGATAAGCTGGAACTACTGTAATAAGAATTTAGATGGAGATGTATTCACTAATGAAAAGGGTTCAAGTACCTCCTTTCCACTTGGCTGTTTTCTTATTACAAGGATATTACTAGAAAGTAAACAGAACTATTTTCATAGCCCAATTACACAGAAATCCGACAGTACTGCAATCACTGGAGAAATTTTGGTGACGTCTTTGATTCCTGGCAAAGTATAAAGACTATTTTAGACTGGTCATCTTCTAATCAGGATGCAATTGTTGAGGCTGCTGGACCAGGGGGTTGGAATGACCCAGATATGGTAAGAACCTTGAGTCTTCCTTGTTCAAGTCTATAGGAGGAGGTTTTATGTGGGTGTATTTACAGTAGGGTGCTGTTTCCATGTTTTGTTATTTGGATTATTTCTTTTGTCCCAGTTAGTGATTGGCAACTTTGGCCTCAGCTGGGAACAGCAGGTAACTCAGATGGCCCTCTGGGCTATCATGGCAGCTCCGTTACTCATGTCTAATGACCTCCGACACATCAGCCCTCAAGCTAAAGCTCTACTTCAGGATAAGGATGTCATTGCCATCAACCAGGATGTCTTGGGCAAGCAGGGGTACCTGCTTAGAAAGGTAATTAATGCTCTATGGGAGAAAATAGGAATTGGCCAGATACATATTCTGATTTCTGATTCTCGTCCAAATATTTACATTGGGTATCTTAAGCTGGTTTTATAACCAAGGAGTCCTGATGGCACAGTGATTGAAGCATTCAGCGGTTAATCACAAGATTGGTGGTTCAAAACCACCAACTGCTCCATAGATGTGGCTGCCTGCTTCTGTCAAGATTTATAGCCTTGGAACCCTTATGATACAGTTCTGCTCTGCCCTAAGTGGTTGC
Organism: Heterohyrax brucei; assembly: GCA_028571685.1. NCBI lineage: Eukaryota > Metazoa > Chordata > Mammalia > Hyracoidea > Procaviidae > Heterohyrax > Heterohyrax brucei. The sequence continues at coordinate 137,043,197 of CM053166.1, read as the reverse complement.
TGAGTTGGAATCAACTCTGTGGCAAACATCTTTTTGGTTTGGGTTATATCCAAGTACTAAGTTTGTCTTAAGCCTGATTCTCTTCCAAAAATATTTATATATAATTTTTAAAATCTTGGTATTAGACTCAGTAATGAGGCTTTTTGCTACAGCAAAATAGGCTATTCAAAAACAAAAACCACCTGTTGCTGTTGATTTTGACTCATGGCAACCCCATGTACTGCAAAGCATTTAACTGTGTTCCTTTTATGGTTCTCAAGGCTGTACCTTTTCAAAGCAGATAGCCAGGCCTGTCTTCCAAGGCACCTCAGGATGCGTTTGAACCACTAACCTTTTGGCTGGTGGTTGAGCACTTACTTAATCATTGGCACCACTGACTCCAAGATTTATTTTTCCTACAGATGCTTGTTATGACAATAAGACTAAATGCTAGAAGTAATGAAGCAACTTACTCCCAGTTACCAAATAATTACACCTATCAGACCTATGGAAACCTGGTTGGATAGTGGTTAAGTGCCATGCCTGCTAACCAAAAGGTTGGCTATTCAAATCTAGCAGCCACTCCTTGGACACCCTATGGGGCACATTTGCTCAGTCCTGTAAGGTCACTATGAGTCAGAATGGACTGAATATTTTTTTTTTTTCTAAATGACACCTATTTTCTTGGGTTACTTTTCAGGAAGATGAGTTCGAGGTATGGGAACGACCTCTGTCAAACTTAGCGTGGGCTGTGGCCATAAGAAATCTGCGTGAAATAGGTGGACCTGTTTCTTATAGCATTTCAGTTTCTTCCCTGGGTCAAACAGCAGCCTGTAATCCTGCCTGCCTCATGACACAGCTCCTCCCTGTGAAAAAAGACCTTGGACTCTTTGAATGGACTTCAATGTTAAAAACTCAAGTAAATCCCACAGGTACTGTTCTGCTTCGGACTGAAAAACCAAACTGAAGTTGGACTGCAATACCAAACTCTTTCGAAGTATATGGAACTGTATAAATGTTGCTGCTGACTCCTGCTTTTTCCTGTTCACTTTTCCTTCATTCCCAGTTGTTGAATGAAGTCTTCAAAAGTTGCTCTTTTAAAAACATCCCTTCTAAAGGTGTCTATTGGGTACCTATGTGTTTGGCACTGTTCTCAATGCTTACTTAACATGTATTAACTCATTTTAACCCAGACTCTGAACCACAACACTGCTACCTATTGACACCAGCAAACTCCCAAAGTATTTGCATTTCCATGCCAAGTATACTGAGTCAAATTTTACATTGTAACAAGACCCCCAGGGGATTCTTACATACAATAAATTTTGCTCTTAGTGGTTCTCAAAATTGGTCCATAAACAGCATTAGTATTGCCTGAGAATTTGTTCAATGCCCTGCTACTGAGGAAAGGTTATTTGGATGGCTCTGCTTACAGCTTTAGGCATAGAAAAATGGGAAAGAATTTTGTTTCCTCAAAGGACAGAAAAAACCCAGAAGGAATAACCTTGAATAAATGGGAGCATCACATCTGCGACTAGAAACATCCAAAGCATGGACAACAATACTGAATTTTTAAGGGATTCTTGTTCAGCAACAGCCTTTTAAGAACCTCTGAAAAAGGTGGAGACTTAATTAAACCACAATTAGATACATTATGATAGGTCACTTTCACTGAAATTAAGAGTAATTTGATATATCACAACCCAAAATGTAAGTTTAATGTACACCTTTATCCAGAAATCCCCTTTAGATAATGTGCCTCATTTCAGGGGGTCCTGTGAGAAGGCAGTCTTCTTTCAAATTGGAATATATGCAGGCAAGGGTGATGTTTAAGGGAATTACAACTCAAACTCCGTATTTTTACTAAGATTAGTTTACCTGCGAACCAACCTATAGTCAAGGCTTCACACAAATTCTTTTGCTTGTCAGGTGATTACCATTTAACTCTTCTCATTCCCCCCATCTAGTTCACAAGATTCCACAACAAAAATCAGAATGTTAGGCCGACCATACTCTTCTGCAGCAGCCTTTTTTGAAGCATCTCAGAGATGCACTCACAGTACAGTTATCAGTGTGTAGCATGTGTTTCACTATAGCCATTCAGTTTTGTTGCATTAAGTATGAAGAGCTGATATGACAAAAATTGTACAAAAAAGGGTATGAAATTTCTGCTTCTAGAAATGAGTATCACCACTACTTTTATTACAGCACAAATCATCTCCTTCAAGTTTAACCCAAGGGTATACATGGTATTTGTATAACCTCAATACAAGAAGGGAAACGCTGGTAGTACAGTGGTAAAGAGCTACAGCTGCTAACCAAAAGGTCAGCAGTTCAAATCCACCAGATGCTCCTAGGAAACCTATGAAGCAGTTCTACACTGTCCTGTAGTGTCACTACTGAGTCGAACTGACTCAACAGCAATGGATTTTTAGTTTACTAAGACAAAGGTATGATACTGGTGGTGGAATAATTTGGAAAAAGACCATGTAACTTAAAGCCTATAATCAATTACTGAATTATACATGAAAAAAATTGTTGCAACAAATATTTTGAAATAGCAAAGTATATGCAACAGATTATTTCTCACTTTCATTCACAATGGACTTAATCTGAGTCTCTATCCATCTCCCATGTTAACCAATAACCACTGACTTATTTAAGTGCCAAAATTTGATGTTAGTACAACCATTCAGGTTCAATCCAGAATGAGTCAAGTATCCAGAAAAACCATAAAGCATAAATTTATTCCTCTACAAGATGGATATAACAGATGACATCTAGTTTGTTTCCCTACCAAATGACCAAATCCAACTACACGAAGTTACTATAACCTCAAGATTTTATTGTCTCGACGAAGCTTAGAACTGGATCACTTGGCCCTGTAAAAGAACAGAAAAAGAGGTGAGATGTGTCTGGCAAAGAACCTCTGCCCAATCAAATACCATCTATGGCACCCCCCAAGAGATTACCATCATTTTTAAAGTCTACTTTTTTGCATCCTACATGAGCCAAAAAACAAACAAACAAACCAACAAAAAAACCACACCCACTGCCATTGCATGGATTCTGACTCATAGCGACAGAGTATAACTCTCCGACAGTTTCCAAGGAGCACCTGGTGGATTTGAACTGCTGACCTTTTGGTTAGCCAACGTAGCACTTAACCCACTATGCCACATTAAGCCAAAGCCAGCACCAAATCACACCTTTAGCTGTTTTTAAAGATGCTGCATCTCTGCACAATGAGCAGAAGAATTCACCTCTCCAAACAAAGCCACACAGAAAAGATGACCTTTTAGAATTATATACCTTTCTCTTCTTATCACCTCCCAATTCAAAATGCTTGCATCTCTTAATAGCCAGCATTCTCTTAGATCTGCAGTTGGGCTCAACACATTCCAGCCTCAACACAATCTTCTTTGTAGTTTTAGCCTGGAAAAAAAAAAGCCAAATCCTTCACAAACCACTGCATAAACTCATTTTCTTCAAAATCACTGCTGACTCAAGTTCTGCTTCAAGCTTTGCCAATGATAAAGCTGTACCAACTATCTTCAGCCACAAGGAGAAAACAGTGATCTTAAAGATCCTGGTGGATATGTTCTACCACTGAACTACTCAGATTAAGCATCCTAGCAGAGGGCTTCCTATCAGATACCCATTTCACCTTGAATGGGTGGCTTTTCAGCAGGTTCTCCCAAGTTCTCAAAAAATCCAAGACAACCAAAAATAGGTGAAGTTTCTATGGCTATAAACAGCTTTTATGAAAAAGTTTCCTATGTATTACTTAAATCGACTGTTAATACTTAACTTTTTCAGCCTGGTCCTTCAGAGTTCTACTGCTGTCAGGCTGCAATTATCAAAAAATCCAAAACCTAACTAGCAGAATCTCCTCACCTTCAAACAAGTTACCAAAATGTGAAAACACTCAAGCATTCCTTTTATCATTCTAAGCTCAAGCCATTTATTGCAGCTAAATCATCACTAAAATCGTTCCATAAGTGTTTTTTGGAGCTAAAGTAGATGGACAAGCAGTTTGCCAAGTGCCAAAGGAAATGTTCTGGGCACCGTGCTACTTATTTTATGGAGTTGCCAAACCATTTAGGAGTGGGGCAGAAATTCATCATGCCTGAGAGTGATAAAGCATTACACAAGTTGATGAAAGGCCTAAATGGCTACTCCCAAAGAGTTTTAAAGAAGGTAAGGCATGATTTCACAAGATCAAAATGCAGAACACTGAAATGGTGCAGTATCATAGGCTAGAGTCAACCTGGGTTGCACTTCCTGCTCCTTACTTACTGGGCAATCTGGATTATCTTCAACACGTTTATACAGTAGAGGTGCTAGGGCATGTGACAACAAATTCAAGGCCCTTACCACTGTTCCTGGGAAACATGTCAAATGGCAGTTTATCACTAACCTTCTTCCTGAAAATCGGCTTGGTCTGCCCACCATATCCACTCTGCTTCCTGTCATAACGCCGCTTTCCTGGAAAAACAAAAATTATTTGTTACAGCACTACAGTATGTGTCACAATAGGCACATGGAAGTCTTCTGACAGGGTTTATGTTGGGCTTTTCAACACAAATACATCATCCACGCCTAAACAGGGGAAAAAAATACTTGGCTCATATAGTAACAGTACTATCCAAGTGCAACATGAAAACCAAATTACATTAAAAACCTTACCCTGGGCATACAGAGAATCTTTGCCCTTCTTGTACTGTGTCACTTTGTGGGGTTGGTGCTTGCCACACTTCTTACAGAAAGTTCGGCGGGTCTTTGGAACGTTCACCTAGTAAACAAACCATTCAAAACTTGCAGCATTATCAGACCCACAATAGCACAACGCCCGATCTGACGCAGGTGACACCATAAACTGAAACCCAAACCACCTGCCGTCGAGTCAATTCCAACTCACAGCGACCCTATAGGACACGACAGAACTGCCCCATAGTTTCTAAAGAGCGCCTGGCGTATTCGAACTGCTGACTTTCTGGTTAGCAGACGTAGCACTTGATCACTACGCCACCAGGGTTTTCAGGTGTAGCCACGGGGACGCTTAAATCGTTGCTCACACACGCTCCTGTGGCTCACTAGAAAGACGCCAGCAGCACGTGCTTCAGTAAAGAGCTCTAGGGGAGCCCGAGAAGAAAGGGATATTAACTCCACCCCCGAGGGGCTGACTACTAACGGCTAAGTCTACTTTTTCGATCTCGCTACCTCAATTCCTGGCCCCAAAGTCCGCCCATTGTGAGACAGACCCGGCCGAATTGGGCTTTTTTTATTATATCGGGTTCACGTAGAGATGTGGACTCAGTCTGGGAAAGTAGCCTTAACAGCGGTAAAAGATTAAATTGGATTTTACCCGACCCGCTCGCAAGCTCCTACCATGTTTCCCAGAGCGCTATCAACACGAAAAGGAAGCACCGGGTGCGGAAACGGAAGTATGTACGAAGTTCCTGATGGCATTTCCTCATGGGAGACAGTGGGGGAACGACCATAGAGTCTAAATTTCTGTGCGTAGCGCCGCCCGGCGGCTTAGAGGACTCGATTCGGAACCGCAGGCGGGAGTTTAAGGAAGAACTCACCCTGAAGTCTTTTCTTCTCCATCGTCTCCCGCCCCACGGATTTGCAACTTTTCATCGCATCATCACTTTTGGCAGAAGCTTCTACTTAGCAGCGTTAAGTGGAGGGAGCAGTGCTCTGCCCAGACCCTCTGACTTCCTTGTCTCAGAGGGAAGCTGGAACTAGGGTCTAGGGGAGGGTCCCTCCACGTCCATGTCCCATTTCTGTTTCGCTTCGGTGACACTGGGAAGGCCTTTCGCTGCGAACTGTTGCTTCACTGAAGGTCAACAACAACAACAACAACAAAAACTCACCGAAAACTCTGTTGCTTGAGTCGATTCCTGTGTAAAACGACAATGTAGGACCGAGTAAAAGCACCTCATGGAGTTTCCAAGGACCACCTGGTGAATTCAAAGTGCTGACCTTTTGGTTAGCATAACCACTAAGCACCAGGGTTTCCACTGAAGGTTTACAGGGAAACAAATGCTCCAGTTCATTATCACATATGTTGTATGGTCCATATGTTAGTCGAATGCCTATTATGTGCCAGGTACTGTGCAAGAGGAAACCTCGGTGGCGTAGTGGTTACGTGTTATGTCCGCTAACCTCAAGGTGCGCAGTTCAAACCCGCCAGGCGCTCCTTGGAAACTCTATGGGGTAGTTCTACTCTGACCTATATAGGGTCGCTATGAGTCTGAATCGAGTCGACTGCAGTGGGTTTGCTTTGCTACTAAGAGGAGGTACATAGCAATCAAACAATAATTGTCATACATGTATAACTGCAGTCTAAGCACTTTGAAGAGAAGGAACAATTTTTGGCATTAAAGCAGTCCCCGTTTGCCGAGGGAATGAGTTGGCTGTCTATGTTCTAAAAAGTGTCAGTGAAATTCTTCAGCTCCTGCAATAGCAATAAAGCTCAAAGATAAGAAGTAGCCAGCCGCTCTTCCTTTCCCTGCATACACTGCAGACCTGTGGTAGGTTTCAACAGGCTAGCAGAGAAAGACAAAAAAAAAACAAAAAACTATCCAGCTGGTTCCAACTCATAGTAACCCTATAGGACAGAGTAGAACTACTCACATAGGGTTTCTAAGGAGCAGCTGGTAGATTTGAACTGCCGACCGTTTGGTTAGCTGCTGAGCTCTTAATCACAGTGCCACTAAGACTCTATAACCACAGGGTTATTTTCAATTAAGTTCTTTACTGTATGCCTAGACATATAGTGAAGCACAACCAGAGTGCTCCCTGGAAGCAGGGATGGTAAGACTATGTCTTACATACTTTGAACGCGTTGTCAAGGGGGATCAATCCCTGGAGAAGGACATCTTGCTTGGTAGAGTGGAGGGTCAGCGAAAAAGAGGAAGACCTTCAGTGAGATGGCAGTGACACTGGGCTTTAGCATAGCAATGGTTGTGGCATGGCACAGGATCAGGCACTGTTTCGTTTGTTGTACATACGGTGCTATGTGTTGGAACCAACTTGACAGCACCTAACAACATATACTTAGGTGGAGGCCTGGTTGCACAGTGACTAAAAACTATGGCTGCTAACCAAAAGGTCAGCAGGTTGACCCTGTGGGTCAGTTCTACTCTGTGTTGTGGAGTCACTATGGGTTGAACTCAGTAGCAGCAGGTTTTGTTTTTGTTGTTGGTTTGCTTTGGTTTGGTATATGCCAGGCAGAGTACTAAGCATTAATAATGGATTCTCATATAATTCTCACAGTAGTTCTAGAAGGTACATGGCATTATTATTTCCAATTTAATCATGTAGAAATTGAGGCTGTAGGATGTTAAATGATTTGCACAATGTTGACAGTATTTAGTGGATCCGGAATACAAATCCAGGTGATCTGACTCCAGAATATAGGTCCCTTTACCACTATACAATACTGTTGTTGTTGCCTAACAGTTATAATAGCTAACAATTACTGATATTTTCAGTTGCCTCATATGCATGAGAAAGCTGGGCAATGAACAAGGAAGACTGAAGAATTGATGCCTTTGAATTATGATGTTGATGAAAAATACTGAATAGCCTGTCTTTGAAGAACTACAGCCAGAGTGCTTCTTAGAAACGAGGATAGCAAGACTTCATCTCACTAACTTTGGACTTGTTATCAGGAGGGACCAGTCCCTGGTGAAGGACATTATTCTTGGCAAAGTAGAGGTTCATCAAGAGAGGAAGATCCTCAACAAGATGGATTGACTCAGCGGGTGCAACAACAGGCTCAAATACAACAATGACTGTGTGAATGGTGTAGGGCTGTGTAGTGTTTCATTCTGTTGCACATAGAGTTGCTAAGAGTTGGAATCAACTTGACAGCCCCTAACAACAATGAGGTGAGTCACTGAGAGCTGAACACAGGATTCTAAGTGTGACTTGGTAATGCAGTAGGTGACATACTCACCTTCCTGTCTACATATTTCATTTCTCCAAGTGAAGCCTAATGTCACCTTAGCTTTTTTGGTAACGATGTCACTGCCTTGATGTTTTGCTTGACTACTAATAGCAAAACCCCCTGAGCCGTATTCACAAGTGTTACTGCTACCCTACTTTCACCTGGAGTCTTTGAAGTTTGATGTTAAGGCCCAACTATGGGACATACCCCTAGCCCTGATAAGATATATTTTATTGGATTTGGTTTATCATTCCAGGTGATCGAGATCATTCTGAAGCTATTCTGACTCTCCCAGTCTAACACAACCCTGCACCATGCACAGATTAGCTAGGCTTTCTCTGTCTCCCTTTCTATATCTTCTGTGCTTTGCTAAAAGTCATCAGTAGAAATGGTGAACAGGACAGCACCAAGAACAGAACCTTATATTACACTGGGAACTTTCTGAGGTGATATTAGGCCATTCATTTGTACTGTTTGGATGTGGCCATTTTCTCAGTGTAGACAGTTGTGCTAGGGGAGTGGTCACAGGGCAGAAAGTGAGGATCAGCCTATAGTTTATCTTCCCCTTCTCTTGTCCTCCTTTCCTTTATCTAGATCTCCCATCTTACGTCTATCAACTTCCAGTCCCCACCTCAAAATAGACTTTGAGAAGGGCAGGGCATGTGACAACAAGTGACATCTGACTAAAGTAAAACAGAGGGAAGGAAGAAGAATTTTTGTGAACAATTTTCAGGCAAGCAGCTGTTCAGAGGTCACTAGTGAAGGATATAAGTTATCAATAAAATAGGGAGAGCATACAACACTTGCTACCCATCTACCTTGTGCAGACGTAAGAATTAACTACTCTAACATCTTACAAAAAGCCCTATTGATTTAAAGGGCAGTAGTAGAATTCTCACTTTCTGTTTGGGAGATCTGGGTCCAGTTCCCAGCCAGTGCACCTCAAGTGCAGCCACCACCCATCTATCGGTGGAGGCTTGAGTACTGCTATGATGCTGAGCAGGTTTCCTCCAAACTAAGACAGACTAGGAAGAAAGGCCCGGTGATCTGCTCTCGAAGTTCAGCTAGTGAAAATCCTGTGGACCACAATGGTCCAGTGTGTAGCTCATCAAGTGGATGGTGCATGTCCAGACAGCATTTCATTTCATTGATTCAGGCTGACTCAGTGGCAACTAATGACAGCAATATTGATTTATAAATCCTGAAAGACTTATGATAGGATCTGTGATCTGTGTCTACATTAGGGTATGGTGCTACCTTCATTATCTACTGGTGCTATAATAGAAACACCACAAGAAAGTAGCTTTAACAAACAGAAATTTATTTTCTCACAGTTTCTCCTGTTGCCATTGAGTTGATTGAGTTGATTCTGACTCATAGAGATGCTATAGGACAGAGTAAAACTGCCCCATAGAATTTCCAAGGAATGCCTGGTAGATTTGTGCTGCTGACTTTTTGGTAAACAGCTGTATCTCTTAACCACTATGACACCAGCGTTTCCTCTCACAGTTCAGGAAGGCCACACATCCAAATTCTGGGAGCTAGCTGTAGGGAAAAGGCTTTCTCTCTCTGTCAGCTCTAGGGTCTTGGGTGAAGGTCTGTCCTTGTCTCTTTTCAGCTTCTTTTTTTTGGCAACCATCATGTGGCATGGTATCTATCTTCCCCTATCTCTGCTTGTTTGTTTCCTTATTTCATCTGCTCTTTTTATATCTCAAAAGAGACTGACTTAAGACAAAGCCTACACTAATACTTCTTTATTAACTTCCTTATTAACATAGCAAAGAAAGCTTATTTTCCAAGTGGGATTATAACGACAGGTATACCCATTGCTGTTGAGTTCATTCTGACTCATAGGGACCCTATAGGACAGAGTAGAACTGCTCCCATAGAGTTTCCAAGGAGGACCTGGTGGATTCAAATTGCCAACCTTTTGATTATCAGTCATAGCTGTGAACCACTATGCTGCCAGGGTATGCGTTAGTATTCACAACATATATTTGAGGGAACACCATTCAATCCATAACAGGAACTTAACTGTTAAACTAGTTGCTGTTAAGTCATTTCTGACTTGTGGCAACACCATGTATGTCATGTTATAATTGTGCTGCATATGGTTTTCAAGACTGTGACTTTTTGAAAGTAAACTGCCAAGTCTTTCTTCCAAGGCACCTCTGGATAGGTTTGAACTGCTGACTTCGGTTAGTAGCTGAGTGCACAACCATTTGTGCCACCCAAAGACTTTTGTTTCTACATTAGCATACAGTTCTTAGGGACAAGTAGATATGGGAGTACCAGATGTGTCAAGGCAGGCAAGCAGACCAGTCACCAGGCCTCTGCTGCCATCACTATCTGCAGCCAGTAGTGGCTGCATTTCCAAGGAGAAATGCAAACCCACTGCTGTAGAGTAGATTCTGACTCTTAGCCACCCTATAGACAGAGTAGAACTGCCCCCATAGAGTTTCCAAGGAGTGCCTGGTGGATTTGAACTGCTGACCTTTTGGTTAGCAGCTGTAGTTCTTAACTACTATGTCACCAGGGTTTCCGAGGAGAGTCCTAGGGGAAAATATTGTGGTTGAAACATAGGCTAGGAGGCCATGAAGAAAATAATGTAGCCTTCGAGTTATGCACCCAGTCTGGTTTATCACTTTGTAGGACAAAGTGTAAATTCAGAGTTAATTCCTGAGGCCAAATCTTAACTGGAGAATATCAGCAACCACAGAAAATGGAGCCGGGCACAAGTCTTCGTTAGGGCTTACATTCTGACACTTGTATCTACAGAAAAAATGCTTTCTTGGAAAATGACTCAGCAGGGGAAGTCTTGTCTTGACCTCTGTCAGGCTGGGTACTTTGGGGTCCCTGTGTGAGCACTGTCCATCCTTCACCATCAGCTCTACCTGTGTGGCCCCAAGTGTCCTTCACTTCAGAGGACAGGAGCCTAGAAAGACACTCCTCCTTGGCAGTCCCTTCCTCCTGTCTCAGCCAGTCTCTGTAGTTCTCCTGTTTCCTCCGTCCCCACAGTCGGTCAGGCATTCTTCCCTTTGCCTAGGGGAGCTCAGCCTATGTACCTTCTGCTCTACCCAGCCCACTCTAAAGTCTCCATCGCCCTAGTCAGGTTAGGGAGGCTTCCTTCAGAGCAGGCAAGGAGGTTCCAAGCAAATGAAGGGCGGGGACAGCTGGGGAGGGGGATGGAACAGGGACGGCAGCAGGGAACCAGAGACCATGCTGCTGAGAAGAACAAAAAAAAAGACATTGGTTTAAGTCAGGAAACAAAAAAAGGGAACTGAGTGGCTGTGAAAGGGTGGGGTTTGCTCAGACTGTCCTTCCTCTCTGGACGGTAAGAATATGTCTCCAGGGCCAGTGTCTTCTGAGATCGAGTCCCACCTTCAAAGTCCTGGCATCTCAATGCATCTGGGAAGCTACCTGCTTTAAGTCAGGACTGAGGTGGGTCTGGGGCTTGGCAGGGGCTGGGCAGGAGCACCAAGTACCCTTCCAGGGGCCCCTGAAGGCCAGAGAGAAAGCGCGGCTCAAGTCGGCTGGCGGAGGAGGCTGGTGGAGGGGGGGAGTGTCATCAGCACAAGGTCCTGGCGGTCCTTTCTGGTGATCAGAACGGGCTTTAGGAGTCCTTTTTGAGGAGGGCTATGGAGGGGAGGACACAAAGAGAAAAAGGTAACAAGAGATAATCATCTGAACAGATAGCAAATGTTGGAAAGGAGCATCTCTGCAAAACTTGGTGGAAAAATAACAGTGCAGGTGGCAGTAGGATAAAAATAAGCCCTTTGGTCAAATAGTGCTTGAAGACTCAAAATGTAGATTTCCGTCAGCGGAACACTTAGAAGTTTTATGAGGCAGATTCTTTGAGAAAACTGTCAAAATTCACTTGTCAAAATAGGCAGTTGACCTTTGCGAGCAGTGGAAAGGCTAACTACATAGGACTGCATCAGGTCAAACTGGTGGGCTGAGACCCAAGTTGGCTTATTGGAAGAATCGTGTGGAAGCCAAGCCAGCCTCGTGGTAATAGTGGGTAAGAGACTTGGCCAGAAGAAGGCAGCCTCAGCCTCAGCCCAGACATTGTGCGGCCAACCCCTGAGGTCGTGGTGAAGCTTTCTCCTAATACCACTGTCTACCATGTGCACGGTTTTCTTTTCTCTGGTCTTCATTATTTCTCTCTTCATCTTCCTCCCCCTCCTCATCCCACCTTTTCTCTACCTATCTCTCCTCTTCTTTAGACCTTTCTGTATTTTGTTCATTACTATATTCCCAGGCACAAAGTCAATGCTTAATAAATGATGGTTGACTTGTGCTGGATTTTTCTTGCCCTTTCTTTCCCCTGCTCTTTTCCCTTTACCCTACTTGCCTAGTACCTTCCTCATAGGGTTGTTGCAGAGATTCAAAGTGTTAATATATGTAAAATAGTTAAAATAAGACCTAGCACAGAAAAGTGCAATCAATGTTGGCTATGATTTTTATTCTGCCTGAGATCTGCCAGTGATCCCAAAGGGATCTGCTTAGGGCAGATAATACAGCATTTAGAATACAAGAGATTGGTGATCATGTTCAGGACATTTTTGGATGAGTTGCTGGACTTCCAGCTGGCTGGAGTCCCAAGACAGTTTCTTAGCCAGCAACTTTCCAAGCTGGAAGTCTCTACTTCATGCTGTGCATTTCCAGAGGCAGGGTAACAGCAACGTCCTGATCTTGGGGGTCTACACAGCTCAGGGGCTGTCCTCTGTTTTATTAGTTGTGTATTAGTTCTGCTGTTTGACTCATTTTGCCTGCCAAGCCCCTGAAGCCAGGGTGCTACAGCCTCTCTGAAGCTTCAGTTATTTGATAAAACAATGTCACCCTCCAAATAAGCCACAAAATGCAAATACTTGTGGAAACCTAAAGGGACTAGAAATGGTACTATGCACTCTATCCTCACACTTAATGAGTTGCTTCAAGTTTAAATTCATGTTGCTTCTAGCTATTGACGTTTTTGTGTAGAGTCTTTTGTACATTTATGGTGAGAACTAGTGTATCTTTCCACTCACTTCTAGGACATTGGTGACAATCTGAAATTACCATCACTAGGATTTATTATCTCCATTCTGGCAAATTTTCTATACGAGTGTCCTTTCAGTGGACTAGACCCATACCAGGAAGTGATTTAGGTCTAAGGGAAAGATCCAAAAACCAAACCCACAGCCATCGAGTTGAGTCACCAGGGGAATATGTGGTGTATGAAGGCCTAGGTATGAGTATTCTCCAAAAACTCCTCAGGCATCTGCCACTTTTCCCCCACTGATATTCAGATCTGATTGGCAATTCACGGGAATAAGAGAGAGCTAGAATTTTCAGTGAGTCAGTGCTCAGCAAGAAGCTACAGAAGAAGCCTTGACCTATTCTGCCCCCCAAAGCTGTTTGGTTATGCAAATGAAGCCAAGGGTAGGGGAGAGAACTCCTCTGAGGACCTTGAAACAATTGGGCCACATGTGACTTTCAGTTTCTATGGAGGTTCAAGTGCACTGACTGAGTGTGTTCAGAGAGCTTTGGGAACCTGGAAACCTTAATGCCAGCTTTAGGCTGGCTCTCTGAAAGCCCTCACCAGATGGCCGTGGGGCTATTGTTGGTTATTCGAATCTCAGGGAGAAGCTCATCTCACTGCCCTGCCTCGCTGAAATGAAAATAAACTGTATTCTATTAGCTTCCCCCTAAAAGAAGGAAATTCTAGCCAGTCAAGAGAAGTAAATTTGAGACAAGTTGGAGGATGAAATAGACTGGAGTCTCAGATCATTGCCTCATTGGAAAAAAACATTAGTTTGCAAAACACTGAAGTGTGAAGGGAAAAAAAGGGCAAAAAAATTGGCTAGACATGGGGCATAAAGATGAGAGCGTAAGGGTACGCCAGTCAAGTGCGGTCGAGTCAGATACGATCCTAGGGGCCAGGGTAGAACTGACCCCCAGAGTACTCAAGGAGCGCCTGGTGGATTTGAACTGCCGGCCTTGTGGTTAGCAGTGGTAGCACTTAACCCACTATACCACCGTAGGGTAAGAGGGCTCTCAAAAAGTGCTGTTGAAGTGGAAATTTGTACAACATTATTGGAGACTGGTTTGGCAATATGCAACAAAATGAGAAAATATGCGTACTTTTTTGACTCAATAAATGGTGCTTACAAAAAAATAAAATACAACCAAACCCTCTGCCATCAATTCATGGCAACCACATGTGTTACAGGGTAGAACTAAGCTTTGTAGGGTTTTCTTGGCTGTAAGCTTTGCACAAGAAGATTGCCAGGCCTTTCCTCTACAGCACTGACTGGTGGATTCAAGCTATCAACCTTTCTTTTAGTAACTGAGTACGAACTATTTGTACCATCCAGAGACTTCAACAATAATGATGCTTATAGAGAAATCTCAGTAACATGGGGAAATAATCAGGAAGGTTCACATGATCAGATGGCAGAGGACCAGGCAGTGTTTTATTCTCTTGTACATGTGATCACTGTGAGTCGGAACCAACTTCACAGCACCTAAACAACAACAACATTAAAAATAAGAACTTTAGATCTTTCTTTGGAAAAAGGTAAGGTATGTTGGGTAGACAGATGGTGGGCAGATGGGTGCATGGATGGATGGAGGGAGGGACTAATAGATAAAGACTGTTATGGAAAACAAGCAGGTGGCAAATAGTGTGTTCTATCTGATCTCAAATATAAGAAAAACACACAGAAAGAAAAATGGAAAGAAAATATGCCAAAATAGTAATACCTCTGGATAATGAACTTGTAGATGTTTTTCTTTTAATATCCATGTACTTGAAATATTGTTTATGATGAGCATGTCATTTTGATATCCAGCGGGGAAATGTTTAAATCAGGGAGCAAAATCTAAGCTGAAGAGAAGCCCAAAGGGGCACACCAATCTGGAGTGGAAGATGAAGATTTACCAGCAGTCCTCTGAGGGGAGAGGGCAATGCTCCAAATAGTATTATCACTCTGATGCTGAGGGTAAACTTGCGATTGGCTCTCTGAATCTCTTTTCATCATCCCTCAGCCAGAATCTATTGCAGAGCAGAAGAAATGGTGAATCACAGAGACCTAGAAGTTTCCAGAATCACAAAAGAAACATGTAAAAGGTCCAAAACATGAAATTTTAGGGAATCATCCCCTAGGATCTCTTGGAAATAACTACAGATGAGAATTTATCTGGTAGCACAGAGCCAGAAAGCAGATGGTGGCTAGTGCTCTTCACCATACATTGGCCACTTGATAGACCTGACCCTGAAGCTTATCATCAAATAATTAGGTTTCACTGGGGTATGAACAGAGTAACTAGTTTACTTTCTTGGCTCTGGTTGCATTTTTTCTTTTTTTAGTTGCTTTTTTTCATGATGATTCTCTTCTGGTTCCAAGGCCAGGAAATTCTCAGTTGTAATCTCAAAACCTGAGGGGATGCTTCTTAAGAGTGAGAAGAGATCTTTGGTGGGTCTCAGGTTTATCCCAGTGGTTACAGTCGGCCTCTAGTTAGACAGCTGCTGATTCTGCTAGTTTTCACAGTCAAGCATCGGGAAGACAGGACTGACGAGGGAACAAGGGATAACACAAAACTCACAGTTCAACAGATGAGCCAGAGCTGAGTTTTCTACTTTATTGCAGTAACTGAGGGTTCACTCTGAGAGCAGAAATGCTGATGAGTATGTGTACAAAAATGTTCCATGCAGCACTGCTTAAAAATTTAAAGCAGACGACATAAATATCTACCAATAGGAAAAATGAGAAATAGTCATGTATTAATCATACAGAGTATTTTATACATATAAAAATTAATTAAAATAGATGAGCTAGAGGTACCAAGATACATAAATCTTATCAATGCTACACTGAGCCAAAGAAGCAAGTTGCTGAAGAATATGTACCACTAACACAAAAATTTGGAGTCCCTGGATAATGCTAACAGTTAAGAACTTGACTACTAACCAAAAAGCTTGTGGTTTGGAACACAGACAGAGATGCTGCAGAAGAAAGCTCTGGCGATCTACTTTTGAAAGGTCACAGCCTTGAAAACCCTGTGGAGTGTAGTTCTACTGTGCACACACAAAGTTGCCATTGAGTTGGGATCAACTCAATGGCAACTTTTATTTTTAATTGATTCAACAGCAATTTTTTTTAAATATAAAAATTTAAAACATACCAGATAACACTGTATGTCTTTTATAGATAATTACATATGTGGTAATAATATTAAGAGTGCCTCAAACATTCAAGATTTCTGAGGAGTGAGGGTACTAAGATTGCGGAAGGAATATACAAAGCGTTTTGATTCTATCAATAAGCCTTTTATTCCTCGAGATAAACAAAAAACCACCTGGAGCACAATGTCAGCAGTCCGTAGAGCTAAGTGGTGAGTACAAGGTGTGCTGTTAGTCTCCATACTTTCTATTTTAAGTATTTCATAACATAAAACAAAATACATTCAAACCAAAGCATCATATTCACAGTAAGCCCTAACAACCATAGGGACAAAGAAGAGTGAATGCCGCAGTAAACCCCTGTGCATTCATTCTATCAATAAAGAAACACCCTGGAAAGAAAACAAGAGGTGACTCTCAGAAACCACCTCTATAAAGTCCCTGGGTGGTGCCAACAGTTAAACATTCTGCTGGTAACTGAAAGTTGCAGGTTTGAGTCCACCCAGAGGTGCCTCAAAAAAAAAAGGCCTGACAATCTGCTTCCTACGAATCAGCCATTGAAAACCCTAAGAAACGACAAGTGACTATAAGAATCCGCCAGTTAAGCATACTCTCCCTGTGGAAGAGTTGAAGAAGAAAAGAAAACCTGGTGGAACTGAGAAGAGAGTCCTCATGTGGGAAAAAGTACAGTGGACTGTTAATGGTAAAGAAATTTCTCCTCATTAGCCTGCAGGAATATTGCATATGCAAGTGCACCAGAACTCTGAATTCTCTCTTATCTCCTGTGTTTATCAGTCTTTTCTCTCTTGGTGAATATTTCTAGAATATGTAGAGGAGTCTGTCCCGACTACTCTTTGGATGATAAACCCAAAAGTTCATCGCCACCCTATGTGTCACTCAGAAGACTGCCCCACAGTGCTTTCTTAGCTATAATCTTTGCAGAAGAACGTTACCAGACCTTTCTTTCAAAAAGTCACTGAATGGGTTTGAACCATCAACCGTTCAGTTAGCAGCCAATCACAAAGCACTTCTGCCATCCAGGCTCATTTCTTTGGTGGTAGCCCTTGAGAATGACACAGGTGCTGGGGTGGATGGCAGCACATCTCACTGAAAGCAATCAGTCAATAAAAAAATAATCCCTTAAGATGAAATGAGGTATTACAGAAACAGTGGAGGTTATGGAGTACATATGAATGATGTCTGGCAAGTCATTTAATCTGAGTCTCAGTTTCCTCATTTGTTTGTTGTGAGGGATAAATGAGATCAAAACCAAAACCAAACCAAACCCAGTGCCGTCAAGTTGATGCCAACTCATAGTGATGCTATAGGACAGAGTAGAACTGCCCCGTGGAGTTTCCGAGGAGGGCCTGGTGGATATGAACTGCCGACCATTTGGTTGGCAAGCCATAGCATTTAACCACTACACAAATGCAAGTAAAATATCTGACAGGTAGAATGCACTCTGAGAAATGGTAGTTCCCTTGCATTCCCCCGAGGACAGAGAGGCAAGGGCCAGAAACTTAGTGGCTAATTAAGTAGCACTTTGAAAAAGAATGAAACCCTGTGGCATAGTAGTTAAGTACTGTCACTGCTAACCAAAAGGTTGGCAGTTTGAATCTTCCAGGTGCTCCTTGGAAACTCCATGGAGCAGTTCTGCTCTGTCCTATAGGGTAGCTGTGAGTCAGCATCAACTCCACAGCAGTGCATAGTAGATTGTTGGATATTCTGGCTAGGTATAATTTTTTAAAATTGTACTTTAGATGAAGATTTATAGAGCAAATTACTTTCTCATTAAACAGTACGCACAATGTTTTGTGACATTGGTTGCTAACCTCACATGTCACTCTTTCTCTTCACAACCTTGGGTTCCCAATTACTGTATTTCTTGTCCTCTCCTGCCTTCTTCTAGTCCTTGCCATTGGGCTGATGTGCCCATTTAGTCTTGTTTTGTTTCATGGGTCTGTCTAATCTTTGACCAGAAGATGAACCTCAGGAGTGATTTCAGAACTGAGTTAAAAGAGCATCCAGGGGCCATACTTTTGGGGTTTCTCCAGGGTCTGCCAAACCAGTAAGTGTGACCTTTTTTGATGAATGAGAATTTGTTTCTACCTTTTTTCCTGCTCTGTCCTGGCTAGGTATCATTTAAATTACAAAGGACCAGCTATTTCTGACTAGCATCTTGTAGAATCTTCCCAATTATAGGTAGGCTATGATTGTCTGAACTTTGCTCTTGTGTTACTCTTAATAATGTTTTATTTTAACATGAGCAAATGCAGGAGCAAATATGGTTGAGTTGTCATAATCAGCAGGTGTTATTTATGTCAATTCCTTGGCATAGCACAGTTTGTATGATGGCTGAACCCTCACTAGTAAGCACCCATTTTCTGAATTCAAATACTCAGTAGGGATCTGGGAAGCTGCAAAGAGTGATCATGTGAAAATAGTATTTGTAGTTTTTTTTTTTTTTTTTTTACTGTCAATTAAGTTTATTATTATTTTTGGAATAGATAATACATGCATGGTTTAAAAATACAAAAGATGAATGGTTTGATTACTGTTCCATTACTCAGTGTTTTTTCTTTAAAAAAAACTTATTTTACTTTTTAGTTGTTGAAAAAATACGTGGCAGAATATACACTAAATCCACAGTTTCTACATGTACAATTCAGTGACATTCTTCAAGTTGTGCAACCACTTTGAAAATTTCATATGGGCATGCATTTTCCCACAAAATGTTGGTAGTAGACTGACACAATGATTAATGGCTCCCTCTGTCCCATGGAGGGTGGTGACTTTCGTTTTATTATGGTGGCACACAAATGAGAAAACCTAACTCACCAGGGCTCCCTGAATACCACGCAGGAAGCCATAGATATGCTTATAAGGATTATCTAGTTGTACAAAAGCCAAAAGAGACAAACGTTGAACCCACTCACGCTCCTTGCAGGTACTGCCTCATTCCTAAGCCTTCTACCTTAGTGAGTTTTCACCAAACATCTTTCATTTCTCACCACCAGGCAACCCTCCACTGGAGGGCAGCATATACAAGGTTCGACAATTAAGTCCATGAACTTAATTGTTGTGGGCTACATACCTCATTGCTGAATATCACTATGATCACCTTTGAAGTACTCCCCTTGGGAAACTATGCACTGATGTCAGTGCCTAGCCCACCCTTCAGAGCTATTTTGGAACAACTTCTGGAATGGCCATTGCTTACGGTGGCATGGTGGCAAGTTCGTGAACTCAATTGTCTAGTTGTCTGTGGGGACATTTTAGTCAGTAAACAAATAACCGTATTGGAACACCCTCCCTACTCACCTGATCTTGGCCCCAGTGACTTTTTTATTTACCCAAAGATAAAGGAAATATTTAAAGGAAGACATTTTGATGACATTCAGGACATCAAGGATATTACGATAACAGCTCTGATGGCCCTTCCAGAAAAAGTGTTCCAAAATTGCTCTGAAGAGGTGGACTAGGCACGGGTGTCAATGCATAGCTTCCCAAAGGGAGTGCTTCGAAGATGACCATAATGATACTCAGCAACGAGATATGCAGTACTTTTTCTAGAATGAGTTCATGAACTTAATTGGCAGTCCTCGTACTTCTGGCCGAACAAGTACCCTCCCGAGAAGCCTGAGAACCCAACAATGTTTGTGGACACATTCTGTTTCAGGAAGCATAAAAGGGTTAAGCGAGCACAATGCTCAAGGCAGGCATTCTTTACTAGTGAAACTAAGCTATTGTTTGATTTTAAGAGCACTTCAGAGGATATTTTTGGTTTAAGGTTTAAAGATTATCTCAGGGCAATCATTTTGAGGGTTTATACAGCCTCCATGGCTCCAGAAAGTCTGAAGTCTATGAACACTGTAAATTCTTTTTCTGAATTACTCCCCTTTTGGCATTTGCAATTTATTGTAGAAAACATTGTAATGCTGTAACTCCATTTTAAATGAAGAGTTCTGTGCTTGTCTATTACTTTTGTTCCACTCTTTCTTTTTCTATATGAACAAGTTTCTCTCTATGTGTATATAACATTCATGTCACTTGTTTTTCCACTCCCCACCCCAGTGAGGTGCAAGGTCAGTCCCGTCTGTGCATCTCTTGTGGTTGAATTGACTCTAGGCTGCTAAAATTGTTTAAAAAAAGGGGGGGGGCCTCCAACAACATGTATCCACAGAAGTTGCAGCTACTGTCTAACTCAGAGCTGAGTGCTGCACACCAACCCTAGAGGAGGCATAAAGACAGATCCCTCTCCTTTCACACTGGTGATGGGTCAGTGGTGACTAAGGAAGAATTACTGCATTCTCAGACTGTGTGTGTCTGGACTGGATCACAAGGAATAGAGGGAAAGCTGTCAACGAAGGGGATACCAGGCCATGGAAATCCCAGTAGTCACTGAGTTCAGTGATTTAGACGGGGAGGCCATTTCATCCCTTGCTCAGAGAGGTGATAGCTAGTAATAGTCTTATTTACTTCCTCATACTCAGACCAGCACTAAACCCTACAGCAACCCAGACAGTTGAAAGAGAGGAAGGCTTCCTGTTTTAGAAACTGGATTTCTTCTAAAAACGAAAAAGAGCAAAGGCAGCTTTCAGCAGAACATGTTTTATAGGAAATAAGAACAGAGGCCAAGACTGAAGCAGATGTTGAGTCTGAGCAGGGACTGCATCCAAGATCATGCACGAAAACTAAAGGTAAAATGCTGTGTGTACTTTATTCTGCTAAAAGAAGTACAGCTGGGCATAGTTTGTTGGGGTGCTTCTGATCTGGTTTACTGATCATGCCAGTGAGTTTATCTAGGGTTTACTTTATCTTCTATAATTGGAAGTTTTGATTGTAACCCCAAACCAAATCCAGTGCTATCGAGTCAAGGGCAACTCATAGTGGCCCTATAGAACAATGTAGAAACCCTACAGTGTTTTCAAGGAGCATTTGGTAGATTCAAGCTGCCAACCGTTTGGTCAGTAGCTGTAGCTCTTAACCACTGTGCCACCAGGGTTTCTTTTGATTGTGAAGAGGTACTTTTTGCAATTTGCCGTGAAACCAAATGCGATGTTGCTACAGAGATCTCAGTGAGTTGGCAGTTCCTGAGAACAGACTGTTAATTACTTGGTTACTACTTACCCAGTTGCCTTCAGGTCATGACCCCATGGGTGTGTCAGAATAGAACTCTAGTTTACAGGGTTTTCAACTGCAGATTTTTCAATAGTAGATTGCCAGGCCTTTCTGCCAAGACTCTTGTAGGTGGACTCAAACCTGTAACCTTTTTGATTAGCAACTGAGAGTGCATTAACTGTTGGCACCAACCAGGGACTCTCTCGTCACCACTACTTCTGGGTAAATGAATTAATTTAATGTTAAATGGAATGTCCTTGGGATGTGAGCTGAATCGGAATGCTAGAAAGGGCTCTAATTGATTGTAAACTCTATCAGTTTATCACTCCAATGAGAAACCATTTAAACCAAGGAGTCAAGGAGGAGAGGTTTGTGGCAGGGTGTGAGGAACAGTTTCCTCCTTTGCCCTATTTTTCTCAAAAGATCATTCACACAACATTGAAACTAATCCACCAGAAGCAGATTGAGGAGGCAAAATGTTCATTATGAACATCCTTAGTGTTCTTTTCATCTATTTTTGTCTCCCCACCTTCTACACCACAGGAAAGAGCAAAATAATGGTGTGGATAGCCTCAGCCTTCAAAACTAACCACTCCTTTGCTTGACTAATGTGAGCAATAATCTGCCCCGGACAAATAGAAAAAAACTGCTGATTTTATTCTTCGTCTATGGGGCTACCAAAGCATAAGGAGGGTGGTTTCAAAAAATAAATCCTACCTCTACAGGAAAATAATCCCAACTGCTAACAAGACTTGGTAGTGGTGGTGAGGAAGGAAGGCTGGTAATTTTGAGTGCTCAATTTTTTTTTTTTTTTTTTTTTTGTGGTGGGATTCATCTTTTCATTTTCCATTTCTAATGAAAGATTTTGAAATTAGTAATATAAGATCATGGATGAACTTCAGGTGAACAACTGTATGAAGTGTTGTTTTGTGTGAAGAAGAAGCCAGTAGTGGTGTGGGATCCTGAATTAGATCCTGGAAGAGAAAATGGACAACAGTGGGGAAACTGTCATGAGTTTAGGGTCTAGTTTAGTTACTAAGCATTGTACAAATGTTAATGTTCTGGTTTTGATCATTGTACTACACTGTGTAAGATGTTAATGTTAGAGGAAGTTACATGAACAGTTTATGGGAACTCTGTAAGCTTGGCTGTTAACCAAACAGTTCAGCAGTTCCAGTCCACCAGCTGCTCCTTGGAAACACTATGGGGCAATTCTACGCTGTCCTACATGATCACTATGAGTCAGAATCGACTCCATGGCATCAAGTTTTGGGTTTTGGTACTATTTTTACAACTTTTCCATAACTTTAAAATTATTTAGAAGTTAAAAGTGAAAAAAGCAAGAGGAAAAAAATCAGTGGTGATTTTTCTGTGACTTTCCTAGCCTTTCTTATTTGAGTTCTCTAAACTGAACCTTTCTGGAGTATGGCAAGTTTGGAGGGGCTAAACAAGCTACTTTTGCATCATAAATGATCAGAACCAACATCCACAACAGTAAGAGAGTTGTACCACCTCTGCATGATGCTGTGTAAACAAACTAATCTAAGCAAAAATATTAAAACAAAACAAAACAAAAGCCAAGAAACTAAAACAAGAGAGTTTTCAAATCTCCAGCTGCCTGTCATTTTTCTGTGTGTGCAACTTTAGAACAAAGCTTCCATCCTTTGCAGCTCATGGGTGAGGGGCAAAATCGGCTGGGTGGCAGTTAGTCTGTGTCCATAACTGCAGGTGCAGCCTCCATATCCTCATGAGACCCCTCAGTTACAGACCCCAATGGGACACTGTTTGAAAATTTTAATTCACTGTCTAGGAAATTGGGAACTGAAAGTCCAGCATCTGCCTCTGTGGAGCTCTGACACCTGCATTATCCCTTTTGAGGATATCAGGGTCCACAGCTGCACAGAGGCTTTTGCTGTTCGTAGATTCTACTTGCAGGCACCATAAAAGCCTGGTTAATGTACAGCTGGAGTCCCTGAGTGGTGGAAATGGTTAACAAGCTCAGCTGCTAACTGGAAGGTTGGAAGTTTGAGTCCACACAGAGGTACCTTGGAAGAAAGGCCTGGCAATCACTTCTGAAAGGTCACAGCCATTGAAAACCCTATGGAGCACAGTTCTACTCTGACACACATGGACATGGCATTGTTATGAATCAGAGTCAGCTTGACACAACTGGTAGTGTAAAGCTGCACTTGGGTGTGTGTCACTTGGCATCCAGAACGTGCCTGATGTAAGATCCCAGTTTCCTTGAACTCACCATGTAAGACCAACTGGCCCAATTCTATGTGTATCCGTTATATCTGAAAACTGACAGAGATGGAGCTGTGGAAAGAGGATGCCAAAGTAGGCAGAAGGCTTTTGGTTAGCATTGTATATTTCTGTTCCATTTAAAAACCACCTGGCTAGGTTGAAGTGGAACCAGGAGGGATGAGGATTAATGTGCTGTGTCTTCAAGCACTCTTGTTATCAACAGCACACAAGTGAGCTCCAGAGAGAAGAAGCTATGGCTACAGTGATCCTGGAGAGCATCTTTCTGAAGCGATCCCAGCAGAAAAAGAAAACATCACCTTTAAACTTCAAGAAGCGCCTCTTTCTCTTGACTGTGCAGAAACTTTCCTACTATGAGTATGACTTTGAACGTGGGGTAAGTTTCTCTGCTATGAAACCATAGTTTCATGAACTGGTCTTAGATCTTCCTTGGCAAGGAGGTAGCAGGAGGGAGGTGGAGTGAACCTAAGTGCATTCAAGCTCAAGTGAAAAATTACCTAGCCTAGAACTAGCTACAGCCTAGAGCTAGCTACAGGATTCAAAGTTGCTAAGAAGCTACAGGGGAAACCTTAACATAGAACTTGCAGTTCGTTAGCACTCAGTAAATGAATGCTGAGAATTAAATCTAAGAGATAGAAATTGCTTATTTCTCATGGTAAAGACAAACACAGTCATCCACTCTTCTTTAGCATTTGCTCACCATCTGGTAATAAATAGATTACTAGATCTGGCAGTTTTTTTTTTTTTCCTCTCTCTCTCTTGCCAGAATGATGGTTCTGATATAGTGTGTGGGTGTCACCTCATTATGTTGAATGATTAGATAATAAAATCTAATCATCTGGTTGCTTAATCTTCATTTTCTTCCTCCTTCTTTCTCAGAGAAGAGGCAGTAAGAAGGGTTCGATAGATGTGGAGAAGATCACCTGTGTTGAAACAGTGGTTCCTGAAAAAAATCCTCCCCCTGAAAGACAGATTCCGGTAAGAAGAGATCATTGACTCAGAGAAAGAGGAGGGAGAGAGAGAGGTTGACCTGAAGAAACTTGGAGCATTTAATTTCTCTGCCAAGAAGCTGGTGATGCCATTCAATGCGGAACACAGTGAAACACCCTTGTAAACTTCTCCATGCTACCATGTGTTGGTTTATACTGAGTTTCAGCATTTTCCTTGTAGACGTAGAACATCTCACTTAACCTGAAAACCTTGTACCATCACCTTTAAAATGATGCCATATCAAGTTTTCCACTTGACCTGAAAACCTTGTAACACCAGCTTTAAAATGATGTCATATCAGGTTTTCCAACTGGCCAGAGATGGTTGGTTTTACTCCCTCAGTTACTAGGATCAAATTTAGAGGCTTGAGTTTGTCTGAACCCTGGAATCCTAGGGATCTGAGTAATAGGAGATTCTTTTATATCTTCTTGTTTATTCTCCTCTCATTTCCCAGAACCCCTCCAAGGCACAACAGTCCCTGACTTCTGAATTGATTTTTTTTTTTAAAGTACCATATATTGTTTGTCCTGATTATGAGAGTATTGTTGTTGTTGGGTGGCATCGAGTCAATTTGGACTCAAAGCAACCCCATGTGACAGAACAGAATGACCTGAAAGGGTTTTCTAGGCTGTAATCTTTACAGGAACAGACCATCACACGGTTCTCCCACAGAGCGGCTGGGGGGGTTCAAACCACTAACCTTTCAGTGAGCAACTGAGCGCTGAATCATGGTGTCACCAAGGCCCCTTGTTTACAAGACTAAGCATATTTACTTATTTATTTATTACTGGTTTATTATAGAAAGTCTGGAAAATATGAAATTTTAAAAGCACAAAGAAGAAAATAAAAATCATTCATAATCCCATCACCCAGCTAAGACAGCTATTAACATGTTGATGTCCAGATTTACAGGTGCTTTTCTCTACTAATGGAAACCCCAGTGGCAAAGTGACTAAGTGCTATGGCTGCTAACCAAAAGATTGGCAGTTCAAATCCACCAGGTGCTTCTTGGAAACCCTATGGGGTAATTTTTCTCTGTCCTGTAGGGTTGCTATGAGTCTGAATCGACTTGACAGCAGCACATTTGGGTTTTTTTTTTGTTTTTTCTCCACCAATAATCATACACACACAAACTCAATTTTCACACACGTTACTATATATGGTATATATTTAAACTGCAGACTCATGCTGCACATCTTGCTTTGTAAGCTAATTTTTCAGTTTGACAGTATATGGTAAACTTATTTCTATGACAGTACTTTTTAATGATGTGATCTTAATGACTGCATAATATTCTTTTTATGGATGTATCACAATTTGTTTACCCAATCCACTATTACTGTGCATTTAGATTGTTTCCCATTACTTGGTATTATAAACCACAGTGAGAAGAACATCCCTGTAGACGTCTTTATGTAGTTTGCTTATTCTTTTCCCTAGAAGTAAAATTTTGTTCTTCTCTTTACAGAGTCTGTGTACCTTGGCTATTTTTTTTATCTTTTTATTTATTCTATTTTGTAGAAGTAGAATTTGAATTTCATACATTACTACTATGTATGAAAGTATCTATTTATATTCTCTCCAATATTTGATGTGATAATTGGCCGAAGATATTAGTCAATTTGACAGCCAAGAAAAATGTTATGTCATTGCAGATTGATAAAGTTGAACAATTATATGTCTACTGCTCATTTATGTTTTTCAACTTTTGAAATGACCTCTAACTTTTGCACATTATTCTTTGAAATATTCACCTTATTTCTAGTCACTTTTAAGAGGTTCTGATATATTAAGAATTCAATCCTTTAACTGTAATAATGTGTATTGAAAATATTTTTCCACTTATCTTTGAATTTTGTTTATTTGTTTGTTTTTTGCTACACTGGGTTTTAAAATCGATGCCAGCATATTAGTTCATTAGTGACCCAGAGAGCCTTCTTGTGCCACTGGAAAGGCTTCTCAGTACCAAAGGAAACCCCCAAAAGAGCAATTCATCAACCAGTAACTATGCATTCTCCTTTCATTACAGCGAAGGGGTGAAGAGTCAGGTGAAATGGAACAGATTTCAATCATTGAAAGGTTCCCATACCCTTTCCAGGTCAGTAATTTTCTCTCAGCATCTCTCCAAGGGAGCCTGTAATGTAATCACTGGGGTGGCATGGGGCAGAAGGAAGGATATTAGGTCCCAGGAAATAGAGTTGAGGTAGATAAGGAAGTCAGACCAAGAGATGAGACTGGCATGAGCTGAGAATGTTTGCTTTTCTATTTTCCCAGTCTAATACAGTGTCTTTTAGTCTCTGTACCTCAAAGGGGATTCGTGATGACCTTCATTCTATGATAGTATATCTTGTCTATGGTAACTATATTGAGAAAGATGCTGTTTGTTGGGCGAGCATTTCACTTCCGTCTGGTTCTGCCTGTCTAATGGTGGTTATGTGGGTTGAAAAGACAGAAAAAGGGAGGGAAGAAGTACTCATTAGAAAGTTTGGTATGGGGAAGGTTTATCTGAGTTACACATTAATCTACATTCTATTCTAGTCAGGAATAGCTAAAAAACCACATAGGCATCCCTTTGTTTGACACATTGTAAGCCATAAAAGAGAACAAGGGCTTCAAATTCAACCTTCAGTTAGGCTTGCTGATGTCCACTGAACTCTGTAAGCCACATGTCATGAACAAAGCAGCCTCTGCAACAGTGAAAGCCAGAAAAGGAAGTGGAAAGTCTCAGGGGAGGGGGCTTTCTGTCATGGATTTATGAGCACAGCAAGACTAACGAGCATAAAGAAAAATGTAAAAGGATCTTGTTCACGTCCCCGACTGCATGAAAGCTTGCAAAGCCTGTGAAGGAGGGGTATTTTAGGCATAATTTTTACTAGCGTTGTCTTTCAACAGGATGATGTCATTTGGTTGGACTAATGGATAATGATAAACAGTAAATACTTCAAAATTAATTTATATTTGACTTCAGAATCCACTATGTGATATCTATGAACTCGGTGAGGTTTGGAAACATGTCTTACATATTTCATGGATCTCCATGTCTAGCATGACGCCCTGTACAAAAATACTGCCTGATTGATTTGATGATACTTAATTCTTTTTAAGTACGTTTGTTGTTCCAACTTGGTTTAATTTTGGCTAATACTGCTGAGAGGAAGAAATCACTAGGCAGTGGGGGAAAATTAGCCATGAATTAAATTTTTGCTCCATATTACCTATATGTAATAACCAAGACTTAAGTTATCTAGATCATTGCTTCTATCTTCTATAGCAACTCAAGGTTTAATAATATCATTAAATATTTTTTGTTGGAGAAACAGCAATCTTGTCTCTGCTAAGGGTTGAGAGAGACATTATGAACTAAGTTTATACACAAATCAAAACACATGTCAAGGGGGCCTAGGAGTGCTGTCTGAAGAAAAAGCTAAGAGCTTCTAAGTCCTAGATCTTTGGACATGAATTGTTCAGGAATTTCTTAGGCAGTTCATGTGTCCCCAGCTCTACTGCTGACTGAAGACCCTGCCTTTCTTTGTTTTCTGCAACGAATATACCAAGTTGCAGCTTTGTAGCTCCTTCAAGAGTCTTTCTTCTTTTTCCTGAACTCTAACTGTTGAAGTCTGTCTGTCCATTGCCCCAGGTTGTATATGATGAAGGGCCTCTCTATGTCTTTTCACCAACTGAAGACCTGAGGAAGCGGTGGATTCACCAACTCAAAAACGGTGAGAGCTACTTGGAGAAGAAACTAGTTTCCAAAGAAAGAAAAAAGGAAGGAAGGAGTAAGAAAGAAGGAAAAAAAGAGAAAAGGAGAGGAAAGGAGGGACAAAGAAAGAAAAGGGAAGGAGGAAAGATGAAAGAAGGGAGGGGAGAGAAAGAAGAAAGAGAAAAAGGAAAAAGGGGAAATAGGAAGAAGGAAAAGAAAGGAGGGAGGGAGGCAGAAAGGAAGACTGCATTTTGCCCTGACACTAGTAATACATTTGGGCCTACTACCCAAACCAAACTCACTGCCATGGATTATTTATCATTATATAAAAATCAGCCATTAGACTAAGAGTTGCAGTCCAATTTTATTATTATGTCTCTAGTGCAATTTTGTAATTGCAGGCACTGCATTTCTCCATGTATAAAAAGGGCCCCATTCTTCATACCGATAGTAAAGGTGTTATAGATAGAGTTCATTGGTTAAGCAATAGTGGGAATCCTAAGCAAGAAACCCTGGTGGTGTAGTGGGTTAAGTCCCACCACTGCTAACCACAAGGTCGGCAGTTCAAATCCACCAGGCGCTCCTTGAATACTCTGGGGGTCAGTTCTACTCTGGTCCCTAGGGTCGCCATGAGTCGGATCCGACTCAACGGCACTTGGCTGGCTTGGCAAGTAGGAAATATCTCACTGTGAAAAATTAAATGGATGGCATGTGAGAGTGCTAGAAGTCAGTCATGAAACTTGGTTTTAAGTCTACTTCTGCCACTTATAAGCCAGGTGACCTCTGCCAAGTAAGCCAGCAAGCTTTTTGAGGCTCCTTATCTTCTTCTGAAATGGGGGGAATAATAATGTTGGTGTCACAATTGTAAAGCGCTCTGCTGCTAACTGAAAGGTCAGTGGTAGTTGCTCTGCTGGAGAAGAACTGGTGATCTGCTCCCATACAGATTTCAGTCTTGGGGACCCTATGGGACAGTAGTACTCTGTCACATAGTATTCCTATGAGTCAGGACTGGCATGATGGCGTATGAGAACAACAAAAACTGCCCTATTCCAGGGTCATCTTAAGGGTCAAATGAAGGAATGTATGGAAACGCCTGTGGAAAACTGAGAAGTACTGTATAAGAAAGCACTGTACATCTCTTAATTGGGGAGAAATATTTTCCACGGAACTATTTTGTGTGCCTTGCTTTCTGAAACTCTAAACTTGAATATAGTTTCAGTGTTTCCCATAGACCATACCAGTGTGCATTCAGATAAATACGAATTTTAATGCTTGCAACACAGGATGCATGCATGCATATTTGTGTGTATATATAGCACTATGTCAAGTGACTGAGAGATTAACTGGTTGAGTTGACATCAGGAAAGGCTGCCTAGAGAAACAGGAAGGATGGCAGGCTGATAACAGCATGGTTGGGTTATTGCATGAGAGCCCTTTGTCTTAATAAACAATTTAGATTCTGATACTTGGCAGCTGGCTGTATCAGCTTTGTTCACTCCCTTGAATGCAAGCCTGACTGGTTGGAATAATAATCACCAAGTTTTCCTAACTGAAAGAAAGGAAAAAAGACGAGAAAGATCACTTGAATTCCAACTGTGTGCCAGACCCAGCTACCTTACATTTATTAGCTCGTTCAATTCTTACAGCAACCTTGGGCTCAAAGCAATACCACTAATAATAACTAACACTTAATGAGCACTTACTATTGGCCAGGCTCTGTGCCAAGTGCAGCAAATGTTCGTTTAGTCCTCATGCTAACCTTACAAAGTATGTGTTACTACCCTATTTACAGATGAGGAATCCGGGACTCAAAGAGGTTAAGTAACTTGCTCAAGGGCACACAAGTAAGTAGTGGAGCCCAGATTCTTACCACATCCCAGGGACATCTGTATGACTTCAAAGCCCAGGTGCATTACATAGTTTTATGTTGCTTGCTTTCCAAGGCCAGAAATTCCACTGCGCTTGTTTACACAATATTTTAAGGTAAGGCCTTGCTGAGTATTACAAATAGGTGATGTAGTACACCACACAATTCTTGGGATGTTATGGGATAAGGGGCTTGAATACAAAATGAGCAAAATAGCCCTGGGGAGTACAAAAAGAGAAATCATTTCAAAAGTGCTTATTATAACCAGGCTGTTTTCTAAGTTGTTTTTTTTTTAACTTAATGCAATATATATACCAGTTTATCAGTTTCTGCATGTACAGTTTAGTGATATTGATTACATTCTTTAAGGTGTGTAACCATTCTTACTCTTATTTTCCCATCTTTTCTAAGTTCTTTTTATATATCACCTCATTTATTCTTCATTTTAACCACAGAGACAGTGATTTTTATCAGCCTCATTTTACAGAGAGGCTGAGTACAGAGAGGCTGAGTTACTCTCCTAAGGACACTCAGTAAGTGGTAGGGTCAGGCTTTGCACTCCGACTTCCAGGTCCATGCTCTGAATTAGTTGGCTCTTTCCAAGCCAGAGAAATAGTCGCAAAAGACTGAGACAGACGCATCAGAGGGCTTATCTATTTGTACTTCCTTGGTTCTCTCTGCAGCTGATGAATTTTTCTGTTTTTCAATGAGCTCAACATGGATGGACAGCTAGGATTTGGTTTGGAAATAGCAGGAAAACGAGACATACTAGCTGAGAGTGGAACAAGGGGGAAACAAGCATAGTGTGTTCAAGGTAGTAGCTCCTTTACACAAATACTAATTTCATTTGGTTGGGTGAAATCGGTGATAGCACACATTAGAAACAAGAACAATATTAAGTGGACTTCAGCATAACTTGAATGCTCCTTCCATCTTAACCCAATATTGCAAGGACAGAGCAGCTGGGGCCGGGGGCAGGGGACCGTGATCTCAGGTGAAATGGAGGCCAATTGGCACAACTAGAGTTTTTCTAAGAGGACTCTCTGCACCCCGCATTGGTGAGTGGTGTCTGGGGTCTTAAAAGCTGCCAAGCTGCCATCCGAGGGCACAGCAAATGGTCCCAACTTAGCAGGAACGGATGCTCACCAAGGACCAAAATCACATGTGGTAAAGACAACCCAGAAGATAGAGAGACCCACATGAGTGGGTGCCTACATCGACTTGGGACCAGAAGAACTGGATGGTGCCCGGCCACCACCAGTGATAGCCGTGATGGAGCTCACTAAGTTGAGTCTCACTGAACACAAGAATAAAAAGGGGTGCACCCTGAGATCTCCACTAAAAGACCTCAATTGATGGTCCAGTGTTTTTGGGGTTCCCCTGGGAGCATGACCCCTGGCCCTGATGCTGCCCTTGCCCATAAATTATAACAAAGGTCCACTCTTTGGACACGAATGGATTGGACTTGGTGATGCAGGGTGACCATATATTGGATGCACTTTATGGTTCTATACATCTGTAGGATATCATCCTGCTGAGCTCTGGCTGGAGGAAGGGGAGTGGGTGGAGAGGAGGGGAAAGGAAGCTGCTGGGAGGATGAGACATGTATAGAGCAGAGAGGAATAGTGTGCTGTCACCGGGCAGGGAGAGCAGTGGAAGCTGCATATAGGTGGACATGTAAATTTATATGGGAATGTACAGTTTCAGTCAGTCATAATAATAAAATAAAGAAAGAAAGAAAAATACTAATTTCAAAACCAGTTGTAATTTAATGCAATAAATGTTTGTTGAGACCCCACTGTATTTAAAGTGTGAGCAATGACTGAAGATAAGGCTATCCAGAGTATACATTTGGTTTGCTTACTCAGATCTTAACTTTGTTGTGTTGATTATACTCTGTTGTTAAACTTAATTGGATTAAAGAAATTACAACAGGCTAAAAAAAATAAAACCAAAATAAACAAAATGCTCCCACCTATTCAGTTGGGTTGTTAGTGGATGGGTAGTGTGGCTCGGTGTGGTTTTGCCTTCTCTTCCCTTATGTTTTACCACAGGTATTTTTTTCCTACACCTAGGAGTATGTCTTATCAAACCTGCCTGGGCTGAGAACATAAGCCCCAAATTAGGCACTTTCCAACAAAACCTCTGGCTTCTGAGAGCTTTGGGTACAAGTCACTGACATTGCTTTTGCAATCCTCTCCTAAGTAGCTTGAAATACCAGCTCTGGATTAGCCAACCAAAGAAGAGATGCCATCTTCAAGGAACCTGTTAAGAGTCAGATATTATTTGGGGACGTAGGGAGGGTTCTTAATGAGTGTGGTGGGGGTGGCCGGTATATGGAAGGGAAGGAAGCCTCATTTTCTTTCATTAACACATCAGCCCAGGATTCTAGCAATGCCGGTGATGGGATGCCTTGGGACACGTAAATCCTCAGTGATCCAACTATGGCCTCAGGTGCCTCGTATCTGGCTGCCACGTTTGTTTTAATAGCACTTTTCCATACATAGGTTGTATCCCTGAGGACTTGGCCAAGGCCTATCTCCTTTCATTTCCTTGAATGTTGCAGTGGACATTTTTATGTTACAGTCTCACAAGTATTCATCTACACTCACTCTTCAGTCTTTCTTTGATCCAGGCCAATACAGCCAATCCTAACTGGCACTTTGAGAGCAAACAAATGACCCTGTCTTACCAAAATAAATGAAAGGATGGCAATGAAACTTGAAAGACCACAGGGAGAGGAATAATTCCTTCATGCCTCAAACAGAATTGGAGCTATATTGCCAAATGTAGATATAAGAGACTAGCCCATCAGGTACTTAGAGAATGTGCACCAACCGTTAGTGCTTCTCAGATGCGGTTGGTTGGCTGTATTGGTGAGATAAACAGTCAGCCCTAGACCTCCCACTAGGACGTCCTGCTTTTGCAATCCTCTCGTAAGTAGCTTGAAATACCAGCTCTGGATTAGCCAACCAAAGAAGAGATGCCATCTTCAAGGAACTTGTTAAGAGTCAGACATTATTTGGGGATGTAGGAAGGGTTCTTAATGAGTGTGGTGGGGGTGACCAGGGTAGCGAAGGAAGGAAGCCTTATTTCCCTTCATTAACACATCAGCATAACTTAATTTATCAGACTGGTTAGTTGTCAGTTAAGTATTCTTGGCATGTCTGTTGTTGCCTAGCCTTGTGAAAGGCATGAGGATCTGAGAGTCTTCACATCCCTGGGTGAAGGGTAGTGGCACTGCAGTGGGGATGGGTAGGTAGAGAAGGGAGATGGTGAGAGTAGTCAGCATTCAGCCCTGGCAGGGAGGAATAGTTTATCACTGACATTGTTTAGAATTGCCATTTCATGGTAAAAATAAAAGGCAGATGGACTTTTAGTCATTTTTATTTTTGCTTTTAAATTCTCTGCAGACCATGCAGCCAAGTTACTGCTTGCACCATATATGAACAGTTCCTATCACCTGTTGGTATGATGGTGAATAAAAAAAATCGAACCAATGAAAAATCAGTTGCCATTGAGTTGATTCTGACTCATGGCAATATCACATGTGCAGATAAGAACTGTGCTCAATGGGGTTTTCAAGATTGTGACTGTTCAGCAGTAGACTGCCAGGCCTTTCTTCTGAGGCATCTCTAGATGGGTTGAAACCACCAACTTTTGAGATAACAGTAGTCAAGCGCTTAACTATTTCCACCATCCAGTGGTGGTGAAAAGAAGTGCTAAAAAAGCAAGGAGTGAGGGTGGGCAAGGGAGAGGGGCTGGCAGTCTCGAATCCATGTTGAGAAAAGCATCAAGATAGCACTTATACACATACACTCACACACACTCACACACACACACACACACACACGATAGCATTTTTGTTCATTTGCGTGTAAAACACACCTGGCCTCTGGAAGCTTCTAGGTCTCCTCCAAAGCTGTAAGTGAGTAAGGTGTAACTAGCATGCTCTTAAGGACTTGAGTTGGTCTCTACAGAGGAAAGTTTTTTGTTCCGTTGTGTTTTGTTTTTAGTGATACAGGAATTCTTAGTAGTAAATGCTGAGATGTGTGTGTCAGAAAAGGAGCATCTTCTTAGACCAGCCCAGGGGTGCCCTAGTGCTTAACTACTGTCAGTTGTTTCTTGGAGCACTGTCTTTGCTTCTCTTGAATTACCTGACAGTGTGATTCCTGGATGACTTCATGTTACAGTTCTTGAAATGTCACGGTATTAAACACAGACTAATTCCTTCCACGTGCAAACCATCCCAGTCTTTGCAAAATTATTTTGGCTTCTGGGAAATCTTTTGAGCCTCATAAGCCTGTGGGGAAAATGGAGCTGCTAGGATGATATCCAAACCCTGGGGGAATAGTGGTTGAGAGCTACGGCTGCTAACCAAAAGATACCAGTTTGAATCCACCAGGTACTCCTCAGAAACCCTGTGGGACAGTTCTACTCTGTCTTATAAGGTCACTATGAGTTTAAATTAACTCAACAGCGGTGGGTTTGGGGGGGTTATGTTTATGTCCAGCAATGAGCTGAACCCACTCCGTATCCCTAACAAGACTGAGACCATGTTTATTCTAGAGGCAGAATCACCTTCACTTCCACAAATAGTTTTACTCCTGAGCTCAGCTCTGCTGACTTTTCTATTAACAAGGAAAGCTTAATCTAGAAGTTCTCACTAAGGCAGATATCTCTAAAAGATCACTGAGGGACCTGGGAACTTGTTATATTAAACGTTGGAATAAGAGTTTGACTTGGGCACACTATTTGCCTTATCGAAAATGGGCACCATAATCAATATCTGTCCTACCTACCAGAAGATTGTAATGGCTACCTACTGGGAAAACATAGATAGCATATTTTTGTTCTTGGGTTTTGGAGACATCAGATATCCTTATCTTGTTGGTCAGGAGTTATTCATCATGACAGACCACTGGAGAGAACTGCACGGGAACTCTGCAGGGCCAGGACACAGGTCAGATAGTGTAGTCATGTGAGCCACCCAGTCCTGTCATCTTCTTTCCTTCAGGGTAGATTTTGAGGAAGAGGCAGTTGTTTGAAGCTCACCACTAAGGCTAGTCAAAGAAACAAACACGCAATTGATGGGTTCTCCATGTTAAATCTGATCTCTCTCTCTCTTCTTTCCTGCAACAGTAATCCGGTACAACAGTGATCTGGTACAGAAATACCACCCTTGCTTCTGGATTGATGGGCAGTATCTCTGCTGCTCTCAGACAGCCAAAAATGCCATGGGCTGCCAAATTTTGGAGAACAGGAATGGAAGTAAGAGATATAATCAGTCTAATTTCTTCCTGCTCTGACTCTCACTCTGCAGGGTCTAACCCAACTTGCCAAGCTTGCCAAACATGTACACTGCGCATGGTTTTTCATTTTGGCCCTGGCACAAAGGGTCCTGGGACAGAGGACAGAAATCCAACTGGGGCCCTGTTCTGCCATTTGTGTGCCCTGGTGCAGGCTGTATCCACTCACCCTTGTTCCACTTTACCTAAAGGCACTGTGTACAGGAACCAAGTTCCTGACCAAACCTGATCCTGAACGCTTTCCTAAAATGCATTCCATATCATCACTGGCTTACTGGCTTCTTATTTTTCAGGCTTAAAACCTGGGAGCTCCCACCGGAAGACAAAAAAGCCTCTTCCTCCCACTCCCGAGGAGGACCAGGTATATGAGGAAATTGGATGCTATGGAAATTCATTCACACCCTGGAAACACACCCACACCCACACACATGAAACCCATTGCCATCAAGTCAATTCTGACTCAGAGTGATCCTGTAGGACAGAGTAGAACTGCTCCATAGGGCTTCCAAGGAGTGGTTGGTGGTTTCGAACTGCCAACCTTTTGGTTAGCTGCCTGATGCTTAACCACTTCGAAGCATACCAGTCTTAGAATTCCTCTGGGACTTGGCAATGTTAATTGGTGTTCTTGCTGACACAGTGGATTTGTCCTACTCATTGGAACTTCCTCTTCCCTGGAAAGGTAAAGGGCTATTAAGATGCTTTTCTGCAACAGTTGAATGCAAACACTTGTTTGAAACACCATCACAGAGTCTGGTATTTTTCCTATCATTTTACTATTAAAATTTTTGAAGCACGTGGTAAAGTTGAAAGAATTTAACAGGGAACAACACCTAGAGTCTACCTCTAACATTTTACTTTAGAATTCGATTTTTTGTTTGGTTTTTGAGGTCTTAAAAGCCCATTATCATATATTGCAAGTAAGCAACATGGATATTATTACACACATTTTACAAATGTGGAAACTGAGGCTCTGAGCCACTTGCTGGATCCACTTAGCTAGTTCATTGACAAGCAACTTTCCTGGGCATGGTTTTAGTCTAGGAAACTTCAAAAATACTGATCCCTGGGTCCAACTTTCAGAGATTTTGTTGTAACTGGTCCAGGAAACTGCCTGAGTATCGGAATTTTTAAAAGCTTCCTGGGTTGGACAGAGACTGGAGAAACTCTGTAAATATGGCCCCTGGACACCCTTTTAAACTCAGTATTGAAGTCACTTCTGAAGTTCACCTTTCAGCCAAAGATTAGATAGGTCTATAGGGCTAACAGAAACCCTGGTGGTGCAGTGGTTAAGTGTGGGGATGTGCATGTTTGGAAAGAATGTAA
Source organism: Heterohyrax brucei (assembly GCA_028571685.1). NCBI lineage: Eukaryota > Metazoa > Chordata > Mammalia > Hyracoidea > Procaviidae > Heterohyrax > Heterohyrax brucei. The sequence continues at coordinate 137,006,513 of CM053166.1, read as the reverse complement.
AATTCTGCTTATGCTAACCCGGTCTTTGTCAAGATAGAGACTTGTCTTGAGAATGGCAAAAGCCCTCAAGATAAGGTTCTCTCAGTGTACTGAAAACAGAACATGCTGAAAACAGTATTCACTGAGAATATTTCAAGGACTTTCTCACACCCTTCTTGGTAATGCTGCTGCTTCTGTTGATGTAAGGAACACTGATAAGATGTCTTTTTTTTACTTTCCCAGCAGAAAACTTGTTTACTTTGCTCAATAAAAGCTGGTGGGTTAAACAAACTTGTGTCAGTCTCTACTCACAGGAGACTGTCCCTGCTCTGCCCACAGCAAATGAAAAGTTTGTTGTTAGTATGATTTTCTTCAACCTCAGCCCCTCACATATATCACACTAGTAAATGATGTCTCATGTAAATCACACCAGTAAGTGGTGTCCCTTGTGAATTGCACCAACAGTTAAGTGTTACTGCTGCTAACCAGAAAGTCAGCAGTTCAAATCCACCAGGCGCTCCTTGGAAACTCTGTGGGAGCAGTTCTACACTGTATGTAGGGTCACTATGAGTCGGAATTGACTCGATGGCACTGGGTTTGGTTTTTTTTGTATAGGGCTAACAGAAACCCTGGTGGCATGTGCATAAGAGCTACAGATGCTAACCAAAAGGTTGGTAGTGTGAGTCCACCAGGCACTACTTGGAAACCCTATGGGGCAGTTCTCGGTCCTGTAGGGTCCCTATGAGTCAGAATCAACTGTACAGCAACAGGTTTTTTTGTTTTTGTTTTTTAATAGGGCTAATAGAGCTTTTTTTAAAAAACAATGGAGTCTCGGTAATGTAATGTTTAAAAGCTGAGCTGCTAACCAAATGATCAACAGTTCAAATCCACTAGGTGCTCCTTGAAAACCCTATGGGGACAGTTTTACTCTGTCCTGTAGGGTTGCTGTGAGTCGGCAGTGGTTTTTGAGGGGGTTTATAGAGCTAACAGTAACACACGTGAGGGATGTACTTTGTAGTTTAGTCATGTTTACAAAACTAATGGGCACACCAGCCCAAAAGCAAAATCGAGAAGGCAGGAAGGGGCAGGAAAACTGGATGAATGGAAACAGGGAACCCAGAGTGGAGGAGATGAGAGTGTTGACACATTACAAAGTTGGCAACCAATGTCACAAAACAATTTGTGTATTAACTGTTTAATGAGAAACTAATTCACTCTGTAAAGTTTCACCTAAAGCACACACACTAGAATAATCCTTGATAAATAATTTCAATAATAATAATAAAAAAACTCCCTAGGTGATTCCATTGGGAGCAGTGGTAGTTCAGTGGTAGTTGATTGCTGACCAACGAACCTTAGACACAGTCACCTCCCACCTGTTGTTGCAGGCTTGTGTGCTGCCGTGACACTGAGTGGGGTTCAGCAGGGCTTCTAGACTTAGAATACAAATGAAAGCCTGGTGAGCTGCTTATAAAAATCACCCAGCGAAAACATTATGGATAACAGTAGTCTGATCTTGTTATGTGTGGGGCTGCCATGAGTTGGGAGCAGACAGTGACCGTTGGTAAAAACAACAGTTGATTCTATCTGTCAATATCCGCTCTGCCTCCACTACAGATGATCCTAATGTGCACAGCTCAGGCTGAAACCCTCACATTGGTGTCAAAAATGGTGACTGAAAAAATAAAATTTAAAAATGGTGGTTGAATGGATGCTAAATAAACCTTTTGTTATGCCTGAAAAAATGGGTTTGAATGGTACCTCTGGTAAGCCAGAGAACTCAGGGAGATGAGGAGAATGCTTGCAGCTAACTAAATCCCTCTATTTTTTTCTTCTGACTATGCAGATCTTAAAAAAGCCACTCCCTCCCGAGCCCACAGTAGTCCCTGTCTCCACAAGTGAGGTGAAAAAGGTTGTAGCCCTTTATGATTATATGCCGATGAATGCAAACGATCTACAGTTGCACAAGGGGGAGGAGTATTTTATCCTGGAGGAGAGCAACTTACCATGGTGGAGAGCACGGGATAAAAATGGGTAAGTTCACGACAGCCGGTTCTGAGCCTTATGTCCCCCGAACTTCATACTCTTGCAAGATCCTTCAGCATAATTCCCCTACCCAGCATCCCGATCAGTACGTGCCAATGTGAGTATGCTCTCCCTAAACCCTGGTGGCGTAGTAGTTAAGTACGGTAGCTGCTAACCAAAAGGTTCGGAGTTCCAAACCACCAGGTGCTCCTTGGAAACTATGAAGGCAGTTCTACTCTGTCCTACAGGGCTGCTATGATTTGGAATCAACTCAGTAGCAATGGTTTTGTTTTTCTGACCACTTCCTAGTGTGTAGCTCTACATATGACCTCTGCCACCAGTCTGAGCCTGTAGGGTGTGGCACACATGTTATCGTGCACATAGAATCAATACCACATGTGAGGAAGCCACCCAGTAAAGTGGCCTAACCATGCATTAGAGACATGATGCTCTGTGAGAGCAAGCATGATATATATACACTTCCATCTGAGATTGGTGCTGAGCCCAGGGACACGGGTGTATGAATCTGTTTCTTGCCAAAGCTGGGGAGATGCTGGATGATCTATACCATGTTGTCTACTCTACAGGGAAGAAGGTTACATCCCTAGTAACTATGTCACAGAAGCAGAAGACTCCATAGAAATGTATGAGTGAGTATGCTTGTGTCCACAGCACGCAATCCTCCAGAAGGATCAAAGTAGAGTATATATCTTTTTTATACAATCAACAATTTTTTCATTTTAAGATACACATTGAAATCAGTGCCAAATGATGCTACCACTCCAAGTTATTACCGGTTTCTTACACCAAACATCCTCTGTTTATGAGAGCTGGTGAAGTCACCCCCACCCCCAAATCCTGAAAAACCAGAGTTGACTGCCAGATAGGAAATATCTCAAAGTGTAACATGTCAAATTTCTATTATTGTCATTTTCTTCATAATTATGGAGGTGAGTTTTCCTTGGGAGCCTTAGTCACTTCACCTTCCACTGTACATTTCCATGCATCTTTGGAGCCAACCTGGGTTGGGAAAGGGCTGCAGTGCCCTATGCACGTGATAGGTACCCAGTAAACAGGGTTTGAGTGAATTGGTTGAAACACTGCTGTGGACCAGCCCTGGAGGTCGCTCTAACCTTTGAACTGATTACTCCATGGCCTCAGAGCCACTCAAGCACTTTCCCTTTACAGGTGGTATTCCAAACACATGACCCGGAGTCAAGCTGAGCAACTGCTAAAGCAAGAGGTGAGTGTGGGACCACAAGCAACTCTGCAGACAGGCAGCACTGTCCCTGCGCAATAAGCAAGGACTCTGAGTTGAGGGCCTGCTGCTGCCCGCCACCTCCAGGCAAGGCAATGGCAAGGCCACCGTCCCACGGGATCCCAATTCCACTTTTCAGTGCCCAAAGCAACGAGGCTGGCAGCTCAAGCATGGAACTTGGCAGTAAAATCAGGGGTTCTATTTTCTGTCAGCTTTGGGGAGGTGGGATGCAGGTATGAGTTCTACTTCCTCCTACAGTCAGCTTCTTTTTCATTGTTTCAGGGGAAAGAAGGAGGTTTCATTGTCAGAGATTCCAGCAAAGCTGGAAAATACACTGTGTCTGTGTTTGCAAAATCTGCAGGGTAAGTACGACTGCTCCAAAGCTATGGCGAGAAAGGAAGAGGGTGCCCTCCCAGCAGCTCCTTAATGGTGGGCCCTTCCTCATCCCTCTGTCCTTCAACTCACAACTCAGCGCACTTCACTTCTTGGGTTCCACTGACTCTGGTTCCCAAGTTGCCGACTAAGCATCCACTTCCGCAGGGACCCGCAAGGGGTGATACGCCATTACGTCGTGTGTTCCACACCTCAGAGCCAGTATTACCTGGCTGAGAAGCACCTTTTCAGCACCATCCCTGAGCTCATCAACTATCATCAGCATAACTCTGCAGGTGAGTTTGGGACAACTGAAAAGATAGATGTCACAAACACCTAGAAAAGCATGAAAGACATGGGGTGAGAGAAAGAATAAACTTCCACAGGACAGCGTAAATTACCTGTGAAAATAACCCCCTAGGAGGCTGGACAGAGGTCAAGTCAGGAGGTGATCAAAGACAGACCTGACACCCAGGAGGTCTGACTTCTCTTTGGCGATTGGTCAGTGGAGTTAAATGTTCAGTGCTAAGGAAACATGCAGAAGTTGCTGATGGTTGATCAGTCAGGAAATATTCCTTGAGTTCCTATTGTATGTTCAGAAATTTCCTCAGTGCTAGCCTGGCGACCTACTTCCAAAAACTCAGCCACTGAAAACCCTATGGCGTACAGTCCTACTCTGACAAACTTAGGGTCACCATGAGTCGGAATCAACCCGACAATAACTGTAAAACAAGAAAAAGAGAGACAGACAGACTGGAAGAAGACAAGCACACAGGAATATTAGGAGTCAAGGTCCTTGCCCTCAAAGAATATACAGATTAGAAAACATCAGAAGCCAATTTCTAGGTAGTGTAGAAATTCTAAGAACTGGAAGGTTGGTAAAAGCATTAACTCATGGGGAAAACTTGACTGAGAAGGTAGGATTTGAACTCAGCCTTTGTTAGGAAGTATATTTAGTTGAGGGAAGGGAACATATTTCAATTAGTGTTTTTTGTCTCTTTCTCTGTCCCTGAGAACTCTTTTGTGAGAGGAGAAACTTCCCCCAAATGTGGTTTTGTGGAGATTTTCTAGAAAAACATACATCAGAACTGGGAGACTGTAAGAGAAGATACAGGAGGCATCATCTTCTGGGCTGTACCAACTGCCTGACATCTCTGTATGTTGCAGGACTCATATCCAGGCTCAAATATCCAGTGTCTCAACAAAACAAGAATGCACCTTCCACTGCGGGCCTGGGCTATGGTAACTGCTTGTTTCTCTGGGGTCAGGTGGGCTAGCCAGTTGCAAGAACTACCTTAGACCTGAAATCAGTTGAGTGGCTTTGCAGCACATAATTCTGTACCATCTAGCTCATAGAAGATTAAGACAGCACAAAGTTTTGTTTTGTTTTTTTAAATGCTTTCTCTCCCTCTGGTAATGTAGTGGTTAAGCGGTATGGCTGCTAACAAGAATGTTGGCAGTTCCTACTCTGTCCTACAGGGTTGTTCTGAGTTGTAATCAACCCCAAGGCAGTGGGTTTGGTTTGCTTTGGTTTTTTCTCCCTCTAGTGGCGTTTATTGGTATTGCAGCAAACACGTAGATTCTATTCATAGTGTTTTCCTTTTCCTTCATTAACAAGATGAGCTCCACTTCTTTAGTCCTTTAGATATTTGTCCCAGCCATATTTTGTACTTTTCAGACAAATATTTTGCATATTTTTAAATAGGTTTATCTGCAAATATTTCATGGTTTTAATGCTATTTTAATGGCAATGGGTTTTAAAAATTATTTTATTTGTTGTTGCTGTTTTTTAAAAATATACACAGTAGAACATACACCAATACAACAATTTCTACATGTACAATGCAGTTGTGTTGATTGTTTTCTTTGAATTGTGCAACCATCTTGCCCTCCTTTTCTGAATTGCTCTTCCCCCATTACCATGAACTCACTAACTAACCTCATAAAAGGATTTTTGAGAGGATATCTAATCTATCTTCTTGCCTTATGTCCAACTTTCACCTAAAATACCCAGATTTCTCCAACCATTAGCTCCCTCTACCTGAGATTACCATGAGCACAGATGGATAAGTATACCTGAGAATTTTGTGGTCACTGGTTTCCTATTTCTACCTCAGTAAGGCTCAGTAGGAATTATACATTCGTGATTCCCAAAGAGTCATACCAAGGTTTTGTCATCATAGGATCATGGGAAATAGATCCAAAGGACCTGACATTCCTGAAGGAGCTGGGGACTGGACAATTTGGAGTAGTGAAGTATGGTAAATGGAGAGGCCAGTATGACGTGGCCATCAAGATGATCAAAGAAGGCTCCATGTCCGAGGACGAGTTCATTGAAGAAGCTAAAGTCATGATGTGAGTTACAGTCCAAACTCAATTCTGGAATCTAAGAATGACCAGGTTTAAGGTGATTTATAGTGAGAGAGATTTGGGACTAGGGCCTAGGGTCAACCTTTGATTTGTGGGGATCCTTACTGCTAAGATAATCATTTCTCTGCCTTAGATACTGGTTGAGAATAGTATTGATCATGGGTATGTACCAGCTCAGTAGCACTTGGGTTAAGTGTAGACAATGAGACCATCAAAAGAAAGAGTGATTCTAATTTAGCTGTAGTGTTCATTCAGCCCTGGACTTGTTGCCTGGTATGTTGATGGGCTCCAGATCCCTGCTCACTCCCACATATTTGGCACTTGAGGTTTAGGGTGGGAAGGATGAACATAAACTTGCTATTATGGTCATTTATCTGGTGCTGTACTTCTAGGCCAACCCCTTTGTTCCCCGGCCCCTTCATGACTAGTATGTAGAGCCACAACGGGAGGACTAGTTCATTGCCCTCAGCCAAAAGGGGAAGACTAGTTCATTGCCCTCTTCTGTAGGAATCTTTCCCATGAGAAGCTGGTGCAGTTGTATGGCGTCTGCACCAAGCAGCGCCCCATCTTCATCATCACTGAGTACATGGCCAATGGCTGCCTCCTGAACTACCTGAGGGAGATGCGCCACCGCTTCCAGACTCAGCAGCTGCTGGAGATGTGCAAGGATGTCTGTGAAGCCATGGAATACCTGGAGTCAAAGCAGTTCCTTCACCGAGACCTGGTGGGACCTCTGGAGGATTGGCCTGGGGCCGAGGGCTGAAGGGGTAGAAGTAGCAGTGGAAGCTATACCATACACTGATGGGGAAGGTTACTGGTGCCACTATGTAAGTTTTATCTAGAAAACACTAAAAGTTAGTTGAGCCTCTGCCCCAGTGGTAACCCAGTCAAGTTTCTTCAACCTCAAATCCTTTGGTTTTACCGCGGTGAGCACTAGACCAATGACTCCCTTTTAACCCCCTAGGACCCAAAAGGAAATGATGGGTCCCTTCAGTGGCCATTCTGGACTCAGAGCAGAAGGGCAGCCCTGTGCTTCCCAAAGGGACTGCTCCTGGCACAGGGTTATTACTTGATTACATCATGGTCACAAACTGGTGGCCTGTGGGTATACTTGGCCCACATGGGTTTTTAAAAACAATGTTGATGTTACTTAACAATCACTTAAGGAGAGAGACTTCACGTCAAAAAGCAAAACTAAACAACCTAGAATTTCCGCCTCCTATTAAAAATCCAAACCACACTCAGTAACACTGGGCCAGCATTCTCACAGGCCATGCTAATGGTCAGCTGAGCTGGAGCTGCCTCCTTGAGACCAGGCATGTGCAGTTGTGTGCCACAACTACCCACCCCACTCCACTCTATTTCTTTATCTCCCCACACATGAGTTTGTGTCCCTATTTGTTTCAGCTAAGCTATCGTGGTGGCGTAGCTACTAAGAGCTACAGCTGCTAACCAAAAGGCCAGCAATTTGAGTCTATCAGGTATACTTTGGAAATGCTATGGGGCAGTTCCACTCTGTCCTATAGGGTCGCTATGAGTCGCAGTCCACTCAACGACAGTCGGGTTTTGTTTTGTTTTGTTATTTGAGTCCTATAGGGTCGCTATGAGTCGCAGTCCACTCAACAACAGTCGGGTTTTGTTTTGTTTTGTTATTTGAGTTTTTTTTAAGGCTCTTCTCACTGGCAGAAAAGTAGAAAACAAAGCAAATTTCCCTCCTGTTCTCCCTTAATTCTCTCAGCATGTCAGGGAAGGGATAAGTGTCATGGAATCACCAGAGTGAATGAAATTTTTCTATAGGTCCTCCCAGGGTTTATAAAAAATGTCCCAAAGTGCCTTAGTGGCAGCAACTGATTACTAGGTGGTAAGGAGTCTAGTTGAAAGAAATGAAGCTCTCCAGGCTTTATGCCACTAGTGGGTGAAAGTTTAGTGCCTTTAACCTGTGTGCCAGGGATCAAGTCTCACTGGTATTTGTTGCATCACAGGCTGCTCGAAACTGTTTGGTAAATGACCAAGGAGTTGTAAAAGTATCTGACTTTGGCCTGTCCAGGTGAGTGTGTCCGTTTCACCTCTTCCTTTGAAAGTAAAAAATACCGCGATACAAAGATGGGCAGACGTTATTGTTTTTAACACCCTCTATTTCTTTTTTTTTCTCATTCTATTATTTTCTACCATTTTCTTATTCCTTCTCTGCCTCTGAAGTATTTAAGTCAACTTGTCTCATCCTTGGAAACCCTGATGTTGTAGTGGTTAAGTGCTACAGCTGCTAATCAAACTGTCGTTATTTTCAGTCCACCAGATGCTCCCTGGAAACCCTGCGGGGCAGCTCTGCTCCACCCTACAGGGTCACTACAGGGTTGCTATGAATTGGAGTCAACTCCACGGCAGTGGGTTTGGTTTTTTGGAGGGTCTCATCCTTTTGGTTTATTGCTATATTCCTCTTCTTTCTCCCTTTATCTCTGCCTCCTCTCTCTGTTAGCCATTCTCCCAACTCCTTATTTTGATCTGTTAATTCCTGTTGACTTTGCTCCATCCCTTCTTTAATAATCAGTCTAATTCCCACTGGCAATGGCAGAAAAGAAGGAAAGGAAGAAGAGGAACAAAGGATGGAAAGGGGATACAGACGAGGAAGGAGTACCTATTTGGTTTATTTCACTTCATCCTTCCTGTAATCATAATTTTTATCTGAAAAGCTGAATCAGATATGAAAAACAGGAAATTTTTCCTAAAAGTACATTTCTAAAAGCCACTGGTTAGCCAGCAGAGCCTTTCGAGAAAACCTGTAAGTGTATATCTGGGCAGCTCTTACAACTGTGCCAAGAATATTCAGGCAAATAGAAAGCTCTTCAGATTCTAACTTTAATGAGTCCTGAATCCTTTGCAGGTATGTCCTGGATGATGAATATACGAGCTCGGTAGGCTCCAAATTTCCAGTCCGATGGTCTCCACCAGAAGTCCTTATGTATAGCAAGTTCAGCAGCAAATCTGACATTTGGGCTTTTGGTAAGTGGATAAGATTGTACAAACTCTACAGCCTACAGGAAGAGGACTGCAATGGAAAAACTCATGCTTTTTTCCCAGAGAGACTGTTCCTGCTTTCATTCATCCAATACTTTGAGAGTGTTACCTATGTGTCTGGCACCACAGGCATTGCTTGGGGATAAGAGCAGTAAACTAGAATGATCCCTGGCTTCTTAGAACTTATAATATATTGGAGGAAGCAAGCAATTCTTTCAGTATTTGATATATTCTGAATGTTGACTATGTATCAAGGCGCCCCCTGGTGGTGCAGTGGTTAATAGCTTGGCTGCTAACTGAAAGGTTGACCATTTGAGCCCACCAGCCACTCATTCCGTCGGGGAAAGAGGTGGCAGTCTGCTTCTGTAAAGATTACAGCTTTGGAGACCCTGTGGGGGCAGTTCTGTTGTGTTCTATAGGCTCGTTGTGAGTCAGAATTGACCTGACGGCAAAGTAAGGTTGCTGTCCTCCTAATCAAAAAATCAATTGTTGCAGAGTCAGTTCTGACTCACGGTAACCCCATTACAGAGTAGATTTGCTCCTTAGAGTTTTATTGACTGTCTTTGCAGAAGCAGGTTGCCATGCCTTTCTTCTATGGTACCACTGGGTGGGTTCAAACTCCCAAGCCTTGGGTTAGTAGTTGAGTACAAGCCATTTGTGTCACTTTAAGACCTTGTCCCTGTCATAGGGAAGCTAATATTATAGGGCAACCCTAATCACCATGTAGTCAGTATCATAGCCTAAGTTTGTACAAATGCAAAAAACACAGAGGGGGAACAGTTCATTCTGATCTTTGAGGTTGGTCTAAGATGATTAGCACCCTTACTACTCAAAAAGACTGCCAAACAGCTAAACACATTCTTTTTTTTAAATCTTATAGGGGTTTTGATGTGGGAAATCTACTCCCTAGGGAAGATGCCATATGAAAGATTTACTAACAGTGAGACCGCCGAACATATTACCCAAGGCCTACGTCTTTATAGGCCTCATCTGGCTTCAGAGAGGGTGTATACCATCATGTACAGCTGCTGGCATGAGGTGAGTATTTTATTGTGTTCTCTTAAATTATTTCCTCTAATCTACTTTCTTATATAACCTGCTAGGCCCCCAGGCCCTCCTCCATGGCTGGCTGTTAGCTAGACACAGATTGATAGCTCCACACATTCCCCTACCCAGCCTATACCCCAAATCCTCTAACAGCCAGAGGCTTTCCTAGGCCCACCCCAGTTCTCACTGGAGTATCATTGTTGTTAGTTGCCGTTGAGCCAATTCCAACTCATGGCAACCCCATGTGTGCAACCCCCTGCCCCACAGGGTTTTCAAGGTTGTGACCTTTCAGAAGCAATTGCCAGGCCTGACTTTCCAGAGCTGCCTCTGGGTGGGTTTGAACTGCCAACCTTTCAGATAGTAGTTGAGTGCTTAACCATTTGTGCCACTCAGGGACTCCAGACTATCATTGACAGACCCCCATACCAACTCAGTTTGAGATAGAGGGGGTGTTGTTGTGCCATACCATATCTAGGAAAACCAGGCAGCCAAATGCATTCAGGCAAGTATATGGCCATTAAAAATGACAAGTTATTAAAGTTTGCTTATTGGGAGTCACAGATCCTTTCTTCTACTTGACTAGCTGCCAACCTTTTCTGCCTGAGGTTGTAAATGAGATTATCTTTTTAACCCTAAGACATGAAAGGGAACTAACATCGGTAGTACATTTTTTTTTTTTTAATATAGTACACTGTGGGATACATGGGTTGGGTGCAGTATTTTGGGAATAAGGAACCTGTCCTACTCTTACTAAATGGTTTGCTGCTCTCACATCTGGTTCTTCCAAAGATGCCCTTTCCACTTTTCAGCAGATCTCTGGCAACCTTAACTTGACAACCTAAACCTCTCGTAGGAAATAAATGCCCAGCTCTTAGTTCTGTTCCACCAGAAATAGGGAAAGACAGTGTCCAACAAGCACATATTTGAATCTGAACCCTTCTCACAATAACGTGAAGAGTGAGTATCTGGAGTCACAACATGACTGCTTGCCCTTGAACAAATAACAGAGATCACAAAGAAAGTGGAAAAAGGGAGAACCTTTTCCTTTCTCTTTCCTACATGAGACAGGGTTAAGGAGGACTGGCTGTATTCCCTAATACCTAGGGCACCCTCACTCTGCTAGTCAAAACTGATTTCAGACAACAATTTCTCTATAGCCTGTTTAAAGTAGTGGTTCACAAAACGAGATGTGCATCAGAAGCCCTGCGGAAGTCTTCAAAATATGGATCATTGGGCCTCATCCCCACAGATTCTAATTAAATATGTTTGGAGTGGGACACAGAAATCTGTTCCCCACCCTAACCCCACCTCCCCACCCCTGCCTTGGCTGTAATCTTTACAGAAGCAGATTGCCAGGCCTTTCTTCCATGGCATTACTGCATGGGTTCAAACAAGCAATCTTTCCTTTAGCAACTGAGTGTAAACAGTTTGCGCCACCCAAGGATCCTTTCAGATGTTTTTAATCTTGTCAAGAAATATTGATAATCAGCAAAGTTTGAGAACCACTGATTTAAAGGACCAAGGAATTGATGACATTTTGGTTCTGACAAATGGTGACTATTCTAGTATGAGCATGCCCTGAGTTACCAAATGTCCTAGGGACTTACAAACTGTGGATTTCAAAAAGATGTCACTCTAGAAGCCAAACTGATAAAAGGTCCTAAGGTGCTGAAGATCCTTGTCCAGTGGGGCAGCCTATGATTCTGAGTCATTACTCTCTTTCTTAAGTTTTGGATATCTGGGATGATAACACCAGTGTTTGAAACCAACCTAAAAATTTTCACAGTTTATGGGATTTCAGTTTGGCCAACTACTTAAACTTGTTCAGTAGCATTTTTTTCCCTTGAGTATAACCTGGTAATCTGTTCCAATAAAGATTACAACATAGAAGGCTCTGTAGGGAAAGTCTACTGTGTCATATGGGATGGCTATAACTTGAAAATCAACTCCATGGTGTGGAACAGTAACACACAAGATAAAAATATATTTGTGTACGATTATATAATGAACCTAATCCTCAATTTTAATCAACGTGTTTATCAGCATAATTTGAAAATTGTTCTTATACACTTACAACCTGAGTTATTAAGAACAAAAAGTACACATGGACTTTATGGAGAGCCTGTATTTTTACTTCTATTTTTCTTCATTCTGTAATAACTGGGTATGCTGCTAGACATATAGTATGCACTTAAACATTTGCTGCTTAATCATTTGAATTTTCCTTGAATTCTGGAGTCTGGACTCCAGTTCAGTATAGGAGCCCTGGTGGTGCAGTGGTTGAGAGATCAGCTGCTAACCAATGGATTGGCGATTTGAATCTACCAGCTGCTCCTTGGAAACCTAATGGGACAGCTCTACTCTGTCCTATAAGGCTGCTGTGAGTCAGTACCCACACCACTACAATGTTTTTATTTATTTGTTAAATCCACTATAACACTCTACTTTTTCTCTGGTTTTAGAAAGCAGATGAACGTCCCACTTTCAAAATTCTTTTGAACAACATCCTAGATGTCATGGATGAAGAATCCTGAGCTGGCCAATAAACTTGGTTTTGTTTCCTCTGTTCCACAAGCCCCAGTTTACCAGGCTTTCTGGCCCTGGGGCCTTTATATTCCCACTGAATACACAGAGACCCCACTCTCCATCCAGGAATGCCTCTCTTCTTTGACTCCCCCAAGAGCAAAGGTCAAGGAATAATTTTTCCCATCTCACCGGAAATTTCTTAAGAGTATAACATAGACTAAATTTTGGATGGAAACAGTTTGGGGAAGGAGGGATATAACTAGCCTCACAAGAGTTTCAAGAGCTCTTTGGGTAGACATTAGAGCTCGGGGGGTGGTGGGGACGGAATTGGGCAAGAATAAAACGGTGTCATAAAAATGGGAGGGGAGGGTGTTTTTGATAAAATAAAATTACTAGAAAGTTTGAAGGTCTCTGCTGTCTTGATTCATCTTGTAACCTCCCTGAAGCACCCTATTATTCCCCTTATGCGGCACCGATAACTTGACAAGATTCTTTGCATTGAACCCCTCGAGCTCTTGGAGAATTCAGAGCCAAGTTCACAGCCAAAGTAAAGTAAATCCACTGCCATCCAGTCGAACCCGACTCACAGCGACCCCATAGGACAGAGCAGAACCGCTCCCATAGTTTCCAAGGATTTAAACTGCTGACCTTTGGGTTAGCAGCCGTAGCACTTAACCACTAGGCAACAAGGGGCATTAAATATTCGGGTGAATTTAAAACTTGGGATAAACTCTGCCAGATCCTCATTTCCCCATATCAAGAGGGACAAACTCCGTCAAAGAACTAGAATTAGCGCCCTGCAATGGTTAAAAGGACTAAGGGTACCAGCAGTCCCCGCCCACGAACCACCACGGTGGCTAAAAAGCGCGGGCCAATTTGGGAGCGGGCAGGGGAGGAGCTGTCAGGCCTCCAGGAAGGGCCACGTGATCTGAAGTAACTTAAGTGTGTATATATATATATATATACATATATATACATATATATATATATATGGATCCGACTCGACGGCACTTGGCCATATACACACACACACACACACACACACACACACACATATTGTTTTATTTTGGGAGATAACTTCTCGCCAGGGCCACAGCGGCGCCAGGCAGGTCCTGAGGTCTAAAGGCGCAGGTAAAGCGCTGAGCCTCCGCCCGTAGCGGCGAAGCGGCGCGCTACCGCGGTAAGCACCCTGAGCGGCCTCAAGGGCGGCTCCGCGCCGACGCAGTGCGCTCACGGGGCGGTGCCTGAGCCGGCTGGTTGTGGTTCCGGTTCCGTCGCGGAGACACGTGAAGGTCGGCGAGTTGGTGCGGACTAGGTGTCTGCACGCGTAGTCGCGCTGGGATGGATCCCTCCTCGTCTTCCGCCGCCGCCGGTCTGGGCGCCGTGGACCCGCAGCTGCAGCATTTCATTGAGGTGGAGACGCAGAAGCAGCGCTTTCAGCAGCTGGTGCACCAGATGACTGAACTTTGTTGGGTGAGGATCCTGGGGCTGGGACCTGAACACTGTATCTACCTTCCCTCTAACCTATAACTCACGGGAGTCGCTACGGTGTTGGGGATTCAGGGAGGGCGAGGACCCAGCAACATCCTTTTGGTTTCCCCAGTTTCCACAAGCCGAGCTGGAAGAAAGAAAGGTGACTCCACTTCTCAGGGGATTGTCACTCCGAACTTTGGTCTTGTCGATGCAAAGGACTGTGGATCAGAGAAAACTTAGGCTGCTGCCCCACCTAACACTTTTAGGCACCTGAGCTAGAAGCAGACTGGCACTGGTCACCAAGACCAACTAGAGCCCCTAGCACTGGGATTTTAGATTTAGAAGGCCACGTTCCAGGGAGTCAGTGAATTTGCTGTTTGTGAACTTCTCGAGGTCCACCTTGATTGCTCAGTTGCCCAAATCCTGAGAAATTAGTGTCTCTAGCCCACTACTTATGAAAGTGGGGTAACCTCTCCCCACATACACACTTCTTTGCCTTTCTTGTTGGATTGTTGTGTAACACCAAGCTGTTTCAGGTCTGAAGGTTGAATGTGCCTGTGAGGGGACTTTGGCAAAAGGGTGGAAGGCACTTGCAGCTTGGGATCAAAGTGTTTCAGCTGCCCAGGACAGTCAGTATACTGCCCAAAGAATTCTGAGGCCAAGGATAATTTCCCTTGGAAATGGCCAGATCTGAGGCTTGTGTACACAACAGAAAAGAATGAACGAAATTCATTTGAACTGTATACAGTAATCGGTTTCCAGAATTCCTTTGCACGACCATGCCCCCTTACAAATTGGTTACTTTAGTCTGCCTTAGACCAGACTGCTTTGATTGTAGACATTTGGTTCAGGAAGGGGTGTGTTTAAAGACTCCTTAAGAACCTGTAAGCTTTGGACCCTTTAGGAAAATTCATAGTATTTTCTACGCATTTTGAGAGGATTCAAGAATCTCAGGCTTGAGTAGTCAAGGTTACAGAATCTCAGATCATAGATTTTTTTTTTCTCTCCTGGTAAGTTTTAGGCTGCCTTGCTGCAGTGATTTATTCTGTCACCCTTTTATTCTGCAGTTAACTTGAAGGCATTTAATGGAAGCAGAACTAGGGTTGTAACCAAATTTAGTGAGGACTGCTTCTCTTGTATTTTGTCATTTTTTTCTGGCTTTGTAATATCTTAGCTCCACCATTTTCTGGCTATGACTTAGGACACATTATCTCTGTGCTGTAGTTTTCTTGCTTTGTAAAATGAAGATTAATGATACAGTGAAACCTGTGAGAGCCAGAACTCGATGTGATTGTCTCGTTTTTCTGGATCTCACATGTTTTCTGCCTTCGACAGGATTCAGTTTTACCATTTTTTTATATCGCTCACGGAGTAGAAAATAATTGTATTTTTTTCTTTGAAAAGTTTCCACTGTACACAGGTTCCAGCTTTTGCAGGAACTGTAGTATCTAACATGGCCAGTATCTAACATAGGATTGTTAATAAAATTGAATGTAAGTCTATAGAAAATTTCTGGGCATATGGTAAGCTGTCAAGTGTTAATGTTATTAACATCAGATTCTAGTTTAGGTGAAAATTTCCCTGTAATCAGTAAGTAACTCTCCCACCCCCAAGTTCGCTTTGTGATTCTGTATCTTGTCCTGAGCAGGAGAAATGCATGGATAAGCCTGGGCCAAAGTTGGACAGTCGGGCTGAGGCCTGTTTTGTGAACTGCGTTGAGCGCTTCATTGATACAAGCCAATTCATCTTGAATCGACTGGAACAGACCCAGAAATCCAAGCCAGTCTTCTCAGAAAGCCTTTCTGACTGATCTCAGCATTACCTCTTTGGAGAAGGAAAGTAGATCAAAAAGTGAAGAGCTGTTGATGGGATGATTAAAGAAGAGGCTACTGTAGAATTGGCTTCTACCTTTTTTTTACTTTGGGGACATCCCATCTGAGAATGAACAAAGACCAATTTTGTGTGTGTGTGTGGTTTGAAGGTCATACGTGTATTTCGGTTGTGTTTTTTAATGCTAATGTGAAAATAATTGACAGATGAATGGAAAACTCTACTAGATGTGCATTACTGTATGTGGGACTGTACTTTTCATAAAGTCCCATTCACTGCTTCCTATAATTTGAGAGTGGAACTGCTTTCTATAATTTGATAGTGGGACCACATAGGTAAAAATTTGTTATTTGTGTGGATTCATATTTCTGGGGAGGCTGATACCCATATTGGTGTCAGAGAGGACAGCCGTGGTAGAGGGAAGAGTAATTTGGTACTGGAACTGCAGGTCTCCTTATTTAGTGTTCAACTATCAGTGCTGGGGAAAAAAAAAAATCTGTGGAGCATTCAGACTGTGCACTTCACTTTCTAGATGATCTCCCCCTCCTGCACTATGACTTCCATAAAGACCTATGTAAAGTGGAGACAGTACAGGCAGCCTGAGAGTCTAGAGGCTTTTAGTTATAAAAGAATCAAGCCAGTGGACATAAATCACATTACTAGACTACCACAAGGAAGAAGTTAACTTCCCCTTTATTTCAGGGTACAGCAGATTCAAAGATGTGCCTAAATTAGTCATAAAGAATTAGGCCAGTCATAAACTAACCGCAGTTTCAGTTAGAGGTGCATGCCTAATGTTAATCAGTAGATATTCCATTTACTGCATTCTTTTGATCACTGAAATAAAAGCTTCAACAAGATTCAACTCTGTGATTGAGAAGGATTTCTATTTTGGTTGTACCTAAAGCCCAGAGAGATTTAGTGTGGGCTGGTTATAAGGCTGAAATTTAGTCATTGTGGGTACCTGGTCTTTGTAAGGTGTAGCACAGTATTCCATGGATCCCTGACCATTTTATGAGGAAAATAGAACTTGGAGATGAAATGAGTAGGGAAGGCAGTCAATGCTGACTGTTAAGTCCCCGAGTGCAGTAAAGAGATTACATTGACTGGATTCTCGTCTCCTTCATATGCTAGTAGACTGCTGTATAGACCTAAAGTGTAACCACTTTGGGGGACCTAGTTGGGGAGATACACATTCCTAGAAGTCTCAAGTCTCTGTTTAGCTTTTCTTCATATCAGCACCACAACGAATTAAATCATGATGATGAAAACACAATTTGGCAAACATTTGAATACTTATTCTGGGATAGGCACTGTTCTAGTGTCAGAGATTCAGCAGTACACAAAGGAAAGTCTCCGTCCTTGCCCTCCTCTCTCTTTGTGAGCAGAAACAGGCAATAAATGTAAATATGTTAGTATAATAAGGGCTGTGGGGAAAAAGCTAAGTAAGGGTATCGGAGTATGTGTGTAAGGTGGTTATTTTATGTAAGATGGGTTAGAGGCGATCTCCTTGGAAAGGTGGGATTTCTACAGGTATGTGAAAGACTGAAGTGAGAAAGCCACGTGGGTCTCTAGGAGAACATCTCAGGCAGAGGTGACAGCACATCCAAAGGCCCCAAGGTAGGAGTTGTATGTCCTGTAGAACAGCCAAAATGTCATTATGGCCGAATTGAGTAAGGAGAATGGTCAGAAATGAGGTCAGAGAAATGTAGTAGTAATAAAAACAATGGTATTTTGAAGCCCAGGGAAATTCGGTTACTGTTCCTTGTTTTTATCTGGCATATACCCTGTATCTATATGCCTTTGTTAATTTCTTCCATCCCAAATTTAATGTGTTCATGTAAAAAGTCTTGAGGGAGGGCTCCTGAGTCTTACTGATTTAACTTCATTTACTATTAAAGCACTCTTGTTACCTATAGACACACACTGAAATGTCTTACACTGTTATTGCTTGCTGAACTAACATATACAGTGAGAAACAGGGTCTGTCACATTCTTGTAGTACCTTTGAGCACCAAACATTTGCCTCTGTCCTCAGGATGTTATTAAATGACCAGAACAGCCATTTGGAATTTTAAAAAAATCAATCTTAAATTAGTTTGCAGAACCTAGACAGAAAGGTAGTATTGTCATCCTTAATGGCATTCCAAGTCCTCATTCCAAGTTTTCAAGGTGGAAAACTCAAGACTCAACTTGTAAAACACAAGGATTGTTAACAGTCTATTTTCCTAAAATGAAACCTTACTTAGAAGCCTAATAAAACAGAAAAGGGAAGCAGCTCTGGTAGTGGGGGTATCTGGAGCCTTGCCTGTTCTTATACGTGCACACTGCCCGGTTAAAACCTGTTGCCATTGAGTTGACTCACAGTGACCCTGTGGGACAGAGTAGAACTGCCCCATAGGAGTTGCCAAGGAGCAACTGGTGCATTTGAACTGCTGACGTGGTTAGCAGCTCCCTCCTCCCTCCCTCCTTCCCTCTTTCCTCTTTGCCTCCCTTCCTGGAAATGCGGCCGGCCTTCCCGGAGAGACTGTCTCTAATCCATCTTATATAAAGTAACACATGCATTCCTGATAACCTTACTTAGCTTTTTCCCTACAGCCCTATTGCACTGGCATATTTACATGTATTGCCTCCTTCCGTCCTCCCTCCCATTTTGCATGCCCTCCTTTCTTCACCTCCTGCTCTCCTTGCTCCATGACAGCACCTTCCTCCTTGGCACTTTGTAGTTGTCTTATCCTCTTAACAAGCTCCTGCCCCTCCTCTCCACCATTTTCTCTCCCATCTAGGAAGAGACCAGTAGGAAACCCTCCTGTAAATGCATAGAACCGTAAAGTACACCCACCAAGTGGTCACATTGTGTCCCTGACTGCTGTCCATTTTTGTCTGAAGAGTTGGCCTCAGTAGTGCCTTCTGGACAGGGGCAGCAGCAGGTCTAGGGACCATTCTCCCAGGGGGTCCCCTGAGCTGTTAGACCATCAATGTGGTCTTTTAGTAGAGTGCTCAAGCTGCACCTCTCTTTTTCCTGTGTTGCCTTAGGGACTCAACATTCTGTGCCCCTTTACATGGGTCCTTCTGTCTCTGGGGCTCTTTTTCCTGGTACCTTTGTTCTCGCTCATCATCTGTTCCAGATGAGTTGGTGTCCCTCAGAAGGCAGCTTGCTAGCTTGTAAGACCCCAGATGCCACTCACCAATATGGGGTGCAGAAGACTCTCTTAGCAATAGGCTAGTTATGCCAATTGGCCTCAATGTCCCCTAAGAGCACGGTCCCCAGACCTGACCCCTGCTACTCTGTCCTTCCAGTATTGGGTTGAGATTAGAAGAGCTTTCAGTTTATGGTGAAGTCCAGTTAACTTGATCTACTTTCTACTGTGTGCTGTCACTCCTTTCATCTAACCAAATTTTTATCAGCTATCTAATCTATGACCGACCCTCACTTCCCACCCCACCCTTGTAGCCATCAAAGAGTCTTTTCTTCTGTACATAAGTCTATTTTTAAGTCCTTGATAGCAGGGGTCTCATACAATATTTGTCCTTTCACCGCTGCCTTATTTCACTGAGCATAATTCTTCCAATTGAAACCAGGTTATGAGATGTTTCCTAAAATCATTGTTTTTTATCACTGCATAGTGTTCCATTGAGTATATGTACCACAGTTTGTCAATCCATTCATCTGTTGATGGGCATCTGGATTGATTCCATGTTTTTGCTGTTGTGGACTGTGCTACAATACACATTTGTGTGCATGTTTCTGTTCATGTGACAGCCTTTGTTTCTGTAGGATAAATTCCGAGCAGTGGAATTACTGGATCAAATGTCTATTTCCAGCTTTTTACGGAAGTGCCAGATTGCTTTCCAAAGTGGTTGTACCATTTTGCAATCCCACCAGAAGTGTAGGAGAGTTCTGATTTCTCCACAGCCTCTCCAGCATTTGTTGTTTTGTGTTTTTTGGATTATGGCCAACCCACTTATTGGGGTGAGATGGTATTTCACTGTAGTTTTGATTTGGATTTCTCTGATAGCTAATTATCGTGAGCATTTCCTTATGTGTCTTTTGGCTGCTTGGATGAACTCTTTGGTGAAGTGTCTGCCCATCTCCTCTGCCCATCACTTTACTGGATTATTTACTTTTTTCTTGTTGATATCTTGCAGTACCTTGTAGATTGTGGAGATCAGACATCAGTCTAACATGTAGTTGCCAAATATTTTTTCCCGTTCTGTAGGTAGTCTTTTAACTCTTTTGATAGTCTTTGGATGAGCAAAAGTGTTTGATTCTTAGTAGTTCCCATGTATTTTCTCTTCTGTTGATCATGCTTTGTTTGTCAGATTTTGAAGTCTAAGCTATGTATTAGAACTTCCATTGTTGACCTTATTTTTTTCTTGCATGATCTTTATTCTTTTAGGTTTGACATTTAGGTCTTTGATCCATTTTGAATTAGTTTTTGTGTAAGGTGTGAGATAGGGGTCTTCTTTGAGTTTTTTGCGGATGGATATCCAATTTTGCCAACACCATTTGTTAAAGAGACTGTTTTTACTCCAGTTTACAATCTTAGAGCATTTGTCAAATATCAACTGTTCATAAGAGGATGGTGGCATCTCTGGGGTCTCCACTCTGTTCCATTGGTCTGTATGTCTCCTTTTTGTGCCAGTGCCAGGCGGTTTTGACTACTGTTGCAGTGTTATAGGTTCTAAAGTCAGATAGTTTGAGGCCTCCCACTGTGTTCCTCTTCAGGAGTGCTTTACTTATCTGGGGTTTCTTCCCTTTCTAAACAAAGTTGGTGATTTGTTTTTCCAACTCATTGAAAAATGACACTGGACACCAGACAGGGAGAGCAGTGGAAGCTGCATATAGGTGGGCATGTAAATCTATATGGGAATGTACATTTTCACTCAGTCATGTTAAATAAAAAATAAGAAAATAATTTAAAAAAGGTAAAAAAAGAAAGAAACTGGAATTTGTATCGGGATTGCATTGTCTATGTAGATTGCTTTGGGTAAAATAGGCATTTTTTACAATGTTAAGTCTTCCTATCCGTAAACAGGATAGGTTTCTCCATTTATGTAAGTCTCTTTTGGTTTCTTGCACTAAGATCTTGTAGTTCTCTCTATAGGTCTCTTAGTCGTCTTGTTAGATTTATTCCTAGGTATTTTATCTTCTTGAAGGCTGTAGTAAATAGTACTGATTTGGTGTTTTCTTCTTTGATGATCTCTTTGTTGGTGTAAAGGAATCCTACTGATTTACTTATGTTTATCTTATGTCCTGATAATTTGGTGAACTCTTCTATTAGTTCGGGTAGTTTACTTATGGATTCTCTAGGATTCTCTGCATATACAATCATTGTCATCTGAGCATAAGGAGACTTTTACTTCTTCTTTGCTGATGCGCATGCCCTTTATTTCTTTGTCTTGTCTAATTGCTCTGGCTAGAACCTCTAGCACAATGTTGAATAGAAGTGGTGAGAGTGAGCATCCTTGTCTAGTTCCTGTTCTCAAGGGGAGTTCTTTCAGTCTCTCTCTATTCAGGATGATGTAGGCGGTTGGCTTTGTGTAGATGCCCCTTATTGCATCAAGGACTTGCCCCTCTGTTCTTGTTTTGCTGCGAGTTTTTAGCATGGATGGGTGTTGGACTTTGTCAAATGCGTTTTCATCATCAATTGACAAAATCAGGTGGTTCTTATCCTTTGTGTTATTTATGTGGATGATCACATTGTTTTTCTGGTGTTCAACCAGCCCTGCATCTCTGGTACAAATGTAACTTGGTCATGGTGAATTATTATTATTTTTTTGATATGTTGTTGAATTCTTTTGGCAAAGATTTTGTTGAAGATTTTTGCATCTAGGTTCATGAGTAACATTTTCTTTAATTTTCTTTTTTTAGTGGTATCTTTCCTGGCTTTGCTATCAGGGTTATGCTGGCTTCATAGAATGAATTTGGGAGTATTCCATCCCTTTCTATGCATTCCATCCCTTTCTGTGCTGTGAAATAGCTTCAGTAGTATTGGCGTTAATCTTCTCTAAAAGTTTGGTAGAATTCTCTGGTGAAGGCATATGGGCCAGGACTTTTTTTGGTTGGTAGTTTTTTGATGACTTTTTCAATCACTTCCTTTGTGATGAGTTTATTAAGTTGTTCTGCTTCTTGTGATAAATTGTGGCAGGTGATATGAATCTAGAAATTTGTCCATTTCCTCTAGTTTTTCAAATCTGTTAAAAGTACAGTCTTTCATAGTATTCTGCTATGATACTTTTGATTTCAGTTGGGTCTGTTGTGACATCTCTCATTTCTTATTCAGTTATTCTTCTGTTTTTCTTTTGTAAGTTTAGCCAGTGGTTTATCAATTTTGTTGATCTTTTCCAAAAACCAGCTTTGGGTTTTGTTAATTTTTCAGTTGCTCATTTATTCTCTAATTTAGCTCTGCTCTGATCTTTATTATCTGTTTTCTTCTGGTACCTGAGGGGTTCCTCTGCTTTCTTTCTACATGTTCAAGCTATGGGGTTAATTCTTTTGTTTGGGCCCTTTCTTCATTCCAGATGTGTGCATTTATAAACTGAACTCTGAGCACTGCTTTTGCTGTATCACAGAGGTTCTGGTATGTGTTTTTATTCTCATTGGATTCCATAAATTTCTTTATTTCATCCTTGATTTCTTCTGTAACCCATGGATTTTTGAGCAAGGTGTTGTTCAGTTTCTCTAAGTTCAAATTTCTACCTGTCTTTTTCTCCTGTTGATTTTGACTTTTATAGCTTTATATTCCATGGAGATGCTTTGTAATAACTGAATGGTTTGGATTTTGTTGAGAGTTGCTTTGTGTCCTAACCTGTGGTTTATTCTGGAAAATGTTTCGTGTACACTGGAGAAGAAGGTGTAGTTATCTGTTGATGAGTGAAAAAATTCTATAGATGTCAACAGAGTCTAGTTGGTTAATTGTTGCAATAAGATCTTCTGTATCTTTACTGAGATTTTTTCTGGATTATCTGTCCATTACTGAAAGTGGAGTGTTGAAGTCTCCAACTCTTACTGTGAAGTGATCTGTCTCATTTTTCAATGTTGTCAGTGTCTGTTCAGTGTATGTAGATGCTCTGGTATTTGGTGTATAAATATTTAATACTTTTATGTCCTTTTTATACATTGAAGCTTTCAGCAATAAATAGTGACCATCCTTGTCCATGATGGCAGATCTTACATTAAAGTCTATTTTATCAGAGATTAGTATTGCCACTCCTGCTCTTCTTTGTATGTTGTTGGCTTGCTATATAATTTCCCATCCTTTGATTTTCATTTGTTTGTATTTTTGAGGCTTAGGTGTGTTTCTTAAAAGCAACATATAGATGGGCCATGTCTTTTGATCCACAGTGTCACTTGCTGTCTCTTTATTGGAGTGTTCAGTCTGTTTACATTCAGTGTAATTACTGATAGGTGTGTATTTAGTGCTGCCATTTTGATGCATTTATTTTTGTGTTGATGTTTTTTATGTTTTTCTTGATATTCTGTTCTGTCATTCTTTATGAGTTGAGTTTTCATCTTTTTTACTGTTGGTTTTGTGTTTGTTGAGACTCCTTTATTATGCTTCTTGTTTTGATATGTTGCAGTGTTATTTTGCTTTGTGCCTACCCCATGACCCCCCTTATGATTCTAAGTTTAAATCAGACTTTAACTTCTGTGTATCTTTTTAATTTCCTCTCTATCTGAAAGGGTTGTAACTACTGTAATATATCCCTCTTTTTAGTGTGGTAATGTCATAGTTTTCATGTTATGATCACTGGTTCCCTTCTTTTAATAATGTAGTTTTGATTGATCTCATTGTCTTCCGTAAGTGAGTAGGATTCTGGATGCTGTGTCCTGCATTGCCTCCTTAAGTATACACTGAATGTTTTTGTTTTTCTAAGAAAAGAACTTCTTTCAGTATTTCTTATGGTTTTGGTTTGGTTTTTACAAAGTCTATAAGCTTCTGTTTATCTGCAAATGTCAATTCTTGATTGGAAGTTTTTCTCCGACTGAACTCTGAGCACTGCTTTTGCTGTATCACAGAGGTTCTGGGGTGTGTTTTTATTCTCATTGGATTCCATGAATTTCTTTATTTTATCCTTGATTTCTTCTGTAACCCATGGATTTTTGAGCATGGTGTTGTTCGGTTTCTATAAGTTCAAATTTCTACCTGTCTTTTTCTCCTGTTGATTTCGACTTTTATGGCTTTATGGTCCATGGAGATGCTACAGGGTTTCCATCTGAATGTTGGCTTTGCTTTGAGCCTTGCTAGCAGCCCTAATTCTTAACCACAATACCACCAGGGGTCCCAGACACTCCCCAGTGAGCCTAAAGCACTGTCTTAGAAGATTTAGGATTTTTCCAAATATACTGTGAATATGGAAACTCCAGTGGTATAGTGGTTAAGTGCTATAGCTACTAACCAAAAAGTTGGCAGTTCAAATCCACCAGGTGATTCTTGGAAACTCTATGGGGCAGTTCTGCTCTGTTCTACAGAGTTGCTATGCATTGGAGTCAACTCAGCAGTGGGTTTGTTTTAGGTTGGTTACTGTGAATACAGGAATAAGACTATCCCTACCATCCCTGCCAGTGAGTTCAGGAAATAACAGTGATAACAGATATAAGGAAATAAAGCAAGAACTTCATATTTATTTATGATAATATATCTTCATAAGGAGTTTGTAACAAGTCAATAAACTCCATGTAACTTTTCCATGGAATAATAGCAAGCAATTGATGGCCTTTTTTTCCCAATAGTTTCTTCTGTCCTTCCCCTCAACCATATTTTATTGTGTTTTAAGCAAAAGTCCACAGTCCAAGTCAACCTGCCCTACAAAACCCTGCACACACTGCTGTGCAACTCTAGCTGCTCCCCCAAACCCATGACAGCACATTCCTCAACCAGCTCCTGCCCCCCTCCACCCCTTCATCTCACCCCTGGACAGGAGCTGCCCAATCAGTCCTATGTATATACTTAAGCCAAGAAGTACATTCTTTGCCAGCATCACTCAATGTCTTACATTCCAGTATAATCTTTGTCCAAAGAGCTGTCCCAGGACTGGCCCCAGCTCTAGGCCAAAAGAGTCTGGGGGCCACGTCCTCAGGGAACCTTGCAGTCTGCCGGACCACTAAATCCAGTCCTTCAGTACATTTCCAGTTCTGCACACCCATCCTTCCCCCATGCCTGGGACTCCATGCTGTATTCCCCACCAGGGCAGTCAGTAGTGGTAGCCAGGTACCATCTAGCCCCTCTGGGCCTGCACTGATGCAGTCTCAAGATTATATGACCCCTTCTGTCTCTTGGGATGGCCCTTTTTTAAAAAACAATTTTTTTCAGTATCTTCTTAAGTAAAAAAAAAATCATAGGCTAGAGGATTTTTATTCCAAATACCACCCACTAGTGCTGCTCTTAAGAGCCTTCATAACTCTCCTGTAGCATTATTTTTGTTGGCATCTTCTAGACTCAAAAGATGGTGAAAGATCTGGCATACGTACTTTAAAATAGATAGAGCAATAAGGGCATTGTTGAGGCTTACTGATCTCAGATGCAAGGGCAAAAAGTCAGGGCCAAGAGGAACATTCTGAAAAGCTTGGAAGAGGTAAGGGGCGGGGGGAGGCCAAAAATGATGGTAAAGAAGCCACATGGTTTCTGAGGGCCATATGCTGCCATTAGAAATCCTGGTGGCATAGTGGGTTAAGTGCTACGTCCGCTAACCAAAAGTTGGCAGTTTAAATCTGCTAGGTGCAACTTGGAAACCCTATGGGAAAGTTCTACTCTGACCTATACGATTGCTGTGAGTCGGACCCAACACGACAGCAGTGTGTTTGAGTATGCTGTCATTCCTTGAAAGGAACAGCAGAGCAGGTCATTACCACAGTAGTGAAAAAGATAATACACGGGAATGACTACTGACATATCCAAAATATCTAAGACCTTGTTCAGATAGTTAATTTGAATGTTTATATGAATCACAAGACAAATCAAGAGTATCCAGTCTGAGACTGGGTTTGTAATTAGCTTCCCTAAAAACAGCTGCTTCAAACCATAGTGCAGAGTAGCTATGCCTGGTAGAGTTCACAAGGAGTCCCTAGTAGATTTGAACTACCAACCATTTGATTAGCATCCATACCACTTAAGCACTACACCGCCAAGGTTTCTAGCTGCTTCAGGGCCATGTCCAAACTTTTGATACATGACACAGAAAGTGAGCCAGCAAAACAGCAGATAAGACACCAGGATGTTAGTCTGGCCATCATAAGGTTCCACTCTGAAGGCAAGCAAGTAGAGCTGACCGCTGCACATGTGAAAAAGATAAATATTGCAAATTAAAAAAATTGCTATCTTTAGTACTTACATAAGAAACGAAAAAGCAGTTTGGCAATTAAACCATTACATTCTTCAACACCTTAACAAGAGAGCAGCATTTGAGCAATTAGCCATTTACTGTATGCACTAAAAGAATTGAGTTGTATGTCTAAACCTGTATCTTCTAAAAATCACTCTCAGAAAGTCAAAGCCTATGTAATAAAGTTATGGCAGCTTCTACTACACAGAAATACATAGAAAGGACAGTTAAGATTTGACAAATCAGGATTTAGATGTACTTGGTCAGGAGTTCCAGATGAATAAAGGGCTAACAGAATTTTGAAATGTATCTGCAATACAGTAAGTAGTCTCTGATTTATGATGTATTTGAGTAACAATGAACCACACTTAGTATCATTTTTTTTAAGCATCTTATTGTAGTAGTTAGGTGTTACGTCTGCAAACCAAAAGGCTGACAGTTGAAATCTGCCAGGTGCTCCTTGGAAGCTCTATGGGGAAGTTCTGTTCTGACCTATAGGGTTGCTATGAGTAAGAAACGACTTGGCAGTGGCTTTCTTTGACTTATCATTAATAATATATATGTAGTATCTGTTATGTTGCAGTGTGTAATTTGCTGATGTTATTATTCCCAGGGGACCCTGATGGTGCAGTGGTTAAGGGTTCAGCTACTAACCAAAAGATTAGCAAGCAGCTTGAATCTACCAGCCAGTCACTGGAAGCCCTCTGGGGCAATTCTCCTCTGCCCTATAAGGTTGCTGTGAGTTGGAACTGCCTCCATGGTACATAAAAACAGTAGCATCCTCAGATGTTCACTCACAGATGTCTGATGTTATTATTTTTAAAGGCACAGATAATAAAAGGCAATAATGAAAAAAAAAAATGTACTCAGCTTAACATCAGAACTGACTTAGGACAGAGTCGTAGGAACAGAGCCCCATTGTAAGTCAGGAGCTACCTGTATGATGATTAGCATAGCTATGCTTTATTGGTGGGGTGGGTACACATCAGTCACACATTTTCTAAGTATTTTACATGCATTATCTTTTAAAAGTTCTTACAACTCAATGAGAGTAACTATCAGCGTCCTACTCATTTCACATACAGAGAAGCTGAGGCTCAGAGAAATTAAGTAGTTTATCCAAGATTACACAGCTAACAAGTGATAGAGCTGGAATATGAACCCAGGCAGTCTGACTCCAGATCTCCTAATCTGAACTTCTACAATAATGTGCCTCCTGATATTAAGATTGGAAGTAATGTTTCTTTAAGGGACTTTGTCATAACCACCAGAATATGTACTAGACAAAAGAACGTTGCTCTTGAGCTGATTCTGACTCTTAGCCACCCTACAAGATAGAGCAGAACTGCCCCATAGAGTTTCCAAGGAGCGCCAGGTGGATTCAAACTGCCAACCTTTTGGTTAGCAGCTGTAGCACTTAACCACTACACCAAAGTTTATTTAAGAGGCTTAGTCATAACCACTTGAACATATACTAGAGGATGCACAAATTTGAGAATTAGGCAGAACTGACTGCCAATATCTCTGTGATCTTAGGAAGTCATTAACCTCTTGGAGCCTCTGTTTATGAAGCTAAGATGGTAATACCTACCCTGCAAGGTTGTAAAATGAGATTACAGTACTTTGCACACTATAGGTGCTTAAATCGCTAAACCAAGCCCACTGCCGTCCAGTCGAATCTGATCCACAATGACCCACAGTGACCCTATAGAGAGAGTAAAACTTCCCCATAGAGTTTCCAAAGAGCACCTGACAGGTTTGAACTGCCAACCTTTTGGTTAGCAGCTGTAGTATTTAACTGCTAAACCAGCAGGGTTTCCAGATGCTTAAAAGGTAGCTGTTTATTGTTATTATTCAGAATTGAGCATCTTTGACAATCTTGGCAGAGTCACTGTCTGGGAGAACAAGGGAAAGGGGGCAGTAATGTCATAAAACTGACTAACTGATGAGATAAGAGAGCTAATGGAGCATATAATGTTAAGAATTTAGAGTTTCATCCCATAATCAGTGGGTAGCTATTAGAATATTTTAAACTGTAGAGTAACATAATGAAGTTTGCACTTTTTGTGACAAAAGTACTGCGTTCATGTTTTAAAACAATACCCTCCCCCCAAACAAAAAAAAACCAAGCCTGTTGCAGTTCATTTTAACTTATAGTGACCCTATAAGGACAGAGCAGACCTGTCCCATAGGGTTTCCAAGGAGTGGCTAGTGGATTAGAACTACCAACCTTTTGGTTAGCGTATTAGCTCTTAACTACTGCATCACCAGGACTCCTTAAAGCAATACAGAATTGTATAAGGTAAAAGTCGTCCCCTTATCCTTATATATGCATTTAGAAAAATAACTCTAGCAGCTGTACAGAGGTTGGATTGAAGCGGAATAGCAAAAAGGACATTTTATTTTACTTATTCAAGCAAGAGACTATGAAGACCAAATGGTGAACAATTACTTTAAACAAAGGTGAGATTGTAAGGGGGCAGGGAAACGAGGTTGTTCACTTTTCATTAACACTGAAAACATTATGAGAATGTTCATATATTGTGAAGAATGTAACCAATGTCACTGAACAACTTGTGTAGAAATTACTGAATGGGAACCTAAGTTGCTATGTAAAACCATCATCAAAAGTACAATAAAACATTATTTTAAAAAGAAAAATACTATGGAGATTCGAGGAGCCCTCATGATGTAGTCCCTGGTGGTGTAGTGGTTAAGTGCTGTGGCTACCAACCACAAGGTTGGCCCTTCAAATCCACTAGGCACTCTTGGAAACTATGAGACAGTTCTACCCTGTCCAATAGGGTTGTTATGAGGTGTCATCGACAATGGCAGTGGGTTTGGTTTGGGTTTATTTTATGTATTTATTTTTTTGGTAGTGTAGTGGTTAAGAGCTCAGCTGCTAATGAAAAGGTCAGCAGTTCAAATCCAACAGCCACTCCTTGGAAACTCTATGGGGTAGTTCTACTCTGTCCTACAGAGTCACTCCCTTTGAGTCAGACTCAACAGCACAGCAATTGACTGAATGTATTTGAAATATGAGGGAATAGTGAGAGAAAAGAGTCTGCAGTAATGGTGAAAAGAGGAAAACAGAAGACAGAAAAGAGGTAGGATATAGGTTAATGTGCTGGTGAGAGGTTTCTTTGGGGCAGCAGAAGTGACCAAGGAGAGAAAAGTAACAGTTGATCAGGTTGAACAGGCTACAGAGAGGAATTTACACAAAAAGCTATCTCCAGTTCCACAGTTCTGGGATCTAGGTACCACCTGGAATTATTTCTCTTTCCCGTTTAACGAACATACCCCTAAAGTAAAAAATGCTTAAAAGATCACTCACAAATATAATGTTCCATAAACTTGTAACAAAAATTTAGAAATAAGCCAAAGGAAAAAAGATAAAAATGGTCATTTGTGTTTTAACACTACACTTTGAAAAAGAAAGGAGGAGGGCATCTAAAGACTAAAATAAAGGGGGGCAGGGAAAGAGTGGGGAGTCAGGGACTTGGCAGTATTTGTTAAACTGGACTTTAGGCTTGTAGCTATTAAGGTTTAAACCATTTACTATGTAACACAGCTGAAGTGATATACTAGACCAGGGTTGTTCAGACGAAAAATCTAATATGGTTATGATACAGCTTTGTATCTCATCACTATGAAGTAAACATCTAACACTGCCTAATTCTCTTCTGAAAAGCCCTTGTCCATTATCACTGTGTGGCCGGATACAACACAAGGTCGAAAGATCTGGGCCTTATTTGTCAAGCACTTTCTTTTTCTTTTCTTCAGCTGGGTCCTAGGGATGTAATCTGCTTTCTTTTTAAAAGCTGCCAACTCGGGGGTTCTTCTCCATGAAAATTAACTATTATCCCTAATTTATCTAATCTCTCTACTCAAAACAAGCATGTAGGCCTGTAGCATTTTAAAGGTTTTGCTTTTAATTGCTACAGGGAAACAGACATGTGACAATATAAATGAGAAATATCGGGAAATTACAGATTTTACAAATTTCTGACACTCTGGTTTATATTCCATTCCTTTGTTGTTGTTAGTTGCTGTCAAGTCAGTTCTGACTCATGGTGGCCATACAACATCCAACAATTAAGTCCACGAATTTAGTTGTTCTAAGTGCTACATACCTCACTGATGAATATAACTAGTCACCTTCAAAGTAGTCCCCTTGTGAAGCTATACACTGATTCCAGCACCTAGTGCACCCTTCAGACCAATTTTGGAACTCTTTCTGGAGTGGCCATTGCCCATAGTGGCACAGTGGCAAGTTAATAAACTTAACTGTACAGTTGTTTATGAGGGAGATTTT
The DNA here is from genome assembly GCA_028571685.1 of Heterohyrax brucei. Classification (NCBI taxonomy): domain Eukaryota; kingdom Metazoa; phylum Chordata; class Mammalia; order Hyracoidea; family Procaviidae; genus Heterohyrax; species Heterohyrax brucei. The sequence goes on along the minus strand of CM053166.1, from coordinate 136,975,977 downwards.
AGCCAGTAAACAAATAACTGTGTTGGAACACCCTCCCTACTCACCTGATCTGGCCCCCAATGACTTTTTTCTTTACCCAAAAATAAAGTAAATATTGAAAGGAAGACATTTTGATGATATTCAGGACAGAAAAAGAGTTCCAAAATTGCTTTGAAGGGTGGACTAGGCACTGGAATTGGTGCATAACGTCCCAAGGGGAGTACTTTGAAGGTGACCATGGTGATATTCAGCAATGAGGGTTGCAGCACTTTTTCTAGGATGAGTTTGCAAACTTAATTCTCAGACCTCGTATGTATAACAATAAAACATTGCACAATTCTGCACTATCTTTGTGATCAATGGCATGTTGCAGCCATTGTATAGTGCCTTCCAATCTAGGGGACTCATCCTCCAGCACTCTATTGGACAATGTTCTGTTGTGATCCATAGAGTTTGCATTGGCTAATTTTTTCAGGAGTAGGTTGCCAAGACTTTCTTTCTAGTCTGTCTTAAGTCTGGAAACTCAACTGAAGCTTATCCACTATGGACGATGCTCCTGGTGTTTGAAATACCAGTAGCACAGCTTGCAACATCATAGCAACATGCAGCCACTAGAGTAGGACAAACTGACACAGGGGTGGTAGATTCCCTTCCTTACTGGTATAGTAATTGCTGAGATCTGCTTAGGTCTATATTCTTGAGGTTTCATCAAGCTCTCACACTTCATATAAAACCCAGACCACAAAACTCTCTCTCACATATCAAACTGGCAAAACAAATAGGTACTATCCTGTATTACTGGTAGGAGTGTAAATTGGTTCTACCTCCATGGTCAGCAGTTTAGCAATACTTGCCAAACTGTAAATATGCAAAGCTTCCATCTCAGAAATCTCATTTCTAAAAATTCATACTACAGATATACTCAAACATATACAAAATGACATAAAAAGGGTTTTTCACTGTAGCATAGTTTGCAGTTGAAAAGAACTGGAAACAACCTAAGTGTCTCTCAATAAGATAATTGTTAAATCAATTATGTTCCTACAGTGGGAAACTATACAGCTATTAAAAAGGAGCAAGTTTTATAAAGAAAATGTTCTACATTCTACTTTGGTGAATAGCATCTAGGGTCTTAAAAGCATGTGAGCCAAACAGATACACGGGAATGTTTATTGCAGCACAGTCCACAATAGCAAAAAGATGGAATCAACCTAGGTTCCCATCAACAGATGAATGGATAACAAACTATGGTATATTTACACAATGGAACACTATGCAGTGGCAAAGCACAATGATGATTTTATGAAACATCTCATAACCTAGAATCATCTGGAACACATTATGCTGAGTGGAATCAGTCAGCTGTTAAAGGACTTTATTATAAGGACTTAAGAAAAGGCTTATGCATAAAAGAAAACAATCTTTGATTGCTACAAGGGTAGGGGAGGGAGAGAGAGGGTTAGTCACAGATTAGGTATCCGAAAGGACTTCTGTTAGGTGAAGGGAGTGACAGCACACAGTAGAAGGGAGGTCAGCACAACTGAACTACACCATAAGCTAAAAGGCTTTCTAAATACAGCCCAACATTTTAAAGGACAGAGTAGCAGGTGTTTGGGGACCAAGGTTTGAAGAGACATCAAAGTCAACCAGCATAACTATTTTTTTTTTTTTTTTGGTAAGAAATTGTTCCACATCCCATACTGGTGAGTGGCACCTGGGATCTTAAAAGCCAGCAAGCTATCATCTAAGGAACATCAACTGATCCCAATCTACCTGGAGCAGATGAAAACCAAGAACATTAAAGACATTAGGTAATTATGAGCTCAGGAAACAGAAGGATCCATATGACTGGGAGGCTACCAGAAGAAGCAGATGGTTCCTGGCCACCATCAAAGACTGCCCTGACAGGGAAGACAGTGCAGAGTCCCTGATGAAGCATGAGAAAAAGGAGACTGCTGATCAGTAACTCTATTAAAAGACTGGACTTGATGATCTAATATCCTGCAGGGTCCCCTGAGAACATGGCTCCCAGACTTGCTGCTAGCCCTGAACTGAAACCAGTACTGAAGCCAACTCTTCAGACAAAGATTGGGCTGGACTATGGGATATAGAGTGATGCAGAGGGGGTGTGTACTTCTTGGCTCTCCAACTGGTTTCTCTTTAGAGGGGAGAGTGGAGGGTAGAGAGGAGGGGACAAGTGTTGGTTGAGTGGATACCAGAAGTACAGGGTGGAAAGGAGGAGTGTGCTGTCACAGGGTGAGGAGAGCCCATAGAGTTGCATAGAGGTGGGTGTTGGGGATTTTGTATGGCAAATTGACTTGGATTGTAAGCTGTCACTTAATTACAATAAAAGTAAAATAAACCTGTGAGCAGCCATCTAAGATACTCCACTGGTCTTACCCTATCTGGAGCAAGGAAGAATGAAGAGACACAAAGACACAGAGAACGATTAGTCTAAAGGACTACAACTACCACAGCCTCCAGCAGACCAAGCCCACAAGACTGATGGTGCTTGGTTACCCTACTCTGACAGGGATCACAATAGAGGATCCCAGTCAGAACTGGAGAAAAATGTAAAACAAAATTCTCTCTCTCTCTGTCTCTTTCTCTCACACACACACACACACACACTAGACCTACTGGTCTGATAGACTGGAGAAACCCCCAAAAGATGGCCCCAAGACATCCTTTTAAGTCAGTACTGAGGTTCACTCCTGAGGTTCAGCCAAAGGTTAGACAGGCCCATAAAACAAACAATAATACGCATAACTCAACCATGCACACAATGCTAAGTGGGCACACCAGCCCAGGGGCAAGGAGGGGGACACGAAAGCTGGACGAATGGAAGTGGAGAACCCATGGTCGAGAAGGGGAGAGTGTTGACATGTCTCGGGGTTGGCACTCAATATCACAAATCCATATGTGTATTAGTGGTTTAATGAGAAACTTACTTCCTCTGTAAATCATTTAAAGCACTGTAAAAAAAAGAATAAAACAGTTTTTAAGCATCAGAAAAGTACACACTGCAAAAGACACATCAACAGTTTCTACATGTGCAATTTAGTGACATTGATTGCATTTTTCAAGTTGTGCAACGATTTTCACCCTCCTTTTCCAAATTGCTCCTCTATTAACATAAATTCACTGCCCCTAAACTTCCTATCTTTTGAGTAGCTGTTGCCAGTTTGAGCCCATATAGATAGTTCTTCAAAAGAGTACTATGTTCAAGGCAAACATTCTTTACTACATAAGATAACTTTTTGTTTGGTTTAAAGGAGACTTCGGGGTATTTTTGGTTGAACGTTTAAAGATTATCTCAGGGCAATAGTTTCAGGGACTCACCCAGTCTGCCTGGCTCCAGAAAGTCCAGATTATGGGAAATCAGTTTGTGTACCTATATGGAATAAGCTTCCACACATATTCTCAAATTTTAAAATGCAAAATTCAAGACAGTATGTTACCATTGAAGGACAAAAGGGATAAAACAATATGTACACAATTTGGCTTGAATAAATGTAAATTACCTCTAGAATATTATTAACATTGGTTGCCTCTGGGGTGGCTGAAGGTCAGGGCTGTGATCGAGATGTTTTAGTATATATCCTTCTGCTTTTTGAATTTTGCATCACGTGACTGTATTACCTATTTAAAAAAAAATCCTTGTATCTGATTTTCTTGATTCTTCTTTGCTCCAGGTAGAATGGGACCAACTGATGCATCTTAACTGGCTACTGAAAGACTTTTAACACCGCAGACACTACTCACAAAGCTCAACTATTTTTGTGTGTGTATCCTGCCACTTTGCTGAATTCTTCGTGGATTTTGTGATCTTCTATGCACAGGATGATGTAATCTGTGCATAGGGATAGTTCTACTTATTTCTTCATTCCCAGTGTAGATACCTTTCATTTCTTGCTGAACTGCTCTCGATAGAACCTTCAGTGGATGCTTGAGTGGTACAAACAGTTAAGCACTTGACTACTAGTCAAAAGGTTGGTGGTTTGAACCCACCCAGAGGTGCTTCAGGAGACAAGTCTGACAATCTGCTTCCATAGCCTTGAAAACCCTATGGAGCACAGTTCTGCTTTGCACATATGGGGTGCAGAGTTGAAATTAACTTGATGGCAACTAATAACAACAATAGCACTTTCAGTACAATATTGAATAGCAGTGGTAGGAGCAGGCATCCTTGTCTTGTTTGTGATCTTGAGGAGGGATTCTGATTTAAGCAAAGATCTGTCAGTCTTTTCCCATTGAGCATGGTGTCAGCAGTGGTTTTTCACAAATGCCCTTTATCAGATTGAGGAATTTCCCTTCTGTTCCTAGCTTGTTTAGTGTTTTTATCATGAAAGGGTGTTGGACTTTGTCAAAAGGCCTTCTTTGCAGTGATTGAGATGATCGTGTGGTTCTTTTTCTTTGTTCTTTTAATGTGGTTTATTACATCGATTGATTTTCCTATGTTGAAACACTCTTTCATCCTTAGGATAAATCCCCCTTGGCCGTGATGTATAATTCTCTTAATACGCTGCTGGATTTGGCTTGCTAATATTTTGTTGAGGACTTTTACATCTATATTCACAAGGGATATTGGCATGTAGTTTTCTTTTCATGTGGTGTCTGTGTCTGCCTTTGCTATCAGGGTAGTGCTGGCCTCATAGAATGAGTTAAGAAGTATTCCCTCCTCTTCAGTGAAGCTATCAGTGAAGCCATCTGGTCTAAGACTTTTCTTTATTGGGAAGTTTTTGATTACTAATTCGATCTCTTCACTTGTTACGAGTTTGAAATTTTCTTTTTCTCCTTGAGCCAATGTAGAAAATTTATGTGTGTCTACAAATCTGTCCATTTAGTCTCAGTTGAATATGTGTCTTCCTACGTTTCTTATGGTTAATTTTTTTCAGAACATTAAAGCAGTTGAAAAATAGTGAAAATTTGAAAAGTAGATTAGTATTAATTCACAGCATTATTTTAAGTTTAAATATTTTATTTATACCCCAAATAGAAGTTATTAAAGTTAACTTTCTTAGCTTCAGTGGAGGCAAACTCACTGATGCTTTTATTAAAACCAGAAAGTCAGGTCTGATAAGAATATGTAGAATTTGAGGAAGTGCTGGTACAACTTATATGCAAAGTATATATTAGAGAATCTTTAGAGATAAGAATTATAAAGGAGACACAGACTACATGGCTATGACATGCTAAGAAATTTGGACTTTATTTTGAAGGTGATGAGGAATCTCTGAAATATTTTAAGCACATGTGTTTTAGGAAGATTATAAACATACCACTGTGGAGGACTGGAAAATGCCAAGACTTGAAGTAGAGATGTGGTAGATTTTTAAGGCAGAAACATAATTCCAAGGTAGGTAGGCCAGGTTTTGATGAGTAAATGTGAGGAGTAAGAAAAAAAAAGCGAGGATGACCAACTATTTAAGATTCTCCCATTTCAAGCCTGCTTTTTATCCATATTGTATTACTTGTTCATACCTAAAACATGTGAAAGGAAATAAATTACTCTCTCTTTCTAAAAAGTAGGGAAAGCAGATTTTATTTTTGTACCAGAGCTCATATGCAAACACAAAAATATCATTAATCTGATCAATTTTCTCATATTAAAAACAGCACATCAAGAACATATAGGTGTGCATGTGAGATGTAGCATTCTCCAAACCCTCACCATATAGCCTTCTGCAGGAAACTGCCAAGTAAGTTAGTATTGTGCCAAATATACCAAACCAGTAGCTAAACCAAAAGAAACAAAGCCACTGCTGTCGAGGTGATTCTGACTTATAGTGACCCTATAGACAGAGTAGAATCATCGCATAGAGTTTCCAAGGAGTGCCTGGTAGATTTAAACTGTCAGTCTTCCAGTTAGCAGCTGTAGCACTTAACCACTATACCACTAGGGTTTCCAACCAGTAACTCAAAGCCAAAGTCAATGTCACTGCCATGGAGTTGATTCTAATTCATAGCAACCCTGTAAGTCAGAGTAGAGCTATCCCATAGAGTTTCCAAAGAGCACTTGGCAGATTTGAACTGCTGACCTTTTGGTTAGCAGAGATAGCACTTAACCACTACACCACCAGGGTTTCCAACCAGTAACTAGTTGTCATAAAATCAGCTCCAACTTATGGTGGTCTCATGTGTATCAGAGTAAACCTGTGCTCTATAGAGTTTTCAATGGCTGATTTTTCAAGTAGATTGCCAGGCCTTTATTCCAAGGTACCTCTGGATAGACTGGAACCACCAAGCTTTCAGTCAGCAGCTAAGCATGTTAACTATTTACATTACCCAAAAACTACTGCCATCAAGTTGATTCCAACTCATAGCGACCCTACAGGACAGAGTAGAAGTGCCCCATGGAGTTTCCCAGGAACACCTGGTGGATGTGAACTGTCTAAAACTTTTGGTTAGCAGCCAAAACACTTAAATCACAATGCCACCAGGATTTCCTTACACTACTCAGGGACTCCAGATATACCAAGATTTGGGTAAAAAAAGAAAAGAGGCAAGAAACATCACGGAACTGGTGAATTGATTTTTTTTTCTTTTTAAAGCAAGCAAAAAATATTTCAAGATGATGAAATAGGGGAGAAAAAATCCATTTACATTCTTCTAGGAAAGAAAAGCGTGGTCTACTAAGCCAGTCAACATCTAAGTCAAGCTGCCTGAAATCCTAAGAGCATTTTTCCTTTTAAAATAATCTGTTGTTCATTTCCAGTAATGAAATGGATAGAATAACTTAAAAGCTCACCCACACTACAAAACACTTCTAAATACAGAACAAAATATCAAAATTTTAAAAATATAAAACCAAGCTGGCAGTTAAGTAAAGGAAATGACTGGGGATCAAAATACAAAGCAGAAAACCCAAACCCAGAGAATTTAGTGAGAGCTGAAGTTTTAGTCACTCTGTGGGTAACTTGGTTACTGGACTACATAAGGTATTCAATTTTTAATAGCTGTGTAGAGGCAGAAGGCAGGACCCTGGGCCTAAGGAAACCAAGGAGTTGGAACCGAGAAAGTTGACTTTCAAAGGATTATACCTTTACTGCCAGGCACTCCTGGGAAACTCTATGGGGCAGATCTACTCTGTCCTATAGGATCGTTATGAGTCGGAATCAACTCAGCAGCAGGGGGTTTTGGTTTTCTGGTTTACACCTTTACAGGAAAATATATTCAATAGTGTAGGGAGACTAGCTGGGCTCTGGGAAGGTGAAAAAAGTCCTTTTACGAGGATATGCAAGCTCAGACCTGTGGTCACATGAGTTTGGGATTCAACACGTATACTTCCTGAAAGGTCCTGGAATCCTACAGAATGAAATGTGAGCACAAAGTGAAACCTATCTGTTGGCACATATCTTAGTCATCTAGTGCTGCCAACACAAGTGGATAGCTTTAAAAAAGAGAAATTTTGTCCCATTTCAGTAAGCTAAAAGTCCAAGTTCAGGATGTTAACTCCGGGGGAAGACTTACTCTGTTGGCTCTGGAGGAAGGGGAAGGCCCTTGTCATCAATCTTCACCTAGACTGGGAGCTGCCGAGGAGCAGGGACCCCAGGTCCTATCCAAAGCACCACTCTTCCCAGCACTGCTTTCTGGGTGGTATAAGGTCCCCAACTCTCCACTTCTCCCTCTCCTTTATTTCTCAAGAGATTGCCTCAAGGTATAATTCAATTTTACACTTTGAGTACTGCCCCACTAACTGCTGTCCATCCTCTTTTATTAACATCATAGAGACAAGATTTACAACATATAGGAACATCACATAATACCAGGAATCCTGGCCCAGCTAAACTGCTACAAATATTTTTTTTGTGGGGGGGGGGACACAATTCAATCCATGACAATGCCCTTAAGAATACCCGGCACAAACAACATAGAACAGCTTTGGAGCGACATCTTCTCCACAAGATTTCCACAGGTAAAACTTCACTGAACATAATTTGTGATTAAAAAAAAATTACAAACACGTGAAGAAACACTCCATCACTACAAGTGTCTGAAGATACAACAACCAGCAAAAGTAGACCCTAAGATCTTCAGGTAATAGAATCATCTAATACACACTATAAATAACTATTATTTAAAATGAATAAGGAAATGATTGATAACATAAGAAAAGAATGATATAAAAAAATAAGACTAGGTAGATTTGAAAAGGAATTCTAGAAATGACAAATACAATTTGTACAATTATAAGCTCAATGAACATGTTAAATCACAGATTAAAACCCAACCCATTGTCATCAGGTTTCGCTGTCGACTCAGTGACCCTATAGGACACAATAGGGTTTCCAAGATGGAATAGAAATATCAACCTTTGGATTAGCAGCCCTAACTCTTAAATACTGGGCCACCACAGATTAGGAACAGCTAAAGAGCAAAAGAGCCCAGGTGGTGCAGAGGTTAATCGTTCAGCTGCTAACCAAAAGGCTGGTGGCGTCAACCCACCTAGCAGCTCCACAGAAGAAAGACCTGCTGATCTGCTTCCATAAAGATTACGGCCTAGAAGACCCTATGGAGCAGTTCTACCCTATCACATCAGGTAACTATGAGTCAGAATCATCTGGATGGCACTTAATAACAACTACAAAGAGAAAAGTAGTAAACTAGAATATAGGTTTAAAGAATGCAAAATAGGTAAGGAAATAAAGAATATGAAAAACGGTAAACAGACATACAGCACAAATGGCAAAGCATAATCAAAAGGTAGTGGATAAATGAAAGATGACTCCTCAGATTCAGGAAGTATGAATTATCGGCAGGATACGTACACTTAAATTCACATTCAGACCATTTTGCTGAGTCTTCAGAACATATAAAAAGAAAAATGATCATGATGATAATGCTTAACATTTTTCATGTGCCCAATTTGTTCTACATACCTTACTTAAAATATAACCATTTTGATATACTGGTATATTTCTTCCAGTCTTTTATGTATTCATTTTATCTACATATACAAAAATTTCAAAGCACAATCAGAATAATACTATACATATAATTTTGTTATAATTTTTTTACTCAACATTTTACAGTAAGCAGTTTCCCATGTCATCAATTCAAGGCCCAGTTATTTTTTCCTATGAACTTTTTGTTGATATTATGTGTTTTCTGTAATGATAGCACACTGATTAAAAGATCAACTGAGAATTTTTGTTACCAGTTATGGATATTGGTATCCATTATCCTGGATCACTTATGTCCCACCAGTTCCTAAATGACATAATCCTGCCAACAACAGTCAATGATAAAATTTTACTTCTTGAAAATTTGCAAAACGTGAGGTAAAACATGAAGGCACCTGGCAATGACCAGACATACATTTTATCTTAGTCTCCTTCTCTTAACCTTTTATTATAGTTTATGAAACTTTTCAAAACATGGTACAATGTAGCCTTCTTTACAGCAAAATCAGTGCGTACAGTACTTAATCCTCAGTTTGGATAACCTCAGTTATTGTATTTTTCATCACCAGAATTTCTATTTAGTTCTTCTTTTTATAATTTTTGTCTCTTCACAGATATTTTCTGTGTGATACGGCATTGATCTTCTGGTTTCTGTTAGTCCGTTGTACACAGTTTCCTTTAGCTTTTCAGAATATTAAACACTGTTGATTTAAAGTCTTTGTCAGGAGGGAGCAGGGCCAAGATGGTGGGGCAGTCAAATGCTTCCTGTGGTCCCTCTTATAAAAACCACAAAAAACAAGGGAATTGATTATATATGACAATCTATGATCCATGAACATCAAAAGCAAAGTTGAGAAATAGGACTGAGTGGCAGTGGGAGGGAGAAATGGTTCAGAAGCAGCAAGGAGTTGCCTCGTGGGAACCACAACCTTTAAAGCCAGGTCAGCCAACACCAGCAATGAGACAAGTAGTGGTGCTCAGGATACATTTTCTACACTGGGAGAGACCAAGTCATGGAGAGTCTACTTATGCCTCCAGAATCAGTGAAAAGCATGGCTCACTTGGCTATAGATAAGTACACGTGTCTAACCTACCAGGTGGATCAAAAAACACCCCCTTGGGAAAAACCTGGCCCCAATTGATGTGGGAATCACTGAAGCCAGGTTTTTCCCTTGGAGAGGGAACAAATTAACAAACAGGAAAAAATAGCCTTCCAGCTCCTATTTAATGGTCAGAGCGGTGTTAAATGTCATGAACCTGCCTCTCTGCCCTATATATTATATAGTTGAAGTTAGACTTCGGATACATAACCTGTTTCACTGTTCTAACGAGGAACACACAGATAAAGCAACACAGGAACTTAACGGGATTAGAGAAGGGCATGATATTGAATTTAACAGGCTGCAACAATTCATAGAGAGAAAACAAATGCAGATGATTAACAATAAACTTTTAGAATTAGGCAATTCAACAGAAAGCCATAGGAGCAGAATTGAAGCAACAGAAATCAGAATTAGTGAGGCTGAAGATAAACCACTTGACATCAACAGATTTGAAGAAAACTCAGAGAAAAGAATTTTTAACAAAAGGAAACCCTAAGGATTATGTGGGACTCTATCAAGAAGACTAACCTATGGGAGACTGGAGTACCAGAATGGGGGGATAACAAAAAACACACAGATAATTGTTGAAGATTTGTTGGCAGAAAACTTCCCTAATATCATGAAGTATGAGAAGATGCTTATCCAAGAAGTTCATCAAACCCTACACAAAGTAGATCCTAAAAGAAAGTCATCCTGACAAATTATAGTAAAACATGCAAAAACAAAGGTAAAGAGAATTTTAAGAGCAGCTGAGGATAAACAGGAAAACTTGGTGCCACAGTGGTTAAGTGTTATGTCTGCTAACCAAAAAATCAGCAGTTTGAATCCACCAGGTTCTCCTTGGAAACTCTATGGAGCAGTTCTACTCCGTCCTATAGGGTCGCTATGAGTGAGAATCAACCCAGTGGCACTAGGTTTAGTTTGGGTTAAGGACAAACAAAAATCGGTCTACAAAAGAGAGTCAGTAAGACTAAGATCTGACTACTCAGCAGAAACATGCAAGAAAGAAGGCAATGGAATGATATATATAAAGTCTTGAAGAAAAAAAAGTGCCAGCCAAGAATTACATATCCAGCAAAACTGTCTCTCATATATGATGGCAAAAATAGGACTTGCCTGATAAACAAAAGTTCAAGAAATTTGCAAAAGCCAGATATTATAAGAAATACTAAAGGGAGTCCTTTAGTTACAAAATCAATTACATCAGTTAACAACCCAAGACTAGAACATGGGACATAGCAACCAGCTACTGACCCAGATACAGAAACCACAAAAATAAATCAAAGCTAAAAGACTGAAAACAGGGAAACAAAGACATCATTATGTAAAAAATGATGATAATAAAAAACAGGGTCTAAAAAATGTAGTCATAGGGGGGCCAAGATGGCAGACTAGACACATGCCTCCTCAATTCTCTTTGAGAACTAAGGCCTAGAAAAATAAGTTAATGAAGCAGTGTGTACATTCTGGAAGACCCAAGATCTGCTGTAGGATTGTGAGACTGGACTGGGAGAAAAGAAGAGGGAAACTGCCTCTGTTAGAAGTGAGGCAGTGGCACACTGATTCCTGCTTCTGCTGGTGCATCACTTGAGGGGATTGCAGGTACAGATGCCTTCTTTGTTAACTGGGAGGCTGGGACTGGGACAGCTGAGCCTGTGAGCCTGGCACCCACCAGCTACTACACTGAACTCCAGTGCTTAAGTAAACAATGTATCCCATAGCAGAGAGACTGTGCTTAAGACAGCCACATTTAGAGAGCCCAGCCATGGCGGATGACTGAGGGTGCCGGTGCCCCTCCCCCTTCTCTTCTCAGAGCTGCACCATAGATACTGCTGACTCACTGTAGCAGAGGTGGATTAGGTGAGACACCATCTTGGGCAGATGAGAGATTAGCCATTCCTGAGGTCTCACCTGGGGCTGATTCCCACACTAAGCAACAGTGCCTGTCTGGATAGTGCTTGTCCCAGTAGAAAAGCTTTTTAAAGGCAGCCATACCTAGAGAACATGTTAGGGGTGGGTGGCTGAGTGCAGCAGTACCCTAACTCTTACCTTACTGGAACCACATCATACCATCTGGGGATGGCCTACGAGGCACTGTCTTTATAAACCAGGAGGTGGAGCCTCCCACCCCTGAGGGTCTGGCTACTTTTGGCTGCAGCTGGTCAATCCCTCTCTCAGCAGAAAGATAGCTTTTATGACAGGAGTGGCTAGAGACAGCATCAGTGACTGGTGCCTGAGTGTGGTGGTGCCACCACATCTGCCACCCTTCACTGAGCCACATCATAGCATCAGCTGATGGGCCCCCAGAGACTCTGAAGTAGGGTGTTGTCTTGAGCAGCCAGGAGGTGGGGCCTGCCACCCCTGTGGGCCCAGATACTCTTGGAAGCTGATGGACAGCACCCCTCTCAGCAGAAAAGCAGCTTTTAAGACAAACACATCTAGAGAATGCAGTGGTCTCTGGCAGCCGAGTATGGTGAAATCCTTCTCTCCTCCCTTCCCTGAACTACAGCATAGTCTCAACTAGAGTGATGGTGGACAGTAAGTACAAGTAGCTTACCACCGTTACCCACCAGGAGGTGGGGCCTGTCACCCATGAGGGCCCAGCTGAGGCTGGCCACTAAGCCAATAAGAATCATGGGGCTTGGCAGTGTCTGTATTTTCAGAAGAGCTATACATAAGTCAGTTGCACCTAGAGAACACAGCAGCAGCTGGCGACCAAATCTAGCAGTGAGCTTGCTCACTCCCTTTATTAGAACTATGCCACAGCTTCCATTACTGTAACACTGGAGAAACCAAACAGCTTCTTGACGGCATGAAGACAAAAATCACTATCTAACCATTTAAAGAAACAGACGACCATGGCTCTGGAAAACTCCCAAAATAAAGAATCAAAAAACTTCCCAGATGAAGAAGACTTTCTAAAATTATCAGAGTTAGAATACAAAAGAATGATGTACAGAGCCCTTCTAGGGATTAAACAAAATGCAGTAGAACAAAATGAAAAAGTATTCTATATGAACAGCTAGAATATCAATGATCTGAAATTCAGAAGATCAATAACAAAATTACAGAATTAGACAATTCACTGCAAAGCAAAAAGAGCAGAATGGAGGAAATGGAAGGCAGAATCAGTGAGCTTGAAGAAAAAACAACCGACACTGGCATTTACTATGAGAAATCAAATGAAAGAAGAAAAATGAAGAAACATTAAGAAGCACATGGGACTTTATCAACAGGAATAATCTATGAATAACTAGAGTTCCTGAACAGGGAGGTATAGCAGAAAAGACAGAGAGAATTGTTGAAGAGCTGCTGACAGAAAACTTCCCTGAAATCATGAAAGAAGAGGACAAAGACATTCAAGATGCTTATTGAACACCACAAAAACTAGACCCCAAAAGAAAGACCCCCAAGACATATTATAATCAGGCTTAATAAAATGAAATATAAAGAGAGGCTCTTAAAGGCAGTCAGGCTCAAAGCAAAACTAACATACAAAGGGAAGCCCTGTAGGCTTTCATTTGAAGTCCTGGCAGAAGCCATGTTGGAAAGAAAACAGTGGGATGACACATGCAAAACCTTGAAGGAGAAAAACATCCAACCAAGAATTACATGTCTCTCAAATATCACTGTGGAATTAAGACATTTTCAAATAAACAGAAGCTTAGAGACTTTGTAAAAATCGAACTAAAACTACAAGAAATACTGAAAGAAGCTCTTTGTTTAGAAAAACAGTAAACCAAATGTATACTTAAGTATGTAATTCAGGACACAGCATCCAGAGTCCTACTCAGGGAAGTCACTATGCTTATTCAAAGCTAAAATGTTAAAAGTAGGAAACCAGTGATCTTAACGTGAAAACTAGGACATCATCATACTACAAAGAGGGATATATTACAGTAGATATAACCCTTTCAGATGGAGAGGAAATTAAGAAGATATACAGAAGTTAAAGATAGGTTTAAACTTAGATCGTTATGAGGAATCAAGGAGGTAGACACAAAGAAAACTAACAGTGCAAAATATTAAAACAAGATACATAATACAGGAGTCTCAACAAACACAAAATGAACACTGAAAAAGATTAAAAGTAAAAAGTGTAGTCATGGATCTTCCATGTGGAAAGGAAGTCAGGGTGATATAAAGAAATAAAACAATAGTTTAAGCTTAGAAAAATAGGGGTGAATATTAAGGTAAATACAAAGGAGACTACCAATCCTAAACATCCAAAAAAAAAAAAGAAAGAAAAACATAAAGACTCAACAACAATAACAAAATACATAAAGAAAAATGACTCACCACAGAAAATTATTCGGCACAAAGAAACTGTCAACAACACACATAAAAGCCACCAAAATGACAGCACTAAACTCATACTATCAATAATTACACTGAACGTGAATGAACTAAATTCACCAGTGAAGAGCTAGAATAGTGGCAGAATGCATAAAAAACACAACCTGTCTGTATGCTGCCCACAAGAGACACACCTTAGAGACATGAGCTAAAACTCAAAGGATGGAAAAAATACATCAAGCAAATAACAATAAAAAAAGAACAGATATGGCAATATAAATTTCTGGCAAAACAGACTGTAAAATCCACCAAAAAGAATAAGGAAGGACACTTTACTATGATTTAAAGGTCAGTACATCAGGAGGACCTAACCATAACGAATATACATGCACCCAACGACGGAGCTTCTAAATACATTAAACAATTCTAATAGCATTGAAAAGTGAAAATAGGCAATGCCACAAGAATAGCAGGAGACTTGAACAGACCACTTCTGGTGATGGACACAATATCTAGAAAGAAGCTCAATGAAGACCTAGAGAATCAAAATGCCACAATCAACCACCTCAACCTCAACAGACATACACAGAACACTCCACCCAACAACAGACAAGTCTACCTTCTTTTCCAGAGTACACGGAACACTCTCAAGAATAGATCGCATATTACGTCATAAAGCACATTTTAACAAAATCCAAAGCACTGAAATATTGCAAATCATCTTCTAAAGCCATAAAGCCATCAGAGCAGAAATTAATAGCTGAAAAAGCAAGGGTAAAAAAAATCAAACACATGGAAACTGAACAACACATTGCTCAAAAACTTCTGGTTTATACCTTGTGAAAATGTCTATGTTACCCAAAGTGATCTACATATACATTGCAATCCCAATACAAATGCCACTGTCATTTTTTTAATGAGATGGAGAAACAAATCACCAACTTTGTTTGGAAAGGGAAGAAACCCCAGATAAGTAAAGCACTCCTGAAGAAGAGGAACACAGTGGGAGGCCTCACACTACCCGATCTTAGAAACTACTACACTACCACGATAGTGAAAACAGCCTGATACTGGTACTAAAAAAGACATATAGACCAATGGAACAGAGTGGAGACTTCAGAGATGCCACCATCCTCTTATGAACAGTTGATATTCGATAAAGGCCCTAAGATTGTAAACTGGGGTAAAAACAGTCTTTCTAACAAATGGTGTTGGCAAAATAAGATCTCCATCTGCAAAAAACTGAAACAAGACCCATATGTCACATCTTACACAAAAACTAACACAAAATGGATCAAAGACCTCAACATCAAATCTAAAATGATAAGCCAAGTGCGATCATGCAATAAAAAATAGAGTCAACAATGGAAGGTCTAATACACAGCTTAGACTTCAAAATCTGACAAAGCATGATTGACAAAAAAGAAAATAAATAAACAGGAACTACTAAGAATCAAACACTTTTGCTCATCCAAAGACTTTATCAAAAGAGTTAAAAGACCATCTACAAGAATGGGAAAAAATATTTAGCAACTACATGCTGGACTGACATCTGAGCTCCATAATCTACAAGGTACTGCAAGATATCAAGAAGAAAAAGGTAAATAACCCAGTTAAGTGATGGGCAAAGGAGATGGCAGACACTTCACTAAAGAGGACATCCAGGCAACCAAGGGACACATGAGGAAATGCTCACAATCATTAGCTATCAGAGAAATCCAAATCAAAACTACAGTGAAATACCATCTCACCCCAATAAGTTGGTTGGCCATAAACCAAAAAACACAAAACAACAAATGCCGGAGAGGCTGTGGAGAAATCAGAACTCTCCTACACTTCTGGTGGGATTGCAAAATGGCACAACCACTTTGGAAAGCAATCTGGCACTTCCGTAAAAAGCTGGAAATAGATGTACCATTTGATCCTGGAATCCCACTGCTCAGAATTTATTCTACAGAAACCAAGGCTGTCACACGAACAGACACATGCACAGGAATAGTCCACGACAGCAAAAACATGGAATCAACCCAGATGTCCATCAACAGATGAATGGATCAACAAACTGTGGTACATATACCTAATGGAACACTACGCAGTGATAAAAAAACAATGATTTTAGGAAACATCTCATAACCTGGTTTCAACTGGAAGACATTATGCTCAGTGAAATAAGGCAGCGGCAAAAGGACAAATATTGTATGAGACCCCTGCTATCAAGGACTTAAAAATAGACTTATGTACAGAAGAAAAGACTCTTTGATGGCTACAAGGGTGGGGTGGGAAGGTCAGGGTTGGTCATAGATTAGACAGTTGATAAAAATTTGGTTAGATGAAAGGAGTGACAGCACGCAGTAGAAAGTAGATCAACTTAACTGGACTTCACCATAAACTGAAAGCTCTTCTAATCTCAACCCAATACTGGAAAGATGGAGTAGCAGCAGTCAGGTCTGGGGACCATGCTCTCAGGGGACATTGAGGCCAACTGGCATAACTAGCCTATTGCTAAGAGTCTGGGGACCATGCTCTCAGGGGACATTGAGGCCAATTGGCATAACTAGCCTATTGCTAAGAGTCTTCTGCACCCCATATTGGTGAGTGGCATCTGGGGTCTTACAAGCTAGCAAGCTGCCTTCTGAGGTACACCAAATGGTCCCAACTCATCTGTTCCAGATGATCACAGATGACAACAATGAGGGAAAAGAGCCCAGGAGACAGACCCATGTGAATGGGAGACTGTATTAACATGAGACCACAGGAATCAGATGGTGTCTGGACAACACCAAAGACAGCTGTGATGGGGCACATGATACTGAGTCCCTAAAAGAGGTGTGCAGCTGAAAAATTCTACTAAAAGACCACAATTGATGGTCCAATAGCCCACGGTGTCCCATGGGAGCATTGCCCCTAGAGCTGCTTCTTCCCCTGTCTAGAAAACAATACTGAGGTCAACTCTTTGGATAAAAATAGACTGTACTTGGGGACACAATGTGTCCCATATGGTGTGTACACCATATGGTGTGTACTTTGTGGTTCTATACATTTATAGGATACTATTCTACTGGTCTGTTTCTAGATGGGACAGAAGAAGGTGGAGAGGAGGGGACAGAAGCTTGTTAAGAAGATAATGCAAGTATAGAATGAAAAGGAGGAGTGTGCTGTCACGGGACAAGGTGAGCAGAAGGAGCTGCAACAGGTGGGCATGCAAAATTGATTTGGATTGTATACTTTCACTTAATCACACATACACAAAAACTTCCAGATTATGGAAAAAAAGTCAAAGATGCAATTAAAGAAACTCATAGAATCAAATGAGAATGAAACACATTCTACCTAAACCTATGGGACACAGCAAAAGCACTTTTCAGAGGCCAATTTATTTCAATAAATGCACACATCCAAAAAGAAGAAAGGGCCCAAATTAAAGACCTAACCCTAAAACTTGAACAAGTGGAAAGAGATCAACAACAACAAAAAACCCTGAAGCACGAGAAGAAAACAGATAAGAATTAGAGCAGAACTAAATGAACTAGAGAATAGAAAAATGATTGAAAGAGTTACCAAGACCAAAAGATGGTTTTCTGAAAAGATCAACAAAATGGATAAACCACTGGCCAAACTGACAAAAAAAGAAAAAAAAAGAGAAGAAGGAAATAACTTGAATAAGAAATGAGATGAGCAACATCACAACAGAACCAACTGAAACTAAAAAAATAAAAACTGATTGTGTGTGTACTTTATGTTTTTATACATTTATAGAAGGCTGTCCTATGAGTTTCTTTCTAGATGGGAGAGGAGAAGGCAGACAGGAGGGGACAGGTGTTCATTAGGAGAATACTAGAAGAGTGAAAAAGAAGAGTGTGCTGTCACAGGGTGGGGAGAGCAGACAGAACTGTAGAGAAGCGGGTATGCAAAATTGGCTTGGATTGTATACTTTCACTTAATCATAATAAAAACTTTAAAAAGAATCATAAAAGAATATTATGAAAAGTTGTATTCTGATATATTTCAAAAATCTAGAGGAAATGGACAAATTTCTAGAAACATACTACCTATCAAAATTAACAGAAACAAACAGAAGAACAACTTAATAAACCTGTCACAAAAGGATATTAAACAAGTAATTTAAAAACTCCCAAACAAAAAAAGGCTTGACCCAAGTGGCTTTACTGGAGAATTCTACGAAACTTTCAGAGAAGCGTTATCACCATTACTACCAAAGGTATCTCACAGCATAGAAAAGGATGGAATATTTCCAGATTCACTCTATGAAGCCAGCATAACCCTGATACCCAAACCAGGCGAAGACAGCACAAAAAAGGAGAATTACAGACGATTATATCTCATGAGCTTAGATGCAAAAATCCTCAACAAAATCCTAGCCAATAGAATTCAATAATACATTAAAAAAAAAATCACCATGAGCAAATAGGATTCATACCAGCGATGCAGGGATGGTTCGACATTAGAAAAACAATTCATGTAGTCAATCACATAAGTAAAACAAAAGATATGAACTATGTGACTTTATCAATTGATGCAGAAAAGGTATTTGACAAAGTCCAACATCAATTCATGTTAAAAACTCTCAGCAGAATAGGAATACGAGGGAAATTCCTTAACATAATGAAGGGCATCTGTGCAAAGCCAAAAGTCAGTGTCATCCTAAATGGAGAGAGACTGAAAGCATTCTTCTTGAAAGTGGGAAATAGACAAGGATGCCCATCGTCACCACTCATTTCTGCATTGTGCTTGAGGTTCTAGCCAGGGCAATCAGACAAAATATAGAAATAAAGGGCATCCAAACTGGCAAAAAAATAAGTAAAAGTATCTATTTGCAGATTACATGATCTTATGCACAGAAAACCCTAAAGAACCCTCCCCCAAAAAACTACTGGAACTCATAGAAGACTTGAGCAAAGTTTCAGGATATAAGATAAATGTAAATAAATCAGTGGGATTCCTTTACACCAACAAGGAGACCATCAAAGAAGAAATCACCAAATCAATACCATTTAAAATAGCCCTCAAAAAGATAACATACTTCAGAGTAAATCTAACCAGAGATGTAAAAGACTTACAAAACAAAAAAAATTACAAGACTCTGTGGCAAGAAACCAAAAGAGACCCATATATGTGGAGAAACCTACCTTGCTCATGGATAGGAAGACTTAACATTGTGAAAATGTCTGTGCTATCCAAAATGATCTATAGATACAATGCAATCCTCATAAAAATTCCAATGTAATTTTTTAATGAGATGGAGAAACAAGTCACCCACTTCATATGAACAGGGAAGAAGTCCCATATAAGTAAAGCATTACTGAAGAAGAAGAACAAAGTAGGAGGCCTCACATTACCTGAGTATAGAATCTGTTACATTGCATCAATAGTCAAAACACTGCAGTATTGGTACAAAAACAGATACATAGACAAATCGAACAGAATTGAGAATCCAGATAGAACACCATCTACCTAAGAGCAGCTGATACTTGACAAAGGTCCAAAGTCTTTGAACTGGGGAAAAAAACAGCCTCTTTAATGAATGGTGTTGGCAACACTGGATATCTATCTGCAAAAAAAATTAAACAAGACTTGTATCTCACATCATGCACATAGCTACCTGAAAATGGGTCAAAGATCTAAATACGAAATCTAAAATGATAAAGACCATGGAAGAAAAAATAGGGACAACACTGGAAGCCCTAAAAACAGACCACAAATTATTACAAACAATGCACGAACACTAGAAGAGAAAATAGATAAGTGGGGATTCCTAAAAATTAAGCACTTAAGTGCTCCTCCAAAGATTTCACCAAAAGAGTAAAAAGACTGTCTACAAAGTGAGGAAAAAATTCTGGCAACCACGAATTTCATCAGCATCTAATCTCCAAAATCTACAAGACGCTACAAAACTTCAACAAGAAAAAGACAAACCAACCAATTAAAAAATGGGCAAAGGATATAAATAGGCACTTCACCAAAGAAGACACCCAGGCTGCTAACAGATACATGAGGAAATACTCACCATCTTTAGCCATTAGAGAAATCCAACCAAAAGTACAATGAGATACTATCTCACACCAACAAGGCTGGCATTAATCCAAAAAAGCACAAAACAGTAAATATTGGAGAGGTTGTGGAGAGACTGGAACTTTTCTACACTGCTGGTAGGAATGTAAAATGGTACAACCACTTTGGAAATCGATTTACCACTTTCTGAAAAAGCTAGAAATAGAAATACCATATGATCCAGCAATCCCACTTCTTGGCATATATCTCAGAGAAATAAAGGCTGTCACATGAAGAGATATATGAACACCAATGTCTACTGCAGCACTGTCCACGACAGAAAAAAGATGGAATCAACCTAGGTGCCCATCAACAAATGAATAGATAAACAAACTATGGTACTCATATACTCACACAATGAAATAATATGCAATGACAAAAAAACAACAACAATGATTTTAGGAAATATCTCATAACACAGAGTCATCTGGAAGACATTATGCTGAGCAAAATTAGTTGGTTGCAAAAGGACAAGTATTGTATGAGACCACTATTATAAAGACTCAAGAAAAAGTTTAAGCAGTGAATAATCTCTGATAGTTACAAGAGAGAGGTGGGAGGGAGATAGGTATTTACAGGTTAGATGTTAAAAGCCAAAGCCACTGCCGTCGAGTTGATCCCAACTTATAGTGATCCTACAGGTCAGAGTAGAATGACCCCACAGAGTTTACAAGGAGTGTCTGCTGGGTTTGAACTGCTGACATTTGGTTAGTAGTTGTAGCACTTAACCACTATGCCACCAAGGTTTCCATAGGTTAGATAGTAGATAACAATTGGGTTAAGTAAAAGAAGTGACACTGTTGGTGGGGCTGCAAAATGGTCCAGCCTCTTTGGGCTTCCTTAAAAAAATGGATATAGATACACCATTTGACCCAGTAATTCCACTACTTGGAATATATCCTACAGAATCAAGGTCATTCACACCAACAGATACATGCACAAGAATGTTTACCACAGTACAGTCCATGATAGCAAAAAGATGGAATCAACCCAGATGCCCAGCAACAGAGGAATGGATAGGTAAACTATGGTATATATACTCAATGGAGCACTATGCAATGATAAAGAACAATGATGATTCCAAGAAACATCTCATAACCTGGTTTCAACTGGAAGACATTATGTTGAGTGAAAGTAGTCAGAGATGAAAGGACAAGTATTGTATGAGATCCCTACGATAAGAACACAAAAACAGACTTATGCATAGAAGAAAAGACTCTTTGATGGCTGCAAGGGAGGGTGAGGGGGGAGGGCTTAGATTACATAGTTGGTAGAAATTTGGTAGGGTGAAATCGGTGACAGCACACATTAGAAACAAGAACAATATTAAGTGGACTTCAACATAACTTGAATGCCCCTTCCATCTTAACCCAATATTGCAAGGAAAGAGTAGCTGGGGCAGGGGGCAGGAGAACATGCTCTTAGGGGAAATTGAGGCCAATTGGCACAACTAGAGTTTTGCTAAGAGGGCTCTCTGCACCCCACATTGGTGAGTGGTGTCTGGGGTCTTAAAAGCTGCCAAGCTGCCATCCAAGGGCACAGTAAATGGTCCCAACTCAGCAGGAACGAATGCTCACCGAGGACCAAAATGACATGGAGGAAAGACAACTCAGAAGACAGAGAGACCCACATGAGTGGGTGCCCACATCGACTTGGGACTGGAGGAACCGGATGGTGCCTGGCCACTACCAGTGATAACTGCGAGGGAGCTCACAAAGTTGAGTCTCACTGGCAACACAAGAATAAAAAGGGGTGCACCCTGAGATCTCCACTGAAAGAGCACAATTGATGGTCCAGCAGCTTCGGGGTTCCTCTGGGAGCATGGCCCCTGGCAATGATGCTGCCCTTGCCCATAAATCATAGTGAAGGTCCACTCTTTGGACATGAATGGGTTGGACTTGGCGACGCAGAGTGACCATATACTGGATGCACTTTACAGTTCTGTGCATCTATAGGATATCATCCTGCTGACCTCTTACTGGAGGAAGGGGAGAGGGTGGAGAGGAGGGGAAAGGAGACTGTCGGGAGGATGACACATGTATGGAGCAGAGAGGAATAGTGTGCTGTCACCGGGCAGGGAGAGCAGTGGAAGCTGCATATAGGTGGGCATGCAAATTTAATTCAGAATGTACATTTTCACTCAGTCATAATAAAATAAAAAAAAAAGAAAGGGGGGAATAAAAGAAGTGACAGCATGCAGTAGAAGGGAGAATAACACAGCTGGACTGCACCCAAAGCTAAGAAGTTTCCTAAACACAGCCCAACATTTCAAAGGTCAGAGCAGCAGGGGCAGGGTTCTGGGGACCATGCTTTCAAGGGACATCTAGGTAAATTTTCATAATAAAGTTTTTTATTAAGAAAATATTCTGCATCCCATTTTAGAGAGTGGCATCTGGGGTCTTAAAAGCTAGCAAGATGCCATCTAAGGAACATCAATTGATCCCCATCCACGTGTGGCAGAGAAGAACAAAGGACATCAAAGACATGAGGAAAATATGAGCCCAGTAGACAGACGGGGCCAAATGATCATGAGACTACATCAGCATGAGACCAGAAGAACTAAATGGTGCCTGGCCCCCACCAATGATTGCCCTGATAAGGAACACAATGTAGAGCACCTGATGTGGCAGGATAAAAGTGGGGGTACAGATCTAGAACTGTATTAAAAGACCAGACTTGATAGTCCGACATCCTGGAGGACCCCCCGAGAGCATAGCCCCCGGACTTGCTTTAGCGCAGAGCTGAAACCAGTACCAAACCCAACTCTCCAGACAAAAACAGGACTGGACTGTAAGACATAGAGTGGTGCTAGTGTTGTGTATGCTTCCTGGCTTAAATATATACATGAGGTTGTCATAGCAGCTCCTCTCTAGCGGTGATGAAGGAGGGTGGAGAGCAGGGGACAGGATTTGGTTGAATAATCAAGGAATGTACAGGATGGAAAGGAGAAATGTGCTATCATAGGGTTAGGAGAACAGGTAGAGTTGCAGAGAGGCATGTGTGCTGGGTGTTATATGGCAAATTGACTTGGATTATAAACTTCCTCTTAAACTACAAGAAAATATCTAAAGAAAATTGGAGACTTCAACACACCACTTTCAGTGACGGACAGAACATCCAGAAAGAAGCTCAATAAAGATATGCAATATCTAAATGCCTCAGTCAACCAGCTTGACCTCACAGACATGTACAGAACACTCCACTCAATAGCAATCAAATATTCTTTCTTTTCCGGTGTACATGGAACGTTCTCCAGAATAAACCACATACTAGGCCATAAAGCAATCCTTAACAGAATCCAAAGCATCGAAAGATTACAAAGCATCCTTTCTGACCAGAAAATCACAAAAGTAGAAAACAATAACATAAAAAGCAAGAAACAAAACGAAACAGACATATGCAGACTGAACAATACCTTGCTCAGAAACTACTAGGATGTAGTAGAAATCAAGGACAGAATAAAGAAATTCACAATATCAAATGAGAAGGAAAATACATTTACCAGAACCTCTGGGACACAGTAAAAGCAGTACAAAGAGGTAAGTTTATAGCAATAAATGCACATATCTAAAATGAAGAAAGAGCCAGTATCAAAGCATTAACTCTATAACTAGAACAGATAGAGAACATCAAAAGAAGCCCTCGAGCACCAGAAGAAAGCAAATAATAGAAATCACAGCAGAATTAAATGAAATAGAGAATGGAAAAACAACCAGAAAGAGTTAACAAGACCAAAAGCTGGTCATTTGAAAAGATCAACAAAATCAATAAACCATTTGCAAGTCTGACAAAACAAGAACGGGAATGGAAGCAAATAACTTGAATAAGAAATGAGATGGGCAGTATCAGAGCAGACTCAACTGGAATTAAAATAATTATAACAGAATACTACAAAAAATTGTACTCTAACAAATTTGAAAAAACTATAAGAATGGACAAGTTTCTAGAAACATACTACTTGCTTAAACTAACACAGTGCTAGAACTAAGTAACCGTATAACAAAAGAAGAGAATGAAAAGGTAGTTTAAAAACTCCTGACATATCAGGCCCTTGCTATAAGGACTTAAAACAGACTTATGTATAGAAGAAAAGACTCTTTGATGGCTAAAAATGTGGGGAAGAAGGTAGAGGGCTGGGCATAGATTAGACAGTTGATAGACATTTGGTTAGGTGAAAGCAGTGACAGCAAACAGTAGAAAGTAGATCAACTTAACTGGACTTCACTGTAAACTGAAAGCTCTTCTAATGTCAACCCAGTACTGCAAGGATAGAGTAGCAGGGGTGGGGTCTGGGGACAATGCTGTCAGGGGACATCAAGGCCAACTGGCATAATTAGCTTATTGCTAAGATAGTCTTATATACACCATATTGGTGAGTGGCTTATGGGGTCTTAAAAGCTAGCAAGCTGCCATTAGAGGTACACCAACTAGTCCCAACTCATCTAGAACAGATGATCACCAAGTACAACAAAGACACTAGGAAAAAACAGCTCAGGAGACAGAAGGACCCGTGTGAGTGGGAGACTGTGTTCAACATGTGACCAGAAGAACCAGATGGTGTCTGGCCACCACCAAAGACAATTGTAATGGGGCATACAATGTTGAGTTCCTGTGGCAACATAATCAAAAGAGGGGTGCAGCTCAGGAACTCTACTAAAAGATGAAAATTGATGGCCCGACGACCTAGGGGATACCCTGGGAGCACTGCCCCAGACCTGCTAGTGTCCCTGACCAGAAAACACTACTAAGGTCAACACTTCGGACAAAAATGGATGGGACTTGGGGACACAGTGTGACCATATCATGTGTGTACTTTATGGTTCTGTGTATTTATAGGATGCTGTCATACTGGTCTTTTTCTAGGTGGGAGAGAAGAGAAAGAGGGTGGAGAGAAGGGGACAGGAGCTTGTTAAGAGGATACGGCAAGCATAGAATGAAAAGGAGGAGTGTGCTGTCATGGGGCAAGGAGAGCAGAAGAAGCTGCAGATAGGCAGCATGCAAAATTAATTTGGATTGTATCCTTTCACTTAAGCGCAATTAAAAACAAAAGTCCCAACAAAAACGAGCTCTAGCCCTGACAGCTGCACTGGAGAATTTTACTAAACTTTCAGAGAATAGTTAACACCACTACTACTAGAAGTATTTCTGAGCATAGGGAATGATGGAATACTCTCAAACTCATTCTATGAAGTCCGCATAACCCTGATACCAAAACCAAGTAGAGACACCACAAAAAAATTTAAAAAATTGCAGACCAATATCCCTCATGAACTTACAGGCAACAATCCGCAACAAAACTGTGGCTGATGAAATTCAACAGCATGTCAAAAAAAAAAAAAAAAATTCACCATGACCAACTGAAATTCATACCAGAGATGCAGAGATAGCCTAACATCAGAAAAACAATCAATATAATCAACCACATAAGCAAAGCAAAAGATGAGAATCACTTGATTTTATCAATTGATACAGAAAAGGCATTTGACAAAGTCCAATACCCATTCATGTTAAAAACCCTCAGCAAAATAGAAATAGAAGGGCAAATCCTCAACATAATAAAGGGCATTTATAGAAAGATAACAAACAACATCATCCTAAGTGGAGAGAGTCTGTATGCATTCACCTTGAGAACGAGAACCAGACAAAGAATTCATTTATCACCAGTTTTGTTCAATATCGTCCTGGAGGTTCTAGCCAGAACAATCAGGCAAGACAAAGAAATACAGGGCATCCAAATCAGTAATGAAGTAGTAAAAGTATCTCTATTTGCAAATAATAAGATTTTTACATACAGGAAACCTTGAAAACGCATACACACACACACCAAAAAGAAAAACCTGATGGAATTAATAGGAGAGTTTAGCTAAGTATCAGGAGGCAAGACAAACATTAAAAACTCAGTTGTAATAATAAAGAGGAAATAAATGAATAGTATAAAATACTTCGGAATATATCTAACCAGAGATGTAAAAGATCTATACAAAGAAAACTACAAGACACTACTGCAAGATATCAAAAGAGACCTATAAGTGGAGAAACCTACCTTATTCATGCATAGGAAGACTCAACAAGGTGAAAATGTCTATTCTACCCACAAATTCCAAAGACATTTTCTAGTGAGATGGAGAAACAAATCACCAACTTAATATGAAAATGGAATAAGCCCTGGAGAAGTAAAGCATTACTGAAGAAGAACAACAACAACGTGGGAGGCCTTACACTACCTGACTTTAAAACCTATTACCTCTAAGGTAGTCAAACAGCTTGATAGTGGTACAACTAGATACACAGACTAATGGAATAGAATTGAGAATCCAGACATGAAATCATCCACCTATGAGCAGTTGATATTTAATAAAGGTCCAAAGGCTGGGAACTGCAGAAAAGACAGTCTCTTTAACAAATGGTGTTGGCATAACTGGATATTCTTCAGCAAAAAAAAATGAAACAAGACATACATCTCACACCATGCACAGAAACTAACTCGAAGTGGATCAAAGACTGAAGTATAAAATCTAAAACAGTAAAGATCATGGATGAAAAAATAAGAACAAAGCTAGGAGCCCTGATACATGGCATAAAAAAAATTACTAACAAAGTACAAACACCAGAAGAGAAAATGGATAACCGGGAACTCCTCACAGTTAAACACATGCTCATCCAAAGAATTTATCAAAAGAGTAAAATAATAATTACAATAATCTACGGACTGGAGAAAAAAATTTGGATATGACAAATCCAATTAGCATCTAATATCCATCATATACAAGATACTGCAAAACCTCAACAACAAAAAGACAAATAACCCAATTAAAAAATGACTGGAGTCATCTGGGGTCTTAAAAGTTAGCAAGTGGCCTTCTAAGTAGCATCAATTGTTCCCAACCCACCTGGAGCAAAGGAGAACGAAGAACATCAAAGACAAGAGGAAAATATGAGCCCAGGAGACAGAAGGGCCAATATGACCCAGAGACTACTACATCAGCATGAGACCAGAAGAACTAGATGGTGCCCAGCCACCACCAATAACTGCCCTGACACAGAACACAACATAAAGTCACTGATGTAGTGGGAGAAAAATGGTGTGCAGAACCAGAACACTATTAAAAGACCACTCCTGAGGGTCTGTCAGACTGGAGAGTCCCCTAAGGATATGGCCCCTGGACTCTCTGTTAGCCCAGAGCTGAAATCAAGTCTTCAGACCAAGCCTGGAATGGATTATAAAACACAGAGTGATGCTGATGAAGTATATGCTTCTTGGCTTAAATATATACATGAGGCTGTCTAAGTAGCTCTTGTCCAGAGACAAGATAAGAGGGTGGAGGGGAACATAAGTTGGCTGAATGGATATGTGAAGTACAGAGTGGAAATGGGGAGTGTGCTGTCATGAGTGGAAAAGGGGAAGAGTAGTGAGAATTGCATAGTGGTGTGTGTTCAGGGTTTTATATGGCAAATTGATTTGGATGGCAAACTTTTACTTAAAACACAATAATATATGTATATTTTTAAATGGCTAAAGGATATGAAGAGGCACTTCACCAAAGAAGACATCCAGGTGGCTAACAGATACATGAGAAAATGCTCACCATCATTAGCCATTAGAAAAATCAAATCAAGACTCCAAGGAGATACCATCTCACCCCAATGAGGCTGACATTAATCCAGAAAACACAAAACAATAATGTTGGAGGGATGTGGAGAGACTGGTACTCTTACTCTGCTAATGGGAAGGTAGAATGGTACAACAATTTTGGAAATCGATTTGCACTTTCTTAAAGAGCTAGAAGTAGAAATAGCATACGATTCAGCAACCTCACTTCTTGGAATGTATCCTAGAGAAATAAGGGCCACCACACAAGTAGATACATGCACATCAATGCTTACTGCAGCACCGTCCACAACAGCAAAAAGATAGAATCGATCTTAGTGCCCATAAACAGATGAATGGATAAACAAATTATGGTACATTCGCACAATTGAATACCATGTAATGATAAGGAACAACAATGATCTTAGCAAACATCTGATGACATAGAGTCATCTGGAAGATGTTATACTGAGTAAAATTAGTCAGATGCAAAAGAACAAATGCTGCATGAGACCATTATAAGGATTTAGGAAAAAGTTTAAGCATAGAAGAAAATAATCTTTGATGGTTACCAGGGAAGGGAGGGTGGGAGACAGGTATTCATAGATTAGACAGTAGATAGGAACTGGGTTACATGAAGGAAGTGACAGCATACAGTAGAAGGGAGTTCAACACTGCTGAACTACACCAAAAGCTAAGAGGTTTCCTAAGTACAACCCAGCATTTCAAAGGTTAGAGTAACAGGGGAAGGGTCTTGGGGACTATGCTTTCAGGGGACATCTAGCTTAATTGGCATAACTAGTTTTTCTTATAATGTTCTGAATCCCATTTTGGTGAGTGGCATCTGGGATCTTAAAAGCTAGTAAGCTGCCACTGAAGGTACAACAATTGGTCCAAGTCCACTTCGAGGAAAAGAGAACAAAGGACAACAAAGACATGAGGAAAACATGAGCCCAGGAAACAGAAAGGCTATATGATTGGAAGACCACATTAACATGAGACCAGAATAATTAGACGGTGCCCAGCCACCACTAATGTCTACCTTGACAGGGAACATAATGTAGAGTCCCTGATGCAGGGGAAGAAAAACAGGTGTGCAGACCTAGAAGTCTATTTAAAGACCAGACTTGATGATCTGACATCCTGGAGGGTCCCCTGAGGACATGGCCCCTGGACTCCCTGTTAGGCCACAGCTGAAACCAGTACTGACGCCAACTCTCCAGACAGATTGGACTGGACTGTAAGAGACAGACTGACGCTGGTGAAGAGTGTACTTCTTGGCTTAAATAAATACACAAGGCTCTCAGAATAGCTCCTCTCTAGAGGCGAGATGGGAAGGTAGACAGGAGAGGACAGGAGATGATTAAATGGATACGGGAAGTATAGGGTAGAAAGGAGGAGGGTGCTATCACAGTTGTGGAGAGCAGCTAGTGGTGTGAGTGTGGAATTTTATATGGCAAGTTGGCTTGGATTGCAAACGTTCACTTAAAGGACAATAAAATACTTTTAAAAAATAGTATACACCATGGCCAAGTTCATGATAAACTTGGTTTCAAAATCAACAGCCACAGAAGCAGCAGTCAAGAAATCAAAAGACACATTGTATTGGGCAAATCAGCTGCAGAAGACCTCTTAATGTGTTGAACAGTTAAGATGTCACCTTGAAAACTAAGGTGCCCCTGACCCAAGCCATGGTATTTTCAATTGCATCATATGCATGAGAAAGCTGGACATGAATAAGGAAGACAGAAGGAGAATTTACACCTTTCAATTGTGGTGTTGGAAAAGAATATTGAATACACCATGGACTGCCAAAAGAATGAACATATCTGTCCTGGAAAAAGTACAACCTGAGTGCTCTTTAGAAGTAAGGATGGCAAGACTACGTCTTACATAATTTGGACCTGTTGTCAAGAGACATCTATCCCTAGAGAAGAACATCATGCTTGGTAAAGTGGAGGGACAGTAAAAAAGAGGAAGACCCTCAAATAGATGCACTGACACAGTGGCTGCAACAATGGGCTTAAGAGTAAAAATGATTGTGAGCATGGCACAGGACTGGGCAGTGTTTCATTCTGTTGTATTCATGATAGCTATGAGTTGGCACCTAACAATAACAACAACACAGCTAAGTGATATTTATTCCAAGAATGCCATGGTAGTTCAGCATATGAAAATCAATCAAAGGAATACACCAGATAAATAGACCAAAGGACAAAACTCCACAAGATCTGGAGAGACGTGGAGCCAAGACGGCAGAGTAAATGGATGGTTACTGCAGTCCTTCTAACAACAAAGACCCAAAAGAACAACTGAATCCAGTATATATGACATCCTAGGAGCCCTGAACATCAAAGGGAAATTTGAGACATTGGAACAAGCAAAGAGAAAAGGAGAACAGCCCTGGGAGTGCATGGGATTCCAAGGTCCTATCCTTCTGGGAAAAAGCTGTGTGGTGGGTACAACATGGAGGTGATTGGAGAATCCACTCACACCTTTCGAGCCAGTGAGGGACAGCACCAGACTGTCAAAAGCTAAGTTGTTTTGCGTAACCTGCCATGCATGGATCTAAATCTTTCCTTTGATGTAGACCTGACTCCCTTTTCCTGGTGTTACCCCCTTTCTTTTCTGAACTGTGCCTGGTGTTACAGTCTGATGTCATTAACTGAAATGCAAGTAGCATTCCTTAAGCCTGCCCTGAGCCATTCTCTGAGACTTGGAGAGGGAACCAGTTTAGCAAACTTGGGGAAGGGGGGAAAAAGAAAAACAGTAATTTTTTTAATGTCAACTCCCCTAAGCTGGGAAATCAGGGCAGAAAATGGTCTTTCACCTAGATTCAGACATAAGGGGATTCCATAACCTCACAGACACTCAGGGATGGCTGTTATCACCCAGCCTTTATTAGAGGCTTCAGCCATACCCCTGTGCCTATACCATTCACCTCTGCCTATCGAGGACAGTAGGCAAGAGCCTGCACCGCACACTGGGAAACTGACTACCAGGACACTTGAGCTGAATCTTTATAAGAAAAGAAAAATGTACATTTTGAAACAAGAGACTAGAAAACAGTAGGCAAACATAAAACTAATAACTATAATTTACTGGTAGCATGGAAATAGCAGTCCATATCAAACTACTTAAATGAGTGGACAATGATCTCTTCAGAAAGCTCCCAAAGCAAAGAATCAAATTTTCCAGAGGAAGTGAACTTCCTGGAATTATCAGAGGTACAAATGAAAAATGGATACTTAGAACTCTTCAAGAGATGAGGAAGGAGATAACGGAAAATGCAGCAGAGCTTAATGACAGACTGAACAAGCTGCAAGAAAGTATTGGGTGGCAAGAATTAGAAATTCAGAAAATTAATAATAAAATCACTGAACTGGATAACTCAGTGGAAAGTCAAAGGTGTAGAATTGAGGCAACAGAAGCCTACATTAGTCAGGCTGAAGATAAAGCACACGATTCATCATATATGAGGAAAAATCAGATAAAAGAATTAAAACACATCAAGAATTATGTGGAACTCTATGAAGAGGAATAATCTATAAGTGACTGGAGTACCAGAACAGGGGAGGATAACTGAAAATACAGAGACAATTGTCAAAGATTTCCTGACAGAAAACTTTCCTGGTTATCATGAAAGATGCAAGACGCTCATCAAACTCCACACAAGATAGATCCCAAAAGAAACACACCAAGGCATACTATAATCAAACTTGCCAAAACTACAGATAAGGAGACACTTTTAAAAATGGCTAGAGATAAATGAAAAAATAACCTACAAAGAGTTAATTAGACTAAGCGCAGACTACTCAGCAGAAACCATGGAGGCAAGAAGGCCACAAGGTAATAAATACAAAGCCCTGAAGGAAAATAATTGCCAACCAAGAATTACATATCCAGCAAAATTGTCTCTCAAATATGATAGCAAAAGTAGGACACAACCTGATAAACAGAAATTTAAGGAATTTGCAAAACCAAACCAAAACTACAAGAAATACTAAAGGGAGTCCTTTGGGTAGAAAACCAGTAACACCAGGTAACAACCCAAGACTAGAACACTGAACAGAGCAACTGTATATCAACCCAAATAGGGGAATCACAAGTATAAATCATAGGCAAAACACTGAAAATAAAGAAACAGAGATACTATCATGTAAACATTACATTGCAGAAGAGGACCCAAAAGAAAATGTAGTTGTAGATCTTTCACATGGAGAGGAAGTCAAGGAGATATAAAGACATTAAAGACTGGTATAAATTTAGAAAAATAAGGATAAATACTAAGGTAACCACAAAAGAAACTATCAATCCTATGCATCAAGATAAAATAAAATAAAAAAACATGAAGTTGCAGCAAATATAAAACCACAAACATTGAAAAAGATGAAAAGAAAACACAAAGAATAATCAGCACATAAAATTAAATGGAACAAAGGAATTGTCTACAATACACATACAAAAAAGACATCAAAATGACAGCACTAAGCTCATACCTATAAGTAATGACAATGACAGCTTCAAAAGGAAAAATATTGTATGTGACCACTATTTTAAGGACTTAAGAAAAGGTATATGCATAGAAGAAAATATTCTTTGATGGCTACAAGGACGAGGAGGGAGAGGGTTATTCACAGATTAGATAGTCGATCGGAATTTGCTTAGGTGAAGGGAGTGACAGTATACAGCACAAAGCAGATCAGCACAACTGGACTACACCATAAGCTGAAAGGTTTTCTAAATACAACTCTACATTTTTAAGGACAGAGTAGCAGGAATGGCATCTGGGGACCATGGTTTCAGACGACATTTGAAGTCAATTGGCGTAACTAACTTTTCTTTTATTTTTTTATTTATTTATTTGTTTATTTAGTATAACTGAGTGAAAATGTACATTCCTGTATAAATTTACATGCCCACCTACTTGCAGCTTCGACTGCTCTCCCTGCCCGGTGACAGCATACTATTCCTCTCAGCTCCATACATGTCTCATTCTCCCAACAGTCTCTTTTCCCCTCCTCTCCACCCACTCACCTTCCTCCAGCCAGAGGTCAACAGGATGACATCCTATAGATGCCTAGAACCATAAAGTGCATCCAATATATGGTCACTCTGCATCACCAAGTCCAATCCATTCCTGTCCAGAGAGTGGATCCTTGTTATGATTTATGGACAAGGGCAGCATCAGGGCCAGGAGCCATTCTCACAGGAGAACCCTGAAACCGCTGGACAATCAATTGATGTCTTTTAGTGGGGATCTCAGGTTGCACCCCTTTTTATTCTTGTGTTGCCAGGGAGACTCAACTTAGTGAGCTCCATCGCAGCTATCACTGGTGGTGGCTGGGCACCATCCAGTTCTTCCAGTCCCAAATCGATGTAGGCACACACTCATGTGGGTCTCTCTATCTTCTGGGTTGTCTTTACCCCATGTCATTTTGGTCTTCGGTGAGCATTCGTTTCTGCTGAGTTGGGACAATTTGCTGTGCCCTTGGATGGCAGCTTGGCAGCTTTTAAGACCCCAGACGCCACTCA
Organism: Heterohyrax brucei; assembly: GCA_028571685.1. Taxonomy (NCBI): domain Eukaryota; kingdom Metazoa; phylum Chordata; class Mammalia; order Hyracoidea; family Procaviidae; genus Heterohyrax; species Heterohyrax brucei. Next base: position 136,942,501 of record CM053166.1, on the reverse strand, counting down.
CCAACGTGGGGTGCAGAGAGCCCTCTTAGCAAAACTCTAGTTGTGCCAATTGGCCTCGCTTTCGCCTAAGGGCATGGTCCTCTGCCACCTACCCCAGCTACTCTATCCTTGCAATATTGGGTTAAGATGGAATGAGTACTCAAGTTATGCTGAAGTCCACTTAATAATGTTCTTGTTTCTAATGTGTGGTATCACTGATTTCACCCAACCAGATTTCTAGCAACTATCTAATCTAAACCCTCCCCCCTTTTCCTCCCTCCCTCCCCTCCCTTGCAGCTGTCAAAGAGTCTTTTCTTCTATACACAAGTCTGTTTTTGAGATCTTATCATAGAGGTCTCATACAATATTGGTCCTTTTGTCGCTGACTACTTTCACTCAACATAATGTCTTCCAGTTGAAACCAGGTCATGAGATGTTTCCTGAAGTCATCGTAGTTCTTTATCATTGCGTAGTGCTCCATTGAGTATATACACCATAGTTTACCTATCCATTCTTCTGTTGTTGGGCATCTGGGTTGATTCTATCTTTTTGCTATTGTGGACTGTGCTGCGATAAACATTCTGGTGCATTTGTCCGTTGGTATGAAAGTCCTTGATTCTGTAGGATATATTCCAAGTAGTGGAATTACTGGGTCAAATGGTATACCAATATCCATTTTTTTAAGGAAGCTCCAGATTGCTTTCCAAAGAGGCTGGACCATTTTGCAACCCCACCAACAGTGTAGGAGGGTTCCACTTCCTCCACAGCCTCTCCAGCATTTGTTGTTTTGTGTTTTTTGGATCATGGCCAACCTTGTTGGGGTGAGATGGTATCTCATTGTCGTCTTGATTTGAATTTCTTTAATAACTAAAGATCATGAACATGTCTGCATGTGTTTTTTGGCTGCCTGGATCTCTTCTTTAGTGAAATGTCTGTCCATCTCGTTTGCCCATCGCTTAATTGGATGATTTATTTCCACCGATCGATCTGTCTGTTCTTATACCAGTACCAGGCTATTTTGACCACAGTGTAATATGTTCTAAAGTCAGGTAATGAGAGGCCTCCCAGTGTGTTCTTCTTCTTTAGTAGTACCTTGCTTAACCGGGGCTTCTTCCCTTTCCAAACAAAATTGGTGATTTGTTTCTCCATCTCATTAAAAAAAATGTCACTGGATCTTGTACTGGTATTGCATTGTATAAATAGATTGCTTTGGGTAATTTTCACAGTGTTATGATGCTGGAACTTGTATCGGGATTGCATTATATAAATAACTTTCTTTGGGTAAAATAGACATTTTCACAATGTTAAGTCTTCCTATCCATGAGCAGGATAGGTTTTTCCATTTATCTAAGTCTCTCTTAGTTTCTTGTAGTAAGGGCTTGTAGTTCTCTTTGTAAAGGTCTGTTATTTCTCTGGTTAGATTAACTCCTAGGTACTTTATCTTCTTAGGGGCTATCGTAAATGGTATTGATTTGATAATTTCTACTTTAACAGTCTCGTTGTTGGTATGAAGACAACATTTTTAAGAGGGCAGTAATACCTAAACTGATTTAAATATTCAATTCTATTCTCATCAAAATAGTAGTGCCTTTATTTATTTATTGTTTTGGAGATGGAAATGCTAATTTTAAACATTCATATAGAATTGAAAGGGGCTCTGAATAAGCAAAAAACCTTGGAAAAGAAGAACAGGTCGGAGGGCTTACACTTCCTGATTTCAAAACATATTACAAAGCTACAGTAATCAAAACTATGTGGTATTGAAGTACTAAGAGGTTTCCCAAATACAACCCAACACATTAAAAGATTAGAGGAGCAGGGGAAGGGTTCTGGTGACTATGATTTCAGGGGACATCTAGGTTAATTGGTGTAACTAAGATTTTTGTTGTTGTTTAAGAATAAATCACAACGAAGGTCCACTCTTTGAACACGAATGGATTGGACTTGGCAATGCAGAGTGACCATATATTGGATGTACTTTGCTGGAGGAAGGAGAGTGGGTGGAAAGGAGAGGAAAGGAGACTGTTGGGAGGATGAGACATGTATGTAGCGGAGAGGAATAGTGTGCTGTCACTGGACAGAAGAGCAGTGGAAGCTGCATATAGCTGGGCATGTAAATTTATATGGGAATGTACATTTCCACTCAGTCATATTAAATAAAAAAATTTAAAAAAAAGAGAGAATATGTTCTGCATCCCATTTTGGTGAGTGGCATCTGGGGTCTTAAAAGCTACCAAAATGCCATCTAAGGGGCATCAATTAGTCCCAATCTACCTGGACCACAGCAGAACAAAGGATGTTGAAGACATGAGGAAAATATGTGCCTAGGACAAAGAAGGCACCATATAATCCAGAGACTACATCAACATGAGACCAAAAGAGCTAGATGGTGCCTGGGCACCACCAGTGACTTCCCTGACAGGGAATACATCATAAAGCCACTAATGTAGTGGGAGCAAAATCAGTGTGCAGAACTAGAACTCTATTAAAACACCATGCTTGATGGTCTGTCAGATTGGAGGGTCCCCTGACATAGCCTCCAGACTGTCTGTTAGCTCAGAGCTGAAACCAGTACTGAAGCCAATTCTTTAGAGAAAGACTGGGCTGGACTATAAGACACAGAATCATGCTGGTGAAGAATGTGCTTCTTGACTTAAATATATACCTGGAGGTGCCTGAGCAGCTCCTCTCTAGAGGGAAGATGAGAGAGTGAAGTGGGACAGGAACTGGTTGAGTGGATAGGGGAAGTGCAAAGTAGAAAGGAAGAGAGTGCTGTCTTGGAGGATAGGGGCGCGAGAGAGCAGTTAGAGTAGCATAGTTGTGTGTGTTCATGGTTTTACATGGCAAATTGATTTGGACTGTATACTTTTACTGAAACCGTAATAATTAAAAACACACACACAAAAAAAACCTTTTCAAGTGCTGCAGAAAAATCATTTGACAAAATACAACATACCTTTATTTCAAAAGTTCTCACCCACCCAGGAATAAAAGAGAATTTCCTCTACCTGATAAAGGACATCTATGAAAAACCAACAGATAACATAATATCTAATGGTGAAGGACTCAAAGTTTGCTCTCTAAAATCAGGAACAAGCCAAGGACATCTGCTGTCACTATTCGTCACTGAACTGAAAGTTTTAGGCAGGATAATAAGGCAAGAAAATGAAATAAAAGGCATCTGGAAAGGAAGAAGAAAAACTATTCCTGTTTTCAGATTACATGATCTTATGTATAGAAAACCAACAATAATCCACAGAAACCTATTAAAGCTAATGAACAAGTTGAAAAAATCTGTGTGATACAAGATAGATATTTTCACACATTAGCAATGAATAATCACAAAATGAAATTTATAAAACAACTGCATTTGCAGCAGCATCAGAGAGAATAAAAGCATAGATAAATTTAACTGAGGAAGTACGAGAGCTGTACTGTGTTAACTACAAAATATAGTTGAAAACATTAAAGGAGACCTAAATAAATGCAATGGCAACCCATGTTTGAGGACTGGAAGACACTCTTTCTAAGAGGGCAGTAGTACCCAAACTGATTGACATACTCAATCCAATCCCTATCAAAATAGTAGCTGCTTTTTTATTTAGGAAATAGAAATGTTGATCTTAAAAATTCATATACAATTTCAAGGGGCTCTGAATAAACTAAAAAATCTCAGAACAGGTTGGAAGACTTATACTTCCTGACCTGAATACATATCACAAAGCTACAGTAATCAAAACTATGTGGTACTGAACAGCTGAGAGGTTTCCTAAACACAACCTAACATTTCGAGGATCAGAGTGGCAGGGGAGTGGTTCTGGGGATCATGCTGTCAGGGGACAAGTAGGTCAAATGGCATAATGAAGTTTTTTCTTTTTCTTTTTAAGAATATGTTCTGCATTCCATTTTGGTGAGTGGTGTCTGCAGTCTTGAAAGCCAGCAAAATGGCATCTAAGGTGCATCAACTGGTCTCAATCCTCTTGGAGCAGAGAACGAAAGACATCAAAGACATGAGGAAAATATGAGCCCAGATGACAAAAGGGGCCACATGATCCAGAGACTACATCTACATGAGACCAAAAGAACTAGATGGTACCTGGACACCACCCAGTAAGTGCCCCGACAGGGAACACTGTGTAAAGTCACTGATGTAGTCGGAGAAAAATGGGTGCACAGAACTAGAACTGTATTAAAAGACCATACTTGATGATTCATAAGACTGGAGGGTCCCCTGAGGACATTGCCCCCAAACTCTCTGTTATCCCACAGTTGAAACTGGTACCTAAGCCACCACTTTAGAGAAAAGATAGGGCTGAACTATACGACACAGAATGATGCTGGCGACAAATATGTTTCTTTCTTTCTTGTTTCTTTTTGTATGCCCCATCTATTTTTAAGTTTTATTGCGATTAAGTAAAAGTTTACAATCTAAGTAAATTTTGCTTACCCGCCTCTCTGCAACTCTTTCTGTCCTCCTCACCCTGTGACAGCACACTCTTAGTTTTCACTCTTTACTTCCAGTATCCACTCAACCAAAACTTGTCCCCTCCTTGCCACTCACTAGAATATGCTTGTTGACTTAAATATATACACAGGGCTGCCTAAGCAGCTCCCCTCTAGAGGGGAAAAGTGGGGGGCAGAATTTGGCTGAATGGAAAGGTGGAGTCTGCTGTCACAAGGGGTAGGGGAAGGAGAGCAGTTAGATTAGTGTAGCTTTGTGTGTTTACAGTTTTATATGGCAAATTGATTTGGATTGTAAACTTTCACTGAAAGCATAATTAAATATTTTAAACACACACACACAATCTTCTAAAGTGCTGCAGAAAAATTATTTGACAAAATCTAACACACTTTTATTTCAAAAATACTTGCCTACCAAGGAATAAAAGTGAATTTCCTCTACCTGATAAAGAGCATCTATGAAAAACCCACAGATAACATCATACTTAATGGTGAAAGATTTAAAGGTTTCTCTCTAAAATCAGGAACAAGTCAAGGATGTCTGCTCTCACTATTCTATTCAACTTTGAACTGAACATTCTAGGCAGGATAATAAGGCAAGAAAAATGAAATAAAAGGCATCTGGAAAGGAAGAAGTAAAACTATTCCTATTTTCAGATTACATGATCTTATGTATAGAAAATCATCAATAATCCACAAAAACCAATTGAAGCTAACAAATGAGCTGAGAAAACTTGTGTGATACCAGATAAACATTTTCATACCATAGCAATGAATAATCACAAAATTAAAGTTATAAAACAACTGCATTTATAGCAGCATCAAAGAGAATAAAAGCATAGATAAATTTGACTCAGGAAGTCTGAGACTTGTACAGTGAATACTACAAAATACACTTGAAAACATTAAAGGAGACCTAAATAAATGAAATGGCAACTGACACTTGAGGATTGGAAGACAATATTTTTAAGAGGGCAATACTACCAAAACGAATATTTACATATTGTGCAATTCCTGTCAAAATAGTAGTTGCTTTTTTGTTGTTATTTGGAAATGGAAATGTTGATCTTAAAAATTCATATAGAACTGCAATGGCCTTTCTCCAAAGAAGACATAAGAATAGTCACCAAGTGCACAAAAAGTTCCTCAACATCATTAGTCAGTTGAGAAATCCAAATTAACACCATGATGAGATACTACTTCACACCCACTAAAACAAAAGATCTGTCGCCTTACAGTCCATTCCAACTCACAGTGACCTATACGACAGAGTAGAACTGCCCCATTAGGTTTCCAAGGAGTGCCTGCTAGATTCAAACTGCTGACCTTTTAGTTAGCAGCAGAGCTCTTTGCTCACTGCACTAGCAGGGCTCCTGTGGCTATAATTAAAAGAAGGAAAGTAAGTGTTGTTGATGATGTTGAGAGACTGGAATCTTCCTACACTGCTGGTAAAAATGGAAAATGGGACAGCCACTCTGAAAAAGGATTTGGTGGTTCCTCAAAAAGTTAAACGTAGAGTTAGCTGCAGCTGAGTCAGCTCTAACTCATGGCAACTCCATGTGTACAGAGTAAAATTGCCCCATGTGGTTTACAAAGCTGTGGAATTTTGGAAGCAGACTGCCAGCCCCGTAGTCCCAGGCATCTGCGGGTGGGTTTGAACCATCAACCTTTTCGCTTATAGTTGAGCATGTAACCATTTGCGCCACCTAGGGAATCACCTTTAACCAGTTGCCTTGGAATTGATTCCCGACTCATCATGGTCCCCATGTGTGTCAGAGTAGAACTGTGCTCCATACGGTTTTCAATTACTGTGATATTCCAGATATAGACCACTAGACCTTTCTTCTGAGGTGCCGCTGGATGGATCTGAACCACTAACATTTTGATTAGCAGCTGAGTACATATGGCCTCAATGAATTCCACTCCTAGGTATATACTCGAAAGAACTGAAGGCAGGGACACAGATACTTATATAGGAATGTTCAGTGTAGTATTATTCACAATAACCCACATTTTGAAACAAACAACAAAAACATCTCACAGGTAATGAAAGGAAAATTAAAGTGGTATGGTCACACATTATGGTATATTACTCAGCCATATAAAAGAATGAAATTCTTACACATGCTAAATTATGGATGAAACTTGAAAACATCATGTTAAATGACAGAAGACAGACACAAAAGATCCCATGCTGTAGGAGTCTATTTACATGAAATGTCCGGAACAGGCAAATCCATAGAGACAGGAAGCATATCAGTGGTTGCCAGGGACTGAGGGGCATAAGGGAGCGGCTGCTTAATGGGTATGGGGTTTCTTTTGGCAAGATAATTAGACAAGAAAATTAAATAAAAGTCATCCAGATAGGACGACCTAAGAAATGTTCTAGAATTAGGTAGTAGTTAGCGTTGCACAATATTCTGAATGTACTGCTGTTGTTGCTAGGTGCCGCTGAGTCGGTTCCGACTCATAGTGATCCTATGAACCACAGAACGAAACACTGCACAGTCTTGCACCATGTCCACAATTGTTTTTATGCTTAAACCCATTGTTGCAACCATTGTATCGATCCATCTCGTCAAGGGTCTTCCTCTTATTCGCTGACCATCCACTCTACCAAGCATGACGTTCTTCTCCAGGGACTGATCTTTCCTGACAACATGGCCAAAGTATGTAAGATGCAGTCTTGCCATCTTTGCTTCCAAGGAGCACTGTGGTTGTACCTCTTCCAGAACAGATTTGTTTGTTCTTTTGGTGGTCCATCATACATTCAATATTCTTCTCCAACACCACAATTGAAAGGCATCAATTCTTCTGTCTTCTTTGTTCACAGTCCAGCTTTCGCATGCATATGATGCGACTGAAAATACCATGCCTTGGGTGAGGGGTGTTTTAGTCTTCAAGGTGACATCCTTACTTTTGAATACTTTGAAGAGGTTCTTTGCAGCACATTTTCCCAGTGCAATGTGTCTTTTGATTTCTTGACTGCTACTTCCAAGGGTATTGATTGTGGACCCAAGTAAAACGAAATCTTTGACAACCTCAATCCTTTCTCCATTTATAACAATGTCACTTACTGGTCCAGTTGTGAGGATTTTGTTTTCCTGATGTTGAGGTGTAATCCATACTGAAGTCTGTGGTCTTTGATCTTCACAAGTAAATGCCTCAAATCTTCATTTCCAGCAAGTAAGGTGGTGTCATCTGCGTAACGCAGGCTGTTAATGTGTCGTCCTCCAATCCTGATGCCTCATTCTTCTTCATGTAATCCAGCTTCTCGGATTATTTGCTTGGCATACAAAGTAAAAATGTATGGTGAAAGGATACAACCCTGACGCACGCCTTTCCTGACTTTGAACCATGCAGTGTCCCCTTGTTCTGTTTGCACGACTGCCTCTTGATCCATATACAGACTCCTTAAGAGCACAATTAGGTATTCTGTAATTCCCATTCTCCACAACATTAGCCATAGCTTAGTATGATGCACACAGTTGAATGCTTTTGCATAGCCGATGAAACACAAGTAAACATCTTGGTGGTATTCTTTGCTTTCAGCCAAGATCCACCTGACATCAGCTATGACATCCCTGGTTCCACATTCTCTTCTGAACCCAGCTTGAATTTCTGGCAGTTCTTTGTCAACATATTGTTGCAGTTGCTTTCGAATGATGTTGAGTAGAATTTCACTTGCGTGTGATATCTATATTTTCTACATTTGGTTGGATCACCTTTCTTTGGAATGGGTATAAATATGGATCTCTTCCAGTCAGTTGGCCAGGTAGCTGTCCTCCACATTTCTTGGCATAGACGAGTGAGTACTTCCAGGGCTGCATCTGTTGGCTGAAATATCTCAATTGGTATTCCATCAGTACCAGGAGCCTTGTTTTTCACCAATGCCTTCAATGCAGCTTCGACTTCTTCCTTCAGTACCACTGCTTCCTGATCATATGCTATCTCTTCAAAGGGCTGAACATCAACCAGTTCTTTCTGTTATAATGACTGTGTATGCCTTCCATCTTCTTTTGATGCTCTCTGAGTTGTTTAATAGTTTCTTTGCAATTTGAGGCTTCAATTTTTTCTTCAGTTCTTTCAGCTTTAGAAATGCAGAACGTGTTCTTTCCTTCTGGTTTTCCATTTCCAGCTCCACACATGTCATTATAATACTTTCTTTTGTCTTCTCGAGCTGCTCTCTGAAATCTTCTATTTAGGTCTTTTATTTCACCATTCCTTCCTTTTGCTTTAGCTGCTGGACATTCAAGAGCAAGTTTCAGAGTCTCCTTTGATATCCAGTTTGATCTTTTCTTTCTTTCCTGTCTTTTTAATGAGCTTTTGCTCTCTTCATGGCTGATGTCTTTGATGTCATTCCACAGTTCGTCTGGTCTTCAGTCATTAGTGATCAACACATCAACCAAGAGATGGTCTTTTGAACTCAGGAGGGATAACTCAAGTTCATACTTTGGCTCTCTTGGACTTATTCTAGTTTTCTTTAGTTTCAATTTGAATTTGCCTATGAGCAATTGATGATCCTGCCACAGTCAGCACTTGATCTTGTTCGGACTGCTGATATGGAGCTTTCCCATCATCTTTTTCCACAGATGTAGTCAATTCGGTTCCTGCGTATGCCATCTGGTGAGGTCCATGTGTACAGTTGCCATTTGTGTTGGTTAAAAAAGGTATTTGCAATGAAAAAGTCGTTAGTCTTGCAAAATTCTATCATGTGATCTCTGGCATTATTTCTATAACCAAGGCCGTATTTTCCAACTACCAATCCTTCTTCTTTGTCTCCAACTTTTGCGTTCCAGTCACTAGTAATTATCAATGCATCCTGATTCCATGTTCGATCAATTTCAGACTGCAGAAGCTGGTAAAAATTTTCAACCTCTTCATCTTTGGTCTTAGTGGCTGGTGCATAAATTTGAATAACAGTTGCATTAACTGATCTTCCTTGCAGGCTTATGAATATTATCCCACCACAGGACAGATCTTGAAATGTTCTTTTTGATGATGAATGCAACACCATTCCTCTTCAAGTTTTCGTTCCCAGCATAGCAGATCATGTGATTGTTGGATTCAAAATGACCAAAACCGGTCCTTTTCAGCTCACTAATGTCTACGATGTCAGGGTTTATGTGTTCCAAGTCATTTGTTACAATTCCCAATTTTCCCAGAGTCATACTTTGTACATTTCATGTTCTGATTATTAGTGGATGTTTGCAGCTGTTTCTTCTCATTTTGAGTCGTGCCACATCAGCGAATTAAGATCCTGGAGGCCTTACTACATCCACATTGTTAAGATAACTCTACTTTGAGGAGGCAGCTCTTCCCCAGTTGTCTTCCGCGTGCCTTCCACCTGGGGAGCTCACCCTCTGGTACCATATCTGACAATGTTCGGCTGCTATTCATAAGGTTTACCTTGGCTAATTCCTTTCAGAAGTAGACTGCCGGGTCCTTCTTTCTAGTCTGACTTAGTCTGGAAGCTCAACTAAAACTCGTCTACCATGGCTGACCCTGCTGGTACCTAAATACCAGTGGCATAGTTTCCTGCATCATAGCAACAAGTAAGCCTCTACCGACATGTACTAAAAGTCACTTAATTATACCTTTTATAATGGTTAACATGAAAAATTTTATTTTAGGTGAATTTTACCTCAATTAAAAAAAAATTCTGTAACTGCAAACTGTTGTGCTGTGAGGTTGTATTTAATTTTAAATTGGTCATTTCCAACAACCTTCTGTTATTCTTTAGTTGATCAAATATTTTTAATTACTCAAAAAAAGAAGAAAGGAAGAAAGATTTCCACGTTTGTGGACAATGGCAGCTAACATCTGTGATACAGCTGCAGGAGAGGGAGATCCTGGAAGTGTATCCAATGGTTACCTTGTAGGTTATTTCAATATAATTTAGTGGTTGAAGGCTCACTGATATGATGAAATTGGCTGGCTACAATGCTGTCTTAAGATCAAAGTCTGAACAAAACAGAGTCCATCAAATCAAGTAATTTCATTTTTACTCTGATTTTAGTCTACTAAGACATTAACTTGAGACAATTTCCATTTCACTCGTGTGTGTTCAATCGTTGCCACCGAGTCAATTCTGACTCATAGCAATCCCACAGTACAGAACAGAACTGCTCCATAGAGTTTCTAAGGAGTGCCTGGTGAATTCGAACTGCCAACCTACAGGTTAGGAGTCATAGTTTCTACACCATCAGTGTTTCCTTGTGTGTGTACTACCTATTATGTATTATCTTTGGACAACACAGACTATGAGAAATTTTGCCCTACCCAACGACTATTTCACAGTTTATACACAGAGTTTAAATAAACAGCTAAAGTGTTTTATTTCTTTTTTTAAATAATCTTTTTTTATTATTAAAAAAATTTTGCTCTGTGCAGAGCATTTGAAAACTACAGAAAAAGCAGCATAATGCTGTATATTCCATCGTTGTACTTGTCTTTAAAATTGAATCTTCAATGCAATTTGGGAATTCCTGCCCTGCAGTGATCCAAAATTATTTATGCTACCTCTAATTATGTAGAAAAGGTCTCTTTAAGCATGAGACACAGGCAACATTCAGAGTCAAATGGACCTGGGCTTAAGTCTTGGTTCTGCCATTTATTAGAGGCGTGACATAGGTCAAGTTACACCATTAAATCTCAGTTCACTCAGGATCATAACCATACCAAACTCACAGGGCAATTGTGAGGGTTAAGTGAAATCATACACACAAAACACTAAACAAAAAGCTAGTAAATGAAGCCTGATGGGAAGGGCAGAAGAATTCTGATGCAGGAAGCTGGGCATAAAACAGCATTCTCTGTATTAACATTCTCTGCCTAAGTCAGTGATTGAGATTCTTTGCACATCTTTAAGAATGGAGACGCTGAAGACATTACTGTAACTCTAATGTACAAATTTAATTGAAAGTTAAATCTCATAGTCATAAAGCTATTGAAACTGTCATTACATTTTTACTGCCATCAAAGAAACCCACAAAAAACAAACTCACTGCTGTCGAGTAGATTCAGGCTCGTAGCAACCCTATGTTACATAGTAAAACCACTCCACAGAGTTTCCCAGGAGTGCTGGTGGATTCAAACTCATGTCCTCTTGGTTAGCAGCCACAGCACTTAACCACTGTGCCACCAGAGTTTCCTTTTATTGCCACAGGATAATAATTTATAAAGGAATTCTCAAAGTAAAAATCGAGGGGGGAAAAAGTGAAATTGAAGGTTGAACACATGTTGAAATTTTACCAAAAATGTAAAATTAATAATTAACATATATAAACTATTTTTTAAAAAGCCAAGCACATAGTGCTCAATGAATGTTACCTATTATTTACCCTATAACAATTCCTGGCACATAACAGTTACTCAATAAATTTGTGTTGAAGGAGTACATGCAACAACTTATTTGCTATAATGATCAAACTGGAGCAATGTAACATAACAGAGCTCAGAAATAGAGTTTGTGTATCTGGCAATATGACAGCATGTATATGACAGCTTTGTATCTGTACATCAGTCCCACCTCTTAATCAGCTCTTACCTATCAAGATAACCCATAATTAATATCCTTTCCTTTCTTCCACCTCTTATTTCCTTCTTATGAATAGGCTGTAAATCTGGCAATAAGGAAAAAATCACATATGTGTATGCCTGTATCTCCAACCAAACTGTAAATTTCTTAAGGGCAATTTCTGTCTTCCTCCCTTGAAAAATTACCATATTGTAAGCATTTAATAAATGTTTCAAGTTAAATATGTCACATTAGATTCTTAATATTTGTTTGATGATTGGATTTACAGATGAAGAGTTACTGTGCTTTTCCTGCCACTCTCCCCATCCACCCACAGGGACGCTCCTTGTGATATGTGTCAGAGCCCTTTTATTTATCAAACATTTATGTTTGATTATTTACAAAAGGGATTTGAAGCAGCTTTCAGTGTTATTTGTTGCACAAGATAAAGATGATCAGGTAATTGGGAGAGAGCATGGTTACTTAGGTAGGATTAAGCTGAAGGTCAACATACGCCAACAAGATTCACAGTTGCCAGAGGTGGACTACAAGTTTGGTTCTGAGCTTCCTAACAACCATCACAAAGAGAGAAAGTTAATTATGTAATTCACATTGTCCATATGAATTAAAACAAACCAATTAGCTATTTCAGTTACTGAAAATAGTTTTTCCTTTGATATTTCATAAAATAATTCTTTTGCTATAATAAATGCCTTCAAGAATATTCTACACTATATGTAAAGTGAGATTCATTTAGTACTGCAACTCTCAATGTAGCCTCATGGCATAAAGCTAAGGTAAAAATCAGTAGATGAATTCTAGAAGAATCTAAAATGATTTTGTCTAAGAGTGAAGCTCTGGTAATGGAGCTTAATTAAATGGAAGAAAAAGAAAGGTATCCAGAGAAAAGAAATGAAAGACTGTCTTCCAAAAATATTCCTTACAATTAAGTTTAGGTAAGTGTTAGACAGTAGAGACCTCATGACTATTATGTCTAACAGACACTTAGAATGCTTCTAATATCACCGCTATGTCTTTAAGAACTGTACCTCTGACATCACTTTTGGAAGGTTCCAGAAACTCACAGGTCACGTAAGTGAAGAAGAAGCCGTCAGAGCACCTGAACAGGTGGACTATGGAGCGCCCTGAGAAATTGGCTCCAAATCTGTCAGAAAACGATTCAGCACCAACAGCTTTGATGGCCGCATTACCGAGCCGCCAAGGTGCCCAAGTTCCTGTCACCCATGATGCCGAAACAACCTGCCATAGTGGCACCCAGACTGCCAGCGATCTCGGTGCCCAGGGTACTGAGATTCCTGCCGTCCAGATTCCGGTCGACCATGGCACCCAAACTGATGCGAACAGCGGTGCCCAAGCTGCTGCCCAAACCACTGTGGACACCGTAAAAAGGAAAGGTAAGTGGCTTCGAGTATTTTTCACCAGCTGAGGCTCTCTTTGGGAGACGTGAAGTACTAGTAGAAGTTTGTTTGGACAGTGGCCACCTTTAAGAAAGATAAGCCTCATGATCTGTGTCCCTCTGTAATGGAGGTAAAGTAGTGCCTCGGCTGAGGTGACGGCAGGGATAAATTTTGTCAGAGCCACTTGGGCACGGCTTGTAGTTATTACACAACTAGTAGATTGCTGTGTTTGTCCCTAGACGAGGTCGCCTCATTATGGGAAATTTTAAGTCTAAGCGAACTCTTTCGAGGGGCAAGTAAATATGCCCCTCCTTTGCGCAAGTATCACAGTAGACCGCCACGTAAGGGGGCTCTTCGGCCGAGCCTCGCGCCGCCTCCACGAGGTCCCTAAAGGCTCCGCCCCTCGGCGGTCCGCGCCCGGCGCTGCCTTCCCGAGCAGGCACGCGCCAACTGGTAGCCCGCGCGCGCCTCGAGGTCATTGGCCGCCCACCGCGCGCTACTCGCTGGGGCTCTGCGGCCCCCGTGGGCCGTCTGCGGGGGCGTGGCGCGGCCAGGCGGGGTGGGGCCAGCCGAGCGCCGATGCTTTTACCTGTTGCTGCGGGTGCGCTTCTAGTTGCTTTCTTGTCCGCTAGCCTAAGGCTCAGTGGCCTGCCCCGGAGCCCACCTCTCCGAAAATCCACCCAGCGGAGAAGCAGGCTTCGGTCTGCATAGCCTTTGCAAACCTGGCACGAGTTGGCAGAGGCGTGGGTGAGTTGGTGTGGCTCGAGAGGGATGCGGGGACCCGAGCGGCTCTGAGAGGTTAGGGAGCTGCGCGTCTCCAGAACTTCTTAGGTGGCAAGGTGTGAAGGCCAGGGTCTTTTGGCCCCTCGGGAGGTTTTCGAGGGAAATAGCATCAAAGCCTAGGAGCGAGGACTCTTCGCTCGGAAGTTTAGCGTCCCAGGGAAAGAATGGAGTGGTTATTTCCTTCAGACTGCAGTCAGGGGCTGTGTGAACTTGACAAAATAGAAATTTAGACTTGTGCTGCCTGGAGCAGGGTGCCAGGCTCCCTCCAGTTGCTTAGTAGAATTCTGCTAAAGCATCTTGGGCCTGGAGGTGGATGGGAGGGCAGCCTTGTTAATTTCTTTAGGGATCGAAAAGTTCTTGCCAGAAAAAAAAACTGGTGCCTTTTCTGTGAAGTGAGTCAGATACAACCAGTTCTTTGGGTAAATGGAGGCAGCACATTTTAAAAAAGAAATTAAACCCTTTCAACGAGGCTTGTCCACATGCTCTCTCACCGGACTTTTTATTGAGATGTACAAGCAGTACTATGGAATTCTTTTTCTTTCCTAAGAGAGCCAAAAGCCAAGCCAAGTGCCGTCGAGTCGAATCGGAGTTGCCAAAAAAAAAAAGATACTGAAATGAACAAAATGCCCTAGTCTTAGTGCCACTGAGAAATCTAAAAGTTGCTATTGATCTGATAAAATTTTGCTTGGGATCCAAGTTCATCAAAATATTCGATGTTTCTGCTTCCAGCCTGAAAGGTTTGATACTCTTTGTTCCTTTAAAACAATGTGCCCAGCCCCCAGTTTTTTTTATTTTATAACTATCTCATTTTTCTTACATTTATGTTTAATTTTTAAATTTCTATATAATTTTGTGTAGGTATTTACAGAACTATGAAGCAGAGAGAAGAAATGATAACAATACATTTGTGGTTCTTAGAGATGATGTGTTTGTGATTCTGCTCTCTCTTGTCCTGAGTGTTTGCTTTTCCAGTGAAAAACGGCTACTGCAAAGTACTGGCCTCTCTGCTTTCTGTGCCCCTCTGAAAGTTTCTGAAGCCATACCAAGGGCCCCAGATCCACTTGAATGTGTTTTGTTTTAAAGAAAGAAGGAAAGGCTTTGGAGATTTTAAGTGAGATTCAAATTCAGAACTCAAGCCTCAGAGGCCTGTTAATGGTTTCCAGACTATTAGGAATTGTACATTAATTGGAGCTTTTAATCTAACTTAAGGGATAAGATCTCATAACTCAATGTATAGCATAGTGTCTGATTTTATATATGTACTTTGCTTTCTTTCCATGTTTGAGAAAAATCTTCACCTGAAGAGATACAGACCCTAACATCCAAAATGCAGCACTACAGATAGACCGCACATAGATAGAAAATAAGAGTTAAAAATAAAGATTAAGTTGAAGTAGATTATTCACTTTAGAGAAGGTGTGTGTGTGTGTGTGTGTGTGTGTGTGTGTGTGTGTATTCCTCTACATAGCTTTTAGGGGCATTTCAAATAAGTGGTGGTTGTGAGGATTGAATAAAATAATAGGGGTAACACAAGCAAGAATAATTTCTGGCACGTAGAATGCATGCAGTAAATGTTAGTAATGAATAAATCAAATCAAATGTTAAGTTCTATTTATACCACCCCTTCAGAAGTAATGGAAGTCCCTTGCATGAAGTTATGTGTATTCAAATAGATAGTCTAACCATAAAAACTGGATTCCCAGTGTTTCCTCAAGGTAGCTCTGAGTTCTTCATGCTGGCTCACCCATGGACTGCTTAATTCCTACCAATCCATTACTGTGATTGAGATATTGAAAATTAAGCTCTTCGTTTCCATCAAATCAGGTCAGAACATTTCTGCAAGTGGTTTCTAGCTTGATTTCAATCTTTGGTTAACATTCATCCCTGCACAGGCCATGTAGTTTGCTTAAGTAGCCACCACTTGGGTTGGATTGTAGTCCTTTATCTGAGCATCTAAGAATATCATTAAGAAGACTAAATCATGTTTCATAACAGCTGTTACCTCATTTGGTACGTGGTTGAATGCAAAAGAATTATCATGTAACTTGGATTAACTTTGGAAAACTTCACGTGTTGGAGGGGAGATGAGGTGACTTTTAGGAATAATCAAGTTATGTCAAATAAAATACAAAACCTGTACACACATAATTCTAATGAAGTTACTGGACAGGGTCTTATATAATTTAGCTAGTACTACCACCAGTGGAAGTAGCCTTAGTGGCACAGTGGTTAAGTACTTGGCTGCTAACCAAAAGATTGGCAGTTCAAGCCCATCAGCTGCTCTGTAGAAGAAAGATGTGGCAGTCTGCTTTCATAAAGATCTCAAGCCTTGCTGTTCAGCTGGTCTCTTTTTAGAAGAGACAGAAGTTAGAGAGGAGGGAACAGGTGTCAGTTGAGTGGATACTGAAAGTAAAGAGTGGAGGGGATGAGTGTGCTGTCACAGGGTGAGGAAAGCAGATAGAGATGCATAGAGGTGGGTGCTAGGGGTTTTGTGTGGCAAATTGACTTGGATTGTAAACTTTCACTTAATCACAATAAAGAATAATAATAAATAAAAATTTTTAAATAATGTTAAAACAAAACAAAAGATCTCCAGCCTTAGAAACTGTATGGGGTAGTTCTGCTCTGTCCTCTAGCATTGCTGTGAGTTAGATCTATTCAACAGTAATGGGTTTGGTGTTCACCAGCAGAGGGAGTAAGAGAAGCTTTTAGTGACTGTTTTTGTTTTTAGGAGCTCAAAATCCAGTGAAGCAAGTCCAGAATGAACGGCCTTACGACCTTGAGAACCAGTTTATTTTGCGTCTCCCTCCGGTAAGAGACCCTTGAGTCTCCAGCCAAATATTGTCAGTATATGAAATGTTAGTTCTGCTTAGATTCTGTAACAAACCCTGGTGGCATAGTGGGTAAGTGCTACCGCGGCTGACCAAGAGGTTGGTAGTTCGAATCCACCAGGTGCTCCTTGGAAACTCTGTGGAGCAGTTCTACTCTGCCCTATAGAGTCAGAATCAACTCGGTAGTAGTGGGTTTGTTGTGGTTTACCAGACTAAGAACATTTGTTTCCCAGGACTCATGCTCTATTACGCAGTCCTATCCTAGTGTGTACTCTGAGCAGCACATCCTTTGTTCTGTGCATACTACCTGTCATGAGGGTTGACTGCCTGGCAGATAACTGTGACAGTGATGGATTCAGTCACTCACCAATGGACAGCCAAGATAAAATGCTTCCAAAATCCTTTCTATCACCTCAAAGGTGGCAGTGAGAGGGACCAGCACTGTGTCTCTTACAAGTTTATCACCATGTCCTGTTTTTGAAGCTCAGCTCAACATTTTGTTACTGTCATTTCACCCCCTGATCCCTGTATTCAAGTATTAGCCTAAGAAATACTTGACTAAGACTTACTCAAGTGTAAGTCTTAGTGGAGTGTTAGACTAAAAGTATTAAGTATTGGTTAGAATCATGTTTCCCTAGTTGGGGTTAGTTAATACACCCAGTACACTTACAGTGACCCATTTCCTTAATAACCACAACTGAAGGGCAGCAATGAGAGGCAGGAATGCAGAGGCTGGGGAAGCCATTAACTGGAGCTACTGAAAGACAATGGTGGGGTTAGACTCAGGTTTAAATTTTAAGGGAGGGCTTTCTCTGACATATCTATTCTGTTATCTGTCAAATAGGCAGTTGATCCTTCTGATTTTCTTTACCTCCTTTTTAGGAACAGGCTGCTAATGTCAGGAAGTTAATACGTTCCGGAAGTGTTGCTATGAAGGATAAACTAAAAATTGACTTACATCGTAAGTAGTTGATATTAATTCATCGTACAGTTCACAATAGTTTATTAAGGAACTGCTATGTACCAGGCATTTTACTAGGTACTAAGGATGTGAAAAAGAAGAGAATATGATTTCCGCCTTTAAGGACTTTTATAGTTGAGAGGCTTGAATCATGCTTAGCTCTTCACTGAAGAGGAAAGGATGTATCAGTTATGCAACTCGAATGCGAGTGATTGTCATAGTGTGTATAAGGAAGCACTGGGGGGTCAACTGTGGAATTTTCCTACTGGTCTCCTGTACATATTGTTGTTGGTAGGTACCGTCATATCAGTTCAAGCTCATGCGGAATGGAGTGAAACACGGCCGGTCCTGTGACATCCTCACAGTAGTTGTAGTAGTTGAGGCCATTTGTGGCAGCCGTTGTGTCAGTCCATCTTGTTGAGGGTCTTCCTCTTTTTTCCTTATGCTCTGCCTTTTGAAGACAACATGTACAGTGCTTCTAATGATGATAACATGAATGGGTTTTCTAAATGGGATTTTCACCCAGGATATGTATGAAACATTTACTACTTCACTTCTATTTAGTTCACAACCATTAACAAGACACTTAGCTACTAGGAAAAGAGAATACCATATACTCTGCCTTTTCTTCCCCCTGGAAAATTTTCTAATTGTGTATATGATGCTCGCACTATGGAAAATAATAGGTTACACTGAAATACTAGTCTGTCCCACGAAAATCTTCATTATTCCATACCTAAGAGGCTTCAGAGTTTATTGGGACAATGTCAACTTGAATCTTCTCTGCTTCTCTTCAGCTGATAGACGTCATGCAGTTGTTCAGGTAGAAGATGTCTCATTAACTGCTAAGATGGTGGATTTGCCTTCTGTTGTCGAAAGCCTGAAAACTTGTGATAGAACAACCTTTTATAAATCAGCAGATATTTCCCAGGTATGGACTGGTTTTCTTAATCTACTCTCACATCCTTCAAGGAGTTTATTTCTCCCTCCCATCGCCTTCCTTCAACGCTCCTTTCTACTTAGTATGTGGCTGCTTGCCATTGCTGATTTCCAGATTGATTGCACAGGGATAAAGTGTTTGATGTTTGATCCTTAACTTTTCACTTTTATTTTATCCAAATAGCTTATAGAGTCCGCTGTTTGCCGTTCATAGTGACTTTCATTAATTGAAAAATATGACCAGCCGGGATCTGCTTCTGAACTTTTCTGCCAAAACAGTATGGTGTTAACTGTGGAAGTTAAAATTGGTTCTTAGTCATAACCTCTGTTGATTTCTTGTTTCCTCTATAAACCAGAAAGTGAACAGGTATCTGTTTGCAGCATATTCTCTCTGCACTGCTAAGCACTGTAGCTAAAAACAAAAACTAAGTCCATATACAGTGCTGGCTCACCAAAAGAGGGGGAGAGGAGGAGAGAAGAGAGGCAGGGAGACAGAAGAAGACTGTGTATGTGTGTGTGTGTAACACTTGGTTCCTAGAAATGCCAGATACCATTCTCTTTACTACGAAGCCTCAGGATTTCTGGTGGTAGAAATGAGCATGATTCATTGCTAACCCAAGATTTGGGCCCACAGTTAACTACTTTGTCTGTGTTAAATGTAGATGCTTGTGTGCACTGTTGATGATGGTGGCCGCTGTCCTCCAGAAGAAGCAGGTGCTTCTGGTGGTGGTGAAGAAATCAAGGAAAATGAAGCAGTGAAAAAGAAACAGTACACCTGGAAACATGGCAGTAAGTCAATAACACCTTGGTCATTCTCACTGATTATAGTTATCTGTTGAACCAGGGCCCTGTCCCCACACGTAGACATTTGGTTCGTTAGGCTCTCAGACAGTCTTATAGGAAACAGCCGCATCTTTAGGAGATGGCTTACACCGTGAACTTTTCTCTTTATCAAATTTAGATATGTGATTACTGTCAGTCATATATATGTTTCACGTGTTGCATTTGTTTTAGTTACTCCACCACTTAGGAATGTCAGAAAGAGAAGGTTCCGGAAAGTGCAAAAAAAGGTTAGTTGTGTGATACTTGTATTTATTTCTGCTGGATAGATTGGAAGACGAGTATGAATGGGATAGAAAGGGAGTAAGTCAGTTGAGTATTAATTTATTCATTCATTCGTATGTTCAGTGAATGTTTATGGAGAATTATATCATGTACTAGCATTTGGGATTATAGCTAGTGAACAAAAACAGGCCTGATCCTTGAGGTTATAGGCTAGGCATTCAGGGAGCTGGAAGTGTCATTAATTTGAAACATCTGCTAATACTTTTAGTTTTCAGTTGTAAGATCTAGCTTTAAAGCGAACCCATTCGGAACCTGAGATTAAGAAATGTGCTTTAAAAAACATAAAAATAAATAAATGAAATGAAGTGAATTGTGCTTTATGCTCCTTACACTACCTGAGACTTCTGAAACCTTGGGCAAGCTACAGGGGTACTGGGACTTGGTGTTTTCCTTTTTTAAAAAAAATTAAACTTTTTACTTGGAAATAATTGGAGATTTACTTGCAGTTGTAGGAAATAGGAGACGGCTTGTGTACCCTCTACTCAGTTTTCCCAGTGGGTTTGGTTTGGTTACATATGTGGTTTGCAGATACTCTCTCTTTGTCTGTATCTTGTCTTTTCATCCTCTTCATGGAGTCTTTTGCGGGACAAATTTTAAAAATTTTAGTATCAAGTCTAAGAACTTGTTGCCTAGCCTTAGATCCTGAAGATTTTATGCTCATAGTTTTTTCTATAAATTTTATAATTTTATGTTTCACATTTAAGTTGGTGATCCATTCTGAGTTAATGTTTTTATAATACGTGAGGTTCACTTTTGTGCCCGTGAATGTCCAGTTGCTCCAGCACCATTTTTTGAAAAGGTAATCCTTCCTCCATCATGTTGCTTTTGTACATTTGTGAAAAATGAGTTTGGCGTATCTGTGTAGGCCTAGTTTGGGGTTCTATATTCTGTTCTATTGGTCAAGCTGTCAAACCCTCTACCAATACCACACTGTATCCATATAGTAAGTCTTGAAATCAGGTAGACCAGTTTCTCTTCATTTTATTTTTCTTGTCCAGGGCATGTGTTTTCTTACCTAGGGCATGTGTTTTTCCATGTAAATTTTGGAATAAACTTCTCTGTGTCTACAAAAAACTTGGTGGAATTTTTATAGGAATCATATTAAATGTATAGATCACTTTGGGGAGAATTGAGATTGTTATTGTTGAGTCTTCCAATCTGTGAATATAGTTGCCTTGGCTTTAATATTGTCAGTCAACAGCATTTATTGCTTGCCTACTAAATATAAAACTAAGTTAAGGATAATTATAAGGCTCATAAAGCTTTGCTGAGGTAGAGTAATCATAGTATAACGTTATTGTTGTGTTTTATCTCATAGCAAAATGATCCCAAAGAAACTGAAGAAGTGAATTTAACTGAGGTACAGCAATCACATACCTCTTAATTGTTCACTCTTAGTTTGTTTTATTTCATGATTCATTTGTTTCAAAGAATCACTAAGTTTATTTTCAGGCCTTCTTCCTCACCTGTTACCCTGTCCTGTACTCACATATATAGGATTTGATTAGTTGAAAAATGGTTTTGTTGTTTAGTGTCCAATAACTCCAAGGAGAAAAGATACAGTTTGGCTAGTGGCCCTGTGTATTCTAATTTGCTTTCCCCCACCTCCTGATATTTATTTAAAAAGCCATTTCTTAGAAGCCAGGGTTAACTTTTACCAGCAGTTGTTTGCTATTGCTTATTCACTCTCAAAGTCTTAATTTCTACTGATGGTAAGACAGATCGGTTGCTGTGGAGATAATTTTAAAAAACTGGGTTCAAGGAAGAACGTGAAGTGAAGACCCAGTTTTTATAGGAACATCTCTAATAATAAAGATATGGGAAAGGGAAATCTAGGAATTTGGTCTTTAAACCAAGTCACTTATAAATAATAAGTAATTATAGTTTTTGGCAACATGGGTCAGGGCAAATGATAACTGAGGCTTAAGGTTTGTGTCTCTGAGAAGGGTCTTTACCATAGAGCTACAGACTGGAAAGACTAAGTGTTGTAAACTGGTTGGAAAAAAAATGATGTGTAAAAATTCAGACCCTGGTCAAAGATTGCTTCAGAAATAGTTCTAACTGAAGTAGAAATTTGGTTGGATGGGCATCTAAAGAGGCCTAATAGTTGAAATTCATTTGTATGTAGGAAAAGGAGCACTTGCACAGAATATAGAGTGTTAAACGATATTACTAGTGTTTTCTCTCACTTTGGTTTAGTACATTGAATCTCCAGATGTGGAAAAGGAGGTGAAGAGACTGCTGGATTCAGATGCAGAAGCTCTCAGTGCCCGTATCCTTTCATACCAAGCACTTTCTGTGCACTCGCTTCCAGCCTATGTACACTTGGTGATAAGCCCTCACTTCTGGAATGTGTGTGCCATTTTGATGTATAGAACTTAGGAGTTTGGGAAATGTTATTTGCGAGCTAGGAACAGTAAATTCATATGCTTAAAGGGTATGCGGTTGTGTAATTCAGTGTAAGACACTTCTCCAAACCAGGAATGGAGCTACAAGTGACCTCCAGTTAGACTAAATTGCCTCGTCCCTTTCATCCCTGCCTTCTCCTTTCCTTCTGCTTTTTCTTTAACTCCCCGTCCTTTCAGGATGGGAAGTTGTAACTGAAGGTGAAACCTGTGAAATAGAATGCCAAGGTGATGTTCCACGCTTTTACTTTTCCTCAGTAATGACTGGCAAGAAAAAGGATCTTTTCTTATCAGGTATGTTAGTGAAGGCAAGGCAGGAGCTTCAGTGAGGGTATGTATTGACTATGTATGAAATCATTCTCCATGGTCTATAGGGCAGTCACAGAAAAACAGTGTGTTTGTTTTTCTTCCCTCAGTGCTTGGTGGGGGAGGTTTGATTGGTATCCTAATCTCCCATCCATCCCTGGTATTCTAACCTCCAATGGGCCCTTGGGTTCTCTAAATTTCTTGAACATTAGATGCATGCAACGAATGTTGCAGTATTTCACATTCCCTGACCTTGCTTTGTGAAGGTAATAATCTTCCTGCAATAAAAATGTTGCATAAAATTCACTGGCTGCCCAGTGAATTTGAGGGTGAGGAATATAATCATTGCTGGAGTGGGAAGGCTTTCAGAAGCTTCAGATGGTTTCACTTTGCTCTTGTTTAAAACCAATAGCACGTGATGTTCCTCGGAAGATGCTGGCTGCTTCTAGCGTTGATAGTGATGACAAGGAGACGAAGGGGGAGAAGGTGGAATCAGAAGAGTGTAAGAGTTACGAGGAGGGTGACAAGGGAGAGGATAAGAACAAGAAGGAAGAAGAGGAAAGCAAGAATAAAGATGAAAATGATAGTGAAGAGGAACTGAAAAGGGAGCTAGAGGCCAAATTCACCACATTCGACAAATACGAGACAAAGGAAGAAAGAAATCCCATAGGTAAGTCAGGAAAAAATACAGGGGTGGGGCAGGCTGGGTGGCATTGCTGACAGTTAAACTCTAAGCACGCATTAAATGCAAGATTAAGATTGAGAAATGACTGCTTAGATGCATGGCAGAGTTTTAGCTGTTCTGGGTCTAGGTCCACTGTTTTAGTCAGTATTTTGATAGATGACGTTGCTGTCTCCATTAGTCATGGAACTGCAGAAGCAGATTTGTAACATGGAGAAGATGCTCAAACTCACTCAGGGCAGAATAAAAAGACAAGTGAATCTTATCAACATGGTGGAACACTCAGCACTCAGGGTAAGTTCTCAATGACTGACGGAAAGAAATTTTGATACCTTACTTTCAAAATCCCATCTTTTGTTTCCACTCATGTCATTTTGATGCAGCATCTTGTTGATTTATGAACCTAAACAGTCTCACAGTAAAAGATAGCCTTATTTCCTTTTACCTGAATAATTTTAATCATTTTACTTAAGCATTTTTAGGAAGGCACCATGTGACATGAGATAATAATAGTAATAATGATAAAAACCCAAACCCATTGCCATCAAGTCAGTTCCGACTCATAGCAACCCTATAGGACAGAGTAGAACTGCTCCACCTGGTTTCCAAGGAGCACCTGGTAAATTCAAACTGCTGACCTTTTGCTTAGCAGCCACAGCACTTACCACTTAACCACTGTTACCACCAGGCTTTCCTGAAATGATAATAGCCAGTATTTATTGACCACTTATTATGTGATAGACAAATAGCTATTTTACATACATTATTTTATCCTCACATCCCTGAAACATAGGTACTCTTACAAGTTCCATTTTATAGATAAAGGAAATTGAAAGTCAAAAAGGTTAAGCAGCTCGCCAAGGACCACAGTAACTGGTGGAGCATAAATTGAACTCTGTTGTTTGTAAAGCAAATAAGCTAAATTCATTTTTAAATTTTATAATGCATGCTTGAACAAGAGTAAATACCTTGCTTTATTTTTATTAATGCATGTTTAAAAACTTCAACTCAAGAAAAATGTGTGTAGACCATGTTTGCTTCCCTTTTCATAGTGAGTGAAAATCTGAAGTCTTTGGGAAATTCCTTGCTAGATTGCATTTTTGTGGATCTGTAGTCATTGAAGGGGGTCGGTTTGACACAGAACTATACCTGTTTAAGGTGTCGTCCTTTAGAATAACCAAATGACTTAATGGATGTAGACATACTTAAAAAGGTAGGTGATATTATTGTGATCATTGTTATTGCATACAGTACTAATTAGGAGTAGTAATATTCTGCCCTAGCAAGCGGAAATGGAGAAGCCAGCACCAAATTGTAAACCAACTGTTTTAATAGGTTGCCATAGCCAAATGATTTGTGCTAAGCTAGGAAAAGGTCACACAAAGACATTCTGTTTTAGGCCAAGAAAAAAACACATTGTAGGGTGTATAAAATTAAATAGGATGGAGCTATAGTTAGAGGCTATTGTTTTTATACTTTTTTTAATGCTCTTTCATTGTGATTGATTGTTTTCCTACTTAGCAAATTATTTGCCAAACTTTTTTGCTTCCTGCTCTTGCTCTCACTCTCACTTTTTTAAACCCTCAGTGTATAAAGTCACTTATGTAAAAATTTTTTTCCAGACTCACTTAGAGTATGTGCTGGAGCAGCTTATATTACAGGAAAAGGAACGAAAGGAGCAGGTGAGCAGTTGTTGTCAAATCAACCAGAAACACTTGATACGAAGACTCCTTCCTCCTTACCCCCAATTTCATTTCTGGCTCTTCCTCTTACTGAACTGGGCAGGAATAGCAGTGGCCAAATCTTTGAATCAAGGGCAGCACGACAGAACAAGGCCCTAGTGAAAATTTACCCATTCAGCAAATACTGAGTGCCTGTCCTCACAGCCTTATCTCCTGATTCTTAGACTATAGCTACAGTGAGTGGTATCTCCTTGGCCCCTACAATGAGCTGAATTTTCTGTACACTCTTCCCAGAAGCACAAATTCCTCACAGCAAGCATATCCAACTTTCAAGCATCCTTTTGTAAGGTTAGCATCACTGCCAGAGCAGCGTGCGTGCATTTTTGACAGCACTCTGCTTTGAAGCATCGTAAGAGTAAGATCTTATAAATGCCGAGTGACAGTTCTTTCTGTTTCACGTAAGTAAAGTATACATTAAGTAATGGGACTCAAGGTGGTGTATGAATTTTTTATATATTTCTGCATTTCCCTATAGCTCGACTCCCTACAGAAGCACTTGAAGGATGTTGTGGAGAAATGAGAAGGCCCTTCAGCCTGGCACACAAACCTTGGATTCACATCCAGACTGAATACTGAATGAAACTGTTTGTGTGTCTCTCTCTTTAATTGCCGTATAGTGAATCAGTTGTACTTGTTTCTCTGAGACTTTTAGCTAGTTATAACCAAAGTTTACAGTCACATAGAAAATATAGTATAAGATATAGTAGACTTTAAGTCCCATTTCAACCATGGGATCTTGCTTCTCTGAATCAATTTGAAAATAACTTCCACTGCCTTTGTTCTAACAGTCTAGGCTTGGAGGCGATGTAGCTAGTTTGTGTATGTCTTAGCTCCCCCCGCCCCGTATGTTGTAATTATTTTCTCTAACATAGAAAAAAGCGAGTCATTTCTAGTAAGAGCTAGGGCCCGCCACCATGAATTTAAGTGCCTACCTCGCAGCAGTTAGTACTAAGTTGTGTCATGTCTCTATTCACACAATAGGGGCTGCTTTCCTGCTCAGGGATGATTTCTTGCTATTGCTATCTTTGTTTTGCTGTTATGATTTTGTGATTGTGGCCAATTGTTAATTATTCAGCTAAGGAAGTAGTGAGGCAGAACAGAGATGAAGAAATTATGAATTGGCATCCTTATTTTGAGGCTTCACATGCTATCCTCCATCAGAAAAGGTTAGGGAAAACCAGGCAGCCTGTAATGCCTGTGAAAAGCTGTGGTTGGTTTCATAAACTCTGTAATACTAAGATGTTATGATCTATATTCTTTAATAAATAAATACTTGTTTTAAATGAATTGGTGTCACTTCACTAAATGGTCCCCATGAAGACAGCAGTCATATCTAAAAGGAAACTACTCATGAGACAAACAAGCCCTACAATTAGGAAATGACAATAAGCTGCTGTTGGGACTGGGGCATCCCTCTAAACAGTTCTTACCATAACTTGGAACGAAGTAAGCAAACGATCTCGTATTAACTACATAGTACTGGATTTGGAGAAAGTATAGAAAAGAGAGAAATAGCATCTCTGATAACTTAGATTGAATTATCCTGTAGTGGCATGAACACAAAGTTGAAATCTCAGCTCTGATACTCTCCTTTTAGAGCTTCTAGTTCCTCTTCTGTAAATCAAGGAGGAGGATGCCTACCACCAGGAGGGAATCTGACAGGTTTCTGAAAGTAACCCAGCTACATTGAGTTCTGATCACAATTGATGAAGTTGGTGCTGTTCTAGGAAGTATACTCCCTACTTATCTGTGTTTCTAGTCCTCCTATTTCATGTCAAAGTTAAAAGCCAGGGGCAGAGAAGAGGAGGTCAGTGTGTGTAGGCAGGGCCTATTAAGGCAATACAAAGATAAAGGGCAAGTTGGGAGGAAAATGGAAAGGAAAGACTAAGAGGAATAGGCATGATAAAGGCAAACAAAATGCATGCAAGGTTGAGGAGAAGTCAGATGATAGCTTGAAAACTAAGATGATAAGAAAAATAATTTTCAGAAACCAAGAACAGAAAAGAGGGAGGAAAAGTGGAGGAAAGGAATTGAGTGCCACAGACATGGAGGTAGAAGCTTGAGACTGAAAAGAAGATAAGCTTTTCCAGCTGAAGGAAGAGAAAGAATTAGACCGAGACTGCTAAAAAGCACCCTGGATACAAGACTGGAGAGACTGAGGCCAGTGAGAGGGGCATATGTGCAGTAGGTGCCAGCCATGCAAGAGTGAGGAAGAAGGGCCCTAGTCCAGGCCTTGCCCAATACTGCAGCCCAAGTGCAGCCAGAGCTCTGCTAAGAGGTGGGGTTGGGGTGGGGGTGACAATAGTAAGGGGTAAGGGAAAACGAGCTTGTCTGCAATGCCCTTCCATTCACTTTGCTACCACTTCTTACGGTAACCTAGGGTAACAGCTTCATTGCTGCCCTCTAGTAACCAAAGGCTTTTTGCTGCTGTCTAACCCCACTTCCAACATGCATGCACGTGCTGTCACCTCAGTTTTCCGTTTTCATACAGCTTAGTGATTGGCAGACTTCCCTGTGTTACAGACCTGCACTGTCCAAGACTGTATATACACTAGCTCCCTATGGCTGTTGACTACATGGCACATGGCTAGCCCCCACTGAAATGAGCTGTAAAACACAAAAAGTCACATGGGATTTTAGTAGGGGAACTGTTCTGCAGCCAGTGACTGGCTGACCTTGAGTGTATCCACATAAGCCACATAGGGAAGGCTCAACTTGGCAAAATGCAATGTGATCCTCCCAGAACATGGAAAGACAGTTTTTGTGAGGAGCTGCTACAATGCAGTTTGTCACTTGCCTCCGTATCTCAAGGGAGGCTGCCGTGAGGTAGTGTCTCATCCACCTCTCTCATTCTGGGAGTGGGACTTCTTGCCTGCCCCCACCTGCATAGGGTACAGCTGCAGGTTGAGAAACAGCTAAGCTGCAGGGTAGAATTGGCAACTCAGCAACAGGGTGCCCTGCCACTCATGTTATGCATCATCTGGACCCTTTTGTTTCAGTGTTCTATGAGACAAGGGATGCAGTTGCAGATACCACTGCTGATTTTACTTTTACCATCAGCAATACATTGTCTGAATCTTTCTGGATTTCTTCCTGCTTTGCTAGATGCATCTGTCAGCCTCTTAACAATTCTAAAGACCTGGGGATGGTGCGGGACAGGGCAATGTTTTGGTCTCTTATACATAAGGTCTCCGTGTGTTGCACCCAACTCGATGGCAGTTAACAGCAACAGTACAAAAAATACATAGACTTTCTCGATGTTTTATGTTGATCACATGTCAAATTAATACATTTTTGGACTTAGTGGGTTAAATATTAAAACTAATTTCACCTGCTTATTTTTACTTTTTTATGTGGCTGCCAGAAATCTTAAAATGACATTTAAGTGGCTCACTATATTTCTATTGAACAGTGCTGTTAGAGATTGGTGAGAAAAGAAAAACTGATGACGAGAAAGAGCAACCGATAAGGTTTTATTTTGCCAGAACATGACATTTAAAAATCACTATCAATTCATCAGGACATTTTAACACCAAAAAATATTTACATAGCCCTAATCTCAGAATGGAGCCCTGCTGGTGCAGTGGTTAAGAGCTTGGCTGCTAACCAAAAGCTCAGCAATTCAAAGCTATCAGCCAGTTCTTGGAAACTTTATGGGGGTAGCTCTATCCTATAGGGTTGCTATGAGTTGGGATCGACATGATAGCAACAGGCTTGTTTTTTGGGTTTTTTTTGTTGTTGTTGTTTTAAAATCTCAGAATAAAGGATAGTCCTTTAAATTGAATAGATGTAACTCTATGGAAAAACTCCATTGTCCTGAGTTTTCTCCTACTGCTTCATACTGGTAAAAAAAATTCCCTTGGATTGATGAAGATGTTTAGGAAGCACTGCTATATAGAGCTCATACCAGGAGGAAATAATGAGCAAATTTGTATAGTACCTTGAGAGGCAACCAATCCAGGCAGCAGTAGTAGACGGAGCGTGCCAAGTTTTTCCCTTGAGCGTTGACTTCATTTGGTGGCCTATGTTTAGCACCGCTTCTGTGGCTTCTTGGCCCACCCTCTCTTCCCACTCCCAAATAAGAGAAGGATGTGGAATATCAGAGTCAAACTGTATAACCAGAGGAACTGAAGTAAACAAATACAAATTTATTCTTTTCAAAGCAGAATTAAAGGGAAAGAGTGAAAGCACCACAGTAAGTGGCAATCAAAGTTATCTAATTTGTTTCCAGCTCTTCCTCTTCACCCTATACTTCTTTAGACTTGCACGCCACCCTTGCCACCTCCCCCGAGTCCCTTTCCCAACTCCCATTCTCATGACCAGTTCTTGCAGCCATAAAGCAGCACAGCAGGCTTCCTGCTGGCCTCAGTACTGCACTGGAGACAGCAAGGGCATTCAGCACATTCCCTCTTGTGGGAGCTGGTGTGGGAAGAAGTGGATGCTGGGCGTTGGGCCTTGACCTTGAGCGTTTTCCTCTCTCACAACCGTTGGTGTTAAAAGAGTAAAAAGTAACTGAAATATCTTTTGTTCCTGGGGGTGAATTTTGGCAGGGAGGCCCTGAGATAAAGCTGCCCAGCTGAGGGGCTGACTTTGTACAACTCGAGAGCAGGGCCCCCAGTTTCCCTCCCAAGGCCATTCCTCCTCAGGAATGGTTACCCATCATTTATGACAACGGAAATCTGATGGGATTCTGGGCCTAAGTTGTACCAGCGGCCATAGCTCTGCCTCTGAGAATTTGAGTTCAAGGGCTGTTCTAGACAATAGCTGTATGTGGAGCTCAAGCCCCAAGCACATACCCCAGAGTCACAGAACTCCTAAAACTGAGTCTGGGTTGAAAATCTCTCCCAGGATTGGCCTTCTCCTGTCCTTAGAGTTTCTCGTTACTCTGGCCTGCCAGCCGGGTCCTCAGAGCGCCACAGACTCAAAGAGGTTTCTCTGGAGGAAACTTGCCAAACTTTGGTTCTTGAAGGAAGTGGGCACCTGAAAGCTGAGAACCTTGATTTCAGCCTTCTCAGTTTTGAAGGAAGGGCACATGTGCTCCTGGGTAGGACATTTCTTAGGAAACCGTACCAGAGCTTGATGTCCCCCAGCCAGTCAGCTTTCCCTGACAATTTCCCAGCCAACATGATTCAGCTCTGCTCTAGCTGGGAGCAGATCCACCCTCACAACAGCATTTTGCTCTCTATCAGCTTCAGTGAAGAATAAATTGTCTATCAGTCCTAACTGTTCGTTGATACAGTTTGCCAGCAACCCCAGCAAACACATTCTTTATCAGAAATGCTAATCCCACAAGTCAGAGGCTTACCTTAGGCTATCCTACCCAGTATCTCCCTTCACCAGCCTTCTAATACAGGGCAATAAACTACATAGCACCATACACAATACCTCTAGGGGATATCACACACAAGATACCTAACAACATACAACACATTTCCGTAAATTCAACTCAAATCTGGATTCAGTGTCCAAGGATCCATTTACCTCACTGTAGGCAAATTGCCCACACATGCTGCAGTGACTGGACCCTCAAACAATATACTCACCCTGAGTAATAAGGTGAACACAGGGCCATGAAGTTTAAGTGACCCAGTGTTAGTGAAAATTCAACTCTTGGGTCTATAACCTGCTGCTTCAGTTCAACTACAGCACAGTTCCTACATAACAGGATCTACATCTTTTCTACCATGCCTGGCCCACTGCAGTTACCACAGACCCTCAGCAGCCCAAGATCTCTGGGGTGGCATAAGGGTTATGGAAAAGATCTTCCAGGGTTTTACTGGTCAAAGATTGTTATATAATACCTGCCCTGATAGCAAATGTCTTCTGTGCCACTCCTGAGCACAACTTAGGCCTCTACAAATATACTCCACCCTGTCTGATGTCAAGGCTCTGTGTTTGATGCCCACCTATCACCTGCTCACTATACATCTAGATGATTAGTCTCACCACCCAGAGACCTCATGAACTCTAAGGCAGATATGTGATATGAGGTCTGACTCCATGAACCTGTAGCTTAGTGCCAGCCTTGGGGGAGACAATCTCAGGCATGTGGACCCAAGCTGCTACCCTCCTCCCTCTGTAACAGACAAATCTAGGTTCCCAGCAGTTCTACCCACCGGCCCACTACTTGGTCACAACACAGCACCACACCCATTTCACACTGCCTTGACCTTGGTGGCAACCACTGCTGCCTTTAAGGCCCTGAGTCAGACCTTAGAAATTGGAAAGGGTTAAAGGACATATGCCATGAGTTGGATCCGACTCGATGGCACTTGGCTTGGCTGGGTGTGTTTTAGCCTGGCAAAGGCTAATATGGGCCTATTTCTTTTCTTCTACATGGAATGGGCAGGCTAATATGGACCTATTTCTTTTCTTCTACATGGGGTGGGCAGAGCTTTGATGTACTCTATCTTGGCATCCGAACCACTGCTCAAGAAGCCTAGGCAAAGACATTCAAGGTCCTGGTCTCAAGGGAATGAAAGCTCCAAATAGTGAAGGGAACAAATGCACTCTTCCTGCTAGGTTCCTGTGTAGCCACAGGCTCCTGTTGCTTTGGTCTTAAGAACAGCCCACCCCAAACAACAGGGAGAGAGATATCCTAAGGAAGCAGACCTGGATGGAGTTCCAAAGATGCATCTAACTGTCCAAACAGAGGCTGGAGCTAACAAAGAGCAAGGCAGAACATTAATACTTCAAGAGGTATTAGAATTTAATGTTCGAATGATGCCAGGAAAATGCTGATGTAAAATAGACGTGTAGAATCGATATGTATGTCTATAAACCTAGGCAAATTAAGTCAACTGCAGGGCTCTAGGTTATAAAGCTCCTCTTAATATCTGTTCAAAGTTCCCACCATCCTCCCTCATCTGCTCTGAACAGTTTCTAGATAAAGTAAACACGGTATATATTGCCAAAGAGTTAGTTCAGTTTGCAGTGACCTTCCAGAGTTAGAAAAAAATATTTTATTCAAAGGAAGGCCTTGTCATTGTTTGAATATCTCAAGAAAGTGGCTAGCTTCTTGATTTATGGCTGGCGGCTCCTTGGAAGGGGCCACTACTCAGTATGGCCAACTGCATTTACCATAGGATTAGCTGGGGGCAATCAGTCACTTTACCTGATTCAGCCTAAGACAAGTCACAGCCTGTGAGGGTACTGAGTAGTCACATTCCTTCAGGCTACAGGGTAGTTTCCCTTTCCTTACCCAAGGAGAGCAAGGTCCCCTTCTTGAGCAAGCTGCCCAGTACTCCCCCAGATCTTTCATAGAAGACTCAGAAGAACAAAGAGTGACTTCAGCTGGCTTCCCAGAACAACTCTAGGTGGTCTCTCGGGTCGGGGATGGGGGGGCAACTAAGCCAATAAGCTTCCTTTAAAGTTTCTAAATGGAGAATGGAGATGGAATGAATTGTTGCCCCCTTGAGGAAGGTCTTCCAGTCACTGAGGCAGAAGAAACTGAAGGTATCAGAGGAGGAAACAAGATCTAGGTAGCATCAGGATGGGCAGAGATATGCCAGAGAGCTAAAGTAGTATGACACACACTGCCCAGACTTTTTCAGGGCACATGAGTAGCTGGGGGTAACGTCTCAGGGATATTCTTTTGCCACCACTTCCCCCCACGCATGAACTGGACCAGATACTAGGGCTAACCCCAGTGGATCATTACTGGGGCCCTTAGGCTTCTCTAGCTCCAAGGGAAGGCGGACAATGGGTATCGCTCAACTTTACAACATAGCTTCTTTGTTCCGCATGTGAATGGCCTCCAAGTGCCATTTGCCTGGGCTGCAACAGATGTGTACTTGGAGGCACAAGTCTCAAACTTGAGTATTAAAGGGCATGTTTCTAGAGTCAGAGGAATCATGTCCCCCTAACTTGCCCCCCATACCCACCTAACATATCTCCAGATCCCTGCTGCTGCCAGGAGTCCATACAACTCTGGTTGAGAAATGAGGGGCTATTGGGAACTGGAAAGGTTGGATGAAGACAGACGGAAGCCTTTGACTAGAACCAGGAGAGAGCTAAGGACTACAGGGTGGGGATTTGGTACTATCATGAGGCCATCAGGGTGTTTGCAGTCACATCAGAGCTTCGCACACTGGGAAAAGCATGGCGGAGCTTCTCCATGATATCTTCCAAGCATAGGCTGACATCTTGGCTCTTTGACCCCACGTCATCTGAATTGAAAAAGAGAACAGATTAGGGAAGAGAGCTAGAGGTCCTCTGATCAGGCCAACAGGCCTAGGTAGGATGTTGCCAGAAGAAGGACAAATTCATAGCATTTGTGTCTTCCCAGTACAATGCCTGGTATATAGGAAGTATTCGATGAGTATTTTCAGGATAAACAAATGAATCAATCAGCAAACCAATCAAACCCTGGCCCTGGTTGCAAACCATGAAGAAAAACCAGTCTCAGCCCTACCAGAACCTTAAGCAAGAAATTTAGGGCAAGACAAAGCCATGAAGGAAGTGGCTAGGAGGAGCCCGGGGGCTTACCTGCAGCCTCAGTGTCTGGAGTAGTCTGTTCTTTCTCCTGGAGGTGACTGCCTTCTGACTGCTGTGGAGAGGATGCTAGGGATGAGCCCGCAGAGCCATTGCCATCTGATTCAGTGGGTGGCTAGCAAGAGTTAAAGTATTATTTAAGTGTGTTTGCCTTTCTGACCACACTTGAACAGACTCTAGAAGGGACCTTAAAGTCCCCATAACCATCCCTTTGACTTTAAGAAGATTTTGGCAATGCTCACAATAGTATTATCTCCTTTTAGGAAACTTCAAATACTGTTACCAATTACCATCTTCCCTCAACAATGCGTGTCAGAGACTCTGTGTTCTTAAAAGGATAGCATTGCACCTAAGTGTCTCTTAGTGTCATTTCAGTTATAATCAAGCATTTCAGAATCCAGTTCTCTTTGGAAATATAAAGTTGTACACCCACTCCTTAGTTTATGACATCACTGTACATTTTAGAAACTTCCAGAAATTAATGTAGAGACTATCTCTTGGAGAAAACCCTGGTGATGTAGTGATTAAATGCTATGGATGTTAACCAAAAGGTTGGCAGCTCAAATCCACCAGAAGCTCCTTGGAAATTCTATGGAGCAGTTCTGTTCTGTTCTATAGGGTCATTATAAGTCAGAATCGACTCGATGGCAGTGGGTTTGGTTTTTGTTTATCCTCTGAGCTATCTAGAGAATGGGAGTAGTGAGATTACCCGTTACATGAAAACAACAATAAACCAGTTGCTGTCAAGTCCAACTCATGGCAACCCCTTGTAGGTCACAGCAGAACTGTGATTCATAGGGTTTGCTGTGGCTGATTTTTCAGGAACAAATTGATAGTCCTTTCTTCCAGGACACCCCTGGATGGACTCAAACCACCTACTTTTTGGTTAGTAGCCAAGCATGTTAACCATTTGCACCACCCAGAGACTCAAAAATGAGAATAATAGACAACATTAAGAGTTTACAATATTGCAAGCATCATGGTAAATACTTTAAATGTATTATCTCTTTTTGTTCTTGACACAATTCTGTGAGGCTTGTACTATTATTATCCCTGTTCTACAAGGTCAGACTATTAAGTCCATGAACGTAATTGTTCTAAGTGCTACACACCTCATTGTTGAATATCACTACGGTTGCCTTCGAAGTACTCTCCTTGGGAAGCTAGGCACTGATGCCAGTGCCTAGTCCACCCTTTAAAGCAATTTTGGAACTCTTTATGGAATGGCCATTGTGAATGGTGGCAAGGTGGCAAGGTGGCAAATTTGGGAACTTAATTGTATAGCTGTCTCTGAAGGAGTTTTTAGCCAGTAAACCAATAACTGCAGTGGAACACCTTCCTTACTCACCTGATCTGTACCCCAGTGAATTTTGGCTTTACCCGAAGATAAAGGAAATATTGAAAGGAAGACATTTTGATGACGTTCAGGACATCAAGGTTAATACTATGACAGCTCTGATGGCCACTGCAGAAAAAGAGTTCCAGAATTGGACTAGGTGCTGGTGTTGGTGCATAGCTTACCGAGGGGAGTACTTCGAAGGTGATTGTCAGCAGTGAGGTATGCAGCCCTTTTTTTAGGATGAGTTAACGAACTTGACTGGCAGTCCTCATATAGATGAGGGAACAACAGAGGCTTAATAAAGGTAAGTAACTTTCCCAGCCTTCTGCAGTCACTAGGCATCAGAGCCAGATTCGAACTCAAGGCTGCCTGATTCCAGAACTGCACTGCTCTCAAAGAGGCAGGAAGTAACCAAAGGTCCTTTTATAGCAAAAACTGTTGTCTTGCCTAGCATGTTCAAACCTGCTTCTTTCTAGCAAACATCATATGAGCAAAATCAATCTGTTTTGGAGGATTCTTTGAAGTTTGCTTTTTTAAACACAGGATTCAAATGAGTTGTAGAGAAGTGAGTCCTCAGAAGTTCTGCCTCTAGCTCCACAGTGGCTTCAGAGTAGCACACAAGCGTCAAGAGGAAGACAGAGAACTGGCCAAGCTATGTGACCCTAACATCCCCTTCCTTCTCCCTCCCCTCCCCAACAGCCAGCCCAGTCCTCTTCTGGGAGTCACTTAATGGTCACTGCCCAGGAGCTCTTTCTTTCCTCCTCTTTGCCACCTTCCCTACCCCTTCCCCCTGCACTCCATGGCTGCCCTGGTTCTTTTCCTGTCTTCAACCACACCTGAAGGAGCAGCTCCCTTAAGCGCTGTAGCTGGGACTCCAATTGCTTGTTGTGGTCCTCAAGGATCTGCATGCGTGTCTCCAGGCGGCTCTTGTGCTGTCGAAGGATCCTGGCCTCAGCCAGAAGCTCCTCATTGCGGTGGTCAGTCGAGCCCTCCGTCAGGGTGGGGGCCTCAGCAGCCTCCTCGTGCTGCCACTTCAGGCGCCTCAGCTCTCCCTGGAGAATCCTGCCAAGGTTAGAGAAGCTAAGAGCTGTGGCCTTAACAGGGCGCTGACTGTCCAGGGCCCAGATACCTCCTCATTACCCAAACCAGTTACCCAGACAATGTGAAGGGCTTGGTCTAGACTGGCCTGAAATCAGGACTAGTATAGACAATCTCTGGGCTCTCTGATTCCCGCCTCTACCCCTAGTGGTGTTCTTGCTTCAGTGGCCACGTTCACTTCCTCTCTGGCACATGTATCCTTTACTTTGCCATCCTTAGACCTCAGAGCAGAGAGCGCTAACATTTCGCATAACAAGTGTCTCATGCTTTGATGTGCTGCTTTGGGGATTAATTCTGACCTTAACATCAGGCAGAAACACTGTCTGCAAATAAATGAGGTATTAGGGTCACTGAGTCATGTACTCCATTTTTAGATTTTTAGATTCTAGGGGAAGACATAACATAAGCAGGAGGTAGCACATCTTGCCTCTTCTCTCTATGTTCCCCCTCTTTGGCCCACTTTGAATACTCATGCGGAGTCAGGAGGGAAACCAATTCCAAAGATATGGTCTACTTTGGGGATCACGGTATCGGTTTGCAACAGAACACAACCACTCTCTGCCCAACATTCTCCCGGGACTACCCACTGCTACTCTAACATAGTGCTTCTTAAACCATCTGTGGTGAAAAACAAGGACTTGCTCCCCAGTCCACCTGTGGACCAATAGTTTGTCCTGATGCACATGATTAGTACACAGCTCACATCACATGTGACAGCAACACTCAAACATGTCCATGCCCTATTCAATGAATCCACTAATTATGCATGTCATGGAAATGCTAAACTGCTATAAAAGTTTCTAAAAGCTCTCCTTTGTTTCTGTATTCATCTTGTCCCAGATCACTAAGAAACAGTTCACAGAATGGCCCTAGTCTGCACTCCCAACTCACTGTAAAGTCTTGCTGTTCCAAGTGTGGTCTGTGGCCCAATGGCATGGGCACCACCAGGAAGCTGGCTATAAATGCAGAAACTCAGGCCCTGCCCTAGACTTACTAATCAGAATCTGCATTTTTACGAGCTCCCCAAGTAATCTGTATGCACATTAATGTTTGGGAAGCATGGCTCTGAGGAACGTTAGGGGCGCTATTGCATATTCCTGAAGTCACACAGACTCTCATTCTCCTGCTGGAACACCTGCTTTCTAGAGATGAATGCCATCCCCGTGAGCTTTTCTACCTTTCCTCTTCCAGGTCTGTGCATAGTGTCATCCTTCTCTTCCTTTAGTACTTCTGCTAGATGATAAGGATCTGTTTTATTCTCATCACTGGAAGTTCTTTGAGGGCAGAGCATGTTATACTTTTTACTGTATTCTCTGTAGTGCTCTGCATCTAGCGGTTAAACCAAAAGGCCAAACCCATTGCCACCAAGTCGATTCTGACTCACAGCAACCCTAGGGAACAGAGTAGAACTGCTCCACTGAGTTTCCAAGGAGTGCCTGATGGATTCAAAATGCTGACCTTCTAGTTAGCAGCTGTAGCTCTGAATCGCTACGCCACCAAGGTTTCCATCTAGTGGTTACTTGGATAAATTTTGGTTGAATTGAAAGGATTCAAGAAATTTAATCATTTAAAAAAAAGATTTGCCAGAGAGTCGACTCCAACACACGGCAAACCCATGTGTGTCCGAGGAGAAGAGTGTTACCATGAGTTCTCACGGGCTGATTTATCGGAAGTAGCTTGCCAAGAGCTTTTTTCTGAGGTGCTTCTGGGTGGACACCCATCTTTCAGTTAGTAGCTAAGAACATGAACCGTTCGTACCACCCAAGGATTTCAATGATTACAATCGCATTTATTGAACCCTTACTATAAGCCAGGCAGTAGGCCAATAACACATGATATGCCTGATTTCATTTGATCTTCACAAGTGCCCAGGAGGTAGGTACTATCAGCATCATCCCCACTTCACCGATGAGGAAACAGAGGGTCACAGAATGTAAGTCACACAGCAAGTGTGTGGACGTGCCAGGATTTAAATTTAAGCAGTCTTCACTCTCAAACTCACACAAATTTGTGCCATCACTATACCTACCGGTTCTCATCTTCTAAGTGGGCCAGGATTTTCTCTAGCTCTCCCTTGCTTTCTGTGGCCACACTGCACGGGGCCTGCTGTCCAAAGGCTAGCTCCCGGTCTGTGATGGGGCTGGAGTGCCGCAGCAGGTACTGGTCCTCATCTCTACATGGGTGTGGAGAGAAGAAAGGAGGTGGTCAGGCACTGACCAGAGAAACAGCTTAGGTTATGAACTCTCAGCTCCCAGCTCAGGAAAGCCCTAGAAGAAGCCTGGTGGAGGACTGATATTTCTTAGTCACCCAGAGGTGGGAAGACCAAATATTCAGGTTTAAGAGAAAAGAAAGTGGTCAGAGGTAGACAGGCCACGGCAGGAGTACTAGCAGAGAGTATTTTAGGAATGCTGGGGCTTCTGGGTTCTCCTTCCAGCTCTCTAAGAAACAAGAAGCAAATTGCTTCCTTTTCTGTGCTGTTATCCCACTCCCCTCCCCTCACATGCTGACCCTCAGAGAAGGGTGACTGCCTGTCTGAGTCCCACATGGGGACTCATATAACCAGTATCTCCTGGGGCCCCTGAGCAGGACAGGGTTCTCCCTACAGGTGAAAGGCTCTTTCTCTGGCTGTAGCACCATGGAGTCTCTCTGGCTACTTCAGTCAAGGCCCAAGTGCCTCTCCTGGGTTGTCATGGCACTAGATGGGGCTTGGAAATCTTGGGTGTGAGATAATGGCTCGTTTCTGCAACTTGAGATGAAGGCATATTTTTCTTCCCTCATCACTGGGCATAGAGGAACGGGATCTTGTAACAGGAAGGGACCTGGGCAGATGGCAGGGAGGCAGTACATCATTCATATTCCAGGTCCATTGGTAGAGGGCAGATTGCTTTTCTTGCAATCTTCTTTCTGTGCCCAGAAAGAAGCCTTTCTTCCTTAGAGAGTCAGGGACTCTTCACCATTACATTCCCCTCTCCCCTGAGGCTATACCCTTCCCAAACAGTGGCAGAAGAATCCCAAGGAGAACTATTCCTGGGAAATGAACAGCTGTGGAAACTCACATGCTGTCATCTGGGGACAGGCTGTCATTAAAGAAGGAGCAATTTTGACTTTCCATCTCAGCAAGCCTGGGCAGAAAGAGCAGGAAGAGGAAGCAAAAAAGAGTGTGAGGCCTGTCTTCATTTCCAGGACTCTAATACCACAACAGGATCATTTGCTTTGAGGGCTTCCCCAACCAACCCTAAGTGTTGAGCCTCACCAGTGGCCACTTGCCCCTCTGTGGACATCCCACGAGCCCTGACTCGATTATCCTCATTCCCGCCAAAAAAACCACTCTGCCCCCTTGGACTCCCTACAATTACTTTCCTTCCTACTCTCTGCAAACCCGGTGGTACCTGCTGGCAAAATGCTCAATGCGGGAGTGTGTATCAGCATGTGGTAACATCGGGGAAGAAGCTGGCCTAGAAAAAAGCAGCAAAGACTCAGAGAAGCAAAGACTGAGCAGCTGGGAAACCTGTTTCCTCACCCTCCAAGTTAAGGAGATGGGCAAGAACTGTTGGAAATAGGATACAGAGACTGGACTCCAGACTCTTAGGCCAGATTCCTGGTCAGGTCCAAGCTGAACTGTCCTGATCATTCGTCATACCTGCCCTGGAACATTCCCCTAGCCTACTCAGGACTCAGCCTCTTTGAGCACATACTCAGGCTCAGCCAGGTTGCCCGCAGCCCCTGCTCAGCCACTGGTACTCACGTCTCACTGTAGTCCGCCTCTAGCACTGATTGCACTGGCAGATAACCTCGCTGAGGGTGTTTGCTGAAATAGTGCTTTGAGCGGAATTTGTTCTTTAAGGTCGTGGCAAAGTCCCTCATGTTCTCACTGGATGTGGTCTGGAAGGAGACAGGGCAGAGGGATTCACCCTAAAGGCTTTCAGGTACGATAGGAAGCTGTGGCTGCTCCCCCAGAGCAGGGACCATTACTGGTAATCCACTCTCGTGCACAGCTACCACACCCTGCTCTGAGAAACAGGTCTGGAAGGACATACGCCCAGCTGTGACCACTGGCTGCCTCTAGGAAGTTGGGGTGGAGGAGCCAGGGTCAGGCTGAGGACAAAGGGAACTTTAGTTTTATGCTTTAAATACCTCAGTATAACTTGACTCTTGTGTAATGAGCACATATTTGTGAATTCTTTATATATACATATATATTAAAGCTTCTCACTCCCACTGAATCACACATGTTTATGTGCCAACAGAATTTGGAGAAAAGAAGTTCGTTTGGAAAGATGGGCTTGGGAAAACTAGGCTGAAAGATGCTGATGTAAGGTGAGAGCGCTGGGGATGCACTTGGAGCTCTGGGAGAATCTGTAGGGGTAAAAAGGCACAGAGAAGTTTAGGGAGTAGAATCAGCTCAGGAAGCTACGCATAGAACCGTGAGTCTCAAATACAGCAAAGGAGACATTTTGTCATTAGAGTTCAGGGATGCTGACCCATTTGGGCTCAGGTGACTATAACGGGCATTTTCCAATGAAAACCAAGTGGAATTGGGGGCCCAGGGAAAGAATGTACCTTACCCCCACCCCTCAAGAGACTAACCAATTAACTTGAGCACAGATTTTGGTATTAACTAGAATAGGTAGGGAAAAAACACCAATGGAGCTGGTGAAGACAGAGTGACCCAGTACAGGAGAAATACAGGAAGCTGCTCAGGAATAACTGCGAGCAATGGAAGTCTAGTCACTTGGCACTGCCTTGCTCTACTTTTTTTCCTGACACTTTCATCTGTAGTAAAATAGTGAGTGCCTTTTTAATGGCTGAGGTGTCCTGGGCTGCTGCAGCCAGAAGTGGCCCCAGTGATGAAGAGCTTTGCTGAAAGAACAGAGAGGCATCAGATGAAGCATCAGAACTGCCTGGAGAATGCTCCCCAAAGAAGAGCAGAATACAGTTAACCAACACCTGGCCAAGTAGGTCAAAGTAGCTGAGAGCTGTTTACCCTTCCCGCTCAGCCCAGAGGCTCCATACCGGGGTGTAATACTCCATGATGGGATAGTGTAGCTTGTTGCCTTTGCTGGCCCTGCCTGTCAAGAAGCAGGTCTGGCAGATGTCCACGTTAAATTGTTTCAGGCTCCGGTACCTTGGAGAAATGAGAGGTGGTAGCAAA
This sequence comes from Heterohyrax brucei, assembly GCA_028571685.1. NCBI lineage: Eukaryota > Metazoa > Chordata > Mammalia > Hyracoidea > Procaviidae > Heterohyrax > Heterohyrax brucei. The sequence continues at coordinate 136,901,268 of CM053166.1, read as the reverse complement.
GAGAATCCGATGTGCCACAGCAAGCCCCTTACTCCCCCAGCATCAAAATACATGCATACATTGGGAGGGGGTAAGGCACTGAGTAATAACCCACTCAACCTCTTACACACAGCAGTATCTAAGTCCTCAATAGATGAATAGCCTTATTCTGGGAACTAGAAATCTCCACAAAATAACAAGTTAAGATCCCCAAGAATTATGGGAAATAACAAGGTCTCACCACTTTAACGACAAAAACAAAAAAAGTGGTGGGGGTGGGAGTGGCAGTGAGGGAAGGGTAAAGATCTCATTAGATCAAATAGATTTCTTAACAAGGATGGACCTCAAACAGTTCAGACTCACAGGTACCACCACCTAGCCTGGGAAAGTTACACTTCCAACATGAAGGCAACTTATTCTATCAGTCCTGGACAAGTTGCTAAAAGCTACTTCCAAGGGTTCCTTACAATAATAACACCACTGTTATTATGCAATATAGAAAAGGTCTTCAGATCCAGGTCCAAAGCATAACTGAACTGCCCAGAGGTAATAGCACAAAGTAGTGAAATTCCTAGACTTTCAGGGATGAGCCAGAGGACCCAATATTAGCTGTGTGAAAACTCGGGCAAGTCACAGTCTACCTCTATGCCTTATTTATCTACTGAAAAGAGAACAGTGAGGGTTATACAGATGGTGCATGTCCCGGCTTTACAAAGCTAAAAACGTGATCATTTTATCACGAAAGCACAATTCAGGGTGGTGGTTACCTTTATGGAGGAATGATGAGAATGTAATCAGGGAAGGTTCAAGTGTAATAACACTTAACTTCTTAAACTATGTAGTGGATAACATGGTGTTGTGTTGGAGCCAGCCTGTACAAGCTCTCAAGAGTCAGTTGTTCAAGCCTCAGGAGTTTTGCCAGTTATATACAGTTGTCATTTTTTTAAAAAATTAAATGATGTGAACTTAAGAGTTACTTAAAAATTATATTGAAAGCAAAGGTAATAAATACAATTCCCCACCTTCTAACAATTTACTATGATCTATGCTCTTGAGGTTATTTGTGATTGTGGCTGCTTAATGGACATATAAATGTTATGCTACTGTACATCTCTTTCCAACTCTGTGTTTGGGGACCTCACATTGGTAGCTGGTAATCAGCCATGACAGGAGTACTCACGGTGTAGTGGTTAAGGGCTTTGGCTGCTAACAAAAGGTTACCGGTTCGAATCCACCAGGTGCTCCTTAGAAACTCTATGGGGCAGCTCTACTCTGTCCTAAAGGGTTGCTGTGAGTTGGAATCAACTCGACAGCAGTGGGTCTTGGTCTTGGTTTTATACAAATCAAGAAATTCCAAACCAAACCCATTGCCATCCAGTCGACTCCAACTCATAGTGACCCTAGAGGACTGAGTAGAACTGCCACATAGGGTTTCCAAGACTGTAAATCTTTACAGAAGCAGACTGCCGCATCTTTCTCCCACAGAGGACCCGGGGGGTTCAAATCGCCTACCTTTTGGTTAGGGGCCAAGCACTGAACTACCACACCACCGGGGTTCCTTAGCTACAAATCGTTTCCTTTCTCAGTTTCTGCGGGAATGTTGTTATATTTTTGTGAACACACCATGAGTGTTTTTAGGTTATTCCCTTTATATTTTTGTAGGCCTGCAATACTTTGTAATACAACAAAAATAAAATATTTCAAAATGGTCAGTTTTTTTAAAGGTAAACATTCTGCAAATAGGATTACAACAATAGAATAACATACTACAAATTCAAATCCATTGCCATTGAGTCAATTCCAGCTAACAGCAACCCTATGAAACAGAGTTGAACAGCTTCATAGGGTTACCAAGGCTGTAAATCTTTAAGGACACAGACTGTCACATTTTTCTCCCACACAGTGGTTGGCTTGAACCATCCACCTTTCAGTTAGCAGCTGGGTGCTTAACCTCTGTACCACCAGAGGTCCTATATGACTGATTAGCTGTCATTACACAATAATTAAGTAATGCATTGCTTTGTCATGAATAATTTATATGCAACACGGAATGTTTATTATTATTATTCCAGCAGATCTTGCTTTTCCTACCTGAAGCCTTTGATGGGACACTGCCTACAGATAGAGCACTTGGTCTGATGTTTCACTTGTTCAGCAATGGTGACTCGATGCAGAACAGCCAGCCACACCATAGACTGGGGCTCCAAGTTGACCCACTCCAGGAACTGGGAAGCTTCAATAACTGGCTTCCCAGTGCTCTAGGGAAACAACAAGCCCAGTGAGAGTGACTGAGGCCCAGAGTGCCTTGTCACTAGAATGGTAGTTCTTAGAGGAGCAGGGAAACCAGTAGGGCCTAGGTTGGCCTGTTCCCCACAGTTATTCACCTTCCACCCTGTTCCAGTTGAGCTGGCATCCTCCCCAACAGAACTCTGACCCTAGAAGCCAAGAGACCCTCTGCCCTGATATGCCATCCCAATAAACCCTTACATCTGAGTATTTCAGACCAAAAGCCTAGCTCTGAGTCCTCTCTCTTGCCCTTTTATTCTCTCTTCCTTCCACTCTCCCTCCCTCCCTCCCTACCTTATCCCATACTCACAAAACGGAAGCAACTACGGACACTGGGTTCCACATTGCTGCCCCCGAAGGCTGCTACTTCACCCAGCTGACGGGGCACCTGAATGGCCTCATGAAGCAGGACACCAAGGTGGCGTTGATCACACTGGCTGCCTGAGTTGGCCACTTGGCTGAAGAGGTCTGCAGGCCCCCACCAAAAGTAATGGCCAACCCAGATGCAACAGTGGCCAGAGAGTGGTGTGGTGACAAAGGGCAGAAAAAGAAGACAGGGAAAGAGTACACAGATTTAACCCTTTCGTGCCCAGTAGTATACATGGCAACCATGAATTTGTCAACTTCTGGGGTTTATCGGAAAGTTGCAGTATCACTGACAATGCATATTGCCATGAGGCAGGGGCCTTTCCGACTGAAACCAAAGAAATGGCTACGTGCTACAAATTATTGTTTTTATAGGGTGTGTGAATTTTTGATAGGAAAGACAGAAATTTTGAAATTTTTTGTTTGTTATACATGTGTACTCACAGAGCCCAGTGACGACTCTAGGGTATCACTAGTGGTACTTCATATGTACCAGGAAACACTTAGGGTAGGCTTGTGGGAGGGAGCAAGAAAAAAAATCCACACTACCTACCAAAAATTCAACATACTCAGTGATACAGCATGCTTCCACAACGATACAGCATGCTTCCACAATGGTGTCAACAAAAACTTCAAAGCAGAAAACGACTGGACCAGCAAAGGGTTAACTAATGACTTTGGGAACTGTAATACCTAGAAGTTTATCTCTCACATTCTAGAAGCCCTGGAGTTCAAAAACAACCATTTCTGAATTCAGAGAGAAAAGGGACACAGACATAGAGCATCTGGAATAGAGGAAAGAGAGAGAGAGAGATTGAAGGAGAGAAAGTGCTGTGTGTGAGCAGTGCCAGACACAGATGTGAGAGTCCCAGGAAAAATAAATTCCTTAAGAAGCAAGATGAGGGTGTGTGGGATTCAGGAGTGCCTGAACATGAGTCATAGTCAGGCTGTCATATCCATTCCTGTTCACATAATTCATTTAGTCGGATACTGTAGTCATCTTTCTATTATCTACACTAATGGAAGGAAATACTGGCATGGATAATCCAAAAAGAATACGATAAAAAGTATTTGAAAATCTAAAATTATCACTAAGGGATGGTGGAATATACTGTGGCTCTTATATTTGAATATAAGAATATACACTATGTTTGAATATACTACAATTCTCAGCACCTCTCATCCCACCAGAAACTTTAGAAAATCTGCCTCCAGAGGCTATTGTCGGTCTGCTTCATACCTAACTTCACCAAAAAAAAGAAAACAAAACTCACTGCTGTTGAGTCAATTCTGACTCATAGCAACCTCATAGGACAGAATAGAACTGTTCCATAGAGTTTCCAAGGAGTGCCTGGTGGATCTGAACTACCGACCTCTAGATTGGCAGCCATAACAGCTAACCATTAACCACAACACCACCAGGGTTTCTAGGGCTAAGAAAATACACAGCAGTAGAAGGTAGAGAGCCTCGATTTCAGTTCTAGTTCCATTACTAAGTAGCTTGTAAAATCCTGGGTAAGTCATGGACCTCTCTATGTTACACTTTTCTTACTTGTAAACTGAAAATAAATCATCACTGTCCATCCTATATCAGAAGAATGCTGGGAGATATAACTGAGGTCATGGCTAGGAATATGCTTCAGAAAATCCTCTTCTCTGTAAAGTTTTCTCATGACACTATCATCTCTCTTCTTTGATCTCATACAGCACATATCCTTTGTCATTCAAATTATTCCAATTAGTACTTTTTTTTTAATGATGTGTTCTTATGTCTCCTTTTCTGAACTGTAAACCACATGAGGCAGGAACCATGTCTAACTTAATCTAGTATTCAACACATTTAGCACAGTGGTCAACACATATGCACTCAACAACAAACAATGGTGCAAGAAAAAAGTACAAAGAGTACAAGATGCACAAAGATTTGAGATGAGGAGGAAAATAAAGATACTATAAATCATAAAGGTTAAAAGCTATATAACTGCATACATACTGTTCACCTCCCAGATAATAGGGGTATTATTGCACACTACCTGTATAATCATATAAGTCTCAAGTAGAAATTGTGACATGGCTTTCAGTTGCATTCTGGGATAGGGCTAAGTTTGATAGGCCAAAGGGAAATGAACTAGAAATTCATGGTCCTTGGTACTTCAAGAAGCCATATAAGATCCTGACCAAGTCTTAGATAGGGGGGAAGAAAATCCTGTTGATGTGACACATTGGGAATAAAAGTCTTCAGCCTATCTTGGTCTTTGGCCTCTTACGGGTTCTTTTCAGTAGCCCTGACCAGGAAGCATCACAAGGTAGCCCCAGTAGCGCTCTACTGAGTCACAGAACCTACTGTTTGCCTGTCTTATACTTTAATCCTCTCCACATCTCTCCCTCTGCCCAATCCACTCCAGACTTTGGGGTTGTACTCACACTGAAGTTTTTCCTTCACTTCTGTGCCACAGAGACATGCAATGCCAGTCTTAAAGGACAACGCCCGCATCTTTCCACTGCGGCCACTAGGATTAAAAGCAGAGGCTGAGAATAAATGTAAGAAGTTAATGTCTTTTTTCCCAACAAAGCTCTGTGTCAAACATGGCCCAAGCTGAGGTGGGTCCTGGTCCACCATGGGAGCAACCTCTCTCCACTATGCCCATTTCTGGGTATCCCACTGAATTTCATACTGGAGACTCCAGGGCTTAAAGACCTTACCTATCAAAAACATTCAGGAGCCAATTGAGGCTCATGTCCACACAGAGCGGCACATTGACGAGGATGCCTCTTTCTTCCTCCAGTCGCTCATATAAGGCAGTGAGGCAGTGAATGACCTCCACTACGTCCATCACATGTTCACTGGCCTGCAGATCGTGTTCATTGAAGATATCAAGGGCTGTGGTTAAAGTTACAAGGTCCACTGGGAAAAAGAAGGAGGGGAAAAAAATATAGCCAAAAACAGAACCTCAGGGGTTAGACAAGGAGATATGGTCATCATTATCACCAAATTTGACTCAATTCAAACCAAATTCAACACAAGGAGAGGAAAGGCAGAAAAGACTCTCTAAATTAACCCAAGATGTTTCTATACCCACATGTTCTTTATTTGACATCATTTTTAAGAAGATGGTAGGATGTGAGTTAACTCATCTCCTATATTGTATTAACTCCCAAGTGACTGGATCTTATCTTTTTTTAAATCGTGCATTAGGTGAAGGTTTATCTCAAGTTGATTTCTCATTCAAAATTTGTACATATATTGTTTTATGACTCTGGTTGCAATCCCCACAATGTGACAACTCATTCTCCCTTTCCACCTCAGATTTCCAGTATCCACTAGATCAGCTCCTGTCCCTTTCTGCACACTTATCCTGCTTTTAAAGGAGCTTCCCATTTGGTCTCGTATATCTGAATGAACTAAGAGGCACATTACTTGCATGTATTGCTTTTTGCTTTACAGCCCTGTCTGATCTTTGTCCAAAGAGTTGGATTTGGGAATGGTTTCAGTTCTGGGTTAAGAGAGTGTCTGGGGGTTCCTCAGTCTCTCCCAGATCATTAAGTCTGGTCTTTTTACATGAATTTTAATTCTGTTCTACATGTTTCTCCTGCTTTGTCTGGGACTCTCTGATATGTTCCCTGTCAGGGCAGTCATTGGTAGTAGCCAGGCACCATCTAGTCCTGGTCTCAGGCTGGTGGCATCTCTAGTTCATGGGGTCCTTTAGTCCTTCGGGCTAGTACTTTCCTTGTGTCTTTGGTGTCTTTATTCTCCTTTGCTCCAAGTGGGATGGGACAAATAGATATGTCTTAAATGGCCACCCACAGGCTTTTAAGACTCCCGAACACTATTCAGAAAATTAGAATGTAGAACATTTTATTTATAAACCATGTTAGGCCAATCGACCTAGATGTCCCCTAGGACTATGGCCTCTAGGCCCCAGTCTCAGATACCCTGTTCCTCAAAGCCTTTGGATGTGTCTAAGAAACCTCTTTGCTTTTGCTTTGGTCTAGTTACGCTGACTTCCCCTGTATCGTATATTGTCCTTCTCTTCACAGAAGTTGCCCCTTGTCTACTCTCTAGCTAGTGACTTCCCCTCCCACTCCCTCGCTACCCTCATAACCATCAAAGAATACTTTTTTCTGTGTTTGACTGAATCTCATTTTAGGCTGTGCTACCTTTACACATGTTTGAACTGAAACTAAGCTTGTCCTTGAACCTTGTTCTGAGTGAGAAGCTGGACACTGGTTATGAAGGTTCAGGTATGACTGAATAAATGTGACATATCTCAGGAGCACTTTTTAATTAGCTCTAATGTTGGAATCCTAGCCAGACATGGCTGGGCCACGAAGCTTTAATGGACAGTGTCCCTAAGAAAGGCAAGAAGCCACATTATATTAGTAGCCACTTCATCTCCTAACCACTGGCATTTACTTCAACAATTCTGCTGATACATCCAATAAACCTCAAACGGCAAAAGAACACAAGCACCTGGTGACTCCAAATCGTGAGCTGGGATAATTCCTGCCACAGAGCACTTACTTCATTACCCATGTTGGGCAGGGAAAAACGGATGAGAAGGATAGCTCTGGGTTAATCTGGCAGTTGGTCTGGGGTTGAGGGAGAGTGGAAGGACCTAGAGAAAAGTAGGTGTCCACAGCCAACATATGTCACTGTTAAGAAAGTTCACACCGGGTGGGATGAAGTGAAAAACAGTAGGCACATGAATAATAGTAGGAGTAGCATGAAGGCTATAAGAAAAATGTGATGGGACACGTACAGCGCAGTGCCTTCTGGACTCGGCGTAGCTTCATGGCAGTGCGATAAGCTGAGAACTTAATGTTGTTCAGATCAGCTGCAAAGAATGGAAAGAAACCCATTCAAATTAGGGAAATTAAAACCACAACAAACATTGCCTATGGGGCACTGAGCTTCCAGTGAGGGCGATGGAATAATTTGGAAATGGGTAGTGCTGATGGTTGCACAGCACGATAGGTGTAATCAATGTCACTAAACTGTGCATGTGAAGAATGCTGAAATGACAAATGTTTTTGTTATATGTATATGTATATATACTTACAGAATTTTTAAAAAACTGGTTTATAAAAACACCACCACCACTACCGACACAAATATAATTTTATACCCACTATAATGGCTAGGGAGCCTTAGTGCAACGGTGGTTAAGAGCTCTTGGCAGTTTGAATTCACCAGCTGCTCCTCAGAAACTCTATGGGGGCACTTCTACTCAGTCCTATAGCGTCACTACGAGTTAAAATCGACTTGACTGAAATGGGTTAAGTTTTGGTTCAGACTAGCAAAAAAATAAAAGTCTGACAGTAGCAAGCATCAATAAGAATGTGGACAAACAAGAATTGCTGGTGGAATTGTAAATTAACACAATCACTTTGGATAAAAAGTTGGCATTACCTAGAAAAATTGAGCATCCACATATCCTATAATCCAGGTAGCTATGTTTCCTAGAGCAGTGATTTTCCAATGTTTCTAACCAAGACTCATAGTAAGAACTTCATTTTCATTTTATATCATGACTGAGTACACACACACGCACACACACACACAACAGTACACGCACATGTGTATATGTGCATACATAACTGAAACAAACATTTCAGGAAACAGTACCTAACCAGATTTGATTGAAAACATTACAAAATTAGTATTGAATATGACTCTTGCTAAGTCTCTGTTACACTTCCATACATATTTTCTGGTCTCTCTCAATTTTCTAAAATGCTCTCACAATGTATTAAAATGATTTTATGACCTGTAGACTGAAAAACATGCCCTGGAGAAATTCTTGTACAAGTGTACCAGAAAAAAAGTACAAGAACTTCTGAGCAGCAGTATAGTACTTACTAGCTCCAAACTAGAAACAAACCAAATGTCCATCAACAGTAGAATGGCTAATAAAATGCGGTATGTACAATGGAACAGTCTACAGCAATGTAAATGAACGAACTATAGTCACATGCATCAACATGGATAATATTTGTAACATAATGGTAAGAGCCCATTCATAGCCAAAGAAAAAGCAAACGAGAGTCACTCACAATCACTGTAGCCTCGACAGTGTCTTTCAAAGTGGATGACACTTCACATCTATAAGCGTAATTTCTTAACGTGATGATCAAATGGCCCAGGGGAAAATATAGAGCCTCGAACTAAGTGATGGATGGAGGGGAAAGGAAGGAAGGGCACCAGAGGAAAGGACGAGGCGCTCACTTCCTTCCGCTCTCACCACTTGTTAAATGGAATTCCCTCATAGTCTTATAGGACAGAGACATTTGTATACATCCCCACCCTACAGAGGAACCCTTACATTCTTACCTAGGGTTTGGTATAATTCGGTCATCTTGGGATGGTCCCAGCATGTGGTCTGGGCCTGGTGGCTACAAATAAAAGTGTCAATAGCACGAGGGTGCACAAAACCTTCCTCTCCCCCAACACACACACATACCACAGAGTGATTAGATTCTATGCAAAAAGCTGCAGGATCCAAGGGTGAGCCTTGAAGATCCCAAAGTACAAGGGATCTGTCTTTAACCTGATCGAATTTTGACCTCTTGAGATGAGTAAGGGGAAAGACTAGACTGGATGGGGGAATCCCAACAGACAAGCAGTGACAGGGACATGTCGAAAAAAGGCAGGTGAGGGAAGGGGTGGTCAGGTGACTGACCCGCTTCTGAGTCAGATGGTCACTCACTTGATATAATAGGGAACTTTATTGGGTGAAATTGCTCTTTCCCAGGGAACCTGGACGGAGGCTGGTAAGAGAGAAGAGAAAGAGAAAGAAAGCTAGCTTCTGGTGCTCTTCAGGCCTCTGGCCATTCCTGTACTCTCTCTTCCCAAAGAGATGATCAAGTCTGAAGCGGATGTCTGACTCGTTGAGAATGGAGTAAAACTTCTAATGAACAAAATTCTCTCTCTTACATTATACAGCAAGGGATGACGGGATTGCCACTGATACCCTAACATAGCAGAGACTGGTCAAAGGTGGGTACAGGAATACTTGGCCTTGACCACCCTCGTAATTCTCTCCCTGAGCGGGTTGCCATTTCTACACATTCATTTGCAGGCAGCTAGTGTAGCTGTGGATATGAGGCGGATACCATTTTCCTCATGAGACTCAAAGCCTTCCCCTCAGAATGTTAAGCTTCTCAGTCCTGTGGGAGAGTAAGAACTAGTACTGCCCATTTCTCTCTCTGGTAAGAAGCTCTGGAAAAGCATGCCTCTCTCTCTGCCTTGTGTCTTTATCTCCTGAATGCTCCAGGAGAGGCCCAAGTTACCTGGCCAACCACCTGGTTGACGTTGCCCTGGGCACAACAGCCCGCTGCAAGCATAGCTGCATGCTAGTGATTTTAACAGTAATAATAAAAGCCTCAGTTAACATTTCTTGAGCTTCTACTATGTGCCAGATACTATGTTAAATGCTTTGTGTATATATCTAATTTTCACCTGTATATTCTCACTGAAGTGAGAATGGTTGATGTGCTTAGTTGTTAACCCAAAGGCAGTTTGAGTCCATCCAGAGGCACCTCAGAAGAAAGGCCTGGCAATCTAGTGAAAACTCAGCCATTGAAAACCCTATGGAACATAGTTCTATGCTGACACACATGGGGTCGCCATGAGTCAGAACTGACTCTACAGCAACCTGTCACTGGTTATATTCTCATGAGCTCCACTGCCATCACCCTGGCCTGAGCCACTATAATCCTTTGCCTGGGTTTTTTCAGTAGGTCTTCTAATAGGCCTCCCTGCTTCTACTCTTATATTCCCAAAATCTATTCTCAACACCCTGACTTTTTTAAAATGTAAGTCGGATCATGCTATCCGTCAGCTCGTATCCCTCCAAAGGTTGTCCACTCCACTCAGAATAAAAGCTGAAGTTCTTACCATAACCTCCAAGGCCCACCGTTGTCTGACCTCCTGCTACCATTCTGAGCTCATTCCTTCTTTCCCTCTTTGCTCACTTCCACAGCAGCCTCCTTGCTGTTTCTCAGGCATGCTCCTGCCTTGAGGTCTTAAAAGCTACTGTTTCCTCTGTCTTGTATGCTCTCCCCTTGGGTATCCAACATGATGCATTCCTTCATCTCCGTTAGCATTCTGCTCAGTTGTCTCCCTTTCAGTGAAGCCCTTCTTTTCTTTTGGTCTTTTGTTTTAAAAAACATTTTATTGTGCTTTAAGAGAAAGTTTACAATCCAAGTCAGTTTGTCCTATAAAAACTTGCACACACATTGCTATGTAACTCTAGCTGTTCTCTCCACAGTGTGACAGCACACTCCTCCTTTCCAGCCTGTATTTCCCATGTCTGTTCAACCAGCTCCTGTCCCCTTCCACCCTCCCATCTCACCTCAGCGAGGTCCTTCTTAACCATCTTATTCAAGATTGGAATGTCTCTTGCCTTAAGCCTAGCACTCTGTATTCACGCCTTTCTTGCATTAATTTTTTCCATAGCACTCACCACCAACTGATGTTATGTGTATTTTTTTTACTTAATTTGTTTACTGTCTGGCTTCCCTCACTAGAATGTAAGCACTACAAATCTAAGGATTTTTGTCTCTTTTTTTCACTGATGTATCCCCAGTGCCTAGAACAGTATCTGGTCCATAGTAGGCCCTCAATAAATACTGATGAACAAATAATGTCATTTAATTTATTACCCTATGAACTAGAAAATGCTTTTGTCCTCTTTTTCTCAGATGGGAAATTGAGGCCCAGAAAGGTTAAGCTACTTTTCCAAGCTTGTGCAGCTATTAAGTTGAGAAGCTATGACTCAGATTTAGATCTGTCTGATTTACGAGCCTGTGAACTGCTCTACCATACTGCTTTAACATTTCTGTGTCTTGGATGCCAAGGTACACTGAGATCCTACCAAGGCCCCCAAGGACAACAGTAGATTCTCTTGGAAGGTGGCTGAGATTCTGCAAGTAAAGTCTAGTTTGGCTCACGTACAGGACAGGAAATGCTGTGACCCTGGCCCAAAGTCCCGGTGGGCATCCTGGAGCTGCTTAAGCCTCTCATTAACTGACACCTATGGAAAGAAGAGGGAAGGTGTAAGTGGATTCATGCCAGGTATTTAACATGGAATTTCTAGGCATCACCAGGTGTCTCCACGAATTTCCTCATAGATGGGCTCTTCTCCAGTTCCAGCTCCTTCTACCATCACCCACCCAGCCTCTCTCCCCACTGCCTTCACAGCACACCAAGGACCAGAGAAGAATATCCTTAATTCTGGTCATTGTCACTCTTCATTTGCCCTTGTCTACACTGAGTGCCCAAATCTAGACAGGCCTCTCATTGCTTCATTTCAAACACTCCCTACAGCTTGGAGGTTAAGAGTCCTGCTCCCTTGCCCCAAATTCTGCTACTCTTTTCCCATGTAGGTCCCATTTCAATATCCCTGCATTTCCTTTGTGCCTGGAGAAGTTTCCCCTCTCCTAAGTCTAGTTTTATTAAGGCTCTTCCTCATGGCTCAGTCCAGGCTGCTCGTCTACCTGTAGCTGTTTCCACCGGACGTTGATCTGCTCCAGAGCCCGAGAATTCTCCAGTGACAAGTGCACATCAGAAATAGCAAGCTGGTGGGCCAAATCATTTACCAACTTCACTCCATCTTTCATGGGGGAGAAATCGTCTTTGAAGAGCTGTATGAGCAGAACCCAGGTTGCATGGCAGACAAGGAGTGGGAAGAAAGAATCATTAGTCATTCCCTTGAACTCCTCCTTCCTTACCCAGAGGTTATACTTCTCCGCTACAACCTAGGCACTTGCCTATTAAGGTAACCGGACCAAGGCATGGGTGGCCACTGTTCTTACCCTCTCCCTCTCCTCCTTTCAGAAAACACCAGGGAAAGAAAAGACAAAAGAAAAGAGGAGACTGCACCAAATCAGCCCCCAAATCCAGCAGTGTAAACTGAGCAAGGCCCAGTTGTAGAACACATTGACAATGGAGTCTCAGCAACAGGAAAATTGTCAAGATCTGAGAAGAGCATCAGGTCGCAGAGTGGGCCATAGCCAGGTAAAGGGGACCTGCATACCTTAATAGCCTGGATGTGTTCTGGGAGTGAATCAATGAAGAGATCCCCAATGGGCTCCCATGTAGCTCGGACTCCCTCAGTCTGGGTCAGAGTTGTGCTTAATTCTTCCATTGCCCCTTGGATCTCCAATAGTTGCTCCAGAGTGCGTTCGATGTGTCGGTGCTGGTCCACACAGCGTGCTGTCAGCTTCTCCCATAGTTCACTGGCCACTGTTGCCTGCTTCCACACAAAGCGGCTAAGATTCTGAATCCGTTTTCTGGGGGTGGTATCTACAAGGGAAGGCAAGAAGCCAGGTCAGTCAGGCCAAGCAGGCAGGAGTAGCTCAGAGGCTGGGAAAAAAACAAAGGCAGGTCCTTACAAAATGTACGTGTGGGTGTGGGGCGTGCATGTGTGCACATGCACGCACACATGTCAGTGTATATACAAACCAAACGAGCCCGCTGCCACCAAGTCAGTTCTGACTCATAGCGACCCCATAGAACAGAGCAGAACTGCCCCATAGAGTTTCGAAGGAGTACCTGGTGGATTCAAATGGCCAACCACTTGGTTGGCAGCTGTAGCACTTACGCACTATATCACCAGAATTATGTAATCATAGTCAAGCACATTTTTCCATGGTTGAGCTTTTTTGCATGTTCAGTTTAATTTCAGGTTTAGTCTTTTTAAATTTTTATTGTGATTAAATGAAAGTTTAGAATCCAAGTCAATTTGCCATATAGAACCCTGAACACATGCCTCTGTCCCACTCTGTCAGATTTAGTCTTTAATTAAACTTTTTATTTTGAGATAAGTGTAGATTCACATGCAGTTGTAAGAATCATACAGAGACATCCTATGAACACTTTATTTCATTTCCCTAAATGGCCACATCTTGCAAAACCATCATACAATATCAGGACCAGATATTGACATAGGCAGAACCCACCAATCATTCAGTTTCCTAGTTTCACTTATATTCTTGTGTGTGTATTTAGTTTTATGCAATTTTATTGCATGTGAAAGCTCATGTATCTATCATCACAGTCAAAACACTACATTCAGTTTTATATACTTTTTTCTACCTTCTATATCATGAGGATTTGCCCCTATTCTTAAATTAGAAAAAGCCAAGGTAAATAGCTAAATATTTTAAGAGGTATAATAAGGCAGGAAACCCTGGTTGCATAGTGCTTAATGCTATGACTGTAACCCTAAAGATCAGTGGTTCACATCCACTAGGTGCTCCTTGGAGACCCTACGGGGGCAGCTCTACTCTGTCCTACAGGGTCACTATGAGTTGGAATTTACTTGACAGCAACGGTTTTGGTTTGGGGTTATAGTGAAGTAAATCATCCCAAGTCATCTTCATGCAATCCTGGGATACGATTTTGCATTAGTGTCTGTTGCTCATATCAGTCTAAAGAAGTGAGACGTTTCATGAAGGCTCAGCCAAGAAGAGGTTAGTATAACTTGCCCAACTTTTCCACCTAGTCTTCTAGCTGTAGGCATCCACTTCCTCCCTCAGACATCTCCTCAGAAGCTGATTCAAAGCCCCAAATCTCCAGGCTAGTTTGAACTGTTCCTGCTTTCTCTTGAGCTTAGCTTATCTGAGGCCCCTTGCACAGCAAGTTAAACACTAGCCGTCCTGCTGATGGGTTAGAAGCAAGCTGATGGTAAATAGTAATGACAAAGGGCTTTATTAATGAAAAGTCCTTCCAGGCCCTCTTTGTAGACTCACTCTCTTCACCTTTCTGGAGAAGGATCAGTATCAAAGAACCAAGTCACATTTCCTCTCAAATGTTATTACATAACTTTTCAGATTTTAAAAATGTCTTTTACTTAATCCTTAGGGGACACCGAGTTTCTTTTAAGGGTGATGGAAAAATTTAGTAACAGTTAATGGCAATGGGTAACCTGTTGGAAACGTATAATATCACTAGATTGTACATGTGACGATTGTTGAAATGGCAAATGTTTTATTAACTACATATCAACCGAAAAATAAAAAAATAAATATGCTCCAGCAGAAATAAGTTTTTTGGAGGTTGTTTTTTTATGAAGAGTTTCTTTTGTGCTGGTTGATTAAAGCATTGATAGATGTCTCTCTGTGTTGAAATAAAGCAGCATGTCTTCTCAAGGACACTACTACTCCTTTTATTCCCTGAGTCAGTTTAATTCATTTGAGCTTCTTTTTCTTTTTCATGTATGATTAAAGGCCATACATGATGCTCCAGAGAGCCACATACTGCTTTAGGCCACATGCTGGTCACCCTGCTCTAGACTCTGTTCCCTTGGCTTTTTCTTGCAGTCTGAATCCTGTTCCTACCAATTTTGGACTCCTTGGAGAAAATTACCCTCCTAGATAACAGCAGAGAAAATAGTTTTAGTGCAGGTAGGAACCCATTTAGTGGTATACAGATCAAGAAGGGAGAAGAGAGGAAAATACCCACCTTTACTCTCAGACTGGGGCTCCTCTAATTCTTCAAATGGGTGCTGGGACAGGAAGGCCTGAGCTGACTCTAGCACAGAGTAGATATAGGGGCCGCGAGCCTTGACCTCTTCCATAAAGGCCTGTAAAGGTTAGCAATACGTGGTCAGCAGGGAAAGAAAGTCAATCACTCTAAGTTCCCTCCTGCAATTGACAACCTTTCTTCTCTTCAATGACACTTGATCCTTTGCCACTATCATGCAGTTTGGGGCTATCCAGAAAAAAAGAGGTGTAGTCTTTGCTATAAGCCATTGCCATTGAGCCCATCTCACTCAGAGCAACATTGTAGAAAACCAGAAGCAAACTCGCTGCTGTCGAGTCAATTCCGAGTCATCGCGACCCTATAGCTCAGAGTAGCGCCTGGGGCATTAGAACTGCTTACCTTTTGGTTAGCAGACATAACACTTAACCACTACGCCATCAGGGTTTCCAGCAACACTACAGGACAGAGTAAAACTGCTCATAGAGTTTCCAAGGCTGTAAATCTTTCCAGAAGCAGACTGCCACATCTTTCTCCCAGGAAGTGGACAGTGGATTTAAACTGCTGATCTTCCGGTTAACAGCTGAGTACTGCACCACCGAGGCTCCTAGTCCTAGCCCTTCCCATAGGCAGGGGAATAAATTTCTGACACTGGAAGAATTTAGTATGAAATGGGTCTGTTGATGCCACAGAGGGTGTCCCTAGGTGGCACAAATGGTTAAGCACTTGACTATTAACCAAAAGGTTGGTGGTCTGAACCCACCCAGAGACATCCTGGAAGAAAGGCCTGGAGATCTGCTTCTGTAAGATCACAGCCACAAAAACAGTTTTACTCTACAACAAATGGGGTTACCATTTGTTAGAACCGACTCAACAGAGCCTATCTGTTGCTGCTGCTGCTGCTGCTGCTGCTGTTGTTCTATGCTGCAGGATAGAGAGAAGTGTGGAGGATCTTCGGCTGGGACTCTTGGCTCTCTAGAGGACTCAGAAAGTCCCCTGTAAGGAGCTTAGAGAATTCAAAACCAGAATGAGCAGGATTTGTATTCAGTTTTTAATTAAACTTTTGTTGAAATATACACAGAGAGAGTGCACCAGTCATGAAGTGTACATCTTGATGAATTCTCAGAGAGTGATTCCATCTGTATAATCAGTACTAAGATCAAGAAAGAGTAATCTTCCAGCATCCCGGAAGGCCCCTTCATGCTTTCTTCTAGGCACAATACTATACTTATAAAAAGAAAGAAAAACAAAAAGCAGTTGCCATCAAGTTGATTCAGACTCATGGCCATCCTGTGTGTATCAGAACGTAACTGTGCTTCACTGGGTTTTCAACGGCCATGACCTTTCAGAAGCAGATCACCAGGACTTTCTTCTGAGGAACCTCTGGGTGGGTCTGAACCGCCAACGTTTTGGTTAGTAGTTGAGTGCTTAACCAATAGCACCACCCAAGGACTCCTAGCCCATCCTTACCCCTCCAAAAGAAAAGTAGTGACCTTCAGCTAGATTCCAAATCATAGTGATTCCATGGGTGTCAAAGTAGAACTGTGCTCCATAAGGTTTCCAATAGATATTACTTGGAACTAGATTGCTAGGCCTTTCTTCCAAAGTGCCTCTGGGTAGACTTGAAATTCCATCCTTTTGTTCAGCCTCTGAGCATGCTAACCTTTTGTACCACCTGGGGACTCCTTACCCCCAGAGGTAACCTGACTTAAATTCTGACTTAATTCTGACTTAAAATACCACTGACTGCCAAGCCAGCCAAGTGCCGTCTTATTGCCTATTTTTGAATGTTCTATGAACAGAATCTTGCAGTATGTATTCTTTCTGTATGTGGCTCTTTTTTACTTAATATTTCATCTGAAAGATTCATTCCTGTTGTATATATACTTTATTTTCTTATCATATTGTTTTCCACTCTGCATTTGTTTCAAAATACTGATTGCTATTTTCTGATTACAAAGGTGATATATGTCACAGAAATCTTAGGAATTTCATAAAAACATGGAGAAAATGAAAAACTACTCTAATCTCATCACTTAGCATTAACCACTCTTAGCATTTTGATATATTTCCTTCCTGTATTTTTGTTTGTGTACATACACACATACATGCTTCTTAATACAATTTTAAGATCCACTTGTACACAGTCTTTTTGTTGTTTCTTAGTTTGGGTTTTTTTTTTTTTTTTTTTTTGCTTAAAGTTATGTTATGGTCTTTTTTCCCTCAGGATCACAAGATTATAAGGGAATCCAGTATTTCATGTGAGGCATGAAGAGGAAAGATTTGACTTATTCTGTGGAGAGATGCCCACGGACAGAACTGCATGCTGCCCCCTATTACTTTAAGAGTCTAAGCAGAGTCTGGGTGCCTGTCTGTCAGGGTAGTGAGAAGAGGTGCTTGGCCAGCTGAGACGGGAAGTAAGATGGCGTCCATAGGTCAAACCTACCGCATGTATCTCCTTCTCCTGTTGCACCAGGGCTACATCCCCTTGGAGAGGCAGCTGAGCTGACAACTCTTCGTCTTTTTGGCTGAGCCAGTCAATAATCTCTTGGAGAGGGAGCTGAAGCTTTCCACTGTGGTCTGAGAAGGCCTCTAGGCGAGCACTGCACACAATGGTTAAGACCAATGATTTTCAATTTTCTTCCTTAAGTGGCAAAACATTTTTTTTCCCAAGCAAATGCTCATGTGGAATTTGAGTATGTAACACAGATTAAAGAGAAGCTAGTCTGGTTGAGAAAACCCTGGTGGCATAGCAGGTTAAGTGCTACATCTGTCAACCAAAAGGTCGGCAGTTTGAATCCACTAGGTGCTCCTTGGAAATTCTATGGGGCAGTTCTACTCTGACATATAGGGTCACTATGAGTCAGAATCGACTCAATGGCACTGGATTTGGGTTTTTTGGTTTAGTCTAGTTGGAGTAGGAGAAGGCCAGGTCAGTCCCTCTCATCCATCCACAGAAGTCCTGGAGACATCACCATGGAGCATGGTACTAAAACCAGAGGGTAGGACCATGCCTGGGGTGTATCCCAAATGTGTCTGAATAAAAATGTCTCCACACGGCTCTCAGTTAATTCCATTGCATGACCAGCATCAGGCTGGAGAGGGTAGAAAACTGAGCTAAGGCATTAGGGGATGACAGCCACCTGGTTCTTCTGCTCAACCCAAGGCTACTCAGAGCCTACCCTCAGAGCATAAGGAATGTTGTTAAGTGGAAAGGGTAAGCTGAGGGGCTGTGTCTCCACCCACACATGTTTAAGAAGACATAAGAATGTAAGTAGCTGAGGGTCCTAATAGATGATAGCAACATAAGCTAGAAGGTTGAGATAAGGAAGGAGAAAAATGTGTGTCATATAACGATCTCTGTCTGCGGCCCCCTACAAATGCACCATGAGGTGAGGCCCAAGTAGTAGGAAGCTGGAAGCTGGCCAAGGCTATATGTAGTCATCAAGCCCATTTCCCCTTAGCTGATAATGACTATATTTATTCATTGCCTCTCTACCACCTGAGCCAAGTCCTTTACATAAATTATTGCTTCAGCGAATTCTCACAGCATTATGAAGTAGGCACTATTATTGCCCAGAGAGGTTAAGTAATTTGCCCAAGGTCACACGGTTATGTCACTAGTAAAGCTATGATTTGAACACAGGTTTGTCTGACTTCAGAGACTGTATTCTTTCAGTTTCTCTACAGTGCCCCATCCCTTCCAGGGCGCAGGAGTTTGGGCTTTGATTACAGAGGTGGGAAGAAGTGGTGGTGGGGGGGAGGAAACAGAGGGGTAGGGGAAAGAACAAAACTCACTGTTGTCGAGTCAGTTCAGTCAATTCCAACTCACAGTGACCCTGTAGGACAGAGTAGAACTGCCAAGGAGCACCTGGTGGATTGAACTACTGACCTTTTGGTTAGTAGCTGTAGGGTTTTTTTGCCACCAGGGTTTTTCATATCTTACTTGAATCCTCACCACAATGCCATGAAGTACTTAAAGACTGATGCACAGGCTGAGAGGATGAAGCAAGTGCAGCAGCAAAGGGGGCCCAACATCATCCAAAGTGGTTCCCTAAAGCCCCTGTTTCTAGGGGTCAGGCCTTACCGGAGGTTGTGCGACTTCTTTTTTATTTCATTCCAACAGAGATTCATGGCTGCTGATTCCAGGGGTCCAGAACCACGAATAGATCCGTTAAACAGTTTTGGGCTTAGGCAGGGAACCCCAGCACCATCCTTAGGAGGCACAGGGGCAGTGGTAGCAGCTCTAACCTGGATAGAAACACAGACATCCAAGCATACAGACAGCTATGATCCCTAGAGACGGAACTTGTGTGAGAGCTCAGAATTCCTAGCCTCTGTGTATGTGTTTATAGGGGAGGGAGTGCCAGGCCCTCTCTTGGTCAAGATCAGTTCCATGTAACTACTGCTGACTACTTTCATTAGCAGTACTCTGAGAACTGTAAATTCTGTCAGTGACTACTGCCCAGATGGGATCCTGGGAGTACTTGCTTTGGTCAGCAGTTGCTCAGGATTTTACCCAATCACTGGCAAGTGATAAGCAATTTCCCTCAAGATGAGCTGTAGGCTCATACCTCAGGCTCTACAGTTCACCCAACCTTATAGAAAAGAAAGCTATAAGGATTCAGAGAGGGAGTAGACTAACCAGAGACTTGTCAGTAGTGGATGTCCCACTTGTCAATGGGACATCGGCCTAGATGTCCCTTCCTTCCTTCTCTAGCTGCATTTCCCACCAACAGTTAGGCAGTATGGAAATATGAGTCCTAAAGAGCAACCCTGCAGGAGACAGTAGACCTGTCAAGGAGCGCCTTCTCGTGGTCCTAAAGAGCACTGCTCGTCCTCCATGGACTGAGAAAGGGCTAAAGCAGCATTTTAGACCCTGATTTCCAAAGTACTCTGCCCAGAGTGAGCAGCTAAGAGACCAGACCATGATGTTGTTAGGTGCTGTCGAGTCAATTCCAACTCAGGGGAGAACTGCCCCATAGGATGTTCGTGGCCGCGAACTTTATGGGAACAGATTGCCAGGTCTTTCTCCTGTGGAGCCTCTGGGTCGATTGAAACTGCTAGCCTTTCAGTTAGCTGTCGAGAACTTAACTGTGCCACCCAGTCTCCTTAGACCAGCCATGGAGACTGCCAGATATAGCCTGGGACCCTCAAGCTCATATAGCCCATTACTTGCTGTCCCTGGCATTGGTAGGGCCCTGGGGGCATTGTGCCGTTTGGGGGAGTAGTGTTGATGCCAAATAGCCCTTAAGAAGTTAGCTACCTACTTACAGCACAGTGCCAGGACCGGCCAGTCAGTGTACAGCGGGGAGCAGAAAGAAGCCGAGCGTGGAGGAGGGAACCACATGCTTGCCTGCCTCCTGTCTACCTGCTTGCCTTCTCCTGGAAACAAAATGGCCCTGCCAGGGGTTGACGCTCCTCTAGTCTCCCCTTTACCCCAAAGCATACTTCTTTCCCATACAAGACTCTCTCCAGGCAATTCAGGAAGCCAGCTGTCCCATGAAAACCACAGCTCTCACTCAGCCACAAATAGAAAAGGAAGAGCGGCTGTGAGAGGAGCCAAGCTCCGAGTCTGTGCATGTCTGCCTGCTGCGGCAGCCTAGTCAGCGTCCTTCCACCGTATGGAGCAAAGCTCTGACTCAGGTGCTCGCTCACTCGGGATGGGGGCGGGCCCACGAGCTGACCCTACCTGTGCTGCCTGGGAGCGCCGCTGCAGGATTGGGCAGCTCCATGGTGATCCCACGGTCCGAATCCTCCTGCCCAGCCTGATGCCTGACAAGGCACAGGCAGAGTCCTGCCAGGCTCTGAGCAAGCCAGTAAGCACAGGCAGAGCTAAGCCAGGCCAGGAGGTGGGAGCCGTCACCCCCTGTTTGTTTACTGACCCCCCAGGAATCTGGAGGGGGCGGCTATGTCAGGATTTGGCCTGTGAATCAGAGCTTTGTCCCTGGGGAATTCCAGCTTTCTCCCAACTGGGCCCGCCACACCGGGGCCAGGATTGCCTTCCCAGGCTGGCAAGGATGGCAGGAGTGGGATTGGGCATTCCATGGTGCTAAGGAGGGGCATGCAGAGAGTAGATTCTGTTGACTTCTTTTCCCTTCCCATGGAAGACACAAAAGACTCACTCTGCTCCAGGGCCACTCCATTTGGGTGACAACCTTTCGTAAGCAATTTTCCCAAGGTCTGGCCAGAGGATTGGCTTCAGAAATATACCTAGATAAGTTAAGCCCTCAGCTAGTAGCTGAAAAGTTGGCTATTTCAACCCACCAAGAGGTACTGTGGAAGACAGGCCTGGAGATCTGTTTCCAAAAGGTCATAGCCATTAAAAATTCTAAGGAACAGTAGTTCTACTCTGCATACGTGAGGTCATCATGAGTTAGAACTAACTTGATAGCAACCAAGAAGGCCATCAGAGGCAGTAAGGGACGTGTGTGGCACACCTAGCAACAGACACATGGAATCGCAGGATTGGGAAACTGGGGCAGCAGAAACCGCCTGAATTGGATTATCCTCAGATGAGTGCAGGGGCCAGAAGATTCATCAGGGTCCAGTGTGTGAAAACAACGGGCTGCTTTGCTCCGCCTTTGGGAAGGCAACAGCAGAGCATGGAGAACCATATCCTTCCAACCTTGCTGTGTTCTGAGGCCAGAGGGGGATGAATAGTCTGACTTCCCCTTGGACCTCTGCAGAGAAGAGAGACAGGAAAATGGACCTCTGTAGCTCCATGCAAGGGTCCAGTGCCAGGGAGGCTCCCGTGCGGTGCCTATGCTGCCTTGGGCAGGGTGGATGGGGCATTACCATAAGCTACTGGCTTGAGGGGCAGGGCCCCTCATGGAAGTAGCTGGTCTTCTCCTTGTGTACCAGATTTGCCTGGACAAAGGTTAACATTCCAAAGCTGGGCCCCCACCCCTCAGCACAGAGAGAAAACCCTATTTTTACCAAAAAGCATTCTGTTCCCATCCTTATTTATCTCCCACAGAGCCTTCTGGGCTTTCCACAGTTCTACATTGTTTCCATACTGAGGCCCACCTACAGGAATAGTTGGAACAGCTGCCTGACCCTTTCTTGGGGTCTGAGGTGGAGCCAACTGCGGTGGATGGGGGATGGCAGGCCAAGAGAGGGGAGAGGCTCTAGCGCAGGGCTACAGCTTCAGGTAGGCTACGATAATTGGGCTCAAGCTAGTCCGTAGAGTCCTCTGGACTGGGAATGCCCCAGAGTTAGAAACAGCCCCCTTGTGACCCAGCCACAACCAAGATGTCCTGGCTCTAGTTAGCCTTTCATTCCTTCCGGCCTCCTCAGCTTTCTGACTGCCACCTAGCTTCTGTACTATTCTCTACCACACTGTTCTTTCTCTTTGCTTTCCCCCTTCAAATCACAAGTCCCACCTAGCAGAGCCAGACAACGTTGTTATTGTTAGGGGCCGTCAAGTGATTTCTACTCACAGTGATTCCATGTGTGCTCCATAGGATTTTCTAGACTGTGATTTTTCTTAAGTTGTACTTAAAATGGTTTACAGAACAAACTGGTTTCTCATTAAACGGTTTGTACATGTATTGTTTTATGACACTGGTTACCAAGTCCGTGACGTTCTTCCTTCTAGTCCTTGTCCCTGGGCTGGTGTGCCCCTTTACTCTCACTTTGTTTTACAAGTCTAGGCTATAATCTTGACAGAAGCATATTGCCAGATCTTTCTCTTGAGGAGCTAGTGGGTGGGTTCAAATCACCAATGCTTAACCATTGGACCACCAGGCTTGCAAATAATGAATAGTAAGCTTTTTGTTTTCCCTTTGCGTATAGCTTGCCTTGTACCTCTGGCTTTTATAGCCAAGAGATTTGCTGCTCACTTCCTGTGCCCCACGGGACTATTCACCCATCTCTTGAACCTTTGACAAAAGTGAGGGCAGTAAATAAGCAAATGACACTGAATAGTGGCAGAGGATGGGCTGGACCTTATCATTCTCAACCACAAAATGAAGCCCTTAGGTGGTGAAGCTTGGTGGAGAGCAGCGAGTAGAAGCCCAGGCTTCTCAATCACTTGATGCTAAAAAAGTCCCAGTGCAGAGAAGGGACAGGTAAACTGGCAGACTCCAAAGTTGACTCTGGCTTTGAGAATATGTAAGGCAATAATTTGTCTCCGGTTAGATGTGGGAAAACACTACAGGCGGACCTGCCTGACTGTCATGGCTCTTGAGACTGACTTTCCGTCATCATTCTCCTGAACACTGGCTCACCAGCACCCACACTCTCCCTCTATCCCTAGTGCCTTTCTCCCCGCTTCCTCCTCCCTGTATATTTAGTTGCAACCTGCAGCACCAGCAGGACTCAGCTCTGTAGACCCATCTGTGAGGCACTAGAAGACACATGTTTCTCATACTTCCATGGCCTCTGAACCCGAAAGTATTGTAGGGCAACTGAAAATACATATGCCGTGCTTCCCCTTTCTCTAGTCAACTTTCCTGTGAACTTGCTTCATTGTCAGGAACGGGGCTGCCCTCTCGAGATTACTGTTTCTCACACACCCTCTAACACCCTCCCCTTCCTACTCACCCTAGCGATATACACAAGCACGCACACACACCGCCACCACCACTCTACATCTTAGGGGAGAAAAGTGAGATGAAAGGTAGGTATGAAGCTCAGGGAACGCTTACTGAGGCTGAGCCTGGAGCAGAGAGTGAGACTAGGGACTTCAGAGGAAGAGCCAATGGAAGAAAGCGACACCTGCGGAATGTGAGGTCTGCTACAGTGAAGGCAAAGGAAGGTCCTTCCCTGTCCTAGGTCTTTCCCTGAAAGAGCACCTTCCTATGGCACATCCCCAGATCTGTATGTCTTGGGAAGCTCACATAGAACTAGCCCCCTTCAGCTACAGTTGGCCATTTGGATTGCCCAGGTCAACAGCCTTCTTTTAACATCACACACCCCACCATCACCACCATAGAAGGCATCAAAACTGATAAGGCATGGGCCAGAAGGAAGCCTCACGCTATCCAAATGGATTCATGTATACGTAGAGTGTCACCGAGCCTCGGGAAATATGGACACCTGTAAGAACTCACACAGATACTTTCTCCACAGGTATGTCTTGTGCTATAAAAATCTCTTACCTGAGGCTGGGGGCAGGTGCTTCTGAGGCTGCTTCTGTGATGGAATTGGTCAGCTGCCCGCCACTCATGACATCGTGGGAGGGTGTAAGGGCATTCCTGCATGACCATAGGTTGCATCAGAATCGAGTCTCATGGAGGGTGAGGATGGGCAGTGTACCCACTATTGGGCATAAGCACCTGGCAGGGTAATAAGGAGAGATTTAGAGTCAAGACCAAACAATAGCCTATGAGCCCAGCACTTAGCCGGAAGAGGCTTGATTTGTTATGTCAATAGTCAAAGCTTACTGACTGTTTTAGTCAGCTAGGGTTGCTCTAACGGAAATACCATAGAGCGGATGGCTTTAACTAAGGAAGGTTTATTCTTACACAGTCAGGCAGGTTATAAGTCCAAATTTTGAATGTCCATTGCAGGAGAAGGCTTTCCCCCTTGTCGGCTCTGGAGGAAAGTCTGGTATTGCATCAGTCTTTGCCCAGGGAGCATCTTGGCACAGGTACCTCAGGCCTGAAGGACACGCTCTTCTCCCGGTGCTGCTTTCTTGATGGTGTGAGGTTCCCAATTCTCCGCTTGCTTCCCCTTCGTTTTATCTCTTGTAGGATGAAAGGATTAAGGGTGGGGCAAGCCATACTCCAGGGACTCTCCCTTTACAGTGGAGCAGGGAAGTGATCCTATGAAGGGATTTGCAGCCCCTCCCTAATCTTTTAACATACAGCACAGGAAAATCACAAAATGGAGGACAGTCACAGAATATTGGGAATCACGGCCCAGCCACATGGCTACACATATTTTGGGGGGACACAATTCAGCTCATGACACTGACCTACTCAATAGTTTGCTCAGGTCACCATCTACCATTGTTGTTTCTTGGTAGGTGTGACTCAGTCTGACAGGGCAAAACTGCCCCAGGTTTTCTTCACCCGTAATCTTTATACAGGAGCAGAACACCAAGTCTATTCTCCCACCACTGGGTTAGCATTACATTAGCAGTTTAACAATCCAGTTGTTAAGCCACCATGGTTCCTGATGCACCTCAAAGGACTTTCTTTAATTACTTATTAAGGGAGTATATATTGTTTACCTACTGTGTGCTTTGTGCCAGAGAGAAACAACAATAAAGAAAACCTCATCTGTGATGTCTGAAATCCCACAACCAGCAAGAAGAGGGGAGGAAGATTAGTATTGTAAATTGATAATTATGGTAGAACGAGTATGTGGCTAACACTACAACTGAGGCTTGGCCAGAAAGCTTGGGAAACACAGAGTGGTGAACAGTTAACTCTGAGATTGCCCCAAAGTCTCAAAAAGACTGCACTTGCACTGAGTGTTGAAGGATAAGTAGATGTTTGCATGTACAGAAAAGAGAAGGGCATTCTGGTAAAGGACTTTCCTCTGTGCAAAGGCACATGTTACAGAAAGGCAGAGCATATTCAGAAAACAGTGGTTTCAGTATGAGTAGAGTTTTAGGCGGCACAGAGAAGAAAAAGACATGGTGTCTGCTCCTGAGAAGTTCACAGCCTCATACAGCGAGAACACACACAGAAAAAACAGAGTGTATCTTGCATTCATAGAAGTATGAAGACTGCCAATTAAGCTCACAAATTCATCTTAGAAAAAGTGTTACATACCTCATTGCTGAGTGTCACTTTGGTCACTTTTGAAGTATTCCTCTTGGGAAGCTGCGCACTGATGCCAGCACCTAGTCCACCCTTCGAAGCAATTTTGGAACTCTTTTTCTGGAATGGCCATCAGAGCTGTCATCATATTAGTGCTGATGTCCTGAATTTCATCAAGATGTCTTCCTTTCAATATTTACTTTCTCTTCAAGTAAAAACAAAAGTCATTGGGGGCCAGATCAGGCACGTAGGTCTAAAAACTCCCTCACAGGCAACTACATAATTAAGTGTGTGAACTTGCCACCTTGCCACTGTGGCCAATGGCCATTCCAGAAAGAGTTCCAAAATTACTCTGGTGGGTGGACTAGGTACTGGTATCAGTGCATACCTTCCCAAGGGGATTACTTTGAAGATGATCGTAGTGAAATTTAGCAATATGTAGCACTTAGAACAATTAAGTTCGTGTACTTAATTGTTAGACCTCGTATTTATAGGATGAATCAAAGGGACAAATGAGGGAAAGGTGAGTTTTAACTGGGAATGCCAGGAAAGGTTTCCCTAGTGGAAATATTCTGGATGTGAATCATAAATGAGAAATTGGGTTGTTGATTAGGCAAAGATGTTTAAAAAAAAAAAAAAAAACCAAATGGCATGAAATAAAACGTATGGTGTGCTCAGTGCAACCAGAGTATAAGGTGGGTGCCTTGTACAGAGCAGCAGAAGATAAGGCTGAAAAATGAGACTGTGGCCAAATTATGTCATGCCTTGGATGCTAAGTGAAGATTCCAGGCTGCATTTTATAAACAATGGGGAGGCACTGAGGATTTTAAGCAGAGGAGTGACTTGATTAGCTTTGCATTTTAGAAGGAGCCCTCTGGTTTTCTTGTGGAGTGATTCTCTCAAGGGAAGAATCCATTAATAAGTTACTCTAACATCCAGGCAGTTGCATCAAGGATGGACTAAAGAACATGAATTTGAGATACAGTGAAGAGCTAAAATGTATCAGGCTTGGTAATCAGTTGGATGTGAAGGATGAGGGAGGTGAGGAAGTCAAAGACTTCTAATTGGAAACCTGGGTGGACATTGTTGCCAACAGAATGGTAAAGAAGAAAAGAAAAAGAGCAAATTTGGTGTGGTTGGGCATGAAGGTGGTCTTGCATAATAAGTTATTTTTGAGACATGTTGGGCTTTGATGTCAGGCGTGATGT
The DNA here is from genome assembly GCA_028571685.1 of Heterohyrax brucei. Classification (NCBI taxonomy): domain Eukaryota; kingdom Metazoa; phylum Chordata; class Mammalia; order Hyracoidea; family Procaviidae; genus Heterohyrax; species Heterohyrax brucei. Next base: position 136,874,230 of record CM053166.1, on the reverse strand, counting down.
GCAGAAAAGGAAGGACAGTGAAACCAAATGAGAGTCTAGTAACCGTACACAAGTGTGTTGAGAGTGGGTGGCAAGGATGATGTTTGCAAATGATAAAGGTGGTATCCTTTAGTGCTAGGCAAAGACAAGCAGACCCTAATCCAATGGGAAGTAACTGAGCATCTTTGATTCCTAATGATTCTCAACATTTTAGCCATAAGGGCCCCTTCTGAAGATTAAAATAAATTCTCACCTCTCCAACTCACACCAACAATGGTAGCTATACTTTTAGGACCTAAAGATTGAGAAAAGAATTTACACATTTAACGATCTGTGGACTCCTTACATTAAGCACCTTTCCTGCCTCTTCAGGGGTCCATGGTCCAAAGACGGGTGATTATTACAGATCATCAGAGCTCAACACTTTATCATCTGAAGGACTCTTTGTTGTAGCCAAAGCCCCTAGAGATTACACAGCTTCTTATCCTCAAAGAGATTCCCAAGAGTGGTTGAAAAAGATGATTCCTCACTGGTCAGATACCAGCATGAAAAAATTCATCCCTCAGATAAAAAATGAGCTATTGATTTGAACATCAATACAGCGGATCAATCAAGTATTGACAAAGGCTACAAAAGGCTGGCTTGAGTGAGTTTATGTTAATGATGGAGGAACAACTCAGAAAAAAGGGGTGAAAACAGTTGTCCAACACAAAGACTGTAACTGATGTTACTCCATTGTACATGTAGAAATGGTTGAATTGGTGTTATGTTTTGCTGCGCATATTTTCAACAGCAATATAAAATTTTTAAATGACTGCTTGCAGACCTCTTTTAACGTTCCTTTTTACTTTTGCTGCTTACAAAAGTAATACATGCTCTTCACAGAAAAAATTGGAAAATATAAACCATCAGGAAGATAAAAATACCGATCATCTGTAATGCCACCACCCTGAAGCAACAGTTACTACCAAGTATGAAGCCTTATGGTATATATCGGTATATATATACGATATATATCATCATATGATATATATCATTTTGTAGTCTGCTGTTTTCACTTGTCATTATATCACGATCATTTTAGAACGTCACTAAATTTTCGTCTGAAATAGATTTCTAACGGCTGCATAAGTGGTAGAGTATAGCAGTTGAAAGCATGCACTCGAGTTAGACAGACTGAGAGTCAAATTTACACTTTTCAAACTATTGGCAGTGAGGCCTGGGACAAGCTTACCTCTGAGCCTCAGTGTCCTCATCTGCTAAATGGGGATAACAATGAATACTACCCTACTTGCATCGGGCTAATGATTAAAGTCAATGATGCATTTAAATAACTTAGCGCAGTGTTTGGCAATAGTACAGAGAGCAGTCAGTGTTAACTATAATCATTTTTGTATAGCATTCTGCTGACTAAGTATATGACAATCTGTCTTACTAATTGGACTTTTGTTTATAGCTCTTTTGTTTTACAAATCACACAGCAATGAACATCTTTGTGCATATTTGTGATTCTTGCCTTAGGATAATTTCCTAGAAAGGGTGTTCCTAGACTAAGGGGTAGGAATCAATTTCAGGCTTGTGACATATTTCTAAATTGTCCAGACAAAGATTACACCAATTTGGACTCCCACCACCAGTGCACGAGAGTATCAGTTTCCCAGCACACTTGCCAACACTGATTATTCTTATTTTAAAATTATCTTTGCCAATTTTATAAGTGAAAATGGGATCTTAAGGAGTATTTTGCATTTCCTTAATCTTTTTTCCACAGTTTTAGTGGCCATTTGTATGTGTTCTTCTGTGAGCTATCTTTTTTTCCTCTTTTGAGTCTCACTTGTCTACAGTTTAACCTCTTTCCTTTGTTCCTCTACTGACTTAATGCCTGACGAATGCTTCACAAAACAAAAATAAGATGAACCCAGGAGACAAAAAATTTAGAACTTCTACCTGCAGCTTATTCAGAAAAGGAATAAGCTCTTTCTGGTCCTGCTATTTGCAGATTTTGCCACTGACTGTGACCTCAAGTCATTTCGACTCTCTAGAACTTAGTTTGCTAATCTGCAAAGTGTTAGACTCAAGTAGATTATGTTTGAGGGCTGGCAAGCATCAAAATGCTATCATTCTCTGTATCTGCATAGCATTCTTGCTTCTGCTTTTGTGGCTACTGTTCTTTATATGATCTTCAGTGCAACCTTGTAAGGCTGTCCCAGCAAGAATTATGATCCACACAAAAGAGATTAAATTTGCTGGTCTGACAGAAACGGAAGGAACTCCTGTGACCATACCCTCTGGACACTGTTAACGCAGAACTGTAGCCACTCCTGAATTCTACCTTTCAGCCAAAGGCTGGACAGGGATATAAAATAAACAATAATACACACAAGGAACATGCTTCTTATTTCAGTCAAGTCTATGAGAACAAATGGGTAGTAACACCTGCCCCAAGCAAAGATGAGAAGGCAGAAGAGAGAGGAAAACTGGATGAAAGGACACAGAGAACCATGGGTGGAAGGGGGCAAGTGCTAACACATTGCAGGGATTGCAACCAGTGTCACAAGACACTTTGTGTACCACTTTTGAATAAGAAATGAAATTGTGCTGTAAACTTTCACCTAGAGCACAACAACTTTTTTTAAAAAAGGATTATGATTTCATTTTACAAATGAAGGTGCTGAGAAACAACTGAATGCAGGCCTCCTGATTCCTGGGCCAGTGCTCTTTGTTCCACATATAGATTCTTCTGTCTATTTTTCTCCATCCTGCCTCAAAATACCACCTGCACATACAGATTCTCTTCCTAGCCTGTCTTTTAATTTTGTAGAAGCCGCAAAGAATTGAAGATGATTTGGACCTGATCCCCAACTAATCAGGTATAACAAATAAGACAGATAAGCAAACAAACAAGTATAATTTAAGGGGCAAAAGGATTTATACCCAATGTGAGACATACACATTATGCTAGGAGAGATTATAGATGAGGAAACGTTCACCTCTGGTTGGAGGAATTTAACATGTATTCTGGAAGAGATGCTTTTGAGCTAAGTGAGAAGGAATATTTAGGCATATGAAGTAGCATGGAGGATGCCTGTGCTCTCCCCCTAGGAATTCTGCTGGATACCACAGCTGTGTCCTTTTACTGTTACAAAGACTGTTTTCCTGGTCCTCAAAGCTATACTCAGGTCCTCCAGGAGGAGTTAAGAGGAAGACATCTTTTTTCTTGGGTAGAGATAAAAGCTTCAGAGATAACATGAGAAATATATCTAAGCAAGCTTGTTGGCTCATGAACAACAAGGTCCAAGCTTGATATTAATGTATATCTCTTGTATTTTTAACACAGCGCTAAGTACAGGGCACGCACCTGGTGCATGTTTCCTGATTTGACTTATAGGTAAACAAAGAATGGTCTTGGTTATATAGATTTACTTGCATTTGTGTGAAAAGATGTATGCACAATGTTAGCATTTGAAGCAGTGTTTGAAGCAGTGAAAAAAGTATTGCAAACAATCTAAATGCCCATTAGCAAGGGGTTGGTTACATAAATAATGGTGAGTCAATATAATGGAATTCTATACAGCTGTAAAAAATAATAATAACAGAACAATCTCTTAAGATACATCTCTTAAGAAACCCAAAGCTGTTTAATCTATGTTTACGTTTTCAAAAAAGGAAAATATGGGGTTATATATACCACAAGATGTCTTTGGAAGTATACAAAACTTGTTAACACTGGCTACCTTTGGAGAAGGGAATCAATTGGCTAACAGAGAAGAATGGGAGAAGTACCTCTAGTACTTTGGGATTTTTTTCCCCTTTTTATAAAATAAGAATACAATTTACTTACAAAAATGCAAAAAATAGAAATGTAAAATATATTGAGTTATTTATAAAGTGAACCTTCGTATAATCACCATCCAGGTTGAGAAAGAGAATTATTACCCACACCTCCAAAAGTTCCATGTTACCAAATACAAGACATACTTTTTACTGAATATAATTTTGTGCCCTTTGTGGGACTATTTTTTTTTAATAAAAAGCCATTGCCATTGAGTTGATTCCCACTCATAGCAACCCCATAGGACAGAACAGAACTGTCTCATAGAGTTTCCAAGGAACACCTGGTAGATTTGAACTGCCAGCCTTTTGGTTAGCAGCCATGGATCTTAACTACTGCACCACCATGGTTTCCATGGGCCTATATTACCTATTTAAAAAATGATTATTTCTCCCTTCTTCCCCTATTCTCCACCAAAATGCCACAGAGATCTTTAAGGGTGATGGTTGAAAAACTTGATGAATGTAACTAATATCACTAAGCTGTACATATGAAGATTGGTGTGGCTGCTTTTCCGTAGCCAAAGTAATGATAACAGTTAAAACTTACTGTATTCCAGGCTATATATATGTTAGCTAAGTACTTTGCACATTAACTCATTCAGTCCTCAAAAACCTCTATAGCAGTTATTATTCTCATGTTTGTTGAACAAATGAGAAACCAGAGGTATAAAGACATTGAGTAACTTGTTCAGTAACACTACTAATGTGGGGCAAGGAGCTATGATTTGTACCCAGGCAGTTGTGTCCCAGAATATGTGTTCTTCACCATTATACTACCCTGCCTCTGTAAATTCTAGAACCCAGGCTGTCAGGCATTATAGTCACTGATCTCTATCAGGTGGAGATTTTTCACGTGGGCCACCAGGCAGATATCTAAGTAGTTAGGAACGGACAAGATGCAAACCCTGCAGAGCACTTCCATGATCTTTCTAGGGCATCTGAGAGGTAAAATTCCAGTCATCTCAGAACTTCCCCACTGCTTTGTTGTTAATTGCCTCCGAATCGATTCTCACTCACAGTGCTCCCATGTGTGTAGAGTAGACCTGCACCATGGGGTTGTCAAGGCTGTGACCTTTTGGAATTAGATCATCAGATCTGTCTTCCAAGGCACATCTGGGTGGGTCTGAACTGCTAACCTTTTGACTAGCAGTCAAGCACTGAACTCAGCACCACCCAGGAACTCTCACTAAAGCTTAGAGATCAATAAATATTTTTTTCCATTTTAACTGCTTTTATTTCTTTTTTAAAAGAATTTTTTAAAGTTTTTTTAAGAGTTTACAATTCAAATCAATTTGCCATATAAACACCCCACCACCACTTTGTCACTGCTCCTCCCCCACCCCTATGACAGCACATTCCTCACTTCCACCCTCAGTACTCCCTGAATCCATTCAACCAACTCCTGTCCCCTGTCACCTTCTCATCTTCCCTCTGGACAAGAGCTGCTCAGACAGCCTCGTGTATATGTTTACGCCAAGAAGCACACTCTTCGCCATCATCACTGTCTCATAGTCCAGTACAATCTTTGTCTGAAGAGTTGGCTTTGGTACTGGTTTCAGCTCTGGGCTAATGGAGAGTCCAGGGGCCACATCCTCAGGGGACCCCCCCAGTCTGTTGGGCCATCAAGTCTGGTCTTTTAATAGAGCTCTATTTCTGCACCTCCATTTTTTTCCCACTACATCAGAGACTTTTCATTGCGTTCACTGTCAGGGCAGCTATTGGTGGTGGCTGGCCACCGTCTAGTCCTTCTGGTCTCCTGCTGAAGTAGTTTCTGTATCATATGGCACCTTCTGTCTTCTGGGCTCCTATTTTCCTGATGTCTTTGATATCCTGCATTCTCCTCTGCTCCAGGTGGACTGGGACAAACTGTTGCTCCTTAGATGGCCACTTGCTAGCTTTTAAGACCTCAGAGGCCACTCACTATAGTTACGCAGAGCATTTTCTTTTAAAAAAAGTTATATCAGTTAGCCTAGATCTCCCATGACACTGTGGTCCCCAGGTTCCTGTCCCTGCTAGTCCATCCTTCAAAATTCTGGGCTGTGTTTAGAAAAACTTTTTTACTGCGCTTTAGGTGAAAGTTTACAGAACAAATTAGTTTCCTATTTGATAGTTTATAAATAAAGTGTTCCATAACATTGGTTGTATTCCTCAAAATGCATGAGCATGCTCCTCATTTCTGCCCTAGGTTCATTTCCTTTCATTCATTTTTTGAATGAATGATTGAGGTCTTCCTACCGGGAAACCCTCGTGGCATAGTGGTGAAGTGCTACGGCTGCTAACCAAGAGGTTGGCAGTTCAAATTCACCAGACGCTCCTTGGGAACTCTATGGTACAGTTCTACTCTGACTTACAGGGTTGCTATGAATTGGAACCGAGTCGAGAACACCTAACAACAACAACCTAAAAACTGGAGAAGTCTAGGAACCTATCCTACAGAAATATTTAGAGAAATGTACAAAGAATTTTGACTGCAGCATTGTTCACGGTGGCAAAAATATGCAATTGACTCAAACATCCATCAGTAGGAGACAGTAAGTTGACTATGTTAGAGAGGCAGGACAGCATGGTCAATAACGACACAGGCTGTGAGCCAGAACACCTGGGTTTGCATCCTGAAACGGCACAGAGGTAGATAAGCTCTCTAACCTTGCTCTGCGGTAGTCCCCGTATCTGTAAAACAGGAATAACAAAAAGACCTACTTAGCAACATTATTGAAAGAGTTTAGTCATAGTTTCTGGCATTTAGTAACTACTGAAATGTTAGCGATTATGGTGGACACTCACCCGATGGATTACTATGTAAATTACATAGCTGTTTAACAGAATGAGGAAACCCTGGGGGCGTAATGGTTAAGTGCTACGGCGCTAACCAAAATGTCAACAGTGCAAATCTGCCAGGCACACCTTGGAAACTCTGTGGAGCAATTCTACTCTGTCTTACAAGTTAGCTATTAGTTGGAATCGACTTGATGGCACTGGGTTTGGTTGGGTTTTAACAGAATAAGGTAGATCTGTATGCACTGATTTGAACAGATGTCAGAGATACACCTTAGATAAAAGAAAACAAATGCCAGAATAGTATGTCTAGTAGAATTCCAGTTTAAAAAAAAAAAAATTTTTTTTTTAATCTGTGTGTTTATGCACAGAAGTTTGAAAGTGTATACACCAAACTGTCACCATTACTTCTAGGGAATTGTATGAAAAGGGTACTTCTTTTTACTTTACACAGTTTTGTTTGGGATTTTTTTTTTTCTTTCTTTTTTTTGGTCTTTGTATGTGTGGTAAATATATATATAACAAAACATTTGCTATTTCAACAATCTTCATATATACAGTTCAGTGATGTGAACTGTGTTTATCGGGTTGTCCAACCACCACCCTTATCCATTCCCAAATTATACCATCGGCCTTAACAGGAGCTCAATGTCAGGTGACACTGATTTTTTTTTTTACAACAAGCATTTGTGATTCTTATACAGGCAAGTCAAGACAGGGAAGTTTTCTAATTAGTGCAAATGACAAATGGACCACAACTACCAGAGCCTTCATCACACTGAGTCCAGCACAACTAGATGGTGCCCAGATACCACCACTGACTGCTCTGACAAGGATCACCACAGAGAGTCCCAGACAGAGCTGTAGAAAAACATAGAACAAAAATCTAACTCATAAAAAAAATGACCAGACTTAATGGCCTAGCAAAAAGTGCAGAAACCCCAGGGGTATGGCCACAAGACACCCTTTTAGCTCAGCAATGATGTCACTCTTGAGGTTTACTCCTCAGCCAAAGATTAGACAGGTTCATAAAAAAAATGAGACTAAAGGGGCACACCAGCCCAGGGCCAAGGACTAGAAGGCAGGGGGCACAGGAAAGCCAGTAACAGGGAACTCAAGGTCGAGAAGGAGGAAGCATTGACATGTTGCGGTGTTGGTAACCAACCAGACACAACTGTACGTACACCAATTTTTTAATAAGATGCTAGTTTGTTCAGAAGTACAATAAAAAAAAGAAAGAAATAGGGAGCTTTCTAAGATCGTAAGAGGTTCAGGAAAGACCAGAGCTATAGGAAAACGACCTTCCTTGGGCTACAGATTCCTCTCCCCAGTCCAAAGTGACACATTGCCTGACCACCCACGCTCTCATAGCTCTGCTCTTTGCCTGGCAGCATGGCTGTCAGAGTAGAGGCACACATGTCCTTAGCACTGAACCTTGTTACGTATTCTAAAAACAATTTCTGCAAAGTCGTCAGAAACCAAGGTTCTGCTTCAGATGTACCTCACTGAATGGATAGCCACCCAGATCATTAGAGCTGAAAGGGACCTTAGAGATCATCTAGACCAGCCCCTTCATTTACAAACAATAATAATGAAGTGTGTTCTTGCAAAGGTAGCTCCCAAGCAATTTTGAGATACAAAATTTAGTTTCCACTGAAAACCCAGAGCTAACGAATGTAATAAATCTGAAACGATTATACACTGCTGGTGGGAGTAGATGCTAGCAAACCACTTGGAGTCATCTGACACTATCTCTCACAGGTGGAGATGCTCAGTAGAAATAGTCACATCATAAGAGCTGCACAAGAACAATCACAGTAGCTCTGTGATAGCCAAAAAAGAAAAAGGGAAATGGCCTAACTGTCCATGAACAGTAACAGATAAATAAATTGAAGTATATTCCTTAGATGAAATGCTATACAATAGTGAAAAAAACGAGTGAACTAGAGACACAGCATGACATGGGTGAATTTTACAAGTACACCACTGAATAGAAAAAAGCAAGCTGCAGAAGAGTATGTTCAATAGACCATTGGTATAAAGTTTAAGAAATACAAAACAATATATGTTGTGTAGCTATATATATGGGAAAGGTATAGATAAATATACAGGAATAATAAACACCAACACCAGAATTGTGGTTACTTCAGAAAGAGGGAAGCTTTAATCATGAAAGTAAACACAGGGGATTTGACTCTACTGGTGATGTTTATTTTTTAAGCTGGGTAGTGGGAACCCTGATACATTCACTATATTATTTTTATACATTTTTGAGTATACAAAATATTTCATAACATCCTTTAAAAGAATGAAACATTCCATGCTGAAAGAAAAATTATTAATGTTGAGGCATAATAAAAGACTAAAAGAACTATATTAAATACAAATGTGGCACTCAGAATTCAAGGATTATTCCTTAAACCTGATTCATTTTTCTGGGACTAGTCGCACAGAAAGGAACCTGCTAGAGCAGCAGCAGTCGGATGCAATGAGCTAGGAATCAGATTATAAGGGTTCTGCTCTCTCAGATACTCATCAACTAGGAGAATAATTTGATTAACCACTCAAGACTCTTTTTTTCACATTTAAAAATGTAGTATCAGACTAGATTATCTCGTAGCGCCTTTCTCAAGGGACAGTTTCTTCCAACTCTTTCTTCTTTGTTTATTTACTTATTTATTTATTGAGCCACAATTCCCAGAACCGTGTCTGCAAGAAGCTAAAGTATTTTCCATGTAGAAAAGTGTTCCCTGGTCAAATCAGTTCAGGATAAACTGGGTTGAACACAATCAAATATTTATTTCCAGCAGTACTTCTCAAAGACTTGCATATACTTCTGTATGTTGTGACTGAATCTCTAAAAGGAGAATTTAGTTACGAAGCATTTCTAAAAAATTACTGGACAGCAGAAATATCCCACCCCTGCTCCCAGTCCTTATTTTTGAAAACAGAATCCATTTGCATTCTCCTCTGAACAGCGCAAACCCTGGTGGTGGACTGATTAAGTGCTACAGCTGCTAGCCAAGAGGTCAGCAGTTCAAATCCTCAGGGTACTCCTTGAAAACTCTACAAGGCAGTTCTACTCTGTTCTATAGTGTGGCTGTGAGTTGGCATAGACTTGACAGCAGTGGGTTCTGAACAGCATTCTGTGGGACATCGGTTTGGCAAATGCTATCCTAGCAGAGTTTATCTCATTTGCTATTTTAGTTTTGATATATGTTTGGAATTCTTTCTAAGGGAGGGATGTCCATTTCATGGTACAATTTTACAGAGTGGGTTTTCTTTGAGTGTCCCTGTTAATTTTAGAAAGCTATCTTCTCAGGCTTCATTAGTGAGACCCCATCCTATCTGGTCCTATCTGACACTGTGGCTGATTCAACATCAGAAACTTCTGAGCATTTTTGGTTAGCAGTGGTGTATCCCAGATGTGCTTTCTGCAGCTGGCTTTTGGGCCTTTTGCTAAGTCGGCTGCTTCAAGCCATGCTACTTTCCTTTAGGTAACTGAAGAGCTGAAGGGCGCTCTGCCTCAGAGCGCAGAGCTACTTAGCTAGGGCTGAATGCCTGGGGGTATAGGTCACATAGGAAAAGGAGCTCTTCCCATGTTCCTTCACTCCCCACAATAGTTTGCAGGAAGCAGGACTGCAGAGTAGAGGCCTGGTCATCCAGGAAAAGAGGGGCTCACCCTTCTTTCAGGGACAGGATATCATATTTCCAGCACTGCCTTTTTAGAAAGATAGCCTTAGAAGGCCTTGAGAGTCTCTGGAACCATCTCCCCATCCACATCCTATAGGATAAATCTCCTGAGGATTGTGGCTCCCACAGGGCCTTTTAAAGGCCCATCTAGAACCAAGCATTCCTTTGGAAAAGTCAGGAGCTAAGGAGAACTACACAGAGAGCATTTTAAAGGCTTTTGTTCTTTTGAACAATAAAAGGCAAAAGCCATAAGAGAAAAGTGTGTTCTTTTCCAGCCAGTGTGCACCATGCTGTCAATGGAGGCAGGCAAGCGGCTACTGCTGATGACGTGCCTCCTTCTGGACCCCAGCCCAGCCCCCGCCCCAGCCCAGCCACCTGCTTAGACCCAACACTCCTGAGGCCTGGCTGTACCTGCCTACAGGGGAAAGGAAAACCCTCAGTCACCCTTCAGGCTCAGGATCCCTTACCAAGCTAGGGTGCTGGGGCCCGAGGCTGGGGGAAGGTGGGGAGAAGAGAAGGAAATGAGGAATTCAACTCCGAAACAGGTAAGCCCTATTGAAATCACTCCAAGCACTCCTCTAAAGAGTAAGAGAGATGCCTCCTGATTACAGGGCGTAGAAAGGAAACCAAGGGAGGAGACGAAGGGCAAAAATAAAACAGGAAAAAGGAACTGAGCCAGGAGGTAAATGCCAACAATTAGGACGAGCCCTTGGCCCCAGCTCTTAGGTCTGAGCCTCGTTTACTTGAGGGGAGAACTCTTGTATCCTATCCGCTGACCAAAATACTCATTTATTCAGGGAGCCCACTGTGAGGTCCCACATTTTTTTCTCTCCTCCCTTTTCAGCCAGTCTTTTCCATACACCTCCCATTCTCTCCCTGCAGAAAATCTCTTGGACTAAAAGCATGTCATTGAGAACATAAATTTACATACATAACCCTCTCCCCTCAAAGAAGCAAGCCATAGACCTTCCTCTTCCTCATTTTTAGACCGTAGTTTCCCAAACTGGTTTGAGCTTCTATTCCTGGACATCTTTTTTTCCATGGGAATGCAAGTATTGGCTACTTCATTGTGGGCATTTTTTAGTGCAAGTTTTCCCCTAAAGACATATGCAGGCAGGCAGATAGGCACTCTCTCTCTCTCTCTCTCTCTCTCTCTCTCTCTGACACACACACACACACACACACACACACACACACACACACACACACACACACACACGCAGTACCACAGTACCTCTGGAGCTTCTCCCTTGGTCATTTCCCCTCAGCCAGCCGAACAAGGGTAAGACTTTGAGATCGTTTCTCTGGGGCCTACCTTCTGATACCGTGAGGTCTGAGAAGCAGGCGGCAGCTGGAAGCTGGGAGGCCAGGGCTGGGTTGCCTCTGTGAATCAGCAAAGAAGTCCCTGAGACAGGGATGCCGACAGCTGCTGGATGCACACACTCCCTCTGTCTCTCACACCTCCCTGCCCTTCTTCTCCTTCTTCTCCTCCTCCTCCTCCTCCTCCCTTCAGGGAGCTGCTCTGTGTTGCTATGCAATCATATCACCAGGACTAACAGCATCATTCTGGACCTCAGGCAAAGATACCCTTGACTGGGCAAACACAGAAAGAGCAAGGACAGTTTTGTAAAACTACCAGAGCCTCAGCGGCTCTGGGAGATTTCAATTCATTAGAAGCAGAGGAGAAAAGCGGAAGAGCCTGAGAGGGAGATGGGGAGAGGCTTTCACTGGGGAGGAGGAGACAAAAGAGCCCTGGAGATCAATGCAAGCTGCTGAGCGAGGAGCCTGGGCCCCAACTTACACAGACCTAGCCCAGAGCCAAAGCCAACTTCAGAGCCAGCAACTGGCAGGGGCCCCTCGGCAGCCGGTCCAGGATTCAGTTTTTGTGTTGGGGTTGAAACATTCTGCTCTGGAATTATCATTGGTGCCCAAAGGGCAGGCTTGAGTCCAGGGCAGTCTGCCAATTAACCTTAAGTTTTGTCTTCATCTTCTGTTAGATCTACACATAGAAAAAGCCTCAGCACATGGGGCAAGCAAAATGGACCTTGAATGATTTGAGAAAGACAGCTCCTCTGTGCCTCTCCTCAACAACTATTCCAGTCACCTGCCTCCTTTTGTCTATACCAACCTCTGCTCTTTAAATGTCACCCTGTTGAAGAAAAGAAGATAGGGTCCAATCATTCTGAGAGATCTGGGAGGAGCTGCTACGGGGATGGGAGCATTGTAGCCCTTTCCTGACTGTCTGACACATAGTAGGTTACTTAATAAATATATGTTGAATGAATGAATTGAATAGATGCATGGATAGCTGAATAAGCCATCATGCCCCTACAAAAACACACTAGTTCTCAAAGCCCTAGAAGCTCCAGGCCAGAACAAAGGATAGAGAAATGTCCTTCTCTCTTCTCTCCATTTCACGCAAGTAGAGTGTGTATGAGAAAGAAACAGACTGGTTCTGAAGTGGCTTGCTTACCTTCGTGGATTTGCTTCTAAAAGCTCTAGAGCTCTCATAGCACTGGAATTTAGAACTGAAAATACTGGCCTAAAGGATCTGGGACTAGTGTTTAGAAAGTGTCTATTACAATTAAGAATAACAGTGAAAAATAGTTCTGATTATTATTATGGAAAACGGTAACTAGGACATAACTACTATGTGTGATGTCTGTAAGGTCCCTGGGTATTACAAATGGTTTGTACTAGGCTAACCTAAAGTTTAGTGTTTCAAACTCACCCAGTGTTGCCACAGAAGAAAAGCCTGGTGATCTGCTTCTGTCCAGATTACATTCAAGAAAATTCTATGGAGCAGTTCTACTCTGTCACACATGGGGTCGCCTCCAGTCAGAATGTACTCCACGCCAGCAAGTTTGTTTTTTCTTTCTTTTTTTGATGCTGTGTGTATGTTTGAGATAAAGTTTTAAAAAACTGAGTAATTGATTTCAGTAAAAGGTTGGTTGGAGATAATGCCTGATCTCCCGTTCAAAGCAAGCAAACAAAATGGGAACCAAATGGCTCCCCATCCCCAGCCAAGCTAGGCTTTTAGAACTGAGTGGCCCCTCCTGCTTGGCCAAAGCAGCAGCAGCCAGGCCCACAAGCAGACACAGAAAGGGCCTTTGATTTCTGAAGGGACTTTTGGAAGTATATCCGGCTTCTCAATACACATGCCCTCAACAGAGCATTTCTTAGCTACCAGCTTAGTCCATGCCTGGCTCTGAGGCTCGGCCCCAGTCCTAGCTCTGGCAGCTTGCAGGATGTATAAACATCACCCAGACCCTGACCCCAGGAGTCCTTTATAACTGACTTGAAATGACTAGGGGAAAGAGGGAGTTGGCTAGGAGAAATAGCAGAGGGAAGACCCTGAGAAATTGTTGGGGCCAGCACAGACGTAGAACTACCGCAACAGACACACATTAAACACATGGGACCTGACTCACTGCTCACCAGCATGTCTCAGAGCACCACCGTCTGGGCCTAGAAAGAGGAAAGAGAATGACTGGATGGTGGACCTATTCCCCGCTTTGACTACAGATGGATTGGTCCAGATCACAAGGAAAGCTTGAAATTATCTCTCTCTTTTTTTTTTCTATTTTAAGAGAAAGCATCAGACTGTAGATGCAGAAATATGAGATCCAGCAATTAAGTGTGCAAACTTAATTGTTCAAAGTGCTACATACCTTATTGCTGAATGTCACTATGGTCACCTTCAAAGTACTCTCTTTGGGAAGCTCTGCACCAATGCCAGCACCTAGTCCACTCTTCAAAGCAATTTTGGAACTCTTTTTCTGGAATGGCCACCAGAGCTGTCATCATATTACCCTTGATGTCCTGAATGTCATCAAGTTGTCTTCCTTTCGATATTTCCTTTATCTTCAGGTAAGGACAAAAGTCATGGGGGTACAGATCAGGAGAAGGGAAGGTGTTCCAATACAGATATTTGTTGACTGGCTAAAAACTCCCTCACAGACAACTATACAATTAGGTATGTGAACTTGCCACCCTGCCACCATGTGCAATGGCCATTCCAGAAAGAGTTCCAAAATTGCGTTGAAGGGTGGACTGGGTGCTGGCATCGGTGCATAGCTTCCCAAGGGGAGTACTTTGAAGGTGACTGCAGTGATACTCAGCAATGAGGTATGTAGCACTTGCACTGGGATGAGTTCACGAACTTAATTGGCACTTGTCGTACAATACCAGCCTCCATCAAAATAAACCCTCGTAGTTTGTTTTGAAGGGTACAACAAAAGGTTCCCTCTACTCAAGCATCTCTCTCCCATGAGCCCTATCATGGTAGAATAAAACGTCTCACCCTTCTTCCTTTGGTTCGGGCATGAAGGGCCCCTTCCAAAAATGACAGTATCACCTATGAGAGAGAAAACAAGCCATCATCAGCTAGTAATGCGTTAGATTTTATTAGAATACTAGACTATAAGAATAACAATAATAATGGCTAACATTACTGAGCATTTACTACAGGCCATGCACTATTTAAAAGGAGCCCTAGTGGTGCAATGATTTAGCACTCAGCAGTTAACTGAAAGGCTGGCAGTTCAAACCCACAGGAAAAAGACCTGGTGATCCGCTCCCATTAAGACTAAAGCCTAGAAAACCCTATGGGTCAGTTCTACTCTGTCACCTGGGACTGCTGAGTCAAAATCCAGTCAAGGGCACCTAACAAAACAGGCACTATTTCAAATGTTTGACTCACATTACTAGTTCATTTTATCCTCACTGCAACCTCAAAATAGCTTCTATTACTATCCCTATTTTATAAATAAGGACACTGAAGCCATGTGTCACACAGTAAGTTATAGAGCTAAAACTTAAACCTAGATGTCTTTGGGCAATATCCACGTGATTAACCACTATACTATATGGCGTCCATCCATTTCAGTGGTCTGATCAGATGTTAGGCCTAGACACGTTATTGAGATAAGTGTGACTGGAGCAGAAGAATTCCCTAGATAGTTTTTCTGTCCTTTTCTCAAGTCAGTTTCCTGTACTAAAATTGTTTCCCTTTCCTTTAGAAGGTCAGAAACACAAGGGACCTTGAAGGTCAGGCATCTCTTTCCAAGAAGAAGGCCCAAGTGAGCTGTTGGTGTTAGTTGCCATTGAGTCAACTCTGGTTCATGGTGAACTGAAGTATACCAGAAGGAAATGTTGCCTATTACTGTGCCATCTGCATGATGATTGGTATGCTCAAGTCCCTTGTATCTATTCTGTCAATCCATTTCATTGAGGGTTTCCCTTATTTTTGCTGACTGCCTATCAAACATGATGTTCTTTTCTGGTGATTGGTCTCTTCTCAATGATGTGTTCAAAGCAAACAAGCAGAAGTCTTGCCATCTTCGCTTTTAAGGAGCATTCTGGTTGCATTTCTTCTAAGACTGATTTTTTCGTTCATTCTTCTGGCAGTTTACAGTCCATTCTCTCTCTCTCTCTATACACAGCTACCACAAAAATCTGAATACCTCAGACTGGGAAATAAATCTGAGGAACATGGTATGCACATAGAAGGCACAGTACTGAGGAGGCTGAATTTTGTCAGTGGAGTTGACAGAGCACAGTGCAAAGCTCTATGGGGATAAAGGGTTAAAGAAGTAGCATTGTTTCAGTCAGTTCTTTGAGCACCCTCTACTGCTTTTGTTGAACATCTCAAAAGCTGGTATTTATCATACATACTCAGTTACCTCCCTTTTTCTTCTGCTGTTCTCCAAGCTTCTGGTAAACTAGACCTTGAAGTCAGATTTTTTTTTTATTATTATTATTATGACTGAGTGAAAATGTACATTCCCATATAAATTTACATGCCCACCTTTATGCAGCTTCCACTGCACTCCCTGTCCGGTGACAGCACACTATTCCTCTCTGCTCCATACATGTCTCATCCTCCCAACAGTCTCCTTTCCCCTCCTCTCCGTCCACTCCCCTTCCTCCAGCCAGAGGTCAGCAAGATGATATCCTATAGATGTACAGAACCATAAAGTGCAACCAATATATGGTCACTCTGCATTGCCAAGTCCAATCCATTCCTGTCCAAAGAGTGTACCTTTGTTATAATTTATGGGAAAGGGCAGCATCAGGGCCAGGGACCATGCTCTCAGGGGAACCCCAAAACCACTGGACCATCAATTGAAGTCTTTTAGTGGAGATCTCATGATGCACCCTTTTTTATTCTTGTGTTGCCAGTGAGACTCCTCTCTGTGAGCTCCATTGTGGCTATCACTGGTGGTGGCTGGGCACCATCCGGTTCTTCCGGTCCCAAGTCGATGTAGGCACCCACTCTTGTGGGTCTCTCTGTCTTCTCGGTTGTCTTTACCACATGTCATTTTGGTCGTCGGTGAGCATCCGTTCCTGCTGAGTTGGGGCCATTTGCTGTGTCCTCAGATGGCAGCTTGGCAGCTTTTAAGACCCCAGACGCCACTCACCAATGTGGGGTGCAGAGAGCTCTCTTAGCAAAACGCTAGTTATACCAATTGGCCTGGAATTCGCCTAAGAGCATGGTTCCCCGCCCCCCGCCCCAGCTACTCTATCCTTGCAGTATTGAGTTAAGATGGAAGGAGTACTCAAGTTATACTGAAGTCCACTTAATGTTGTTCTTGTTTCTAATGCGTGCTATCACCACTTTCTCCCAACTAGATTTCTAGTAACTATCTAAACTAAGCCCTCCCCCCACCCCCCTCCCTCCCTCCCCTCCCTTACAGCTGTCAAAGAGTCTTTTCTTCTATACACAAGTCTGTTTTTGAGATTTGATCGTAGAGGTCTCATACAGTATTTGTCCCTTTGCCGTTGACTACTTTCACTCAACATAATGTCTTCCAGTTGAAACCAGGTTAGGAGATGTTTCCTGGAATCATGATTATTCTTTATCATTGTGTAGTGCTCCATTGAGTATATGTACCACAGTTCACCTATCCATTCTTCTATTGTTGGGCATCTGGGTTGATTCCATCTTTTTGCTATTGTGGACTGTGCTGCTGTAAACATTCTGCTGCATGTGTCCGTTGGTGTGAAAGGCCTTGATTTTGTAGGATATATTCCAAGTAGTGGAATTACTGGGTCAAATGGTATATCTATATCCATTTTTTTAAGGAAGCGCCAGATTGCCTTCCAAAGAGGCTGGACCATTTTGCAACCCCACCAACAGCATAGGAGGGTTCCACTTTCACCACAGCCTCTCCAGCATTTGTTGTTTTGTGTTTTCTGGATCATGGCCAATCTTGT
This sequence comes from Heterohyrax brucei, assembly GCA_028571685.1. Taxonomy (NCBI): domain Eukaryota; kingdom Metazoa; phylum Chordata; class Mammalia; order Hyracoidea; family Procaviidae; genus Heterohyrax; species Heterohyrax brucei. Next base: position 136,856,731 of record CM053166.1, on the reverse strand, counting down.
TGGGGTGAGGTGGTATCTCATTGTTGTCTTGATTTGAATTTCTTTAATAACTAAAGATGGTGAACATGTCCACATGTGTTTTTTGGCTGCCTGGATCTCCTCTTTAACGAAGTGTCTGCCCATCTCCTTTGCCCATCACTTAATTGGATGGTTTATCTTCTTCTTATTGGTATTTTGTAGTATCTTATAGATTATGGAGATCAGGCGTCAGTCTGACATAGAGTTGCCAAATATTTTTTCCCATTCTGTAGGTATTCTTTTAATTCTATTAATAAAGTCTTCAGATGAGCAAAAGTGTTTAATTCTGAATAGATCCCATTTATCTATTTTCTCTTCTGATGATTGTGGTTTGTTTGACAGATTTTGGAGTCTGTCCATATTGTGTATTAAAACTTCCATTGTTGTTCCTACCTTTTCTTGGATGAGCTTTATCGTTTTAGGTTTGATATTTAGGTCTTTTATCCAATTGGAGTTGTTTTTTGTATAAGGTGTAAGATATGGATCTTGTTTCAGTTTCTTGCAGATGGATATCCAATTTTGCCAGTACCATTTGTTGAAGATACTGTTTTTACCCCAGTTTAATATCTTAGGGCCTTTGTCGAATATCAACTGTTCATAGGCAGATGGTGTCATCTCTGGGGTCTCAATTCTGTTCCATTGATCGATCTGTCTGTTTTTGTACCAGTACCAGGCTGTTTTGACCACTGTGGCAGTGTAGTATGTTCTAAGGTCGGGTAATGAGAGGCTTCCCAGTGTGTTCTTCTTCTTTAGTAGTACCTTACTTATCCGGAGCTTCTTCCCTTTCCAAACAAAACTGGTGATTTGTTTCTCCATCTCATTAAAAAATGATGCTGGAACTTGTATTGGGATTGCATTATATAAATAAATTGCTTTGGGTAAAATAGACATTTTCACAATGTTAAGTCTTCCTATCCATGAACAGGGTAGGTTTTTCCATTTATCTAAGTCTCTCTTAGTGTCTTGTAGTAAGAGCTTGTAGTTCTCTTTGTAAAGGTCTGTTGTTTCTCTGGTTAGATGAATTCCTAGGTACTTTATCTTCTTAGGGGCTATTGTAAATGGTATTGATTTGATAATTTCCTCCTTAACAGTCTCATTGTTGGTATAAAGGAATCCTACTGATTTACTTATGTTTATCTTGTATCCTGAGACTTTGCTGAAGTCTTCTATCAGTTTGAGTGGCTTAGTTACAGATTCCGTGGGGTTCTCTGCATATACAATCATATCATCTGCGAACAGGGAGATTTTAACTTCCTCTTTGCCGATGCAGATGCCCTTAATTTCTTCGTCTTGTCTAATTGCTCTGGCTAGACCTTCTAGCACAATGTTGAGTAGGAGAGGTGACAGTGGGCATCCTTGTCTAGTTCCTGATCTCAAGGGAAAGTCTTTCAGTCTCTCTCCATTCAGGATGATGTGGGCAATTGGCTTTGTATAAATGGCCCTTATTGTGTTGAGGAATTTGCCGTCTATGCCCATTTTGCTAAGAGTTTTTAGCATGAATGGGTGTTGGACTTTATCAAAAGCCTTTTCAGCATCAATGGACAAAATCAGGTGATCCTTGTCTTTTGTGTTATTTATGTGGTTAGTCACATTAATTGTTTTCCTGATGTTGAACCAGCCTTGCATCCCTGGTATGAATCCCACTTGGTCATGATGGATTATTTTCTTGATATGTTGTTGTATTCTGTTTGCAAGAATTTTGTTGAAGATTTATGCATCTAGGTTCATGAGTGATATCGGTCTGTAGTTCTCTGTCTTTATTGGATCTTTCCTGGCTTAGGTATCAGGGTTATGCTGGCTTCATAGAATGAGTTTGGGAGTACTCCATCCCTTTCTATACTGTAAAATAGTCTCAGTAGTATTGGGGATAACTCTTCTCTAAATGCTTGGTAGAATTCTGCTGTGAACCCATCTGGGCCTGGACGTTTTTTGGTTGGCAGTGTTTTGATGACCTTGTCAATCTCTTCCTTTGTGATGGGTTTATTCAGTTGTTCTTCACGTTGTGATAATTTGGGTAGGTGGTATGAGTCAAGGAAGTGGTCCATTTCCCCCAGGTTTTCAAATTTGTTAGAGTACAGTCTTTCATAGTATTCTGTTATGATATTTTTGATTTCTGTTGCATCTGTGGTGACAACTCCCCTCTCATTTCTAATTTGGGTTATTTGTTTCCTTTCCTGCTTTTCTTTAGTAAGTTTAGCCAGTGGTTTATCAATTTTGTTGATCTTTTCAAAAAACCAGCTTTTGGTCTTTTGAATTTTTTCAATTGTTTTTCTATTCTCTAATTCATTTAGCTCTGCTCTAATCTTTATGATCTGATTTCTTCTGGTGCCCGAGGGGTTCCTCTGTTGTTCTCTTTCTTATTTGTTCAAGCTGTAGAGTTAGTTCCTTGATTTGGTTTCTTTCTTCCTTCCCGATGTGTGCATTTATGGAGATAAACAGACCTCTGAGCACTGCGTTGGCTGTATCTCATAGATTCTGGTAGAAAGTGTTTTTGTTCTCATTGGAATCCATGAATTTCTTTAATTCATCCTTGATTTCCTCTATAACCCATGTTTTTTGAGCAAGATGTTGTTCAGTTTCCAAGAGTTCCACTTTCTATCTATGTTTTTTCTGCTATTGATTTCAACTTTTATGGCTTTATGATCTGAGAAGATGCTTTGCAGTGATTCAGTGGTATGGATTTTGTTGAACATTGCATTATGGCCTATCACGTGGTCAATTCTGGAGAATGTTCCATGTGCACTGGAGAAGAAGGTGTAGTTGTCCTCTGATGGGTGGAAAGTTCTGTATATATCAATGAGGTTTAGTTGGTTAATTGTGTCAATGCAGTCTTCTGTTTCTTTACTGAGCTTTTTTCTGGGTGACCTGTCTAGTAATGAGAGTGGAGTGTTGAAGTCTCCCACTATTATGGTGGAGTCATCTAACTCTCTTTTCAGCATAGTCAGTGTTTCTTCAACATATTTAGGTGCTCTGACATTAGGTGCATAAATATTTAATATAGTTAAGTCTTGCTTGTGTACTGAATCTTTCAGCAATAAATAGTGTCCATCTTTGTCCACGATGGTGGATTTGACATTAAAATTGATTTTGTCTGAGATTAGAATTGCGACCCCTGCTCTTCTTTGTTCATTGTTAGCTTGATATATATTCTTCCATACTTTAATTTTCAGTTTGTTCCTGTCTTTATGTCTCAAGTTAGTTTCTTGTAGACAACATATGGATGGGTCGTGTCTTTTGATCCAAGATGACAGTTGGTGTCTCTTTACTGGAGCATTCAGTCCATTCACATTCAATGTAATTATTGATATGTATGTGTTCACTGCTGCCATTGTGATATGTTTATTTTTATGTTGTTGAAGTTTTCTCTGTTGTTCTTATTAGTCTGTTCTGGGACACTCTTTTTTGTGAGTTGATTTTTCACCTTTTTCAGAGCTGGTTCTATAGTTGTTGAGACTCGTGTGTTAGATTTTTTGAAATGGTATGATACATCTTTGTTGTGCTTTACAGCTGCCCCTATGAACCCCCTTAATAAACTATTTATAAACCCAATTTTAATTACTACCAGTCTTGTCATCTTCCTCTCCATCGGGTGGGACTATAACGACTGTAGTACATCACTCTTTTTATTATGATGACACCATAGTTTTCATGATAATCACTGGATTGCTTCTTTCCATATCAAAGCTGTGATTTACTTTGGAGCCTTCCCTAAATGAGTAGAGTATTGAGTAGTGTGTCATTCTAAAATATAAAGTTAGTGGTTTTGTTCTTCTAAGCCAAAGCCAAGAACTTCTTTCAGTATTTCTTGTAGTTTGGGTTTGGTTTTTACAAAGTCTCTGAGTTTCTGTTTATCTGGGAATGTCTTAATTTCATTTTTGTATTTGAAAGATAGTTTTGCAGGATATATAATTCTTGGTTGGAAGTTCTTCTCCTTCAAGACTTTGAATGTGTCGTGCCACTGTCTCCGTGCCAGCATGGTTTCTGCTGAGAAATCTGACAACAGTCTACAGGGTTTCCCTCTGAATGTTAGCTTTGCCTTGAGTCTTGCTGCCTTTAAGAGTTGCTGCTTATGTTTCATTTTGTTAAGCTTGATTATAATATGTCTTGGAGTCTTTCTTTTGAGATCTATATTGGGTGGCGTACGATATGCATCTGAGATGTCTATATTCTCTTCCTTCATGATTTCTGGGAAGTTTTCTTTCAGCAGCTTAGCACCAATACTCTCTGTGTTCTCAGATGTCTCACCCTGTTCAGGGACTCCAATTAATCGAAGGTTGTTCCTCTTAATAGAGTCCCATATGCTTCTTAATGTTTCTTCATTTTTCTTGTTTCTTTTTTCTGATTTCTGCTCATAGACACTGGCATCAGTAGCTCTGTCTTCCAAGTCAGAAATTCTTTTTTCCATTTGTTCCATTCTGTTTTCCTGGCTTTGCATGGAAGTTTCTATGTCTTTGATTTTGTTCTTGATCTGTTGGATTTCAGAGTACTAGTGTTCCATCAGATCGAACAACTTGCTTAATTTTTCATTTTGTTCTGCTGCATTTTGTATAAGGTCTAGAAGGGCTCTGTATATAATCAATTTGTATTCACTTCCTGATGCTTTCATAAAAGTTTCTTCATCTGGAAAACTCCTTGGTTGCTTTGTTTGGGAGCCTTCTGAAGCCATGAGTGATTGCTTGTATGCCACAATTGTCTGTTGCTTTTTGGGTCCCATGTGAGTATATAGAGGCTGGAAGAGGTACTGTGAGGATGGGCTGCAGATGTTTCTCTAGGCTGTCTTCAAATGTAAAGCAAAAGGTATCTGACCAGTTCACAAGTCAGTTAGGTTTTCAGATATAGAGGTCCCTCTTCTCATCTGACTAAGTGCCACTATATCCAACCCGAGATGATAACAAACTAGTTCAGAATACAGCAATGCTACTGCCCTGTTGGCCTCTGCTGACAGGGCCTAGCCTTAGCCAACCCTGCATCAAGTACTGGTTTTGTGATAGAAAAGCACTCTCCTGTGGGCAGGCTCTGGTTCCCAAGCTAAGAATTAGGTCCTGATACGGCCACCATATCCAAGATGGCGTCCTCCACACAGGCAGCAGACAGGAGGGCTAAAGGTGCCCAGAGGCAGCGATTCCTCTGCTTCTGTTGCAGGGCCCCCAACGTAGGCAGCACTGTGCAAAATCACTACTTTTCTGTTGGAGAAGCGCTGTCCTGTTTGCAGGTGCTGGCTCCCAGGCTAAGAACGAGGTCCCGCTAAAATCTTGGTACCAACATGGCTTGCCGCACACTGACCGCGAAGCTCCGCACAAACCCCGCTGAGGCAACTACAAAACGAAAGGCTCAAAGTGGCTAGATTAACAGAATCCCGAGCCTGGCTCTCAGAATATGGGAATTTCACCTGCCTATCCCCCCAGCAGTGCGTCTGAGTCCAGCCGCCAGGCAAGACCCAGCTCCGCCCGCCAGCCGAGACCGAGGAAAAAAAAGTCAAAATGGTGCGTTTACCTTCCGTCCACGAGAGCCGGGGCTAGCCAGGAGTGGGAGTCAGCAAAAGAGAGGAGGTTTTTCGCTGATTGATATGAAGTCCCAATTAACAGCTCTGTGCCGTGTCCTGAGGCTGATTAGGTGATCAGAAAGCTCTGTTTGATTGTCAATTCAGGTCTTGGTTTCCAGAGGGATATACGGAGATGTGGGCTTAGTCGGCCATCTTGACTCCGCCCCCTCACTTAAATTCTAATCACCAAGCAGGTATAGGGCACAGGGCAAATGATTTTGAAGGGAAAGGTAAAGAGGGAAAGATTCAGTGTGATATATGTTGGGCAGCTGGGGTCCATGAGAGCCATTGATTAATATTTTTTCTTTTACTGTGTTTTAAATGAAAGTGTATAATCCAAGTCAATTTGGCACACAAAAACCTACAGATACGAGGTCTGACAATTAAGTCTGAGAACTTAATTGTTCTAAGTACTACATACCTCATTGCTGAATATCACCAGCAGTCACCTTCAAAGTACTACCCTTGGGAAGCTATGCACTGACATCAGTGCCAACTCCACCCTTCAGAGCAGTTTTGGAAATCTTTCTGGAATGGCATTCCACACAGTGGAAGGTGGGAAGTTTGCAAACTTAATTGTATAGCTGTCTGTGAGGGAGTTTTTAGCCAGTCAACAAATAACTGTATTGGAACACCCTCCCTACTCACCTGATCTGGCCCCCATGACTTTTGTCTGTACCTGAAGATAAAGGAAATACTGAAAGCAAGACATCTTGATGACATTCAGGACATCAAGGGTAATACAGTGACAGCTCTGATGGCTGTTCCAGGAAAAGAGTTCCAAAATTGCTTTGAAGGGTGGACTAGGCACTGGCATCAGTGCATAGCTTCCCAATGAGGGTACTTAGAAGTCAACCATAGTGGTATTTGGCAATGAGGTATGTAGCACTTTTTCTAGGATGAGTTGGCAAACTTAACTGGCAATCCTGTGCTTTGTTATGCAACCCTTTGTTATGCTCTCCCCACACTGTGATGCCCATTCCTCCTCTCCATGCTGTATTTCCCATGTCCATTCAACCAACACCTGTCCCCTACTGTCTTATCATCTTGCCTCCAGACAAGAGTTGTCCAGTTAGTCTCCTGTATCTACTTAAGCCAAGAAGCACATTCTTCACAAGTATCATCTTATATCTTATAGGCAAGTTCAATCTTTGTCTGAGGAGTTGGCTTCTGGAATGCTTTCAGTTCTGGGCTAACAAAAGAGTCTAGGGACCATGTCTTCCAGGGATGCTCTAGTCTGTTGGACCATCGAGTCTGGTCTTTTAATGGAGTTAGAGTTCTGCACCCCATACAACTCCCAGATTAAGACACTTAGAAACCCCCAAGTGCCAACAAGGTAATGATACAAACTCTACCATCTTGTATATAATTCAAGATAAAAATAATACTAACCTGTAAGATAAGCATAAGATAGCTCAATATGATCTGATTTTCCCCATAATTGCTACTTTAACTCCCGGCTCTAGAATTAAGCTAGAGTAACAGCTTCTGAGTAACAGCTATAAGCTCAAGGAACAAGGCACTTTGAGATATAGTACACCAGTTCTGAGAAGTATATTTGTCATTTTCTCATTTCAATTACTATTTATACTTGCTATCCACTGGCTGGAAACCCTGTGATGAAGTGGTTTAGTTCTGTGACTACTAACCAAAAGGTTGGCAGTTCAGATCCTCTAGTTGCTCCTTTGAAACTATATAGGGCAGTTCTACTTTTACCTATAGTGTCACTGTGAGTAGGAATCAACTCGACGGCAGTGGGTTTGGGTTTTTTTTTATCCACTGGCTGACTCTTTCAGGCCTGGCTAATTACTTTCAGTCTTAGGTCAGTTGTAGGACAGGACTGAAAAAATGGCTGTAAAGTGCTTTGCAATATTAAGTGTATTGTCAATATTTACTTACAATTGGATAACTTATTCTAGATTTTGTAGATTATTATTACAAGTAATAATCTCTTACTGAAACCTTCTCATCAACAATAAGCAAATTCTACTTCACCAGTTCCTCACTGCCCCTTCACCACATGACTCTTTTACCTGAATCACATCTGTTAGACCTCTGTGCATCAGTATGCCCCATCCTCTAGAGACAACATTTATAATCAGTTAAGCCTGCAGAGAGCCTTTGCAGGCTTAGAGTCACTTTGATTCAGTGCTCTGCTTTGGAAATAGAAAACAAGTCAAGGATATTGTTCTCAGACTGAGACGTGTAAGAAAGTGACTCTACAATTGAAACAGAAAGTGTTATTTAGACTGAAGTTCCATGTGTCCTTCTTGTCAGGTTGTAGATTTGGGATACCCACTCCTCAGGCCCCAAACTTTCCCCTAAAAGTAGCTAAGAGTAAGAAGGCTGCCTGAGTGTAGCTAACTCATATTCAATAGACCAGACAAGGTAATTTCCCTTTTGAACTGCTCTCTGCTTTCCTGAAGTGGGACTCAATTGTGCTTGAAAATGTCAAGCACAACTTAATTGCCCTCAACCATCTGTCAAAGCCTACTCAGTAAAATGATATAGAGTATTGTGAAAACATGTGACTTACCTGAGGAAGGCCTTAGGGAAGCCCTTTGAAACTTAGAGCCCTGTAATCATTTGTTAATGGAAAACCAGGTGGCATAGTGGTTAAGTGCTATGTCTACTAACCAAAAGGTCAACAGTTCAAATCTGCCGGGTGCTCCTTGGAAATGCTACGGGGGCAGTTCTACTCTAAACTATAGGGTCACTGTGAGTCAGATTTGACTTGATTATGGTAGGTTTGGTTTTGATTTGGGATCCTTTGTTCAAATATTTATTGAGCACTTAACTAATTATAATACCTCAAAGAAGTAATAGCAGAGTGGCTATCAGGGTGGGTTCTGCAGGCTAATTGCCTGGACTCAAGTCCTGGCTTTAAGGCCCTTCTTGGTAATATGAGAAGAATGAAATTACCCATGCCATTAGGGTAGGTATGCAGATGAAATGAGATACATATGTGAAGTGCCTAGTGCACTGCCTGGCATATGGTAAGCATTCACTAAATATTAGTTATTGGTGTTCTTCACCCTGAATCAACAAACTTGTCAGAGATCAAGGAATAGGGACAAACTTAACAACACTCACTCCATTTCACAGGTCTGCTGGTAGGACTGGTCTTGGGGAGAAGCAAGTGTTAAGAGGAGTAACAGGAAAAGTGTCATGATTTGAGGAGGTGAAGTAGCAATGGATACTGGAAACTACTTGCTACACTACTGAAGTCTCAGAATATTATAACCACTAGAGAGGAAATGATTGCATGCCAATGCACTTTGCTCTAGGGTAAATGATTATGCTAACACTGCCAGCTCCTAAACAAACAAGAAAAACCAAACCCGCTGCCACTGAGGACATTCTGACTCATGGCAACCCCGTGTGTGTCACAGTAGAACTGTGCTCCACAGGGTCTTTAATGGTTGTCATCTTTACAGAAGCAGATCACCAGGCCTTTCTTCTAAAGTGTTGCTGGATGGGTTTGAACCCCCAACTTTTTGGTTAGTAGTTGAACACCAACTCTACACCACCAAGCTCTATTTTCCATCAAACAACAAAGACTGAAATGCAGCCTTAAGGAAGTGATTTCTGATGTGCAAAACCCAGAACCTGACAATGACTCCAGATTTCTCCTCCCAGCAATACCTTTCCTGGAATTAGTGCTGTGAGTTGGGGCAGCCCAGCTGACCCCGAGAAAAGGCAATATACAGTCACACATTACTTAATGGCCACAGTACATTCTGTGACATAAGACGTGATTTAAACACCATATTATATAAAGGCAGTCCCTGGTTTACTGATGTCTGACTTATGTACTGCCCATAGTTACCAACCAGCCCCAGGAAAGCCTGTTATGTTAAAAATTTGAGGTACATACAAAAGTTCATGAAAAACAGAAGAGAAACTACTTGCAACAAGCATGAGAACATGATTATTGCTGAATATGTTAAAGATACTACTTTCACTACATCCAGTTCTCCCATTGGTATTTCTGAACTCTAATATAACCTTGTAGAAGGTCAATAAAAAAGAAGAAGACTCTCAAAAGGATGGATTGACACAGTGGCTATAACAATAGGCTCAAAAATAGTGATTGTGAGAAGGGCACAGGACCGGCAGTGTTTTGTTCTGTTATACACAGGGCTGCTGTGAGTCAGGATCCACTTGAAGGCACCTAACGACAACATGAAAACCTATGGCACTATGGACATATATGTGGTTGGACATTGCTCAAATGGATGCTATGAGACATATGACTATAGTAAAAAGAAAAAAAGAAAAAAAAAAACAGAAACCCAAACCCATCACCACTGAGTCAATTCCAACTCATAGTGACCCTGTAGGATAGAGTAGAACTACCTCATACAGTTTCCAAGGAGCACTTGGTGTATGTGTTCAAACTGCTGACCTTTTGGTTACTAGCCACAGCTCTTAACCACTGTGCCACCAGGGTTTCCATTTTGACCCATAGTGACCCTATGAGACACAATAGAACTGGCCCATAGAGTTTCCAAGGAGTATCTGGTGGATTCAAACTGCTGACCTTTTGGTTAGCAGCCATAGCTCTTAACCACTACACCACCAGGGTTTCCATAACTATAGCAGCCAAGAGGAAGTCCAATTGATGAGCTTACTGGGGAGAGGATTGGATATACTTTTAGGGGATAGGATGGACTCCTGCTGGGGCAAGATCAAAAGAAATATGGGGAAGGTGGGGAGCCATGGTGAGAATTCTCTTTTGACCATACTAATGGCTGTCAAGCAGGAATCTTTAACTCTATTCCCCTTTCATGCTTATCAAGTGTCTACTCTGCACAATAGTGCTAAGCATTGCAGGGAATAGAAAAGAAGCAACAAATGAACTTCCTGCTTCCACTTGGCTTGGCTGGCTTCCAAATGTGATTACACTGAAGTGAGAAAAAACATTCTGTATTTTCTGCTTGTAACTTAATTCCAGATTGAAGAATACAATGGGAACAGCTGCACTAGTTGCTTTATTTTACATATAGCACTTAGAGTTAGGGCCTCTTGAACTCAGCTCACAAACTGACGTAAAAGCATGCGTGGGCACTTCTGTTCATTACAAGGATTCCAGCCAGAACTGTATAAAATTCAATGTTTATATTCTCTGTTGCACTAGTCTCTCACTGGACTGGAATTCCATAGTTTTCAAACAGTAAGCAACCTAGTAAAATATCTCTGGTGCTCCCAGAGAAGGGCTGGAGACCCCTTGAGGGAATAAGCATAGTGGGTTCACATCATCAGACATTCCTGTGTCAGCTCTGCTGCTTTTTCTCAAGTCCTGTTTCTATTTTCACTCTTTATAGGCTAAACCTGAGAAACAGTGGACTGGTGAGCAATAATTTGTGAAAAAACTAATTGTAAGGGAACCAGGGCAATAGCAGATAGAGCAGAATGAACTTTAACCACCAATGAGCTACCAGCCCACATATTGGTACTCTCTCCCAGCACCTGTGTCAGAGTTCCTCGCACTTCACACTAGGGATAAGAAGGCTCACAGTGGGGGCAAGTACCAGGCAGAGGCAAGTAATTTTCTATGATGATTATTGTTTTCTGCAAGACATTTACAAGAAGTTCTCCTTTGCTACTCTAGGGTGGGTTAGAGACAGTTCTACCTGAAAGCGTGTTGCAGCCATGTATATCTCTGTATCTCCTGCTTTCCACAGAGGCAATCTTAGTGTCCACACTGTCCAGTCTTTTCTTCTGCTCAAACCTACCAGGATGGATCCAAGGTACCCAGAAGATCTATGCTTACTGAAAGCCTGCCGCTTCTGCTATTACTGCTAATATTATCACTGTTTCTTTCTCTTGGGGAAGTTCAGCTCAGGAGCACCAAACCAACACAAACTGTTGCCATCAAGTCAACTTTGATTCACAGCAACAGTGTAAGACAGAGTACAACAGCCCTATAGGGTTTCCAAGCAGTGGCTGGTGGACTCAAACTGCTGACCTTTTGATTAGCAGTCAAGCTCTTAACCACTGTGCTATCAGGGCTCCTCCTAAGAGCAGAGGGACTCAGAAATTAATGCTGACCTCAAGAGGAGAATTTCTGTGAGACTTCCAAGAGGAGCTGATGTTTAAACTGGTCCCCAGGAAGACAAGGGAATTCCAGGCTGAGGGAACAGCATGAGCAAGGGCAGAGAGATCTGCAAGTACATGGCACATTCAAGCAGACTGTGAAGGGCACTGAATGCCATGTAAAAGAGGTTGGACTTACTTCTCCAGGCAATGGAATATTTTAAACAGCTGAAACACAATCCAACCCACGTTCACAAAAAAGAACTCTGGAGGGCCAATGGACGCTTGATTGATGGGAGAGTGAGAAGAGGTCAGGAAACCATTTAGAAGGCTCTAGCAAAGGTCTGGGAGACACAAGTGATTCAGTGGTAGAATTCTTGCCTTCAGTGTGGGAGGTCTAGGTTTGATTCCCAGCCAATGCACCTCCCTCATGTATAGTCACCACCCAGTTTGCAGCAGAGGCTTGTGTGTTGCTATGATGCTGAACAGGTTTCAGTGGAGCTTGTAGATGAAGATGAACTAAGAAGAAAGACCTGGTGATCTTCCAAAATCAGCCAATGAAAATCCTATGGATCAAAATGCTCTGATTCACAACTGATCATAGAGATAGCACAGACTGGGCAACATTTCATTCTGTTGTGCATGGGGTAGCCATGAGTCAGAGTGACTAGATGGAAGCTAACAACAACAGAAAAGGTCTAGGAAAGAAACATGAGGTGTATCTAGGGTAGTGGTAGAGAGATGGAGTCAAGATGGTGGACTAAGCACACGTCTCTTTATATCCCTCTGAAAACCAAGACCTTAATTGATAATCAAACGGAGCCTTCTGTTCACCTAATGAGCCTCCAGGACATGGCACAGGGCTGCTAATTTGGAATTCATACCACTGAGCGAAAAACCTCCTCTCTTTCACTGACTCCTGCTCCTGGCTAGCCCTGGCTCTCACAGACTGAAGGTAAACACACCATTTTGACATTTTTTCCCTCTGTCTTGGCCGGCGGGTGGAGCTGGGTCTTGCCTAGCGGCTAGACTCAGACACGCTGCTGGGGGGATAGGCAGGCGAAATTCCCATATTTTGAGAGCCAGGCTTAGGACTCTGTTCATCTAGCCACTTTGGCCCTGTCTTTTTATCACTGCCACAGCGTGGATTGTACAGAACCGCACTGCCAGAGTGCGGGATGCCATGTTGGATGCACAGATTTTAGCGGGACCTAATTCTTAGCCGGGGAGCCAGCGCCTGCACACAGGACAGCACTTCTCCGACAGAAAAGCAGTAATTTACACAGTGTCGCCTAAGGTGGGAGCCCAGCAACAGAGACAGAGGAATCACTACCTCTTGGCACCTTTAGTCCCTCTATCTGCTGCCTGTGTGGAGGGCACCATCTTGGATACAGTGGCTGCAGCTGGACCTATTTCTTAGCTTAGGAGCCAGAACCTGCCCACAGGGGAGTGCTTTTCTACCAGAAAAGCAGTAGTTTACACAGTGTCACCTGAGGCTGGGCCCTCTCAGCAGAGGCCAACAGGGCAGTAGCATTGCTGTATTCTGAACTAGTTTGTATCCTCTGGGGTTGGATATAGTGGTGCTTACTTTGCCAGTTGGGAAGAGGGACCTCTACACCTGAAAACCTGACTGACTTGGGCCGTGGTCAGATACCTTTTGCTTTATATTTTAAGACATCCTAGAGAAACATCTGCAGCCCATCCTCTGGGTATCTCTTCCAGCCTCTACTTACTCACATGGGACCCAAAAAGCAACAGACACTTGTGGCATACAAGAAATCACCCATGGCTTCAGAAGGCTCCCAAACAAAACAACCAAGGAGTTGTTTTGAATTTATGAAATCATCAGAAAGTGAATACAAAATGATTATATACAGAGCCCTTTTAGACCTTATACAAAATTCAGCAGAACAAAAGGAAAAATTAAACAAGCTGTTCGATCTGATGGAACACCAGTACTCTGAAATCCAACAGATCAAGAACAAAATCAAAGACACAGAAACTTCCATTAAAAGCCAAGAAAACAGAATGGAACAAATGGAAAAAAGAATTTCTGACTTGGAAGACAGAGCTACTGACACCAGCGTCTATGAGCAGAAATCAGAAAAAAGAAACAAGAAAAATGAACATGCATGTGGGACCCTATTAAGAGGAACAACCTTGGATTAATTGGAGTCCCTGAACAGGATGAGACACCTGAGAACACAGAGAGTATCGCTGCTGAGCAGCTGACAGAAAACTTCCCAGAAATTATGAAGGAAGAGAACATAGACATCTCAGATGCATGTTGTACGCCACCCAATGTAGATCTCAAAAGAAAGACTCCAAGACATGTTATAATCAAGCTTAACAAAATGAAACATCAGCAGCAACTCTTAAAGGCAGCAAGACTCAAAGCAAAGCTAACATTCAGAGGGAAACCCTGTAGGCTTTCCTCAGATTTCTCAGCAGAAACTACGCTGGCACAGAGACAGTGGCATGACACATTCAAAGTCTTGAAGGAGAAGAATTTCCAACCAAGAATTATATATCCTGCAAAACTATCTTTCAAATATGAAAATGAAATTAGGACATTCCCAGATAAACAGAAACTCAGGGACGTTGCAAAAACCAAACCCAAACTACAAGAAATACTGAAAGAAGTTCTTGGCTTTGGCTTAGAAGAACAAAACCACTAACATTTATATTTTAGAATGACACATTACTCAGAACTCTACTAAGTTAGGGAAGGCTCCAAAGTCAATCACAGCTTTAATACTGAAAGAAGCAATCCAGTGATTATCATGAAAACTATGGTGCCATCATATTAAAAACAGAGATGTTCTATAGTCGTTATAGTCCTTCCAGATGGAGAGGAAGATGACAAGACAGGTAGTAATTAAAGTGGGGTTTATATATACTTTATTAAGGGGGATCATAGGGGCAGCTGTAAAGCACAACAAAGATGTATCATACCATTTCAAGAAATCTAACACAGGGGTCTCAACAACTACAAAGCCAGCTCTGAAAAAGGTGAAAAATCAACTCACAAAAAAGAATGTTCCAGAAGAGACTAATAAGAACAACAGAGAAAACATCAACACAAAAATAAACATATCACAATGGCAGCACTGAACACATAGCTATCAATAATTACATTGAATGTGAATGGACTGAATGCTCCAGTAAAGAGACATCGAGTGACATCTTGGATCAAAAGACATTACCCATCCATATATTGTCTACAAGAAACTCACTTGAGACCTAAAGATAGGAACAAACTGAAAATTAAAGGATGGAAGAATATATATCAAGCTAACAATGAACTAAGGAGAGCAGGTGTGGCAATTCTAATCTCAGACAAAATCAATTTTAATGTCAAATCCACCATCGTGGATGAAGATGGACACTATTTATTGCTGAAAGGTTCTGTACACAAGCAAGACTTAACTATATTAAATATTTATACACCTAATATCAGAGCACCTAAATATGTTGAAGAAACACTGACTACACTCAAAAAAGAGTTAAATCACTCCACAATAAGAGTGGGAGACTTCAACACTCCACTCTCAATACTAGGGTTGTGGTAGTGGGGACTCAAAGGTAGCCAGTTTCAGGAAAAAAAAAAGCAGAAGTGTGCCATTAAGAATTCTTGCTCTAGCAGCCATCTAAGTTGCATCAATTGGTCCCAACCCATCTGGAGCAGAGGAGAACAAAGAGCATCAAAGACATAAAGAAAATATCAACCCAAGAGACAGAAAGTTGCATATAATTCAGTGACTACATTAGCATGAGACCAGAAGAACTAAATGGTGTCTGACCACCATCAATGGCTGCCCTGACAGGAAATACAACACAAAGCCCATGACGTAGTGGGAAACAAATGGGTTTGCAGATGTAGAACTCTATCGAAAAGACCAGACCTCATAGTCTGACAGAGTAGAGGGTCCCTGGAAGACATGGCCCTGGGTACTCTGTTAGCCCACAGCTAAAAGCCATTCCCAAAGCCAGCTCTTCAGATAATGATTGCCCCAGACTATAAAAGAAAGTGATGCTAGCAAAGAGTGTACTTCTTGGCTTAAGCAGATGCATGAGACTAACTGGACAGCTCCAGTTCAGAGGTGATATGAGAGGGCGGAAGGGGACAGGAGCTGGTTGAATGAACACAGGAAATACAGGGTGGAAAGGAAGAGTGTGTTGTCACAGGGTGGGAAGAGCAGCTTGAGTTACATAGCAATGTGTGTGCAGAAGATTTTCTGTGACAAACTGACTTGGATTGCAAACTTTCACTTAAAGCACAATAATATATATATATACATATATTACAAAAACAACAACAACAAGAAAACAAATGGTTTACATTAACAACGTTAATGGGCTTCTGGCTGGTAGTCTCAGTTGGAACTTGCAGTAGTTCAAGGTACAAGTGGGCAAAACAAAAAATAACTCTTGCTCTAAGCATCCACCCAAGATACAACTGGTCTGTACTCTCCTGGAGCAACAGAGGAAGAAGGAAAGTCAGGAACAGATGGAGGATATGGAATGTGTGACTAATTGCCTTTCATGAACAACTGCCTCCTTTGCCATGAGACCAGAAGTGGATGGCGCAGGCTCCCATTAATGAAGATTTTGATGAAAGGTTCTATTTACGAATCCTTATTAAAATGGGGGGAAATGCAGAAGTTCAAAATCTCAAGGACTCCTGACTTCCAGGAGCCATAAAAGATGGATGAACCCCTGAAACTACTGCCCCAAGATAATTCTTAAGCCTTAAACCAAAAATATTTCCTGAAGTCTTCTTAAAACCAAATAGTAGTTTAACTTAACTAGTAAAGAATGTCTGTCTTGAGCGTTGTGCTTTTTCAAGATCTATCTATGCAGTATCAAATTTTCAACAGCAACTCATAAAATTTGATATGAAACTTAGAGGGCAGTGAGCTTATGTTAATGGGAGAGAAACAACTCAGAAAAGGAAGGTGAGAATGGTAACATAACTAGAAGAATGTCAATCAGTATCACTGAATTGTACATGTAGAAACTATTGGTCTATGTTCAGCTTTGTATATCCTCAACAACAAAATAAAACTTAAAAAAAAAAACTGCTCTGCTCAAGATGCTGTTAAGAGAATGAAAAGATAAGCCACAGAATGAGAGAAAATATTTGTAAACTGTATATATCTGATTAAGAATTTTTATCCAAAATATACAAAACAAAAACTGAACCCATTTCCATCCAGTTGATTCTGACTCTCAGTGGCCCTATAGGACAGGGTGGAACTGTCCTCATAGGGTCCCGAATGAGCTGTTGGTGGATTTGAACTGCCAGTCTTTTGATTAGCAGATGTAACTTTTTAACCACTGTGCAACTAGAGTTCCAAAAATATACAAACAACCCTCAAAATCCCATAATAAGAACATGCACAACCCAATAAAAAATGGACAGAAGAAGAAGATACTGGGAGCCCTCTCATTACCTGACCTTAGAACATACTACACTGCCACAGTGGTCAAAACAGCCTGGTACTGGTACAAGAACAGACAGATGGATCAATGGAACAGAATTGAGACCCCAGAGATGACATCATCTGCCTATGAACAGCTGATATTCGACAAAGGCCCTAAGACATTAAACTGGGATAAAAACAGTATCTTCAACAAATGGTGCTGGCAAAATTGGTTAGCCATCTGCAATAAACTGAATCAAGATCCATATCTTACACCTTACACAAAAACCAACTCCAACTGGATAAAAGACCTAAATATCAAACCTAAAATGATAAAGCTCATCCAGGAAAAGGTAGGAACAACAATGGAAGTTTTAATACACAATATGGACAGACTCCAAAATCTGTCAAAGAAACCTCAATCAACAGAAGAGAAAATAGATAAATGGGAACTATTAAGAATCAAACACTTTTGTTCATCCAAAGACTTTATTAATAGAATTAAAAGAACACCCACAGAATGGGAAAAGATATTTGGCAACTCTATGTCAGACTGATGCCTGATCTCCATAATCTATAAGATACTACAAAATATCAATAAGAAGATAAACCATCCAAATACTGTGAGACCTCTACGATAAGATCTCAAAAACAGACTTGTGTATAGAAGAAAAGACTCTGACAGCTGCAAGGGAGGGGAGGGAGGGAGGGGGAGGAGGGAGGGTTTAGTTTAGATAGTTGCTAGAAATCTGATTGGGAGAAAGTTGTGATAGCACACATTAGAAACAAGAACAACATTAAGTGGACTTCTGCATAACTTGAGTACTCCTTCCATCTTAACCCAATATTGCAAGGATAGAGTAGCTGGGGCAGGGGGCAGGGGACCATGCTCTCAGGCGAAATCCAGGCCAATTGGCACAACTAGCGTTTTGCTAAGAGAGCTCTCTGCACCCCACATTGGTGAGTGGCGTCTGGGGTCTTAAAAGCTGCCAAGCTGCCATCCGAGGACACAGCAAATGGTCCCAACTCAGCAGGAATGGATGCTCACCGAGGACCAAAATGACATGCGGTAAAGACAACCGAGAAGACAGAGAGACCCACAAGAGTGGGTGCCTACATCGACTTGGGACCGGAAGAACCAGATGGTGCCTGGCCACCACCAGTGATAGCAACGATGGAGCTCACTAGGTTGAGTCTCACTGGCAACACAAGAATAAAAAGGGGTGCATCCTGAGATCTCCACTAAAAGAGCTCAATTGATGGTCCAGTGGTTTTGGGGTTCCTCTGAGAGCATGGCCCCTGGCCCTGATGCTGCCCTTACCCATAAATTATAATGAAGATCCACTCTTTGGACAGGAATGGATTGGACTTGGCAATGCAGAGTGACCATATATTGGTTGCACTTTATGGTTCTGTACATCTATAGGATATCATCCTTCTGACCTCTGGCTGGAGGAAGGAGAGTGGGTGGAGAGGGGAAAGGAGGCTGTTGGGAGGATGAGACATGTATGGAGCAGAGAGGAATAGTGTGCTGTCACCGGACAGGGAGAGAAGTGGACGCTGCATATAGGTGGGCATGTAAATGTATACGGGAATGTACCTTCTCACTCAGTCATGTTAAATAAAAAATTAAAAAAAAAAATGGACAGAAGGCTTGAACCGACACTTCACCAAAGAGTATATATGAGGGACAAATAGGCACATGAAAAGGTGTTCGACATCATTACTCATTAAAGAAACACAAATTAAACCACAATGAGATACTTCCTTATGTCTGTCAGAATGGCTGACGTTAAAAATACCATATGAAGACTTTTACAAGAATGTTTATAGCAGTTTTAATAATGCCCTTCTACAAATGAGTGGATAAGTAACCTAATATCTTCATGGTACAGGCCCAGATCTACAGCAAACATGGCTGCTCAGGGCCACCCTTGTTTCTGATGTCTAGTTACTGACTAAACATCGCTGTACTGTGGAGCTGGCAAGAGGGTGCTCCATTAAATTCTCTCCAGCCAGTGCAAGCAGGCAGCTGTAGCATATCACTACCAAGTGACCAACTAGAGGTGGAGGAAGAAAGAGAATTCAAAGATGATGGACATTTCTAATTGGGATAACTCCTTAGAAGTTAAGTTAGTGGAGAGAGGGAACCAAAGAGAAAGAACAGGCTTATTTGTGTGTTTATTTGGGGCTAGGGAGGATTAGGAAGAAAGAAGCACACCAGGAGGAAATTTTTTTAAAGTAAAATTATACAATGCAAATCAATTTTGCATGCCCGCCTATCTGCAGCTCCTTCTGCTCTCTTTGCATGGTGACAGCACACTCCTCCTTTTCATTCTGTACTTGTTGTATCCTCCCAGCAATCCCAGGAGGAATTTTTGATTTTGGGTTTGGACATGTTGAACTAGAAGCAGTAGTCCTGGAATTCAAATTTCAGTGAGTCTCTGCGTTATGACAGTAACTACCGTTGTGTTAAGCACATTATGTATTTTCATGTTATGCTGGCTTCACAATAATCCCGTAGGTGTAGCAGAATCGCTGGCATATAGCATGTGCTTAACAAATGCTTACTAAATGACGGAATGGATTAGGTACTGTTGTTTTCTTCATTTTACAGATAAAGAGAAATGAAGCACAAATTGGTTCAATGACTTGCAGAAGGTCACACAGCTGGCATTTAAAATCAGGCCTGTCTGATTCCCAAACCAGCGTGTTATACTCTGTATGTATGTTATGGAGTTATTTGTCTTCTTAACCCCGGTCTATCAGTGTGTCTATATGCAGTATTGCTGTTAGCTGCCATTGAGGTGGCTCCTGACTCATGGTGACCCCATACACAATGGAACAAATGGAGCAAAATGGCTGCTGATTCTGTACCGCCCCCATGGTTGTGGATCCGACCATTGTGATCCACAGGGTTTTCATGAGCTGAGTTTTGGAAGTAGAACACCAGGCCTTTTCTCTTTGCCTGCCTTTGTCTGGAAGCTCTGCTGAAACCTATTCTGTATCATAGCAACATACAAGTCTTCACTGACAGATGGATAATGACTATGTATGAGGTGTACTGGCTGGGGATCAAACTCAGGTCTCTGCATGGAAGGTGTGAACTGTACTACTGAGCCAACAATGTCACCACATATAGTATACCAAAAGCCAAACCAGTTGCCCTCGAGTCAATTCTGACTCATTGCAATCCCATATATTGTACAGTATAACTGCTCTATAGGGTTTTCATAGTTGTGAACTTTTAAAAGCAAGTCACCAGGCCTTTCTTCCATGGTGCCCCTGGGGTGGGATCAAACCACCAAGCTTTCTGTTAGCATTCCAGTGCTTAACCTTTTGCATCACCAGGGGCCACATATATGAGGACTACCAATTAAATTAGCAAACTCATCCTAGAAAAAGTGCCACAAAGCTCATTGCTGAATATCACTACGGTCACCTTCAAAGCACTACCCTTAGGAATCTATGCACTGATGCCAGTGCCTAGTCCACCCTTCAGAGCAATTTTGGACTCTCCGGAATGGCCGTTGCCCATGGTGGTGCAGTGGGAAGTTCACGAACTTACTTGTATAGCTGTCTGTGAGGGCGTTTTTAGCCAGTGAACAAATAACTGTATTGGAACACCCTCCCTACTCACCTGATCTGGCCCCCAATGACTTTTTTCTTTACCTGAAGATAAAGGAAATATTGAAAGGAACACATTTTGATGACATTCAGGACATCG
The DNA here is from genome assembly GCA_028571685.1 of Heterohyrax brucei. Lineage (NCBI taxonomy): Eukaryota > Metazoa > Chordata > Mammalia > Hyracoidea > Procaviidae > Heterohyrax > Heterohyrax brucei. The sequence continues at coordinate 136,835,979 of CM053166.1, read as the reverse complement.
AGGGTAATATGACGACAGCTCTGATGGCCATTCCAGCAAAAGAGTTCCAAAATGGCTTTGAAGGGTGGACTAGGCACTGCATCAGTGTATAGCTTCCCAAGGGGAGTGTTTCAAAGGTGACTGTAGTGATATTCAGCACTGAGGTATGTAGCACTAGGAACAATTAAGTTCTCAGACTTAATTGTCAGATCTTGTAAAGTATAGGATCATTAAATATTTGTTGAATGAAAGAGGACTGACTCATCCTAACATTTGTATTGGAATGTCTAGAAACATATTCCAGAGATACGAGATAGCAGGACACAAGAGAGAAACAAGAGTAAAAACAGGTGACTCATGAGAGACACCTGGTGGTGCATTTTTCTCCAATGGAAGGTTTTGTCTATGGGGCTCCTGAAGGGTTTCTTGCCAGGGTTTTCAATGGTTATCACTGGCCAAGTGTCAGAAATATATTTTCCTGAGGATCATTCACATTTCGAATCCTCCATTCTTTATTTACTTATGACATTAGGAATGTAGTGGGAGGCAGAGTTTAGAAAAGTATTAATCCAAAAAATATTGAGTACCTATTGTGCTAAAAGGAGTCTTTGGGTGGTGTAAACATTTAAGTGCTCGGCAGCTTAATGATTCCAACATACCCAGAGGTGCCTGGAAATCTGCTTCCAAATCAGAAGAAAGCCCTGGAAATCTGCTTCCAAAACGTCACAGCCCTGAAAACCCCATGGAGCACGGTTTTACTGACGCACTTGAGTTGGAATGAATTTGACGGCAACTGGTGGCATAGTGATTAAGTGCTATGGCTGCTAACCAAAAGATCAGCAGTTCAAATCTGCCAAGCGCTCCTTGGAAATTCTATGGGGCCATTATATTCTGTCCTATAGGCTTGCTATGAGTTGGAATCCACTCAACAGCAATGGGTTTTGCAGTTTGGGATTTCTTTGTTTTGTTTCTTGATTTACCATGCTATAAGGAATCCCTGGGTGATGCAAAGGGTTAAACACTGGGCTACTAAATGAAAGTTTGGTGGTTCAAACACATTACAGGTGCCTCAGAAGAAAGGCCTGGCTATCGGCTTCCAGAAAATCATAGTCACGAAAATCCTGTGGAGGGTAGTTCTGCTCTGAAACACATGGGTCTCTATGAATCAGAACTGACTCCATGGCAACTGGGTTTATTTTTTTATTTTTATTTTTTAGCACCGTACTATGCAGTATGTCCATTATCTTAATTTTTACCAGAAGCTTGGAAGGTAGTACATTTTGGAAATGAGGAAATTGGGGTTTAGAGGCAAAGTGACATGTTCAATGTCATTGTATAAGTTGTGTTGTACATTAAAACCAGAGTTTCCAACTGGTTTGTTCTGGTTTCAACCCTTGCTGAGAATTTACATTTCCACCTCCAGATAAACTGATTCAGAATCTAAATAGACAATAGGTAAGTGGTAACTTTGGTGAAAGATAAGACAGTGCACAGTACTGGGGAAGACAACACAACCTGTGTACAAGGCAAGGTCGTGGAAGCTCCATAGACATGTCCAAACTCCCTAAGGGACCAAAAGGTTGGGAGTTCAAATACTCTCACCGATAGGGTCACTGTCATTTGGAATTGACGCAACAGCAGTGGCTTTGGCTTTTTGGCTTTGGGTACCATTGTCTCAGGGAACATCTATCTCAACTGATATAACTTAGTGTATAAAGAAGATGTTCTACAGCCTTCTTTGTTGAGTAGTGTCTAGGTTCTCAAAAGCTTGCAAACAGCCATCTAAGATACTTCACTGGTCCCGCGTCATCTGGAGCAAGGGAAAATAAAGAAAACCAAAGACACAAGGAAAGATTAGTCCAAAGGACTAACGGACTGCAACTGTCATAGCCTTCGCCAGACTGAGTCCAGCACAACTAGATGGTGCTCAGCTACCACCACCAACTGCTCTGACGTGGCTCACAATTGAGGGTCCCAGATAGAGCTGGAGAAAAATGCAGAACAAAATTCTACCTCACATACACATACACATACACAAAAAAGACCAGACTTACTGGTCTGACAGAGACTCAAGAGACCACGAGAATATGGCCACCATAAAATGAAACCAAACCAAGCCTACCGCTGTTGAGTAGGTTCTGACTCACAGTGACCCGATAGACAGAATAGAACTGCCCACAGAGTTTCCAAAGAGCACCTGGTGGACTTGAACTGCTGACCTTTTTGTTAATAGTGTAGCACTTAACCACTATGCCATCAGAGTTTCCTATACATTCTTTTAACTCAGTACTAAAGTCATTCCTGAGGTTCATCCTTCAACCAAAGATTAGACAGGCCCATATCAGCCCAGGAGCAAGGATGACAAGGCAGAAGACAGGAGAGCTGATAATGGGGAAGCCGATGTCAACAAAGGGAGAGTGTTGACATATCATGGGGTTTGAAATCAGTGTCATAAAACAATATTTGCATTTTTAAAAAATCTACATTTCAACAAGATTCTCAGTAATTCTTACATATAATAAATTTTGAGAGCCATGCTCTACTAGCAGTTCTCAGAATTGGTCCCTAACCAGCAGTATTAGCATTGTCTGGGAACTCGTTAGAAATGTAAATTCTTTTGAATCACAATGCACCCATTTGAAGCACAAATTCAAACTTTAGTCCTGACTTGTTAAAATATTTTTTCCTTTGCATTCCCCCTATCAACCAGCAGGGTGCATCCTCTGCTCAGTAGAGCTCTTTGCCCTTAAAACCCCAAACAAGTCTATTGCCTTCCAGTTGATTCTGACTCATAGTGACCCTATAAGACAGAGCAGAACTGCCCCACAGAGTTTCCAAGGAGCACCTAGTGGATGTGAATTACCAACCTTTGGGTTAGCAGCCACAGCTTTAACCACTATGCCATGGGTTTCCTTTCTTTGCCCTTGGCTTCTGTTAATTTCCATATGAAGGTACTGTGTTGACAGCTTTATGTGCATTTTCTTATTTAAATCTCAGGACAACCCTAGTCATCCAGCACAGTATCTGGCTTACAGTAAATACTCAATTAGATACTTTCTGAACAGATGACAGAGTAATAATAGTAGTTACCATTTATTGGGTGCTTACCGTGTGTCAGCATCCATTTCAAACACTTTACATGCATTAACTCGCTTAATTCTCCCAACACCACTATAAGCTAGTGACTATAATTATCCACATTTTAAAGATGACTATGGGTTATAACTTTGTGAATGTTTCACAGGCATCTCAAACTCAACATGCTTGAAACTGAATACTTCTTCCCAATAGTACCCTTCCACACTAACGCACGCATACACACCCCATCCTCTTCCCCTGAGTAAATATAGCTATCTGCCTAGCATCCCACGGACCTTGTTTCTGGAAAAAGCAGGGGTCGTTCCATGGGGAAGCTGGCCATCCCTCATTTCATTAGTTCTTGTGAAACCATCCATCACATCATCTCCTCCACCTCCCTTGCCACAGCAGTGGGCATGTGATCCAAGCAAGGTCAATTCTCTGTCTTAGAAATCTGAATCTCAAGTGCACATGATGACAGAAGTTGGCCAGAGCTCAGTTATCTAATGACAGAACCCTCAAGAGACATCCACAATTGTCTGCTGCTAAGAACCCCATAGCTGTTTGTCTTAGTTATTTGGTGCAGCTGTAAATACTGTAAGTAGGTGGCTTTATCAAACAGAAATTTGTTCTTCCTCTGTCTAGGAGGCTAGAAGTTTGAATTCATGGTGCCAGCTCCAGAGGTCCTTGTCACCAATCTTCCCCTAGTCTAGGAGCTTGTCAGAGCAGGGACTACAGATCCAAAGGCTGTGCTCCACTCCTGGCACTGCTATCTTGGTGGTATAAGGTCCCCCTGTCTCTCTGCTCACTTCTGTTTTGAATATCACAAGAGATTGACTCAAGATACAACTCAGTCTCACAGACTGAGTTCTACCTCATTAACATAACTGCCTCTAATCTTGCCTCATTAACATCATAGAGGTAGTATTTACAACCTGTAGGAAAAGTCACATCAGATGACACAGTGGTGGACAACACACAAAACTGGAAATCATGCCCTAGCCAAACTGATACACATTTTGGCGTGACTTGAGTCAATCCCTAACACTGCTCTTGTTCTTATCTTTTCTAAGGTCTATTAACAGACATTTAAATTTGAAGCCCTTCAGGTGTGGCCTATCCTATCTCCAATAAATTCTTTTTTCTTTGTTTCAGAGGCTTTTTGTTTGTTTGTTTGTTTTAATGATGTTTACAACCAAAGGACTGTGATTAAATCCTCCAAACTCAGTGAATGCTACCATTTTATTTACACAGTAGCACAGGTGCTTTGGAAACCCTGGTGGCACAGTGGTTAAGTGCTACAACTGCTAACCAAAAGGCTGGTATTTTGAATCTACCAGGTGCTCCTCGGAAACCCTACGGGGTAGTTCTACTCTCTCCTATAGGGTTGCTACAAGCAAGAATCGACTTGATGGCAACGGACTATAGGTGCTTAGGTTAGAAACCAAAGAATACTAGTGCAAAAACATACCCCTACATCACCAGCCACAGTGCCTGATATTGATTCCACTTCTTAAAGTTTTCTAATTTGTATCTTTATTCTCATTGCTACTGACTTAATTACAGCAGAAGACTTAGTTGGTCTCCTTGCTTCCAGTCCAGTCTCCTCTAGTATACCCCCTACTCATTGCTAGTGCATGCTTTCTAGAAACCCCAATCTAATCATGTTACTCCACTATTAAATACCCTTCAGCGGTTCACTATACCATTTAAGATGAGTTTGAATTCCTTGGCTTAGCACAAAAGACGATTTATCAACAGGCCTCTGCCCACAATTCTCCCTTTTGCATTAAAGATAAAGTCGAACCACAATTTTCGTATTAACATTCAACTACTCCCTCTATGGACACCACGGTGGTGTAGTGTTTAAGTGCTATGTCTGCTAACCAAAAGGTCAGTAGTTCAAATCCACCAGGTACTCCCTGGGAACTCTGCGGGGCAGTCCTACTCTGACCTACAGGGTTGCCGTGAGTCGGATTTGACTCGACTACAGTGTGTTTGACTTTTGATCCCCTTTGCCTCGGAACAAACCACTGCTGGGAGATATTTTCAAAATGTTCCTGCTTAAAGACCCTAACTCCTTCAGGGGAACAGATCATGTTTTATTTATCTTTGTGATCGCAGTACCTCCTCATAGTAGACACTTGATACTCAATTCCCTTCACTCCATCATGCTGGATCCCAAACTCATTGCCCTTGAGTCGATTCTGACTCATATTGACCCTATAGGAGAGAGTAGAATTGCCCCAAGGAGCACCTGGTAGCTTTGAACCGCCAGCCTCTGGGTCAGCAGCCAAGCTCTTAACCACTGTGCCACCAGGGCTCCTTCATCCTGGGTATTCCCTAGTAATTCCTCAATGGCATTATTTCACTCTACTTAAGCATTATCTTTTCTTCCTATGGTAGTTAATTTCCAAATGTGGTCTTCCAATGAGCCATGCCTCCCACATCATCTTTCCTCTTGGAGCACTCCCTTTCAGGACTCAGTCATTATGCTGTGATAATCTCAGGATATATGGAGAATGTATATGTAGCTGCTCCAGTTGCCAGCCCGAGCTGAGTTGCCAGCCAGCATCAACCTCCCATGATGTGAATGAGCCATTTTAAACACCCAGCCCAATACAGCCTCTAGATAGCTCCAACCTCAGCCAAGAATAGCTCCACTGAGCCTAGTCAACCCACAAATGCTGAAAGCAGGAAAACTCTGTGCTTAAAAAAATGTATTGTGAAGAGTAACACACAGAAAGGTGAGCAAAGAGAAATACACAGCTCAATTGCTTATCAAGAATAAAACAAATAGAGGCAGAGTCAAGATGGTGGACTAGACGCATGTCTCCTTAATTCCCTCTGAAAACTAAGGCTTGGATTAATAAATGGCACTTTCTGGACACCCAGTGAGCCCTAGGACATGGCACAGGACTATCAGTTTGGACTACATGCCACTGAATGGGAAACTTCTCTTTTGCTGAGTCCCTCTTCTTGAATGGCCAGCTCCCGCAGACTGACGTTAACTGGCATTTTTACATTTTTTTTTCTTTTTGTTGGCTGGCAGGCAGGGGATGGACTTAACTGGCAGCCACACTGAGCCACAGTATTGAAGTGATCAGTGGGTGGAACAACCACATTTTGAGAGCCACACTCCAGACTCAGAGCACCACAGCCCCCCCACCCTCTCTTCTCTGACCTGTGCCACACATTCAGCTATTTCATGGTAGGAAGGACAGCTTGACCAGGACACCATCTTGTTTGACTGGAAGGTGGAGTCACCCAACTGGAGTCCTCAGCATGGGCTAATTCCCAGGCTGGGAGGCAGTGCCAGCCCTGGGAGTGCTTTTCCAGCAGACAAGCTGTGTTTAGCACAGTACAGCCTTACCAGTGGGGCTCAGCAGGGGAAGACAGCAAAGCATCACTACTTTGAACTACATCACAGCATCTGGGGATGGCTGAAGAGGTGCCTCCATTGTCAGCCAGAAGGAGGGGTTTAGCCTACCTGATGGCCTGACTGATTTTAGAAGCTGTCAGATAGCTTTTAGCTTTTTAAAATAAGACCGCCTGGAGAGATAACTGCAGCAGAGCCCAACAGCATCTCTTCCAGCCTTTATGGAACCACGACACAGGGTCAGCTGACAGCCACCCAGCAACTCCATAAGTAGAAGCATGTCTTTGTGAGCCAGGAGGCAGAGCCTGCTACCCCAGAGAGTCCACTGGGCCCAGGCACAGGAGTACATAGAGGTGGCTGGTGATCAACTCCCTTCTCAGAACTGTGCCTCAGCTTCTGTTGAGGCAACATGAGAGAAACTGAACAGCCTCTAGATGTCCCAAAAGCAACAAACCTGAACCAAAAATTTAAAGAAACATCCAACCACGGCTTCAAAAAACTCCCAAAATAATAATAATAAAAATAAACCAAAGAGCTTGACAGATGAAGAAGCCTTTCTGAAACTATCAGAGGTTGAATACAAAAGAATTATATAGAGAGCCCTCCTAGACATTATATGAAATGCAGCAGATCAAAATGAAAAATTAAGCAAGCTGTTCAAACTGATGGAACATCAGCATTCTGAAATCTGACAGATCAATAATGAAATTACACAATTATATAATTCAAAGCCAAAAGACCAGAATTCAACAACTGGAAATTAGACTTATTGACCTTGAAGATAGAACTACTGACACCAGCATTTATGAGGAGAAATCAGAGAAAAGAAACAAGAAAAATGAAGAAGCATAAAGAAACATGTGGGCTCTATCAAGAGGAACAATCCACAATTAACTGGAGTTCCTGAACAGGGAGGGATAGCTGAAAACACAGAGAGTATTGCTGTTGAGTTGCTGACAGAAAACTTCCCTGAAATTATGAAAGAAGAGAACATAGGTATCCAAGGTGTGTACCAAACACCACAAAAGCAGACCCTAAAAGAAAGACACCAAGACATATTATAATCAAGCTTAACAATGAAACATAAGCAGAAACTCTTAAAGGCAGTGAGACTCAAAGCAAAGCTAACATTCGGAGGGAAGCCCTGTAGGCTTTTGACTGACTTCTTGGCAGAAATGATGTTGGCATGGAGGCCTTGAAGGAGAAAAACTTTCAACCAAGAACTATATATCCTGCAAAACTGTCTCTCAAATATGGAGATGAAATTAAGACATTCGCAGATAAACAGAAACTTAGAGAGTCTGTAAAAAATAAACCAAAACTACAAGAAATACTGAAAGAAGCTCTTTGTTTAGAAAAACAAAACCATTAAGTGTATATTTAAGGAGGCAATGCAGTACACAACACCCAGAAACCTACTCAGTTAGGAAAGGCACAAAATTCAATCAAAGCTATAATATTAAAAGAAGCAATCCAATGATCATATCATGAAAACTATGACAGTACCATACTAAAAAGAGGGAAATACTACAGTAGTTATAGTCTTTCCAGATGGAGAAGTTAATAAGATATGTAGAAGTTAAAATTGGGTTTAAAATTAGACTATTAAGGGGGATCATAGGAGTAGCTGCGAAACACAGTAAAGATGCTGCATATCTAAACAAGAAATGTAATACAGGAGCCTCCACAAACACAAAACCAACACTGAAAAGGATGAAAAATCAAAATCAACCCATAAAGAAGAATGCTCCAGAATAGAATATTAAGAGCAACAGAGAAAGCAAAACAAAAATCAATATTTCAAAATGACAGCACTAAACACATATCTATCAACAATTACACTGAATGTAAACAGACTGAACGCTCCAGTAAAGAGATGAGTGACATCTTAGATCAAAAGACACAGCCCACCTATATATTGTTTACAAGAAATACACCTTAGACTTAAAGATGTGAACAAACTGAAAATTAAAGGATGGAACAATATCTACCAAACTAACAATATACAAAGAAGAGCAGGTGTGGCAATACTAATCTCAGATAAAATAGGTTTTAATGTAAAATCCACCATCATGGACAAGGATGGTCACTATTCGTTGCTGAAAGGTTCAATACACAAGCAGGACTTAACAATATTAAATATTTATGTACCCAATACCAGAGCATCTAAATACATTGAAAAAACACTGACTACATTAAAAAATGAGATAGATCACTCCCCAGTAATACTGGGATACTTCAATACTCCACTTTCAGTAATGGACAGATCTTCTAGAAAAAAGCTCAGTAAAGACACAGAAGATCTTATTGCCACAATTAACCAACTAGACCTAAATGACATATACAGAATTTTTTATCCATCAACAGATAACTACAACTTATTCTCCACTGTACATGGAATATTTTCCAGAATAGACCATGTGTTAGGACATAAAGCAAATCTCAACAAAATCCATAGCATTGAATTATTGCAAAGCATCTTCTCAGACCACAAAGCCATAAAAGTTGAAATCAATAGCAGAAAAAATACATAGATAGAAATCGTAACTCATAGAAACTGAACAACACCTTGCTCAAAAAGCCATGGGTTATAGAAGAAATCAAAGATCAAATAAAGAAATTTATGGAATCAAATGAGAATGAAAAAACTTCCCATGAGAACCTATGGGAAACAGCCAAAGCAGTGCTCAGAGGTACATTTATCTCTATAAAGTACATATCCGGAAGGAAGAAAGGACCCAACCCCAAAGAACTAACCCTACAGCTTGAACAAGTAGAAAAAGGGCAACAGAGGAACTCCTCAGGCACCAGAAGAAAACATAAAGATTGGAACAGAACTCATGAATTAGAGAACAGAAGAGCAATAGAAACAATTGATTGTTTTAAAAAGATCAACAAAATGGACAAGCCGTTGGCTAAGCTTACTAAAGAAAAACAGAAGAGGAAACAAATGACCTGAATAAAGTGTGAGATGCGAAATGTCACAACAGATCCAACAGAAATAAAAAATATCGTAACACCTACAGAAGACTGTACTCTAACAAATTTGAAAACGTAGAGGAAATGGACAAATTCCTAGATTCCTATAACCTACCAACTTCATAAACCCATCACAAAGGAAGAGATTGAAAAAGTCATCAAAAAACTACCAACCAAAATAAACTCTGGCTCAGATGGCTTCACTACAGAATTCTACAAAGCTTTTAGAGAAGCGTTAACTCCAATACTACTCAGATTATTTCACAGTACAGGAAAGGATGGAATACTCCTAAATTAATTCATTCTATGAAGCCAGCATAATCCTGATACCAAATCAAGGGAAAGACACACAAAAAGGAGAACTACAGACCAATATCACTTATGAGCGTAGATGCAAAAATCTTCAACAAAATCCTTGCCAATGGAATTCAACAACATATCAAAAAAATAATTTATCACAACCAAGCTGGATTCATACCAGGGATACAAGGCTGGTTCAACACCAGAAAAATAACTAATGTGATCAACTACATAAATAACACAAAAGACAAGAATCACCTGATTTTGTCCATTGATGCAGAAAAGGCATTTTACAAAGTCCAACACCAATGCATGCTAAAAACTCTCAGCTACATAAGAATAGAAGATAAATTCCTCAACACAACAAGAGCAATCTATGCAAAGCCAACGACCTACCTCATCCTGAATGGACAGAGACTGAAATAATTCCTCTTGAGAATGAAAAGTAGACAAGGATGCCCATTCTCACCACTTCTGTTCAGCATTGCACTAGAAATTCTGGCCAGAGCAATTAGACAAGACCAAGAAATAAAGGGCATCTGCACTGGCAAAGAGGAAGTAAAAATCTCACTATTTGCAGATGATGTGATTGTATAAACAAAGAATCCTAAAGAATCCATAAGTAAGCTACTCAAACTAATGAAAGAATTCAGCAGTGTTAAGATACAAGATAAACATAAGTAAATCAGCAGGATTCCTTTATACCGACAATGAGATTATTAAAGAAGAAATCACCAAATCAATACCATTTTCTATAGCCCCCAAGAAGATAAAATACTTAGGAATAAATCTAACCAGAGAAATAACAGACCTTTACAAAGAGAACTACAAGACCCTACTGGAATACACTAAGAGAGACTTACATAAATGGAGAAACCTACTCTGCTTCTAGATGGGAAGACGTAACATTGTGAAAACATCTATTTTACCCAAAGCAATCTGCTTATATAATACAATCCCAGTACAAATTCCTGTGACTTTTTTTTATTATGATTGAGTGAAAATGTACATTCCCATATAAATTTGCATGCCCACCTGTATGCAGCTCCCACTGCTCTCCCTGCCCAGTGACAGCACACTCTTCCTCTCTGCTCCATACATGTCCTATCCTCCCAACAATCTCCTATCCCCTCCTCTCCACCCACTCCCCTGCCTCCAGTAAGAGGTCAGCAGGATGACATCCTGTGGATGCACAGAACCATAAAGTGCACACACAATATGGTCACTCTGTGTCGCCAAGTCCCTTCCATTCCTGTGCAAAGAATTGACCTCCATTATGATTTATGGACAGGGGCAGAATCAGGGCTAGGGGCCATGCTCCTAGGGGAACTCCAAGGCCCCTGGAACATCAATTATGGTTTTTTAGTGGAGATCTCAGGGTGTACCCCTTTTTACTCTTGTGTTGCCAGTGAGACTGAATTTTGTGAGCTCCATCGCGGCTATCAGTGGTGGTGGCCCGGCACCATCTGGTTCTTCCAGTCACAAGTCAATGTAGTCACCCAGTCACATGGGTCTTTCTGTATTCTGGGTTCTCTTTCCCCCATGTCGTTTTGGTCCTTGGTGATCATCCATTCCTGCTGAGTTGGGACCATTTGCTGTACCCTGAGATGGCAACTTGGTAGCCTTTAAGACCCCAGACGCCATTCACCACTGTGGGGTGCAAAAGGCTCTCTTAGCAAAATGCTAGTTATGCCAATTTGGTCTCAATTTACCCTGAGAGCATGGTCTCCAGCCCCCCACCTCAGCTACTCTGTCCTTTCAATATTGGGTTAAGATTAGAGGAGTAATTATGTTGTGTTGAAGTCCAGTTAATATTGCTCTTCTTTCTAATGTGTGCTGTCCTGTGACATTTTTTAATGAGATGGAGAAACAAATCACCAACTTTGTTTGGAAAAGGAAGAAGCCCTGAATAAGTAAAGCACTATGGAAGAAGTAGAAGACACTGGGAGACCTCTCACTGCCTGACTTGAGAACTTATTACATTGCCACAGTAGTCAAAACAGTCTGGTACTGATACAAAAAGAGACAGATAGATCAATGGAACAGAATTGAGAATTCAGAGATGCCACCGTCCTCCTATGAACAAGTGATATTTGACAAAGGCCTTAAGACATTAAACTGGGGTAAAAACAATCTCTTCAACAAATGGTGCTGGCAGAATTGGATATCTGTCTGCAATAAGTTGAATCAAGACCCATATCTTACACCTTATACAAAAACCAACTCAAACTGGATAAAAGACCTAAATATGAAATCTAAAACAATTAAGCTCATCCAAGAAAAATTAGGATCAACAATGAAAGTTTTAATACACAACGTAGACAACTTCAAAATCTGACAAACAAATCACAGTCAACAGAAGAGAAAATAGATAAATAGGAACTACTAAGAATCAAACACTTTTGCTCATCTGAAGACTTTATCAAGAGAATTCAAAGACGACCTACAGAATGAGGAAAAATATTTGTCAGTTATATGTCATACCAACATCTGATCTCCATAATCTATAAGGTACTACAAAATACCCATAGAAAAAGATAAATCATCCAGTTAAGTGATGGGCATAGCAGATGGACAGATGTTCCTCTAAATAGGAGATTCAGGCAGCCAAAAAACACATGCGGACATGCTCACAATCATTAGCTATTAAAGAAATTCAAATCAAAACTACAATGAGATACCGTCTCAGCTCAACAAGGTTGGCCATGATCCAAAAAAACACAAAACAACAAATTCTGAAGAGGCTGAGGAGAAATTGGAACTCTCCTACACTCTTGGTGGGATTGCAAAATGGTACAACCTCTTTGGAAAGAAATCTGGCGCTTCCTTACGAAGATGGAAATAGATATACCATTTGACCCACTAATTCCACTGCTTGGAATATACCCTACAGAATCAAGGGCATTCACACCAACAGATACATGCACACGAATGTTTATTGCAGCACAGTCCACAATAGCCAAAAGTTGGAATCAACCCAGATGCCTAACAGCAGAGGAATGGATAGGTAAACTGTAGTATATATACTCAATGGAACACTATGCAATGATAAAGAACAATGATGATTTTAGGAAGCATCTCATAACCTGGTTTCAATTGGAAAACATTGTGTTGAGTGAAAGTAATCAGTGGCAAAAGGACAAATATTGGATGAGACCCCTACAATAAGATCTTAAAAACAGACCCATCTGTAGAAGAAAAGACTCTTTGATAGCTGCAAGGATAGGGAGGGAGGGAGGGAGAAAGTGGGGTATGGATTAAATAGTTGATAGAAATTTGGTTGAGTCAAATCTGTGACAGCACCCATTAATAAGAATATCAATTTTAACTGGACTTCAACATAGCATGATTACTCCTCCCATCTTAACCCAATATTGCAAGGGCAGAGTAGATGGGTTGGGGGTCCTGGGACCATGCTCTCAGGGGAAATCAAGGCCCATTGGCATAACTAACATTTTGCTAAGAGTGTCTTCTGTGCCCCAAATTAGTGAGTGGCGTCAGGGATCTTAAAAGCTGCCAAGCTGCCATCTGAGGTACACCAAATGGTCCCAACTCAGCAGGAACAGATGATCACCAAGGACCAAAATCACATGGGGGAAAGAGAACCCAAAAGACAGAGAGACCCACGTGAGTGGGTGACTACATTGACATGTGACCAAAAGAACCAGATGGTGCCTGGCCACCACCAGTGATAGCCATGATGGGACTCACAGAGTTGAGTCTCACCAGCAACACAAGAATAAAAAGGGGTACACCGTGAGATCTCTACTAAAAGACTGCAATTAATGTTTCAGTGTACTCGGGGTTCCCCTGGGAGCATGGCGACTGGCCCTGATGCTGCCCTGTCCATAAATCACAATGGAGATCAACTCTTCAGACAGGAATGGATGGGACTTGGCATAACAGAGTGACCATATTGTGTGGGCACTTTATGGTTCTGTGCATCTATAGGAAGTCATCCTGCTCACCTCTTACTGGAGGTGGGGGAGAGGGTGGAGAGGAGGGGATTGGAGACTGTTAGAGGACACGACACTTATGGAACAGAGAGGAGGAGTGCGCTGTCGCCAGGCAGGGAGAGCATTGGGAACTGCACATAGGCAGGCATGCAAATTTAGAAGGGATTCTACATATTCACTCAATCATAATTAAAAAAAAAAAAAGGAAAAAGAAAAAAAGAAGGTCAATTTAACTGGACTTCAACATAACCTGAAAACTCTTCCGATCTTAACCCAATATTGCAAGGATAGAGTAGCACGGGTGGGGGTCTGGGGACCATGAGCTCAGGGGACATTGAGGCCAACTGGCATAACTAGCCTATTGCTAAGAGAGTCTTCTCCACCCCATATTGGTGAGTGGTATCTGGGGTCTTTAAAGCTAGCAAGCTACCATCTGAGTTACACCAAATGGTCCCAACTCAGCAAGAACAGATGATCACCGAGAGCCAAAACGACATGAGGGAAAGAGAAACCAGAAGATAGAAAGACCTACATGAATGGGTGACTACATCAGCATGTGACCAGAAGAACCAGACGGTGCCCAGCCACCAACAATGACAACTATGATGGAGTTCACAATGTCAAGTCCGAGTTGCGACATGAGAAAAAGAGGGGTGCACCCTAAGAACTCCACTAAAAGACCGCAATTAATGGTCCAAAGTCCTGAGAGTTCCCCTGGGAGGGGGATGCTGCCTCTGATCACAGATTATTACTTAGGTCAACTCTTTGAATAGGAATGGATTGGACTCAAGGACAGAGTCACCATAATGTGTGTGCACTTTATAGTTCTGTGCATCTATAGGATCTTGTCCTACTAGCCTCTTACTACAATGAAGTGGAGATAGAAGAGAGGAAGGGATAGGAGGTTGCTAAAAGGATATGACATGTATAGAATGGAAAGGAGGAGTGCGCTGTCACTGGGCAAGGACAGCAGAAGGAGCTGCAAATAGGTCGGTATGCAAATTTTAATTGCATTGTACACTTTCACTCAATCACAATAGAAAAATATATAAATATATGCTAGTTTACCAGGGGAAAAAAATAAAACAGCCACATAACTGGCACCCAGATCATGAAACAGAACCCTACAAACAACACAGAAACCACCTGCCAATCCCTAAGCCCTCCCTTTCCACAAAGGTAACATTATCTTGAGTTGCATTATAATCATGTACTTACCTGTTTTTTAAATATATATATATACATATATATATATATAGCTTTACCACCTAAGCACATATTCTTGAACATTAATGGTTTATTTTTTTAAAAATTTTATATACATGTGACATTTGTCTATTCTGATGCCATGAACTGTAGTTCATTTGTATTATTCCTGTATAATATTTCATTGTATAAACAAACAAGACTGTGAAACAGTATCTGATCTGAGACTGTTAATAAAGTAGGTAACATTAGGTAAAATACCAGTGAACCAGATTGCATATGAGAAGGATGGTCACGATAGTAAAGGTGTAGTTATTTGTACTGGAAAAACAGGTTTGTGGCAGAGAAGAAAAGGATCTACAGCTGTCCTGAATTTTTTAATGACTTAGCACGCAGAAGAGGAATTCACCTTATTCTCTGTACTTTCAGATGGTGGAAAGAATTAGGAACAATGGGAAGATGGTGTAAATAGGTATATTTCAGCCACCATATCAGTATATCACCTCACAAAGTTCTTGGAGACATAGGCAGACCATAGCACTAAATATGAATAGACTGTAAAGATCTGTATGGCTAGTTGCCAGATCCCAGGGTTTTCTAACATAATAAAATAGTTATAGAAATAATCCTTAGGTTGGCATACTTTGCAAGCTTTCTTTTGGCTGTAACAAGCAAATCAATAGAAAAGTTAGTCTGGTGAGACATTGACCATATGAATCACAGGAACTAAATATCAGGAGATCCCTGAATTGGAAAATTAGGATACCATTTTAGTTTTACACTACTCTTAACACTTACTTCCTTTAGTAAGTCAGGTTGAGAATCTTTTTAATAAAAAAGTGACTAGAATATACAAACTCAGATGAAAAAGATAGCAGAAATGTCATGCAGCCTGTGTGTCTGTGTGTGTGTGCGTGCATGTGTGCACACATGCACATACAAGCAGGCACATGCATATGTGTATTATATGCCTTATAGAATTATAAAGCTCATACAAGATGAAGTAATGTAAGTACTTCATAAACTTTAAGGTACATTAAACCAGAAAATGAACTTATAAAACAAAGTTCCAAACCAGGGAAATGGGGCTCTAAAAGTTTGCTAACTCCCTAGTACCCTGTGAATATGACTTTGTTTAGAAATAGGGTCTTTGCAGAGTTAGCAGTTTAGTTAACATGAGGTCATACCAGAATAGCATGGGTCTTAAGCCCATCTCAGTGGTGTCTTGTAAAAGAGAAGAACAGATACAGATACACAGGAGGAAGATGCCATGTGAAGATGCATCTAGAAGTCAGGAAACATCAAGGATTGTAGAAAGCCACCAGAAGCCAGGAGATACATCAAACAGTTTGACTCTCAGAACCCTTAGAAGGAACAAACATGGCCAATATCCTGACTCAGATGGCTAGTCTCCAAAACTGAGACAATAAATTTCTGTTCAGGAGGCGGAGTCAAGATGGCAGACTAGACACACATCTCCTTAACTCCCTCTGAAAATTAAGGCCTGAATTGATAATTAAACAGACTCTTCTGGACACCCAGTGAGCCCTAGGACACAGCAGAGGGCTGTCAATTTGGACTACAAGCCACTGAATGGGAAACTTCTCTCTTTCACTGACCCCTGCCTTGTTGAATGCCAGCTCTCGTGGATGAAGGTGACTTTTAACTTTTTTTTCTCTGTCTTAGCCGGCAGGCCAGGCTTGGGCTTGACTGGCAGCAAAGCTCAGCTGCACTGATGATGAGACCAGCAGGTGGAATAGCCACATTTTGAGAGCTTGGCTCTGGACTCTGTGCACCTTGGCTCCTTCACCCTCTCTTTCCAAACCTCCCCCACAGAATTGGCTGTTCCACAGTGAATGGGAGAGCTTGTGTGGGATGCCATTTTGTTAGACTGGGAGGGAGGAGGAGTTACCCATATGGAGGCCTCAGCAGGGGCTAATTCCCAGGCTGGGAGGCAGTGCATGACATTTTTTTTCTATGTCTTAGCCAGTAGGTGGGGCTTGGGCTAGCTGGCAGCAAAGCTCAGCAACACTGCAGATGGGACAAGCAGACAGAATACCCACATTTTGAGAACCCGGCTCTGGACTGTCTGCACCTCGGCTCTTCCACCCTCTGTTTCCAAACCTCTGCCACTGAATTCACTATTCTACAGCAGGCAGGAGAGCTTGTGCAGGAGCCATCTTGTTTGACTGGGGGGCGGAGTTATGCAAACAGAGGCCTCAACAGGGGCTAATTCCCAGGCTGGGAGGTAGTGCCAGCCCAGACAGTGCTTTTTTTTCTTTTTATTATGACTGAGTTCTCATATAAATTTACATGCCCACCTATGTGCAGCTTCCACTGCTCTCCCTGCCTGGTGACAGCACACTATTCCTCTCTGCAGAGAGTGCTTTTTCAACAGAAAAGCTGTGTTTAGCACAGACTGACCTTACGGGTGGCACCCAGGAGCAGATAACAGCAGGGCAGTAGCCTTTTTGTAGTTTGAACTAGCTTACAGCATCTGGGGTTGGATATAGAGGTGCTAACTTTGCCAGCTGGGAAGAGGGGCTTGAACACCTGACAGCCTGACTGATTTTGGAAGCTGTGAGATATCTTTTACCTTCCAATATAAGAGTACTTAGAGAAATGACTGCAGTGCATCCTGACAGCATCTCTTCCAGCCTTTACTGACCCATTTAATAGGGTCAGCTGACAGCCCCCACTAACTCCGTAAGTACGGCTGTGTCTTTGCCAATCAGGAGGTGGAGCCTGTTACCCCAGAGATTCCATTGGGCCCAGTCACTGGAGTACACAGAGGTGACTGGTGATCGATCACCTTCCTTATCAGACTGTGTTTTAGACCCTGTTGGGGTCACATTGGAGAAACTAAACAACCTCCAGATGCCTGCAGAGCAACAAAATTTAGACTGAAACTTAAAGAAAAATTTACCTATGGCTCCAGAAAGCTGCCAGAAGAAAGAACTAAATAACTTCCCAGACAAAGAAGCCTTTCTGAAACTACTGGAAGTTGAGTAGAAAAGGATTATATAGAGAGCCCTCCTGGACATTATACAAAATGCAACAGAGCAAAATGAAAAATTAACCAAGTTGTTCTAACTGGTGGAACATCAGCACTGTGAAATCCAAGAGATCAATAACAAAATCAAAGCAATAGAAAACTCATTTCAAACCCAAGAAAACAGAATTGAACAAATGGAAAATGGACTTTCTGACTTGGAAGACAGAGCTACCGACTCCAGCATTTATGAGGAGAAATCAGAGAAAAGAAACAAGAAAAATGAATAAGCATTAAGGAGAACGTGGGACTGTATCAAGAGGATCAATCTATGATTAATTGGAGCTCCTGAACAGGGAGGGACACTTAAAAACACAGAGACTATTGTTGTTGAGCTGCTGACAGAAAACTTCCCTGAAATCATGAAAGAAATACTGAAATACTGAATGAAGCTATTGGCTTAGAAGAACAAACTCATTAACTCTATATTTTAGGAGGCAAAACAGGACACATCATCCAAGAACCCACTCAGTTAGGGAAGGCACAAAACTCAACCAAAGCTATATATTAAAAGAAGTGATCCAGTGATCATATCACGAAAACTGTGATATCATCATATTAAAAAGAGAGATATACTACAGTAGTTATAGTCATTCCAGAGGGAGAGGAAGATAATAAGACATATAGAAGTTAAAATTGGGTTTAAACATAGATTATTAAGGTGGATCAGAGGGACAATCACAAAGCACAACAAAGACACAATATATCAAATCAAGAAACGTAATACAGGAGTCTCAACAAATACAATACCAACACTCAAAAGTGGGAAAAATCAACACATGAAAAAGAATGTCCCAGAACAGAACAGTAAGAGCAACAGAGAAAACACCAACACAAAAATAAACACACCACAATGATAGCACTAAACACATACTTATCGATAATTACATTGAATGTAAATGGTCTGAACACTCCAGTACAATGACAGTGAGTGACATCTTGGATCAAAAGGCATGACCCATCTATATGTTGCTTACCAGAAATTCACCTTACACTTAAAGATATGAACAAACTGAAAATTAAAAGATGGAAGAATACATACCAAGCTAATAAAATACAAAGAACAGCAGGTGTGGCAATACTATCTCAGATAAAATCGATTTTAATGTCAAATCCACCATCATGGACAATGATGGACACTATTTATTGCTGAAAGGTTCAATACACAAGCAGGACTTAACAATATTGAATATTTATGTACCCAATACCACAGCATCTAAATACATCAAAGAAACACTGACTATTTTAAAAAATGAGATAGATCACTCCACAGTAACAGTGGGAGACTTCAATACCCCACTCTCAGTACTGCACAGATCTTCTAGATAAAAGCTCAGTAAAGACACAGAAGCTCTTATTGCCACAATTAACCAACTAGACCTCATTGACATATACAGAATTTTCTATCCATCAACAGATAACTATACCTTCTACTCTGGTGCACATAGAACATTTTCCAGAATAGACCACGTGTTAGGACATGAAGCAAATCTCAACAAAATCCAAACTACTGAATTATTGCAAAGCATCTTCTCAGACCATGCGACCATAAAAGTCTAAATCAATAGCAGAAGAAACATAGATAGAAACTGAACAACATTTTGCTCAGAAAGCCATGGGTTATAGAAGAAATCAAGGATGAAATAAAGAAATCTATGGATTTGAATGAGAATGAAAACACTTCCTACCAGAACCTATGAGACACAGCCAAAGCAGTGCTCCAGGGTCAGTTTATCTCTATAAATGCACACATCCTGAAGGAAGAAGGAACCCATACCAAAGAACTAGCCCTACAGCTTGAACAAGTAGAAAGAGAGCAACAGAGGAACCTCTCAGGCACCAGAAGAAAACAGATCATAAAGACTAGAGCAGAACTAAACAAATTAGAGAATAGAAGAACAACTGAAAAAAATGAAAAGACCAAAAGCTGGTTTTCTGAAAAGATCAACAAAATTGAGAAACCATTGACTAAACTTACTAAAGAAAAACAGGAAACAACCCAAATAAGAAATGAGAGGGGACATGTAACAACAGATCCAACAGAAATAAAAAATATCATAACAGAATATTACAAAAGACTGTACTCTAACAAATTTGAAAACCTAGAGGAAATGGACAAATTCCTAGATTCATATCACCTACCAAAATTATCACAAGGTGAAGCAGAACAACTTAATAAACCTATCACAAAGGAAGACATTGAAAAAGTCATCAAAAAATTACCAACCAAAAAAAGCCCTGGCCCAGATGGCTTCACTGCAGAATTCTACCAAGCTGTTAGAGAAGAGTTAACTCCCATACTACCGAGACTATTTCATAGCATAGAACAGGGTGGAATTCTCCCATATTCATTTGATGAAGCCAGCATAACCCTGATACGAAAGCCAGGTAAAGATCCAACAAAAAAGGAGAACTACAGACTAATATCACTCATGCACCTACATGCAAAAACCTTCAACAAAATACTAGCAAAAAGTATTCAACAACACATGAAAAAAATAGTTTGTCATGACCAAGTTGGATTCATACCAGGGATGCAAGGCTGGTTCAACATCAGAAAAACAATTAATGTGATCAACCACATAAATAACACAAAAGACAAGAGTCACCTGATTTTGTCCACTGATGCAGAAAAGGCATTTTAGGAAGTCCAACACCCATTCACGCTAAAAACTCTCAGCAAAACAGGAATGGACTGCAAATTCCTCAATGCAATAAGAGCCATTTACACAAAGCCAACTGCCTACATTATCCTGAATGGAGAGATATTGAAACAATTCCCCTTGACAACAGGAACTAGACAGGGATGCCCACTTTCACCTCTCCTGTTCAACATTGTACTAGAAGTTCTAGCCAGAGCAATTAGACAAGACCAAGAAATAAATTGAATCTGTACCAAGTAAGAAGTCAAAGTCTCCTTATTTGCAGATGATATGATTGTATACACAGAGAATCCTACAGAACCCATAAGTAAACTACTCAAACTGATAGAACACTTCAGCAAAGTATCAGGATACAAGATAAACTTAAGTAAATCAGTAGGATTCCTTTATACCAACAATGAGACTATTAAAGGAGAAATCACCAAATCAATACCAATTACTATAGTCCCCAAGAAGGTAAAATACCTAGTAATAAATCTAACCAGAGAAATAAAAGACCTTTACAAAGAGAACTACAAGACCTTACTACAAGACACTAAGAGAGACTTACATAAATGGAGAAACCTACCCTGCTTATGTATAGGAAGACTTAACATTGTGAAAATGTCTATTTTACCCAAAGCAATCTACTTAAATAATGCAATCCCAATACAAATTGCAGTGTCATTTTTTAATGAGTTGGAGAAAGAAATCACCAACTTTGTATGGAAAGGGAAGAAGCCCCAGATAAGTAAAGTACCATGGAAGAAGAACATACTGGAAGGCCTCTCACTACCAGACTTGAAAACCTATTACACTGCTACAGTAGTCAAAACAGCCTGGTATTGGTACAAAAAGAGACACATAGATCAATGAAAAAGAGTTGAGACCCCAGAGATGACATCATCCTCCTATGAACAGTTGATATTCAACAAAGGCCCTAAGACTTTACACTGGGGTAAATGCAACCTCTTTAATAAGTGGTGCTGGCAAAACTGGATGTCCATTAGCAAAAAACTGAAACAAGACCCATATCTCACACCGTATACAAAAACCAACTCAAACTGGATAAAAGACCTAAATATCAAAACTAGAACGATAAAGCTCATCCAAGAAAAAATAGGATCAATAACAGAAGTATTAATACACAACATAGACAGACTTCAAAATCTAACAAAGCACGATTAACAGAAGACAAACAGATAAATGGGAAATACTAAGACTCAAACACTTTAGCTCATCCAAAGACTTTATCAAAAGAATTAAAAGACCACCTACAGAATAGGAAAAAATATTTGGCCACTATATGTCAGACTGACATTTGATCTCCATAATGCATAAGGTACTACAAAATATCGATAAGAAAAAGATAAATAATCCAACTCAGCAGTGGGCAAAGGAGTTGGACAGACATTTCTCTAAAGAGGAGATCCAGGCTGTGAAAACACACATGCAGAAATGCTCATGATCATTAGCTATTAAACAAATTCAAATCAAAACTACAATGAGATATCATCTCACCCCAACAAGATTGGCCATGATCCAAAAAACACAAAACGACAAATGTTGAAGAGGCTGTGGAGAAACTGGAACTCTCCTACACTGTTGGTGGGATTGCAAAACGGCACAACCTCTTTGGAAAGTAATCTGGTGCTTCCTTAAAAAGATAGAAACAGATATACCATGTGACCCAGTAATTCCACTGCTTG
Source organism: Heterohyrax brucei (assembly GCA_028571685.1). NCBI lineage: Eukaryota > Metazoa > Chordata > Mammalia > Hyracoidea > Procaviidae > Heterohyrax > Heterohyrax brucei. The sequence goes on along the minus strand of CM053166.1, from coordinate 136,813,699 downwards.
GAATATATCCTACAGAATCAAGGGCATTCACACCAACAGATACATGCACACAAATGTTTATTGCAGCACAGTCCACAATAGCCCAAAGTTGGAATCAACCCAGATGCCCAATAACAGATGAATGGATAGATAAACTATGGTATATATACTCATCAGAACACTATGCAATGATAAAGAACAATGATGATTCTAGGAAGCACTTTGTAACCTGGTTTCAATCGGAAGACATTATGTTGAGTGTAAGTAGTCAGTGGCAAAAGGACAAATATTGGATGAGACCCCTACTATAAGGACTTAAAAACAGATTCATGTACAGAAGAAAAGACTCTTTGACAACTGCAAGGATGGGGAGGGAGGGAGGTAGAGGGTTGGTTATAGATTAGATATTTGATAGAAATTTGGTTGCGTGAAATCCATGGCAGCACACATTAGAAAGAAGATCAACTTAACTGGACTTTAATATAACATGATTACTCCTCCAATATTAATCCAGTATCGCTAGGAGAGAGTAGCAGCAAAAGGGGTCCGAGGACCATGCTCTCAGGGGACATTCAGGCCCAATTGGCATAACTAGCATATTGCTAAGAATCTTCTGCACCTCATATTTGTGAGCGACATCTGGTGTCTTAAAAGCTAGCAAGCTGCCATCTGAGGCACACCAAATGTTCCCAAATAAGCAGGAACTGACGATCACCAAGGACCAAAACAACATGGGGCAAAGAGAACCCAGAAGACACAGAGACCCATGTGACTGTGTCGATGTGTGACTGGAAGAACCAGATGGTGCCTGGCCACTACCAGTGATAACCGTGATGGAGCTCACAAAGTTGAGTCTTATTGGCAACACAAGAATAAAAAGGGGTGCACCCTGAGAACTCCACTAAAAGACCACAACTGATGGTCCAGGAGTGTTGGGGTTCCCCTGGGAGCATGGCCTTTGGTCCCGATGCCGCCCCTGTCCATAAATCATTACTGAGGTCAGCACTTCAGACAGGAATGGATTGGACTCAATGACACAGAGTGGCTATATCGTGTATGCACTTTATGGTTCTATGCATCTATAGGATGTTGTCCTGATGGTCTCCTACTGGGGGGCAGGGAAGAAGGTGAAGAGGAGGGGACAGGAGATTGTTAGGAGGATATGACATGTATAGAACAGATAGGAGGAGTGTGCTGTCACTGGGCAGGGAGAGCAGTGGGAGTTACATATACATGGGCATGCAAATTTATATTGGATGGTACACTTTCACTCAATCACAATAAATAAATAAAAATTATATCTGAGGGGAAAAAATTCTGTTCTTTAAAGTCAACTATTTTGTGGTGTTTTTTTTATGGAAGTCCTGGGAAACTAAGATGTACTCCTAGAGAGGGAGTTAATTTCATGAGTACTGAATAAATACATAAAGATATACACGATTAGTTTAGATTCTCGGGTCAAAATTTTGCTAAGAAAGTCTTTTTAGAGTACCACCTCCTTAAATACACTATCAGAAGCTTTTTCTTTTACAGGTCCCCAGACACTAAAAGGGCTGCTTGACCGGTAATTGCGGTGATTTTTGCTAAATTTCTTCCCCTAATCTAAGCACACTGAAGAAAGAGGTATATAATCTGGTGTTAAGAGTAAATAGAAAAAGCTTTCCCAGAGCCTTCAAATTCTATCTAAAATTTTGATGGTGAATTGCAGTAATTTGCAGTGAGTATAACAGTTTGAATTATTCTTCTCTCAATTTACTGCTGGTCATAGCATGACCCCTCAATGTACTTATCTGTGGGAGGGAAAAACCGAGATATTGAAAGAACACAATATTTAAGAAAAAAGTCATATGTAATAGAAAAGTTCAATATGTTTTGTTGTTTTTTTCAGAGAAAATGAAAAGCAGAGTAGAAATAAAAGAATGATATATAAAACCTGTGCATGATGGAAAATTACCCGAATTTTTCTTAAAGGTTTAAACACAGAAGAAAATATTGTTTGATGGTCATGAGAGTGGGGAAGGAGGAACACCAGTATTCACTAACTAGACAGTACACAAGAATTCTTTTAGGTGAAGGGAAGGACAACACACAATACAGAAGTCAGTGCAACTGGACTAACCTGAAAGCGAAGACATTTCCTGAATAAAATAAAACACTTTGCAGGACAGAGTAACAAGAGTGGGGTTTGGGGACCATGGTTTCAGGGGACATCTAGGCTAATTGGCATAACTAAGTTCTTTTTAAGAAAATGTTATAAATTCAAATCAAATCTACAACGAGATACCATCTCACCCCAACAAGGTTGGCCATGATCCAAAAAACACAAAACAACAAATGCTGGAGAGGCTGTGGAGAAAGTGGAACTCTCCTACACTGTTGGTGGGGTTGTAAAATGGTCCAGCCTCTTTGGAAAGCAATCTGGCGCTTCCTTAAAAAAATGGATATAGATATACCATTTGACCCAGTAATTCCACTACTTGGAACATATCCTACAGAATCAAGGCCATTCACACCAACGGACACATGCACAAGAATGTTTATTGCAGCACAGTTCACGATAGCAAAAAGATGGATTCAACCCAGATGCCCAACAACAGAAGAATGGATAGGTAAACTATGGTATATATACTCAATGGAGCACTATGCAATGATAAACAACAATCATGATTCCAGGAAACACATCATAACCTGATTTCAACTGGAAGACATTATGTTGAGTGAAAGTAGTCAGAGACAAAAGGACAGATATTGTATGAGACCCCTATGATAAGAACTCAAAAACAGACTTATGTATAGAAGAAAAGACTCTTTGATGGCTGCAAGGGAGGGGAGGGAGGGAGGGAGGGGAGGGGGAGGGTTTAGATTAAATAGTTGGTAGAAATTTGGTTGGGTGAAATCAGTGATAGCACACATTAGAAACAAGAACACTATTAAGTGGACTTCAACATAACTTGAATACTCCTTCCATCTTAACCCAATATTGCAAGGAAAGAGTAGCTGGGGCAGGGGGTAGGGGACCACGCTCTTAGGCGAAATCGTGGCCAACTGGCACAACTAGCATTTTGCTAAGAGGGCTCTCTGCACCCCACATTGGTGAGTGGCGTCTGGGGTCTCAAAAGCTGCCATCCGAGGGCGCAGCAAATGGTCCTAACTCAGCAGGAACTGATGCTCACCGAGGACCAAAATGACATGGGGTAAAGACAACCCAGAAGATAGAGAGATCCACATGAGTGGGTGCCTACATCGACTTGGAACCGGAAGAACCAGATGGTGCCCGGCCACCACCAGTGACAGCCGTGATGGAGCTCACTAAGTTGAGTCTCACTGGCAACACAAGAATAAAAAGGGGTGCACCCTGAGATTTCCACTAAAAGACCCCAATTGATGGTCCAGCGGCTTCGGGGTTCCCGTGGTAGCATGGCCCCTCACCCTGATGCTGCTCTTGACCATAAATCATAATCAAGGTCCACTCTTCAGACACAAAAGGATTGGACTTGGCAATGCAGAGTGACCATATATTGGATGCACTTTATGGTTCTATGCATCTATAGGATATCATCCTGCTGACCTCTAGCTGGAGTAAGGGGAGTGGGTGGAGAGGAAGGGACAGGAGACTGTTTGGAGGATGAGACATGTATGGAGCAGAGAAGAATAGTGTGCTGTCACCAGGCAGGGAGAGCAGTGGAAGCTGCATATAGGTGGGCATGTAAATTTATATGGGAATGTACATTTTCACTCAGTCATAACACACACACACACATACAAAAAGAAAACTTTCAGTATCCCACTTTGGTGAGTGGTATCTAGGGCCTTAAAAGCTAGCAAGTGGCCATCTAAGTAGCATCAATTGGTCCCAACCCACCTGGAGCAGAGGAGAGTCAAAGACATCAAAGACATAAGAAAAACATGTGTTCAACAGACAAAAGGTACCCTATGGTCCAGAGACTATATCAGCATGAAATCAGAAGAACTAGCTGGTGCCCAGCCACCACCAATGACTGCCCTGACAGGGAACACAACGTAAAGTCCCTGACATAGCAGAAGACAAATGGGATACAGAACTCGAACTCTATTAAATAGACCAGACTTGATGATCCAACAGACCTAGAGGATCCAAAAGACATGGCCCCCAGACTCTCTGTCAGCCCAGAACTGAAACAATTCCCAAAGCCAACTCTTTAGACAAAGATTGCACTGGGCTATAATACACAAAATGATTCTGATGAAGAGTGTGTTTCTTTGCTTAAATAGATACATGAGACTAACTGGGAAGTTCTTGTCTGGAGGTGAGATGAGAGGGAAGCAGGGGCCAGGAGCTAGTTTAATGGATACAGGAAATACAGGGTGGAGAGGAGCAGTGTGTTGTCACAGTGTGGGTCACATAATGATGTGTGCGTAAGTTTTGTACGACAAACTAATATGAATTGTAAAGTTTCACTTAAATCACAATAAATATAAATTTAAAAAAACTAACTAAAGTGATACACTATGCATGTGTTAAATATGCTAATCAGACTCAAACTGGTAAACAGATTCAATACAATCTAAACAGAAATGCCAGGAGACTTTTTGCAAAAGCAATCTTAATACAACCACAAAGCCAGAAGGCTTATACAATCAGGTGTCAGGACTTGTTATAATGCTACAGTAATTAAGGCAATGTGGTATTTGTGCAAAGATAGACCAATGAATAGAATAGAGAGCACAGAAACAGAACCAGCCATATGGAGTCATAAGATGTGTCGTGAAGGCACCGCTACAATTCAGTGGAAAAAGATTAGTCTTCTCAATAAACATTGATGGGTCAATTGGATAGCTATATAGAAAAAAATGAAATTTGACTCCTATCTCAAACCATACTAAAAAAATTAATTTGAGAGAAATCATAAACTTGAAGATCTAGAACAACAGGATTGAGAAACTTATTCTTGAAAAAGACAGTTTGTAAATATGTTAGGTTTTGGGGGCCATGTAGTCTCTTTAGCAAATACTGATGTATGGTGTTGTAGTGCAAAAGCAGCCATGGACAATATGTAAATGAATGGACATACCTGTATTCTGATGAAACTTTATTTGGGCTCAATTTGACCCTTGGGCTGTAGTTTGCTGAGCCTTGTTCTAGAAAAACATATAGGAGGATACCTAGAAGGATATGGAATGTGTGACTACTTGTCTCCAGGAACAACTGCGTCCTTTGCAATGAGACCAGGAGAACTGGATGATTCCCAGCTACCACTGCTGAACATGTTGATAACAGATTCTATAGATGAATCCTGATCAAAAGTGGGAAAATGCAGAACAGAATTTCAAATTCCCATGGACTCCAGACTTCCTAGAGCCAAGAAGATTGGATGAACACTTGGAACTACTGCCATGAGATAATCTTTAACCAAAAATATACCCTAAAGACTTCTTTAAACCAAACAATAGTTTAGCTTACCTAGTAAAAATATGCCAGCCTTCGGCATTATGCTCCTTCAACAACTATCTATATGGGATTGGACTGAAAACAGCAACTTGAAAGATTAGATAAGAACCTTAGGGGGTCAATGAATTTATGTTAACAGGGGAGGGACTACTCAGAAAAAGAGGGTGAGAATGGTTGCACAACTTGAATGTAATCAGGGTCACTAAATGGTACATGCAGAAATGGGTTGGAGTATGTTTTGCTGTGTATATACTCAACAATAACAACAAAATAAACAGAATTTAAAAAATAACATTGATGTATTACCATACATTCACTGTAATGGTTAAAATTAGACAGAATCAAATGCTGGTAGAGATATAAAGAAACCAAGATATTGCTTATGGAGATATAACTAATAGAATCATTTTAGCAATTTCTACTAAAGCTACAAACATCTACTGTATGACTCAGAAATCTCCCTCTTGAGTATTAACTCATCAGAAATGAATGCTTATGTCCATTGAAAGACATGTACAACCATGTTCACAGCAGTTTTATTCATGATTCAAAAAATGGAAACTCAAATGTTCTTCATCTCTAGAATGGATAGGACAATTGTGGTAATTTAACCACAATTACTACACGTCAGTTAAAAAAAAAGAACTATTAATACATACAATAACATGATGAATCTAAAAAAACCAAAAGAAGTCGAATATACTAATACATAGTTTGACGACACCTAAATGAAGTCAAATCTATGATTATAGGACTTAAAAAAGGGGTTACCTCTCTGGCTGGGAAGGGACATGAGGAAGCCTTCTGAGGTGTTGTATAATGTTTGTATATCTTGATCTGAGTGGTAGTTACCTGTGTGAGTATGTGTAAGGACAAATTGAGTTACACCAAAGATTTATGCACTTGGCTATACAAAAGGAAAAAGAATGCTAAAAACGGAAAAGGTGGGACAGGTCGAGAAATAGAGCTGATGGCACAGAAAATGGAGAAGAAAGGGTTCTTTTGATCTCATTTGCTCTTAATTTGTAATTTCAAGTAGCAAAACCTTGTGTAAGATACATGTTGACATGCACTGAAAGGATTCCTTTGATCTCCATTTGCTCTTTATTTATAACTACAAGTAGGAAAACCTTGTGGAAGATATATATTGATGTGCACTGATACCAATCTAAGATCTGGATGTCATAAGGTGCTTTGCAGGAACAAACTAACTAATCGAAGCACAGCCGTCAAAACCAAACTGACATGTGCACACTGTTGATGAGCTTTTCCTCTAAACGACCCCAGACCATCCATATGGCGAGCCTAGGAGATAAGAACACACGCACATTACAGCCCATAATAGGTGTTGACAACATGACCAGAATTCCTTGCACCAGAATCCATCTTGAATACCCAGATTCCATCTTAGGTTTAGTACAAGCACACCCTGCAGGAATGTGCAAAATACTGTATTACTCCCTTTGCTATCTTGCAGGACTGCACAAAACAGGATATTGTGATTTATCAATAAACCAACAGAGTGTGTCACCCCCTCCAGCCTGGCCCTTCCATGTTGAAACTGCCTTATAACAACCTAACAACCCTACTGTCCCTTTGTAGATCTCTCACTGATTGACTGTCTATGGTCTGTAATCCTTCCCTTTGCCAAATTTTTCTTTATAAACTGGCCATGCTTTAAACTTTCTAGTGTCTTTGTGCAGAATACTACGTGTTGGCATTTGCTGGTTGGTAACATTGTTTACATTAGAGTTTAATAATAATATAATTACCCTCCCTTAAATTGATAGCTGCAGGAAAAACTATTATTGTCCATTAAATCTTCCTCAAAACAGACTGTCTTGATTTTCTTTTGTTTACCTACAAGACCTGTATGCGCTGAATGTGGTATCCAAGTACAGTAGAGCAGAAGTGAGCATTTTGTTCCTACTCGCAAGAATTATTTTTTTTGTCATATAATCATGATATATTCTCCAGAAAAGACTTCCTCAACAGCATTCAGAATGCTTAGTTTTTGGCAAAAAAAGTACTCATAGTAATTTTCTTTCTTTAACTCTTCTATGTAGTTACCTTAACTATAACTAAACTTAACTAAAAAAAAGTTTCAAAATCATAGGAAACCCTGGTGGTGTACTGGTTAAGTGCTACAGCTGCTGACCAAAAAGCCAGCAGTTCAAATCTACCAGGCACTCTTTGAAAACTATAGGGCAGTCCTACTCTGTCCTATAGGGTCACTATGTGTTGGAATCGACTCAATAGCCATGGATTTGGTCTTTTGGTTTATAATTACTTGCTTTTTCATAAATGCCTTTTCCAGGTACCAGAAAAGATTCTGGCTATGTGTTAGTAAAGGAAGGTAAGGGTGGTGAAAATCTACTGAAAAGGTATTCAGATAGGACACAATCCCCCCCCCCCCAAAACCCACTGCCATTGAGTTGGATCCGACTCATAGTGACACTAGAGCTTCAAGTAGAACCATCCTACAGAGTTTCCAAGGAGCGCCTGGGGGGTTTGAACTGCTGACCTTTTGGCTAGCAGATGTAGCACTTAAGCCACTACACCACTAGGTCACAAAGCACATCTTAATTTTCCTTTCGAATAGACTTTTTAGGGAACTAAAACAAGTGACAACCATAAAGGAAAAGAGTGTTTTCTTTCGGCACTGATTTCACGTAATTTCATATAATTGAAAGTCTGACGTTATTAATGAGTTTGAATTCTTTGATCTTGCTCAAAGTAGTTGGTAGAAGTAGCTGGGCACCACCTAGTTCTTCTGGTCTCAGCCTACTGGAGGCTGTGGTTTTTGTGGTCCATTAGTCCTTTAGAATAATTATTTCCTTGAGACTTCGATTTTCTTCACTCTTCTTTGCTCCAGACAGGAAGAAAGTAATAGCTGTATCTCAGATGGCTATTGGCAAGCTTTTTTTATTTAAATATTTTATTGTGCTTTAAATGAAAATTTACAATCCTCATCAATTTGTCATACAAAAACTTACACACATACTGCTATGTAATTCTAGCTGCTATAACCACACTATGGCATGACACTCCTCCTTTCCACCCTGTATTTCCCGTGTCTATTCTTCCAGCTCCCATACCCCTCCACCCTTTCATCTTGCCTCGACAGAGGCTGCCCAGTTAGTCTCATGTATCAACTTAAGCCAAGGAGCATACGCTTCACCAGTAACATTTTTTTTTTTTTACCAGTAACATTTTTATGTCTTATAGTCCATTCCAATTTTTTTCTGAAGAGCTGGCTTTGGGAATGGTTTTAGTTCTGGGATAAAAGATCCAACTCGGATGGCAGTGGGTTTTTGGGGGGGGATTGTGTCCTATCTGAATACCTTTTCAGTAGATTTTCACCACCCTTACCTTCCTTTACTAACACATGGGGGCCATGTCTTCCGGGGACCCTCCAGTCTGTCGGACCATCAGGTCTGGTGTTTTAAATGGAGTTCTAGTTTGGGATCCCATTTTTCCCCCATACATCAGAAACTCTATGTTGTATTCCCTGTCAAGGCAGTTATTTTTGGTAGCTGGGCACCATCTAGTTCTTCTGATTTCGCACTGACAGCCTCTGGATTATACAGCCCTTTCTGTCTCTTGGACTCGTATTCCCTTATGTCTTTGATGTCTTTCATTCTTCTCTGCCCCAGATGAGTTCAGACCAATTGATGTTACTTAGATGGCTGCTGGCTAGCTTTTAAGATCCCAGACACCACTCATCAAAGTAGGATGTAGAACATTTTAATAAACGTTCAATTGTCATAACAATGTTAAGAAAATATTCTGCATCCCATTTTTCTCCTGCCACATTAGAAACTCTCCATTGTGTTCTTTGTCAGGGCAGTCATTGCTAGGGGTCAGGAGATCACCAGCTTTTAAAATCCCAGTTGCCACTCACCAAAGTAGGATGTAGAATATTGTCTTTATGGACTACATTATGCCAATTGACCTAGATGTCACTCATAACTATGGTCCTAAGCCCTCAAGCCCAGTGACTCAGTCGCTCAGGGTTTTGGGTATGGCTAAGAAGTTTTCTTAACTATGACTTTTGTGTGCTCTACTATACATGTGGATACATTTGCAGCACATACAAATGTACGTACAGAAATACCCCCTGCCAAAACTATATATGCTCATGGGTGTACACCCATACACCGTTCCCACACAGTTCACTTACATATCTGCTTATCTGTCCACCTGTAAATTATTATTACTATTATTATAGGATTGTGTATGTAACAGTATATGCCGTTGTTACCTTTTACTCTTGTGTACCTCTCAGTGCCTTCCTTTGCCTTGGCCATGTTGTGCTGACTTCCCTCATTCTGTGTATTGTCTTTCCCTTCACTCAAGTTAATTCATGTCTATTATCTAGTTAGTGGTTTTCCCTCTATGCTCTCATCCCTGGTAACCATGAAAGAATATTTATATCTGTAAAACTTTTCTTGAGTTCTTCTAATAGTGGCATCACACAATACTTGTCCTTTTGCAATTAATTTATTTCACTTAGCAAGGAATTAGTATTAATTTTTTTTTTATTGTGACTGAGTGGAAGTGTACAATCTGGTTTAAATTTCGCATGCCTGCCTATGTGCAGCTCCTACTGCTCTCCTTGCTCGATGACAGTACACTCCTCTGTTGTGTTCCACACAAGTCATAACCTCCTAACAATCCCCTGTCCCCTCTTCTCCACTCTCTCCGCTCCCTTCTAGTAAGAGCCCAGTAGGACGACATCCTATAGACGAATAGAACCATAAAATACACACACGATATGGTCACTCTGTGTCATCAACTCCAATTCATTCCCATTTGAGGAGCTGACCTCAGTAATGATCTATGATCAGGGGCAGCACCATGTCTAGCGGAGGAATCAGTATTTTTAACAGAAGTTAAGACATACACTTTTCTTTAAAGGGAGATTTTATGTGTTTCAATTGTTCTCAAATGAGGTTCTGCTGAGGGCTACAATTCTACACGAATTATGCGTAATGCTTGGTTTTAATTTCCAAAGTCAGGTAGTGGTGATTCAAGATTATGTTATTTTGGTGGAGTCAGAGCATTAAGTGGATCACATCCTTCGATTTTTCCTTATCTTGTTAAGGCTTATTATGATATGGCTCACAGTTGCAATATCTATGTTTCTTTCTTTGAGGTATTAGATTCTATGATGGTACTAGTCTTTAAAAGAGGATATTTTTCTCAAATTTTCTCAAATTGCACCTTGCAACTTTATGGGATTTTATTCTCAACATAGTACACTGGAAAAAGATCACATAATCTAGTGTCAGTAGATCTGAAAGCTAGTCCTGACTCCATTATGAATGACTGTGCATGAATTATTTAATCTTTCAGAACTGTAGTTTCTTCACCTGTGAAATGGGGTTATTAATAATAATATCTGCCATACTGAAGAAAAAGGATGAAAATTATCCATACAATATCTTAAAACATGAAATGGATACAACATATGACAATATATTTTTTAATTAGTGTTGACAAAAGTTTAGATTTGGGGTTTTAAAAAAATGTAAAAATACTCAGAACAGTTAAAAAGCCATTACAAAAGTTTTAATACTGATGGTAATTGAAGACTAATACAAACTAACTTTTTGCTGGGAAAAGGGTTACTTTTTAATTCCAAAAACCAAACTTTTTTAATACTGGAAGGATGGGTATGTATCTGTTTGGAATGGAGGGAGTACGCAGAAGCAGTTACAGGTAATAAATCATAGCCTATACCAGTCATTGCAGATTTCTGATAGAGGCATTAAAATAAAAGAATGACAGAAGCTAACAACACTGCATATGAAATATTCTTTCAAAAAGATTGAATCTACTCTAATCAAACCTGTTGAGATAAAAAGGGGGATAAAGGAACATGCTAACATGCTAACAAATGAATACAGGAATAGAAATATCAAAATCTAAAAGATGAGAAACTCAAGAGGACAAACATCTAATTTCTTCAAAAAATAAATTACAGAAATAAAAAGGAAGAGAGGGAGAAACAATAGATTAAAAAAGACTTACAAGAAATATCAATCAAATACAATATGGGGACTATTTTTAAACTGTGAATCAAATACACAGTAAAAGAAAAGTAAACAACAACAAAAGCTATTTCAGACAATAAGGGGAATATAAACAGTCATTGGATTTTTAATTATATTAAAGGAAGTACTGTTCATGCTTTTAGATATGATAATGATATTAATAGTTTTTAAAAAAACAGGATGTCACTGAAAATGTGAGAGATTTCCAAAAACTTGTTCCTCCCCAAAACAAAAAATGGTCAAGAATACATGGTTTCAGAGAACGTCTAGCTCAAATGTCATAACATAGTTTACAACGAAAATGTTCTACATTCTACTTTAGTGAGTGCATCTGGGATCTTAAAAGCTTGCGAGTGGCCATCTAATGTACTTTAGTTGTCTTACTCTGGAGCAAGGGAGAATGAAGAAAACCAAAGAAACAAGGAAAACGTTAGTCTAAAGGACTAACGGACCACAAGTACTATAACTTCTGCCAGACTAAGTGCAGCAGAAGTTGATGATCCCCGATTACCACCACTGACTGCTCCAACAGGGATCATGATAGAGGGTCCTGGACAGGGCTGGTGGGAATGTAGAACAAAATTATAACTCTCTCTCTCTCTCTCTCACACACACACACACACACACACACAAAACCACCAGACTTATTGACTGGACAGAGATTGGAAAACCCCCTACAGTATGGCCCCTGGACACAATATGTATACTGACAAGTACATGATGGGGAACATTACAACAGACCTAACTGAAATAAAAAAGGAATCATAATGGAGTACTATAAAAAAAAACTATATTCCAACAAATTTGAAAACCTAGAGGAAATGGACAAATTTCTAGAAACACATTACCTACCTAAACTAACACAAATTGATGTTGAAAATCTGAACAGAACCATAACAAGAGATTGAAAAGGTAATTTAAAAAAAAAAAAAAAAAGCTTTCAATAACAACAGAAAACCCTGGCCCACATGGCTTGACTGGAGAATTATACGAAACAGTCAGAGAAGAGCTGGGTCAAACTAGAAGCAGAAGTACTACTCAAATTGTTTCAGAATGCAGAAAGAGAAATATTCTCTTGAATTCACTGTATCAAACCAGCATAACCATGATAATAAAACCTGACAAAGACATTACAAAAAAAAAACTACAGACCAATAACTCTGATGAATATAGATGCAGAAATTCTCATCAAAATTCTAGCCTCCGAATTCAGCATCATATTAAAAAAACAATCCTAACTAAGGGGTATTTATACCAGGTATACAAGGATGGTTCAACATTAGAAAATAAATCAATGTAATCTACTACATAAATAAAATAAAATGATCACATGATCATCTCAGCTGACACAGAAAAGGCATTCAATGAAGTCCAAGATCTGTTTCTGATAAAAACTCTCAATAAAATAAGAAGGGGCATTCCTCAACATAATAAAGGACATATATACCAAACTAATAATCAACATCATTCTCAATGGACAGAGGCTGAAGACATTCCCCTTGAGAGCAGGAACAAAACAAGGATGCCCTTTATCACCACCCCTGTTGTTATGGACATCCTAGCTAGAGGAGTAAGGCAAGGAAAAGAATTAAATGGCATCCAAATTGGTAAAGAAGAAATAAAACTACCTGTTGCAGGTAACGATACTATGTATAGACAACTCAAAGTTCTCCACAAGAGAACTACTGGAACTAACAGAAAGATTCAGAAAATAGCAGGATGCAAGATCAAAACAAAAAAATCAGTTAGATTCCTATACACCAATAAAGAAAACTATGAAAAGAAAATCAGGAAAGGAACACCGTTTGTAACAGTCCCTAAGAAAACATTTAGTAATAAATCCAACTAAGAACACACAAAAATAAAGTGTTCAGTAATAAATCTATCCAAAAACACAGAAAAATAAAAGTTATAAATCTAACAAAGAACGTAAAAGACCTACATAAAGAAAAATCCAAAATGCTAATACAAGAAGTCAAGAGACCTACATATGAGGACTGCCAGTTAAGCTTGTGAATTCATCCTAGAAATAGTGCTACATACCTCACTGCTGAATGTCACTATGGTTACCTTTGAAGTACTATGTTATGCACCAATGCCAGTTCCCAATCCACCCTTTAAACAAATTTTGGAACTCTTTTTCTGGAATGGCCATCAGACCTGTCATCATATTACCTCTGATGTTCTCAATGTCATCAAAATGTCTTCCTTTCAATATTTCCTTTATCTTCCGGGTAAAGAAAAAAGTCACTGGCCAGATGAGATGAGTAGCGAGAGTGTTCCAATACAATTATTTGGTTACTGGCCAAAAACTCCTTTACGGACAACTATACAATTAAATTTGTGAACTTGCCACTGTGCTACCGTGCACAATGGCCATTCCAGAAAGCATTCCAAAATTACTTTGAAGGGTAAACTATGCATTGGCATTAGTGCACAGCTTCCTAAGGGGAGTACTTCAAAGGCGACCATAGTGATACTTAGCAATGAGGTATGTAGCACCTAGAACAATTAAGTTTGTGGACTTAATTGTCAGACCTCGCATATGGAAAAATATACTATGTTTACGGATAGGTAGACTCAATATTGTAAAAATGGCACTTCTACCCAAAGCAATCTATAAAATCCCAATCCAAATACCAACGACATTCATTAATGTGATGGACAAACTAATCCTTAACTTTATATGGAAAGGAAAGTGGTCCCAGATAAGTAAAGCACTACTGAAGAGAAAGAATAAAGCAGAAAGCCTCACAATACCTAACTTCATAACAGCTACACTAGTCAAAACAGCCTGGTACTGTTACAACAACAGATACACTGACCAATTGTAAAGAATCTAGAACTCAGATGTAAATTCATCCACCTATGTTCACCTGATCTTTAACAAAGGCCCAAGTCCATGAAATGGGAAAAAGACCACCTTATTAGGGTTGCCATGAGTCGGATCCAACTCGACGGCACTTGGCTTGGCTATTAGCAAATGGTGCTGGCAAAACTGGGTGTTCATCTGTGAAAAAATGAAAGAGGACCTATACCTCACACCACAAAAACTAATTCAAAATGGATCAAATACCTACATATAAAACCAAAAACTATAAAGACCATAGAAGAAAAAATAGAGTCAACACTACAAACCCAAAGGCATGGCAAAAATAGGATACAAACCTTAACTAACCATATACAGACATCAGAAGATAAGCTAGATAACTGGGATCTTGTAAAAATTTAAATAAACACTTAAACATTCATTAAAAGACTTCAGCATGTTGGTTCAGTGGTTACCAGAAGTTCAGGGTGGAAGGGAGGAGTATGCTATCACAGAGTGTTTTAATCATCTAGTACTGCTTTAACAGAAATACCACAAATAGATGGCTTTAAAAAGAGAAATGTTATTTGCCACAGTCCAGTAAGTTAAAAGTCCAAATTCAAGGTATTAGCTCCAGGGGAAGACTTTCTCTCCTGGCACTGGAGGAAGGTTCTTATTGTCAATCTTCCCCTGGGCAGGAAGCTTCTGAGGTACAGGGACCCCTGTCCTTTCCAGAAGATGAACTCAGCTCCAAGCACTGCTTTTTGGGGGTGTATGGTCCCCAACTCTCTGCTAGCTTCTCTCCTTTATATCTCAAGAGACTGCCTCAAGGCACAAAACAAACTTACACATTGAGTGCTGTCCCATCAACACAACTGCCACCCATCCACCCTCACTATAGTGGCAGAAATTCTAACATGAAGGAACATCACACAATACCAGGAACCATGGCCCAGCCAAATTGCTGCACAGATTTTTCAGTAAACACAATTCAATTAATGACACAGGGTGAGTAGAGCAGATGGAGTTGCAGAGAGGCGTGTGTTTTGGGTTTTATATGGCAAGTTGACTCGGATTGTAAACTTACACTTAATCCCAATAAAAATAAAATTAAAAAAAAAAAAAAGACTGCACCAAAGGAATAAAAAGAGGGCCTACAGACTGGGAAAATATTTTGGTTATGACAAATCCAACAAAGTTCAAATCTTTAAAATCTATATTAAAATCCAATACCGTTACAACTAAAAAGACAAATAATATCATTTAAAAAATGGTCAAAGGATGTGAATAGACACTTTGCCAAAGAGGACATTCGGGTAGCTAACAGACATAGGAGGAAATGCTTATGATCACTAGCCTTTAGAGAAATGCAAATTGAGACTACGATGAGAAACCATCTCTCCCAAACATTACTGGCATAAATTAAAAAAAAAAAAACAAACAGAAAATAAATGTTGGAGAGGCTGTGGGGAACTTAGAACTCTTATACACTGTTGGTGGGGATGCAAAATGTTGCAACCATTTTGGAAATCAACGTAGTGCCTCATTAAAAGACTAAAAACATCAATATCATACAATCTAGCAATCCCATTCTTCGGAACATATCCTAAAGAAATAAGAGCCATCACATGAATAGACTTATGCACACCCATGTTCACTGTAGCATTATTCATAATAGCAAAAAGATGGAAACTAAGTGACCATCAGCAGATGAGTGGAATAACTATGGTATATACATACAATGGAATGCTACAGAATAAAGAACAGTGGTGAATTTGCAAAATATTTCAGAACACAGATGAATCTGAAGGATATTATGCTGAGTGAAATAAGTTAATCACAAAGGGACAAATACTGTATGAAAGCACTATTATAAAAACTCATGAAAAGGTTTAAGAACAGAAAGAAGCAATATCTGATGATTACTAGGCAGGGGACAAGTGGCAAAAGAAAAACACTATAAGTAGACAACAGATAAGTGGCAACTTTGGTGAAGTGAAGGATAAGATAGTACTCAGTACTGGGGAAGCCAGCACAAACTGACCAAAGCAAGGTCTTGGAAGATTCATAGACACATCCAAACTCCCTGAAGGGCTGAGGGCTGGGGACCATGGTCTCAGAGAACATCCAGCTCAATTGGCAAAACATACTTTATAAAGAAAATATTCTACCTCCTACTTTGTTGAGTAGCATCTGGGGTCTTAACAGCTTGTAAGTGGCCATCTAATATACGTCTTTTGGTCCTGTCACATTCAGAGCACAGCAGAATGAAGAAAATCAAAGATACAAGGAAATTACCAATCCAAAAGAAAATATTAGTCTAAATTATTAGTTCAAAATATCAGTCCAATGGACCACGTGAACCACAACCTCTACCAGCCTGAGCCCAGAAAAACTAGATGGTGCCCAGCAACCACAATCATCTGCTCTGACAGGGATCACAATAGAGGGATCTAGACAGGGAAATAGGCAGGGCTAAGATGGCAAAGTAGTCAGACCCTTGCTGTGATCCCTCTAACTAACAACAAATTGATCACACATATAATATTCTAGGGGCCCTGAACCCCAAAAAGAAAGGTGAAAAATTGGACTGAGCAACAAGGAAGGGTAAAAGGGTCCAGAAGAACCTAGGACTGGCCAGGCGTGACCTGGTGGAAACCTGTAGCCCACAGGAGGATCTGTGACTGTTAGAGTGGTAAGTGAAGTGGTAGCTTTCAAAGAGTATCTTCCTTAGCCAAAGAAACTGAGTGGTGGAGAGCCCACTCACATCTCTAGAATCAGTGAAAAGTGGCAATGGATTATCAAAAGCTAAGAGGCTTTCATCTAACCCACTGCATGTGGATCTAAAATTTTCCTTCAGACTAAACCTCCCTCCCTTTTCCCAGCACTTCTCCTTCCCTTCCCTGCACTGTGCCAGGCTCCATATTCTGACACATTATACATACTCTGAGTCATTCTCCCAGACTTGGAGAGGGAACAATTTAACAAATGGGGCTGGGGAGGGTATCTGCTGGTTCCCCTAAGTAGGGAACTCAGGGCAGAAACAAGTCCTTTGCCTAGGTACAAGCATAACGGGTTTATGGACCTTGAAAGCCTTTCAGCACCGCAATACATCATCCAGTGCATCCATCGTCATTCCGCAAAAGCTATCTACCTACTGACATTAAGGAACAGTGACAAGCCTTCGTTGCATATATTCACAGACAGCTGCCAGCTCCCTACCTTTCTCAAAGCATGCAGTAAGTTACCTGTGCCTACACCAATCACTCTTGCCCATCTAGGACTGTAGGGGAGATCCTGAACCACCGACACTTGCTGACTGACTACCCGGGCACCTGAGCTGAAAAAGCAGACACCAGGTCCACATACTTAGTAACAGCTATAACTGCCTGATAACAGGATGTCCAAACCTCTAAGGCACCAATAATCAAACTAGTTCATACAACCAGCCTATTTGGACATTTCAAGACAAAGAAGTTAGAACACAATAAGCAAACATAAACAAATACAGTAACTTACTGATGACTCAGAGACAACAGTCAACAGCAAATCACTAAAAGAAGCAGCCCACAATGGCTTCAGAAAGCTCCAAAAACAAAGAATTGAGAAATTTTCCAGATGAAGAGAACTCCCTGGAATTATTGAAGGTAGAGTACAAAAGTTTAATATTTAGAATTCTTCATAAACCAGGAAAGAGAGCAGACAAAACACAGCAGAGCATAATAACAAACTGAACAGGCTGCAGGAAATGCTTGGGAGAGAATGGCAACAAATTCAGCAGATTAATAACTAAATTACAGAATTAGACAACTCAGTAAAAAGCCAAAGGAGGAAAATTGAGGCAGTGGAAGGCTGAATTAGTGAGATTTACGATAAAGCCATTGACACCACATATTTGAGGAAAAATCAGATAAAAGAACTAAAAAAAAGTAAGAAACACTAAGAGTTATGTAGGACTTTATCAAAAGGAATAATTTACAGGTGACTGGAGTACCAGAGCAGAGGGAAATAACAGAAAATACAGAGAGAATTGCTGAGGATTTGTTGACAGAAAACTTCCCTGATATTATGAAATATGAGAAGATGTCTATCCAAGATACTCAATGACCTCCACACAAGGTAGATCCCAAAAGAAAGACACCATGACATATTATAGTCACTAAACATAAGAAGAAAATTTTAAAAGCAGCTAGGGATAAATGAAAAATAATCTAAAAAAAGAGTCAATAAGACTGAGCTTGAACTACTTAGCAGACACTATGCAGGCAAGAACACAATAGGAGGACATATATAAAGCCTTAAAAGAAAAAATTACCGGCGAATAATTACATATCCAGCCAAACTGTCTCTCAAATATGGTAGTTAAATTAGAAAATTTTCAGATAAACAGAAATGTAGTGACTTTGCAAAAACCAAACCAATATTACAATAAATACTAAAGGGAGTCCTCTGGTTAGAAAATCAGTAACATCAGACAACAACTCAAGACCAGAACACGGGATAGAGCAAACAGACAGGAACCCTGACATGGAAACTACAAAAATTAATTAAAGCTAAAACAAGGAAACAGAGATATTGATATGTGAAAGATGATGGCATTATAACAAAAAAGAGGGCTGAAAAATGTAGTCATAGATCTTTCATATGGAAAGGAAGTCAAGGCAATAAATGGAAATTAAAGACCAGTTTAAATTTAGAAAATTAGGGGTAAATATTAAGTAAACCACAAAGGAAATAAACAATCCTACACAACAAAATAAAAAACAAGAAAAATATGAAGTCTCAGCAAATACAAAACCAACAACAATGAAAAAGATGAAAAGAAAATACATAAAGTGACTCAGCATAGAACATTAAGTAGAACAAAAAAAAACTGTCAAAAAAGCACCAAAAAGGCATTAAATTACAGCACTCAATTCATGCCTATTAATAATTACTCTTGAATGTAAATGGATTAAATGCACCAATAAAGAGACAGAGAGAGGCAGAATGGATAAAAAACACTGTCTATATGTTGCCTACAAGGGACACACTCTTAGACTATAAGACACAAACAAACTAAAGCTCAAAGGATGGAAAAAAAATACCAAGCAGAGTGGGACAAAAATGTAAAACACAATTCAAATTTACAGAAAAAGACCAGACTTACTGGTCTGACAAGGACTTGAGAAACCTTTGAGACTATGGCCCCTGGACACTGCTAACTAAGAACCAAGAGCACTCTTAAAGTCCACCTTTCAGTTATAGGTGAGACATCCTACAAAACAAATAATAACACAAGCAAGGAACATGCTCCTTAGTTCAGTCAAGTATACAATACAAAATGGGCAACATCTGCCCAAAAGTGAAGACGAGAAGGCAGGAAGGGACAGGAAAACCAGACAAATGGATATGAGGAAGCAGGGTGGAAAACGGGAGAGTGCTGACACATTTCAAGGATTGCAACCAATGCCACAAAACAATTTATGTACAAATTTTTGAATGAGAAAATAATTTACCCTGTAAATTATCACCTAAAGGACAATGAAACTAAAAATAAAAGAACCTAAACTCAAAATATTAAAAATTAAAAAAAAAAATCTGTTGCTGCTGAGTTGATCCCAAGTCATAAGAATCCTATATGACAGAATAGAACTACCCCACATGGTTTCCAAGGAGTGGCTGTTGGATTTGTATTGTCAAGCTTTTGGTTAGCAGGTTAGTTTTTAACCACTCTCAGCTACCAGTGCTTTGTTCATGGATTAGAAGTTTTAATATCATAAAATTTGCAAAAAGTCTGAAGCTTATCTACAGAGGTAATGAAATCCCTATCTAAACTCCAATGGCCTCTTTCTTCGCCAAAAAATGATTCTAAAATTCATATGGAAATGCAAGGCACCCAGAATAGCCAAAATAATCTTGAAAAATAACAAAGAGGCAGAGTTAAGATGGCGGACTAAGCACACGTCTCCTTATATACCTCTGGAAACCGAGACCTGAAATGATAATCAAACGGAGCCTTCTGGTCACCTAGTGAGTCTCCAGGACATGGCACAGTGCTGTTAATTTGGACTTCATAACACTAAGTGAAAAACCTTCTCTCTTTCGCTGACTCCCACTCCTGGCTAGCCCTGGCTGTCATGGACTGAAGGTAAATGCACCATTTTGACTTTTTTTTCTCTGTCTTGGCCGGCAGGCAGAGCTGGGTCTTGACTAGCAGCTAGACACAGACGCACTGCTTGGGGGATAGGCAGGTGCAAAGTAACCATATTTTGAGAGCCAGGCTTAGGACTCTGTTAATATAGCAACTTTGGGCCTGTCTTTTTTTTTTTTTTAATTTTTTATTTAATATAACTGAGAGAAAATGTACATTCCCATACAAATTTACATACCCACCTATATGCAGTTTCCACTGCTCTCCCTGCCCGGTGACAGCACCCTATTCCTCTCTGCTCCATACATGTCTCATTCTCCCAACAGTCTCTTTTTTCCCTCCTCTTCACCCACTCTCCTTCCTCCAGCCAGAGGTCAGCAGGATGACATCCTATAGATGTATAGAACCATCAAGTGCATCCAATATATGGTGACTCTGCATCGCCAAGTACAATAAATTCCTGTCCAAAGCATGGACCTTCGTTATGATTTATGGTCAAGGGCAGCATCAGGGCAAGGGGCCATGCTCCCAGGGTAACCCCGAAACCACTGGACCATCAATTGAGGTCTTTTAGTGGGGATCTCAGGGTGCACCACATTTTATTCTTGTGTTGCCAGTGAGACTCAACTTAGTGAGCTCCATCATGGCTATCACTGGCGGTAGCTGGGCACCATCTGGTTCTTCTGGTCCCAAGTCGATGTAAGCACCCACTGCTGTGGGTCTCTTTGTCTTCTGGGTTGTCTTTCCGCCATGTCATTTTGGTCCTCGGTGAGCATCCATTCCTGTTGAGTTGGGACCATTTGCTGTGCCCTCGGATGGCAGTTTGGCAGCTTTTAAGACCCCAGACATCACTCACCAATGTGGGGTGCAGAGAGCCCTCTTGGTAAAATGCTACTTGTGCCAATTGGCCTTACTTTCACCTAAGAGCATGTTCCCCCACCCCCTGCCCAGCTACTCTATCCTTGCAATATTGAATTAAGATGGAAGGAGTACTCATGTTATGTTTAAGTCCACTTAATATTGTTCTTGTTTCTAATGTGTGCTGTCACTGATTTCACCCAACCAGATACCTAGCAACTATCTAATCTAACAGGCATGTCTTTTTATCACTGCCACAGCGTGGTTTGTACAGAACAGCACTGCCAGTGTGGGGGACACCATGTTGGATACAGAGATTTTAGTGGGACCTAATTCTTAGCCTGGGAGCCAGTGCCTGCACACAGGACAGTGCTTCCCCGACAGAAGAGCAGTGATTTATACAGTGTCACCTATGGTGGGGGCCCAGCAACAGAGGGAGAGGAATCACTACCTCTCGGCACCTTTAGCCCCTCTATCTGCTGCCTGTGCGGAGGGTGCCATCTTGGATATGGTGGCTGCAGAGGACCTATTTCTTAGCTTGGGAGTCAGAGCCTGCCCACAGGAGAGCACTTTTCTACCAGAAAAGCAGTAGTTTACACAGTGCCGCCTAAGGCTGGGCCCTGTCAGCAGAGGCCAACAGGGCAGTAGCATTGCTGTATTCTGAACTAGTTTGTATCATCTGGGGTTGGATACGGAGGTGTTTACTTTGCCAGTTGGGAAGAGGGACCTCTATACCTGAAAACCTGACTGACTTGTGAAGTGATCAGATACCTTTTGCTTTACATTTTAAGACAGCCTAGAGAAACATCTGCAGTCCATCGTCAGAGTATCTCTTCCAGCCTCTACTTACTCACATGGGACCCAAGAAGCAACAGACACTTGTGGCATACAAGAAATCACCCATGGCTTCAGAAGTTTCCCAAAGAAAGCAACCAAGGAGTTTTCCAGATGAAGAAACTTTTCTGAAATCATCAGAAAGTAAATACAAAATGATTATATACAGAGCCCTTGCAAACCTCATACAAAATGCAGCAGAACAAAAGGAAAAATTAAACAAGCTGTTCGATCTGATGGAACACTAGTACTCTGAAATCCAACAGATCAAGAACAAACTCAAAGACATAGAAACTTCCATTAAAAGCCAAGAAAACAGAATGGAACAAATGGAAAAAAGAATTTCTGACTTGGAAGACAGAGCTACTGATGCCAGCGTCTATGAGCAGAAATCAGAAAAAAGAAACAAGAAAAATGAAGAAGCATTAAGAAGTATGCGGGACTCTATTAAGAGGAACAACCTTGGATTAATTGGAGTCCCTGAACAGGATGAGACAACTGAGAACACAGAGAGCATCGTTGCTGAGCAGCTGACAGAAAACTTCCCAGAAATCATGAAGGAAGAGAACATAGACATCTCAGATGCATATCATACACCACGCAATATAGATCTCAAAAGAAAGACTCCAAGACATATTATAATCAAGCTTAACAAAATGAAACATAAGCAGCAACTCTTAAAGGCAGCAAGACTCAAAGCAAAGCTAACATTCAGAGGGAAACCCTGTAGGCTTTCCTCAGATTTCTCAGCAGAAATCATGCTGGCATGGAGACAGTGGCATGACACAATCAAAGCCTTGAAGGAGAAGAACTTCCAACCAAGAATTATATATACTGCAAAACTATCTTTCAAATACGAAAATGAAATTAAGACATTCTCAAATAAACAGAGACTCAGAGACTTTGTAAAAACTAAAGCAAAACTAGAAGAAATACTGAAAGAAGTTCTTGGCTCTGGCTTAGAAGAACAAAACCACTAACTTTATATTTTAGAACTACACATTACTCAGAACTGTACTCAGTTAGGGAAGGCTCCAAAGTCAATCACAGCTTTAATACTGAAAGAAGCAATCCAGTGAGTATCATGAAAACTATGGTGCCATCATATTAAAAAGAGGGATGTACTACAGTCATTATAGTCCTTCCGGATGCAGAGGAAGATGACAAGATTGGTAGTAATTAAAATTGGGTTTATATATACTTTATTAAGGGGAATCATAGGGGCAGCTGTAAAGCACAACAAAGATGTATCATACCATTTCAAGAAACGTAACACAGAAGTCTCAACAACTACAAAGCCAGCTCTGAAAAAGGTGAAAAATCAACTCACAAAAAAGAATGTCCCAGAACAGACTAATAAGAACAACAGAGAAAACATCAACACAAAGATAAACATACCACAATGGCAGCAGTGAACACATAGCTATCAATAATTGCACTGAATGTGAATGGACTGAATGCTCCAGTGAAGAGACATCGAGTGACATCTTGGATCAAAAGACATAACCCATCCCTATGTTGTCTACAAGAAACTCACGTGAGACCTAAGGGTAGGAAAAAACTGAAAATTAAAGGATGGAAGAATATATATCAAGCTGACGATGAACAAAGTAGAGCAGATGTGGCAATTCTAATCTCAGACAAAATCAATTTTAATGTCAAATCCACCATCGTGGACAAAGATGGACACTATTTATTGCTGAAAGTTTCAGTACACAAGCAAGACTTAACAATATTAAATATTTATGCACCTAATATCAGAGCACCTAAATACATTGAAGAAATACTGACTACACTCAAATAAGAGTTAGATCACTCCACAATAATAGTGAGAGACTTCAACACTTCACTGTGAATACTGGACAGATCATCTAGAAAAAAGCTCAGTAAAGATACAGAACACCTTATTGCCATAATTAGCCAATTAAACCTCATCAATATACACAGAACTTTCCACCCATCAGCAGACAACTACACCTTCTTCTCCAGTGCACATGGAACATTCTCCAGAATTGACCATGTGTTAGGACATAATGTAATTCTCAACGAAATCCATACCACTGAATTACTGCAAAGCATCTTCTCAGATCATAAAGCCATAAAAGTTGAAATCAATAGCAGAAGAAACATAGATAGAAAGTGGAACTCTTGGAAACTGAACAACATCTTGCTCAAAAAAACATGGGTTCTAGAAGAAATCAAGGATGAATTAAAGAAATTCATGGATTCCAATGAGAATGAAAACACTTCCTACCAGAATCTATGGGATACAGCCAAGCAGTGCTCAGTGGCCTGTTTATCTCCATAAATGCACACATCTGGAAGGAAGAAAGAAACCAAATCAAGCAACTAACCTACAGCTTGAACAAGTAGAAAGAGAACAACAGAGGAGCCCCTCGGGCACCAGAAGAAATCAGATCACAAAGATTAGAGCAGAGCTAAATGAATTAGAGAATAGAAAAACAATTGAAAAAATGGAAAAGACCAAAAGCTGGTTTTTTGACAAGATCAACAAAATTGACAAACCACTGGCTAAACTTACTAGAGAAAAGCAGGAAAGGAAACAAATAATCCAAATTAGAAATGAGAGGGGAGTTGTCACCACAGATGCAACAGAAATCAAAAATATCATAACAGAATACTATGAAAGACTGTACTGTAACAAATTTGAAATCCTAGGGGAAACGGACAAATTCCTTGACTCATACCACCTAACCAAATTATCACAAGGTGAAGCAGAACAACTGAATAAACTCATCACAAAGGAAGAGATTGAAAAGGTCATCAAAACACTGCCAACCAAAAAAAAGCCCGGGCCCAGATGTCTTCACTGCAGAATTCTACCAAGCATTTAGAGAAGAGTTATTTCCAATACTACTGAGAGTATTTCACAGTATAGAAAGGGATGGAGTACTCCCAAACTTATTCTATGAAGCCAGCATAACCCTGATACCTAAGCCAGGGAAAGACCCAACAAAGAAAGAGAACTACAGACCAATATCACTCATGAATCTAGATGCAAAAATCTTCAACAAAATTCTTGCCAATAGAATACAACAACATGTCAAGAAAATAATCCATTGTGACCAAGTGGGATTCATACCAGGGATGCAAGGCTGGTTCAACATCAGAAAAACAATTAATGTGATTAACCACATAAATAACACAAAGACAAGGATCACCTGATTTTGTCCACTGATGCAGAAAAGGCATTTGATAAAGTCCAACACCCATTCATGTAAAAACTCTTAGCAAAATGGGCATAGACGGCAAATTCCTCAACACAATAAGGGCCATTTATACAAAGCCAATTGCCCACATCACCCTGAATGGAGAGAGACGGAAAGATTTTCCCTTGAGATCAGGAACTAGACAAGGATGCCCATTCTCATCTCTTCTATTCAACACTGTGCTAGAAGTTTTAGCCAGAGCAATTAGACAAGATGAAGAAATAAAGGGCATCTGCATCGGCAAAGAGAAAGTTAAAATCTCCCTGTTTGCAGATGATATGATTGTATATGTAGAGAATCCCAAGGAATCTATAAGTAAACTACTCAAACTGATAGAAGAGTTCAGCAAAGTCTCAGGATACAAGATAAACTCAAGTAAGTCAGTAGGATTCCTTTATACCCTCCTAGAGGTTAAACAAAATGGAGGGTTCTATATATAAATATATATATATAAATATAAATCTCTTGTACTTGACCTCTGATAGTTTTCAGAAAGGCTTCTTCATCTGGGAAGTTTTTTGAGTCACAACTTTGGGAGTTTTCTGGGTCCATGTCTGAATATTTTTTAAGTGGCAGGGTATGGTCTGTTGCTTGCTTAACATCTAGAGGCTGTTTAGTTTCTCTGGTATTGCCTTAACAGGAGCCTGTGCTGGAGATTTGAGAAGAAAGTTGGTGACCTCTTTGTTGTTGACTTCTTTGTTGGTAACCTCTTTGTTCTCTCGTGACCAGGCCCAGTGGACTCTCTGGGGTGGCAGGCTTTGTCTCCTGGCAGGCAAAGATACCTCCCTTCTTATGGGGACACTGGGGTGCCATCAGCCAACCCTATGATGTGGGTCTGTGAAGGCTGGAAGAGATGCGGTTAGGTTGCATTGCAGTTATTTCTCCAGGCAACTTTATTTTAAAAGCTAAAAGCTACCTGCCTGTTAACCAAGGTACGGCAGGCTGCTCCTTCCAGCTGACAAGAGGGCTCCTCACCAGGCACTGGGTGTAGCAGGACCTTCCTTCCAGCTGACGAGGGCGGCAATTCCCCAGCCATCCAGAGAAGCTATATTGCAGATCACAACAGGGACAGGCTGCTGTGCCACAGAACGCTGTCGCCGCTACCAGGCGCCACCCACAAGGCAACATCTCATGAAACACAGCCCCTCTGCTGAGAAAGTGCTCCCTGGGCTGGCACTGTTTCCCAGCCTGAGAATCTGCCCTTGGTGAGGGCTCTGATTGGATAACTCTACCTCCCAGGAATGCACGCTAGTGTCCCGGTCAAGCTACCCCTCCCACCAAGAAAGAGGCAAATCTATGATGGAGTTCCAAAGAGGATGGGATGGGTGGACTGCAGTGCCCCTACCACCAGGCTCTCAAAACATGGGTACCCCGACCCAGTGTCTCTCTGCTGCAATACAAGCACTTCCTTTCAGGATTGAGTTTCAGAGTAGCCCAGGAACATGTCCTTGGCCTGCCTGTCAGACAGAAAAGAAAAAAACAAAAATTTAAAAGCACCAGGTACCTTTGGTCATAGATGTCCACCCAGCCAGATAAGGGTTCAGCAGTAGAGAGGAAGTTTCCCGCTTAGTGGTATATATTCCTGAATGACAGTCCTATGCTGTGTCCTAGAGGGTTGCTGGGTGTCCAGAAAGTTTGGTTCAATTATCAACCCAAGTCTTAGTTTTCAGAGGGAATTCAGGAGATGTGTGCCTACTCTGTCATGTTACCTCCATCTCCTCATTGCGGCTTTGATCTGGATTTCTCAGATGGCTAGCGAGTGTGAACATTTACCCATGTCATCTGTTGGCAACCTTTATATCTTCTTTGGTGAAGTGCCTGTTTATGGCATTTGTCCATTTTTTAATGGGCTTTTTGTTTTTTTCTTGTTGACATCTTGCAGAGATTAGAGATTCAGCTGTGGTCAGAAGTGTGGTGGGCAAATATTCATTCCTGCTCTATAGGTAGTCTTCCTATTCTTTCCATTAAGTCTTTGGATCAGTGCAAATGTTTAAGTTTTAAGAGTTCCCAATTATCTACTTTCATTCCTGATGACTGAAAGTTGTAGGTGGTTTTGGGTAGACTGTTGATGTCATGGATTAGTGCACCCATTGTCTTCCCAATATTTCCTTCCAATAATTTTATTGTTTTAGCTTTCATATTTAGGTCCTTGATCCATTTTGAATTAGTTTTTGTGCATAGTGTGTGTGGTGGTCAGGATTATGTCAATTAGGCTACTCCATGTTTGGCTGTTGTATTAAGTGGCAGGGCAGGGCCTGTGGTGACTTCCCACCCCTCAGCTCTCTTCTCTCCACCTTTCACCACCTACTGCTGGTCTGCTCATGTAGCCAGCAGCTCTTGCTCTCTTCTGGCGTCTGCTTCCTGGATTTGAACTAGCAGCTGTTATATTCATCAACCCTTACAGCTGGGGCCTGAGTCCTGCTCCTTTACCAGCCAATCCTGGGTTTGCCAGCCTCTGCAACTCCGTCTCACTGCCAGCTTGGGATCTGCTGAACTACAGAACTGGTGATCTAGAACTCTGGCCTCTGGCCTGCTGACCTTGGGTTCACCAGCAACTGTGGCCACATGAGGGTTTTGCCAGGGCTTGGGATGTTCAGCTTCTGGAATTGCGTGAGTTGTTTTATATATATATCTTTCCTTGTACATACATGTGTTACTGGTTTTGATATCCTAGAAAACACAGCCTACAACAGTGTGAGATAATGGTCTTGGTTCATATTTTGTTTGCAGTTGGATATCCAATTATGCTAACACCACTTGTTGAAGAGACTATCTTTACCCCAAATCACTGCCTTTGGCCTTTATCAAATACCAGCTGTTAATAAATATATGCAGTCATATTTGGACTTCAGATTCTGCTCCACTGGTCTATGTGCCTGTTTTTGCACTAGTACGAGGCTGTCTTTACTACTACGGCAGTATAGTAGGTTTTAAGGTCAGGAAGGGTGATGCCTCCTACTTTGCTCCTCTTTAGTAAGATTTTACTTATCCATGGCCTCCTTCTTTTCTGTACAAAGTTTGTGATTTGTTTCTCCATCTCATTAAAAAACTCATTGGGAGGTGGAATCAAGATGGTGGACTAAACTGATATCTTGTTAAAGCCCTCTGGAAACCAAGACCTGAACTGATAGTTAAACGGAGGCTTCTGAACGCCTAGTGAGACCTAGGACATGACACAGGGCTGTTGATTTGGACTTCATACCACTGAATGGAAAACCTTATCTCTTTCACTGGCCCCTGCTCGTGGCAAGTGCTGGCTTTTACAGACTGAAGGTAACTAACCATTTTAACTTTTTTTCTGTCTTAGCAGGCGGAGTTGGAGCTTGACTAGCAGCTAATCTCAGACGCACTGCTGGTGGGACTGGCAGGCAAAATTGCCATATTTTGAAAGCCTGGCTTTGGACTCTGTGCACCTTGGCACCTTTGGCCTCTCTCTCTTTCCACCTTCACCATAGAGTAGCCTGTACCGAGGCAGGTGGCAAGCTTGTTCCACTGGGAGGCAGATATACCCATATGGAGGCCCAAGCTGGAAGTAATTCTTAGGCGGGCAGGGGAGTACTTTTCCAGCAGAAAAGCAGTATTCTACACACTGCCACCTACAGCTGGGGACTGACAGCAGATGCCAGCAGGGCAGTAGCTTTTCTGTAGTTTGAACTGGTTTATAACATCTGGGGTTGGATATAGAGGTGCTTACTTGGCCAGTTGTGAAGAGGGACCTGTATACCTGAAAACCTGACTGACTTTGGAAGTTTTCAGATACCTTTTACCTTTCATTTTAAGACGGTCTAGAGAAACAACTGTGGTCCATCCTCACAGCATCTCTCCTAGACTATATTGACTCACATGATGCCCCCAAAGCAACAAACTCTGGAGAAACCCATAACGAAGAAATCACCCATGGCTCCAGAAGGCCCCCCAAAGAAAGTACCACAGAACTTCCAAGATAAATAAACCTTTCTGAAACTATTGGAAGGTGAATACAAAAGGATTATAAAGACCTTATACAAAATGCAGCAGAGCAAAGAAAAATTAAGCAAGCTGTTAGAATTGATGGAACAACAGTACTCTGAAATCCAACAGATCAATAACAAAATCAAAGACATAGAAACTTCAATTAAAAGCCAAGAAAAGAGAATGGAACAAATGGAAAATAGACTTTCTGACTTGGAAGACAGAGCTACTGACTCCAGCATCTATAAGGATAAGTCAGAAAAAAAGAAACAAGAAAAATGAAGAAGAATGTGGGACTCTATTAAGATGAATAATCTGCCATTAATTGGAGTTCCTGAACAGAGCAAGACACCTGAGAACACAGAGAATATTGTAGTTGAGCTGCTGACAGAAAACTTCCCAGAAATTATGAAAGAAGAGAATACAGATATCCAAGATGCATACTGAACACCGCTCAATATAGATCTCAAAAGAAAGACTCCAAGACATAGTACAATGAAGCTTAACAAAATGAGACATTAGCAGAAACTCTAAATGGCAGCAAAACTCAAAGTAAAGCTAACATTCAGAGGGAAACTGTGTAGGCTTCTGCTGTATTTCTCAGCAGAAACAATGCTGGCACAGAGACAGTGGCATGACACATTCAATGCCTTGCAGGAGAAGAACTTCCAACCAAGAATTATATATTCTGCAAAATTGTCTTTAAGATAAGAAAATGAAATGAAGGCATTTGAAAATAAACAGAAACTCAGAGACTTTGTAAAACCCAAACCAAACCTACAAGAAATACTGAAAGAATCTCTTGGAGTTAAGTCTAAGAATCTGTTTGTTCTTAGAAGAACAAAACCACTAACTTTATATTTCAGAAGCAAATACATGACACATCACCCAGAATCCTACTCAGTTATGGAAGGCTCCAAACTCCATCAAAGCTATAATAATGAAAGAAATGATCCAGTGATCGTATCATGAAATCTATGATGTCATCATATTAAAAAGAGGGATGTACTACAGTCGTTATAGTCCTTCAAGATGGAGAGGAAGTTGAGAAGACTGGTAGTAATAAAAATTGGGTTTATACATAAGTTTATTAAGGGGGATCATTGGGCAGTCATAAAGCACAATAAAGATTCAACATATCAAATCAAGAAGTGTACTACAAGAGTCTCAACAACCACAAAACCAACCCTGAAAAAGGCGAAAAATGAACTCACACAGAAGATTCTCCCAGAACAGATTAATAAGAACAACAGATGAAACATCAACACAACAATAAACATATCACAATGGCAGCACTGAAGACATACCTATCAATAATTACTTTCAGTTTGAATGGACTGAATGCTGCAGCAGAGACGAGTGACATCTTGGATCACAAGACATGACCCATCCATATGTTGCCTACAAGAAATTCACCTTAGACCTAAAGATAAGAACAAACTGAAAATTAAAGGATGGAAGAATATATATCAACCTAACAATAGACAAAGAAGAGCAGATGTGACAATTCTAATCTCAGATAAAATAGATTTCAATGTCAAATCCACCATTGTGGACAACGATGGACACTATTGCTGAAAGGTTCAATACACAAGCAGGACTTAACAATACTAAATGTTTATGCATCTAATATTAGAGCACCTAAATACATCAAAGAAACATTGACTACATTCAAAGAGGAGATAGATCACTCCACAATAATAGTGGGAGACTTCAACACTCCACTCTTAATATTGGACAGATCATCTATAAAAAAGCTCAATAAAGGCACACAAGACCCTATTGCAACAATTGACGAACTAGATCTCATGGACATATACAGAATTTTCTATCCATCAGCGGACAAATGCACCTTCTTCTCCAGTGTACATGGAACATTAACAAGAATAGACCATGTGTTAGGACATAAAGCAATTGTCAATGAAATCAACATCATTGAACTAATGCAAAGCAACTTCTCAGATCATAAAGCCATAAAAGTTGAAATCAAAAGCAGAAAAAAATAGACACAAAGTGTAACTAATGGAAACTGAACAACATCTTGCTGAAAAAGCCATGGGTTATAGAAGAAATCAAGGAAATAATAAAGAAATTCATGGATTCCACTGAGATTCAAAACACTTCCTACCAGAACCTATGGGATACAGCCAACACAATGTTCACAGGTCAGTTTATCTCCATAAATGCAAACATCTGGAAGGAAGAAAGAACCCAAATCAAAGACCTAAACCTACGGCTTGAACAAGTAGAGGGAGAACAACAGAGGAACCTGTCAGTCCCCAGAAGAAAACAGATCATAAAGATTAGAGCAGAACTAAACAAATTAGAGAAGAGAAGAACAATTGAAAATATTGAAAACACCAAAATCTGTATTTTTGAAACCATCAACAAAATTGACAAACCATTGGTAAAACTTACTAAAGAAAAACAGGAAAGAAAACAAATAACCCAAATAAAAAATGAGAGGGGAGTTGCTATAACAGATCCAACAGAAATAAAAAATACCATAACAGAATACTACAAAAGACTGTATTCCAACAAATTTGAAAACCTAGAGGAAATGCACAAATTCCTTGATTCACATCACCTACCAAAATTATCACAGGGTGAAGAAGAACAATTTAATAAACCCATCACAAAGGAAGAGATTGAAAAAGTCATCCAAACACTACCAATCAAAATAAACTCTGGCCCAGATGGCTTCACTGCAGAATTCTACTAAGCTTTTAGAGAAGAGTTATCTCCAATACCACTAAGACTATTTCACAGTATAGAAAAGGGATGGAATACTCCCAAATTCATTCCCTGAAGTCAGCATAACCCTGGTACAAAAGCCAGGGAAAGGCCCAACAAAACAGGTGAACTACACACCGATATCACTGATGAATCTAGATGCAAAAGTCTTCAACAAAACTCTTGCCAATAGAATACAACAACACATGAAAGGAACAATCCATCACTACCAAGTTGGATTCATACCAGGGATGAAAGGCTGGTTCAGCATCAGGAAAACAATTAATGTGATCAACCACACAAATAACACAAAAGACAAGAATCGCCTGATTTTGTCCATTGATGCAGAAAAGGCATTTGATAAACTCCAACACTCATTCATGCTAAAAACTCTCTGCAAAATAGGAATAGACAGCAAATTCCCAAAAGCAATAAAGGCCATTTATACAAAGCCAACTGCCTACATCATTCTGAATGCAGAGAGACTGAAACAGTCTCCCTTGAGAACGGGAACTAGACAATGATGCCCACTCTCACATCTCCTGTTCAACATTGTACTAAAAGTTCTAGCCAGAGCAATTAGACAAGACCAAGAAATAAAGGGCATCTGCATCGGCAAACAGGAAGTCAAAATCTCCCTATTTGCAGATCATGTGATTATATACACAAAGAATTGTAAAGAATCCATAGGTAAACTACTAAAACTGATAGAACATTTCAGCAAAGTATCAGGATACAAGATAAACTTAAGTAAATCAGTAGGATTCCTTTATACCATCAATGAGATTATTAAGGAATAAAGGAGCAAATCAATTCCATTTATGATAGCCACTAAGAAGACAAAGTACCTAGGAATAAATCTAACCAGAGAAATAACAGACCTTTACAAAGAGAACTACAAGCCCTTATTACAAGACACTAAGAGAGACTTACATAAATGGAGAAAACTACCCTGCTCATGAATAGGAAGATTTAACATTGTGAAAATGTCTATTTTACTCAAAGCAATCTACTTATGTAATGCAATCCCAATAAAAATTCCAGTGACATTTTTTAATGAGATGGAGAAACAAATCACCAACTTTGTTTGGAAAGGAAGAAGCCCTGGATAAGTAAAGCACTACTGAAGAACACACTAGGAGGCCTCTCACAACCCAAATTTAGAACCAATGACACTGCCACAGTACTCAAAAAACCTGGTGCTGCTACAACACAAGACAGACCAATGGAACACAATCGAGACCGCAGAGATGACACCATCTTCCTATGAACAGTTGATATTTGACAAAGGCCCTAACTGGGGTGAAAACAATGTCTTCAACAAATGGTGCTGGCAAAATTGGACATCCATCTGCAAAAAATTTAAACAAGGCCCATATTTTACACCTTATAAAAAAACCAACTCCAACTGGATAAAAGACCTAAATATCAAACCTAAAACAATAAAGCTCATCCAAGAAAAAATAGTATCAACAAGGAAAGTTTTAATACACAATGTGAACAGACTCCAAAATCTGTCAAACAAACCACTAACAACAGAAGCAAAAATAGATAAATTGGAACTATTAAGAATCAAACACTTCTGCCCATTCAAAGACTTTATTAATAGAATTGAAAGGCCACCTAAAGAATGGGAAAAAATATTTGGCAACTATATGGGATACCAACGACTGATCTCCATAATCTATAAGGTACTACAAAATATCAGCTAGAGAAAGAAAAATCATCCAATTAAGCGATGGGCAAAGGAGATGGACAGATAATTCTCTAAAGAGATCCAGGCAGCCAAAAAACACATGCAGACATGCTCATGATCATTAGCTATTAAAGAAATTTCGATCAAAACTACAATGAGATACCATCTCACCCCAACAAGGTTGGCCATCATCTAAGAAATTCAAAACAACAAATCCTGGAGAGGTGTGGAGAAATTGAAGCTCTCCTACACCGTTGGTGGGATTGCAAAATGGTGCAACCTCTTTGGAAAGCAATCTGGCGCTACCTTAAAATAATGGATATAGATATACCATTTGACCCAGTAATTCCATTGCTTGGAATATATCTGACAGAATTAAGGCCATTCACACCAACTGATACCTGCACAGGAATGCTTATTGTGTCACAGTCCACAATAGCTAAAAGATGGAATCAACCCAGATGCTCAACAACAGAGGAATGGATAGGTAAACTACGGTATGTATAGTCAATGTATCACTATGCAATGATAAAGAACAACAATGATTTTAGGAAACATCTCATAGCCTAGTTTCAATTGGAGGACATTATGCTGAGTGAAAGTAGTCAGTGACAAAAGGACAAATATTGTATGAGACCCCTATGATAAGAATGTAAAAACAGACTCATGCATAGAAGAAAAGACTCTTTGATGGCTGCAAGGGTTAGAAGGGAGGGAGAGCGAGTGGGGGAGGGTTTAGATTAGATTGTTGATAGAAATTTGGTTGAGTGAAATCGGTGACAGCACACACCAGAAAGAAGATCAATTTTAACTGGACTTCAGCATAACATGATAACTGCTCCCATCTTACCCCAATGTTGCAAGGACAGAGTGGCTGGGGTGAGGGCCCAGAGACAATGCTCTCAGGGGAAATTGAGGCCAATTGGCAGAACTAGCATTTTTCTGAGAGAGCCCTCTGCACCCCACCTTGGTGAGTGGTGTATGGGGTCTTATAAGATGCCATCTAAGGGCACAGCAAAAAATGGTCCCAACTCAGCAGGATCACTGTTTTAGTTACCTAGGGCTGCTCTAACAGAAATACCACAGAGCAGATGGCTTTAACAAAGCAAGGTTTATTCTTACACTGTCCAGTAGGCTACAAGTCTATATTCAGGGTGTCTGCTCCAGGGTAAGGCTTTCCCCTTGTCGGCTATGGAGGAAAGCCCGGTATTGCATCAGTCTTTGTCCAGGGAGCATCTTGGCTCAGGAACCTCAGGTCTGAAGGACGTGCACTTCTCCTGGTGCTGCTTTCTTGGTGGTGTGAGGTTCCCAATTCTCAGCCCACTTCCCTTTCCTTGTATTTCTTGCAGGATGAAAGGATTAAGGGTGGTGCAAGCTGTACTCCAGGGAAACTCCTTTTACAGTGGAGCAGGGAGGTGGTCCTGTGAAGGGCTTTACAGTCCCACCCTAATCCTTTAATATACAGCATAGGAAAACCACAAAATGGAAGACAGTCACAAGATACTGGGAATCAGGGCCCAGCCACATGTCTACACGTGTTTTGTGGGGGGACACAATTCAATCCATGGAAATCACCAAGGACCAAAATGACATGGGAGAAAGAGAACCCAAAAGACAGAGAGACTGATGTGAGTGGGGGACTACATTGACTTGTGACCAGAAGAACCAGACGGTGCCCAGCCACCACCAGTGATAGCCATGATGGAGTTCACAAAGTTGAGTGTCACTGGCAACACCAGAATTAAAAGCGGTGCCCCCTGAAATCTTCACTAAAAGACTGCAACTGATGGTCCAGGGACCTTGGAGTTCCCCTGGGAGCATGGCCCCTGGCCCTGATGCTGCCCCTTTCCATAAATCATAACAGAGGTCAACTCTTCAGACAGGAGTAGATCGGACTTGGTGACACAGGGTGACCATATCATGTGTGCACTTTGTTGTTCTATGAATCTATTGGATGTCATCCTGCTGACCTCTTACTGGAGGCGGGGGAGTGGGTGGAGAGGAGGGGATAGGAGATTGTCGGATGGATAAGACATGTATGGAGCAGAGAGGAAGAGTGTGCTGTCACTGGCAGGGAGAGCAGTCGGAGCTGCATATAGTTAGGCATGCAAATTTATATGGGGATGTATTTTCATTCAATCACAATAAAAAATGTCATTGGAAGTTGAATTGGGATTGCATTGTATGTAAAGATTGCTTTGTGTAGTATAGACATTTTCGCAATGTTAAGCCTTCCTATCCAGGAGCAAGGTAGAGTTCTCCAGTGTGTAAGTTTCTACTTTTGTTTCCTGCAGTAGGGACTTGTAGTTTTCTTTGTATAGGTCTTTTATGTCTCTGGTTAAATCTATCCCCAGGTATTTTATCGTCTTGGGGGCTATAGTAAATCGTAGTGATCTAGTGATTTCTTCTTTGGTTGCCTCTTTGTTGGTGTAAAGGAATCCCACTGATTTATGAATGTTTATCTTGTATCCTGATACTTTGCTGGAGTTTTCTATTAGATCCATTAATTTTTTGGTGGATTCTGTAGGGTTTTATTTGTATAAAATCATATCACCTTCGAATAGTGAGTTTGAGTTCTTTGCCAATTTGGAGGCCCCTTATTCCTTTCTCATGTCTAATTCTCTGGCCAAGACCTCCAGAATAAGGTTGAATATAAGTTGTGACAGTGGGCATCCTTGTCTAGTAAGTGTTCTTAAGGGCAATGTTTTCAACTTCACTCCATTAAGCATCATGTTAACTGTTGACTTAGTGTAGATGGCTTTTATTATGTTTAGGAATTTCCCTTCTATTCCAATTTTGCTGAGAGTTTTTAACATCAGTGGGTGTTGGACTTTATCAGATGCTTTTACTGCATCAGTTGAAAGAATCAGGTGTTTCTTGTCTGTTATTTTGTTTATGTGGTTTTGTTTATGTGGTATTGTTTTCCTTATGTTGAACCATCCCTGCATCCCTGATATGAATCGAATTTGGTAGTGATGACCTATTTTTTTGATATGTTGCGGAATCCTGTTAGCTAGTATTTTGTTAAGGATTTTTGCATCAAAGTTCATGAGAGATATCGGTCTGGTAATTTTTCTCTTTTGCAGTCTTTACCTGGTTTTGCTACCAGGGTTATACTATCTTCATAGAATGAATTTGGGAGTATCCCATCCTTCTCTATATTCTGGAATACCTTTAGAAGTAGTGGTGTTCTCTTCTTTGAACGTTTGATACAATTCTGCAGTGAAGTCATCCAGGCCATTGCTTTTTTTGGATGGAGGTTTTTAAATTACCTTCTCAATTTCTTCTTTTGTAATAGGCTTGTTTAGCTGCTCTATCTTTGATTTTACTAGTTTACATAGGTGGTATTTTTCCAGAAAATTGTCAGTTTCCTCTAGGTTTGCAAATTTATTAGAGTATAATTTTTTGTAGCATTCTTGTATGATTCTTTCAATTTCAGCAGGGTTCACTGTGAGACCCCTCATCTCATTTCTAATTTGGGTTATTTGTTTCTTCTCCTGTTTTTCTTTAGTCAGTTTGGCCAGTGGCTTATCAATTTTGTTTATCTTTTCAAATAAACAGCTCCTGGATTTTTCTACTTTCAATTTTCTATTTTATTTATTTCTGCTCTAATTTTAATAATTTGCTTTCTTCTGGAGCTTGATGGGTTCTTTTACTGAGATCTATCTAATTATTCAAGTTGATGAGTTAATTCTTTGATCTGTGCCCATTCTTCTTTACAGATGCGTGCATTTCTTGAGATGAATTACCTCTGAGTACTGCTTTTGCTCTGTCCTGAAGATTTTGGTAGATGTGTCTACATTGTCCTTTCATTCTATAAAACACTTCATTAGATCCTTGATTTCTTCTATTACCCAGTATTTCTGAGGAAAATGTTATTGAGTCTCCATGTTTTTTATTAACTTGCATCTTTCTTGTTATTGGTTTCTAGTTTTATGGCTTTGTGGTCTGAGAAGCTTTGTATTATTTCAATATTTTTAATTTGGTTGAGTATTGCTCTGTGACCTAATATGCAGTCAATTCTGGAGAACGTTCCATGAGTACTGGAAAATAAAGTATACTATGGCTTCAGTTGGATAAAGTACTCTGAATATGTCTATAAGGTCAAGTTGGTTGATTGTGGAATTTAGATGCTTCATGTATTTACTATGTTTTTCTTGGGATGTTCTGTTCTTTACTGAGCGGTGTGTTGAAGTCTCCCACTATTATCATGGAGTTACGCTGTTTTCAGTGCAAATAGTGTTTACTTTATGGATTTTGGAGCCTTGTCACTGGGTGCATAGACATTTAGTATGGTTATGTCCTCCTGTTGAATTGATTGTTTGACCATTAGATAGTGACTCTCTTTATCTGTTATGCTGCATTAATTTTAAAGTCTATTTTTTCAGAGATTAGTACTGGCACTCCTGCTGTTTTTAGAATGTTATTAGTCTGATATATTTTTCTCTAACCTTTGAGTTTTAGTTTGTTTCTGTCTTTGATTCTAAGGTGTGTCTCCTGTAAGCAGCATATAGATGGATTTTTTAATTTTTTAATCCAATCTGCTACTCTCCTCTTAATTGGTGCATTTAGTCGATTTACATTCAGTGTGATTATTGATAAATATGATGTCAGCATTATCATTTTGATGTCTTTTTGGGGGTGTTGTGGACAGTTCCTCTTTTGCATTCCATTTTCTGTGCTGAGTCTTTTTACTTCAAGTATTTTGTTTTCATGGCTTTCAGTGTTTGTTTTCTTGAAATTGTGGTTTTGTATACTGCTTTTTGACATGTAGAATCACAGGTTTCTTTTACACTTACTCCCTTGACCCTTTTATTAATCTAAAAGTAGTCCAAACTTCAGTGTCTGTGTATTTCCTTGTCTTCTTCCACATCTGGAAGGTCTATGTGTACTTTTCTTTGATTCTCTTTCATAGACTATAGGTGTTGATTACATCCTGAGATCTCTGAATTTCTACTATTCGTGATTTGGTTTTGCTTATTGTTTTTAGATTTCCTTTCCTGATGTTATCTAGACACTGTTGAGTGCTGGATGTTGAAGTATATATCTAATGCTATTGATTTTCTCATCTAAGAACTTCCTTTTTATTTCTTATAATTTTGGTTTAGTTCTTACAAATTCTCTAAATTTCTGTTGAAATGTGAAAGAAATTCACCTTCATATTTGGGAGACAATTTTGCAGGACATATTATTCTTGGCTGATAGTTTTTTCCTTCAGAGCTTTGTATATGTTATCCCACTGTCTTCTGGCCAGCATTGTTTCAGCTTAGTAGTCTGAGCTTAATCCTAACAATTTTCCTTTATAGGCTATTTTTTACTTATTTTTGGCTGCCTTCAGTAGTCTCTCCTTGTCTCTAGTTTTATTGAGCTTGATTATGATATATGTTGGTGTATTTCTTTGGGGATCTATCTTGAGGGAGGTTTGATCTCAATGGAGATATTCTCATAATTCATGATATCAGGGAAGTTTTCTGTCAGTAGGTCTTCAACTATTCATCCTGTATTTTCAGTTACCCACCTTGTTCTGTACTCAAATCATAAGAATATCATTTCTCTTCATAGAATCCCACATCACCCTTAGGGACTCTTCACTCTTATTGTGTCTTTTATCTGAGTGTATGCTGGTGTCAAGCTCACTAAGGTTGCCTTCCATGTCCTCACTCCTGTTCCTTTGACTTCGTACTGAGTCATCAAGCTCAAAGATTTTATTGTTAGCCTGCCAAATTTCAGATCATTGCTGCTTAAGCATTTCTTGCAGCATATTTTTCAGTGTGTTCTGCTGCATTTTCCAGGATCTCTCTCCTCTTATCTTGTACATCTCTGCACATCAATCTTTTACTTCCTCTTTGCTGATACAGATGCCCTTTATTTCTTGGTCTTGTCTAACTGCTCTGGCTAGAACTTCTAGTGCAATGTTGAATAGGAGAAGTGAAAGTGGGCATCCTTGTCTAGTTCCTGTTCTCAAGGGAAATTGTTTCAGTCTCTCCATTCAGGATGATGTAGGCAGTTGGCTTTGTATAAATGGCCCTTATTGCTTTCAGGAATTTGCTGTCTATTCCTTTGCTGAGAGTTTTCAGCATGAATGGGTGTTGGACTTTATCAAATGCCTTTTCTGCATCAATAGACAAAATCAGGTGATCCTTGTCTTTTGTGTTATTTATGTGGTTGATCACAACCAGTCTTGGTTCCCTGGTATGAATCCAACTTGGTCATGATGGATTATTTTTTTGATATGTTGTTGTATTCTATTGGCAAGGGTTTTGTTGAAGACTTTTGCATCTAGATTCATGAGTGATATTGGTCTGTAGTACTCCTTTTTGGTTGGGTCTTTCCCTGGCTTTGGTATCAGGGTTACACTGGCTTCATAGAATGCATTTGGGAGTATTTCCTCCCTTTCTATATTGTGAAATAGTCTCAGTAGTATTAGAGATAACTCTTCTCTAAAAGCTTGATAGAATTCTGCAGTGAAGGCATCTGGGTCGGGCTTTTTTTAGTTGGGACTGTTTGGATGATTTTTTCATCAATCTCTTCCTTTGTGGTGGGTTTATTAAGCTGTTTTGCTTCACCTTGTGATAATTTGGTAGGTGATACAAATCAAGAAATTTGTCCATTTCCTTTAGGTTTTCAA
Organism: Heterohyrax brucei; assembly: GCA_028571685.1. Lineage (NCBI taxonomy): Eukaryota > Metazoa > Chordata > Mammalia > Hyracoidea > Procaviidae > Heterohyrax > Heterohyrax brucei. The sequence goes on along the minus strand of CM053166.1, from coordinate 136,773,361 downwards.
ATTTGTTAGAGTACAGTCTTTCATAGTATTCTGTTGTATTTTGAGTTTCTGATGGATCTGTTGTGACAACTCCCCTCTCATTTTTTATTTGGGTTGTTTCCTGTTTTTCTTAAGTTTAGCCAGTGGTTTGTCAATTCTATTGATCTTTTAAAAAAAAACAGCTTTTGGCATTTTCAGTTCTTCTGTTCTCTAATTCATTTAGTTCTGCTTTAATCTTTATGGTGTGTTTTCTTCTCGTGTCTGAGGGGTTCTTCTGCTGCTCTCTTGCTACTTGTTCAAGTTGTAGGGTTAGATCTTGCATTTAGGTCCTTTTGTGTCTGAATGTGTGCATTTATGGAGATAAACTGACCTTTGAGCACTGCTTTAGCTGTATCCCATAGGTACTGGTAGGAAGTGTTTTCATTCTTGTTGGAATCCATAAATTTGATTCTTGATTTCTTCTATAATACATGGCTTTTGGAGCAAGATATTGTTCAGTTTCCATGGGTCCCACTTTTTGTTTTTTTCTGCTATTCATTTTGACTTTAACGGCTTTGTGATCTGAGGAGACACTGCACTAATTCCGTGGTATGTATTTTGTTGAGACTTGCTTTATATCCTAACACATGGTCTATTCTGGAAAATGTTCCATGTGCACTGGAGGTATAGTTATCTGCTGATGGATAGAAAGTCCTGTATGTCAATGAGCTCTAGTTGGTTAATGGTGGCAGTAAGATCTTCTGTGTCACTATTCAGCTTTTTTCTAGAGAATCTGTCCAATATTGAAAGTGCTGAAGTCTCCCATTATTAGTGTCGAGTCATCTATCTCGTATTTGAGGGGAGTTAGTGTTTCTTTGATGTATTTAGATGCTCTAGCATTGCATGCATAAACATTTAATATTGCTAAGTTCTGCTTGTGTACTGAACCTTTCACCAAGTGTCCATCCTTGTCCACAGTGGTGGATTTGACATTAAAATCTGTTTTCTCTGAGATTAGCCTTGCCACACCTGTTCTTCTTTATGTATTGTTAGCTTGATATATACTCTTCCAACCTTTAATTTTCAGTTTGTTCATATCTTGAAGTCTAAAGTGAGTTTCTTGTAAACAACATGTCAACAGGTTGTGTCTTTTGATCCAAGATGCCACTCGTTGTGTCTTTACTGGAGTGTTCAGACCATTCACATTCAATGTAATTATCGATAGGTATGTGTTTAGTGCTGTCATTGTAATATGTTTATTTTTGTGTTGATGTTTTCTCTGTTCTTATTCTGTTTTGGAACATTCTTCTTTATGAGTTGATTTTTCACCTTTTTCAGGGTTGGTTTTGTGGTTGTTGAGACTCCTGTATTACATTTCTTCATTTGATACATTGCATCTTTATTGTGCTTTGCAGCTGCCCCTGTGATCCCCCTTTAAAGTCTGTGTTTAAACCCAATTTTAACTACTACAAGTCTTAGTAACTTCCTCTCCATCTGGAAGGGCTGTAACGACAATAGTACATCCCACTTTCTAATATGATGACATAGTTTTCATGATATGATCACTGGATTACTTCTTTTAATACTAAAGTTTTGATTGAGTTTGGAGCCTTCCCTAACTCAGTAAGTTTCTAGATGATGTGTCCCATATTTCCTGCTAAAATATAAAATTAATGGTTTTGTGCCACGTCTGGCACCCCAGTGATCTGCACTGGGAAGGGTCCAAGGCCAACAAGACAGGAAAGGGGTTGGGAAAACTCACTTACATAGGAAACACATCACAGAAGATAAAGTTGAGGCCAGGTGTGACCAAGGTCTCTGTTGGAGAACAGTGGCCACTGATCCTCTTTTACAAGATTTATTTATATGCTTAACAGGGAGGAAGAAAACAGGGCGGCACACACTGCCAAAAATGGTCATGATCTTTGTAGGATGTTTTTGGATTGGTTACAGAGTGCACGGAGGTCTTGCCTTGAAACAAAAAGCAGGAACAAGGAAATACTTTACCTTATTATTCTGCAAGTAGTTTAGCCTGAGCTTATAATTCTGCAAATAGTTTAGGAAATAGTTTAGCCTGAGCTTGTTATTCCACAAATAGTTTCAAGGTGCCAAGCAGAGAAGTACAAACATGGGGGCGAGGGGAAGCAAGGGGACCAGAGCTCCCACCCTCCAGCAGTTTTGAACTTCTAAGCCAAATGCTTCTTTCAATATTTCTTGTAGCTTTGGTTTAGTTTTTACAAAGTCTATGAGTTTCTGTTTATCTGTGAATGTCTTGACTTCATTTTCATATTTGAAAGGTAGTTTTCCAGGATATATAATTCTTAGTCTGAAGTTCTTCTCCATCAAGGCTTTGAATTTGTCATCCCATTGTCTCCATTCCAGCATCGTTTCTGCTGAGAAATCAGATGAAAACCTACAAGGTTTCCCTCTGAATGTTAGCTTTGCTTTGAGTCTTGCTGCCTTTATGAATTTCTGCTTGTTTCATTTTGTTAAGCTTGATTATAATATGTCTTGGAGTCTTTCTTTAGGAATCTATATTGAGTGGTGTTCGGTATGCGTCTTGGATATCTATATTCTCTTCTTTCATAATTTCTGGGAAGTTTTCTCCTTATAGATGCTGGAGTCCGTAGCTCTATCTTCCCAGTCAGAAGGTCAATTTTCAATTTTTTCCATGCTGTTTTCTTGGCTTTGAACTTAGTTTTCTATCTCTTTGATTTTGTTATTGAACTATTGGATTTCAGAGTACTAGTGTTCCACGAGATAAAACAGCTTGCTTCATTTTTCATTTTGCTCTGCTGCATTTTGTATAAGGTCTAGGAGGGCTCTGTATATAATTCTTTTGTACTTGCCCTCCGATAATTTCAGAAAGGCTTCTTCGTCTGTGAAGTTCTTTGGATCTTTCTTTTTTGGAACTTCTGAAGCCACAGGTTAATTCTTCCTAATGTTCTGGTCCAAAGTTTATTTCTGGGGCATCTGGAGGTTGTTTTTTTTCTCTGCTGTTACTTTAACAGGATTGAAACCTCAGTCTGAAAAGGAAGTTGATCACCAGACACCTCTATGTACTCCAGTGACTTGGCTCAGTGGAATCTCTCGGGTAGCAGGCTCCACCTCCTCATCGGCTAAGACACAGCCCCACTTACAGTCACTGGGGAGCTGTCAGCTGACCCTATAATGTGAGACAGTAAAGGCTTTACTCCGCAAGAGCCAGGACTCAATAAGGGTGGGGGTCGGCAAAGAGAAGCTTCCCACTCCATGGTATGTAGACCAAATAGACAGCCCTATGCCATGTCCTAGGACTCACTAGGTGTCCAGAAGTCTCCATTTAATTATCAATTCAGGCCTTGGCTTCCAGAGGGATTTCAGGAGATGTGTTCAGTGCGCCATCCTGACTCTGTCCCCTGCACATCAATCTTTTGTATTGTCTCTGATAATTGTAGGAACTCTTTTTCATCCGGGAAATACATTGATGCTTTATTTTGGGAGTTTTTGGAAGCAATGGTAGTCTGCTTATTTAGGTCTTTAGAGATTGATTGTTGTCTCTGAGCCATCCAGAAGTCATTGCAGTGAAAGAGACTTAATAGTTCATTTGGCCTGTCCAGCGTCTCTCTGTTTGGGCTGGGTCATAGATTCTTCATGTAGTCTCATTATTTTCTGTTGCTTGCTCTTACTGTACTGCACTGGTCTGCTGCTGCTGCTGCTGGCACAGCTCCCAGGTGGAGGAATCACTCCTGTTTTCAGCAGCAGCACCACCAACTCTCACTCTGGGTTCAGGGGGGTTGTCTCTTGCATAGGTGTTGTTTTTGCAGCCACTCCAAGGCAGGCAGCATTCAAGGGCTCCTGCTGCTGCAGCTGCCTCTTGTTTAGGCAGATCCCTCATGAAGCCTCAGCCTCGGCCTCAGGTGTAGGGAGGGGAGTGGTTGTTGGCTCCTTCCTTCTCCCCCAAATCGCAGCAGCAACTACTGTCACTGTTTCTGTTGCCTTGGGGTTGAGGGGGTATCTATGGCAGCTTCATCTAATGGCTACCTAGCAACTGGGGCAATCACTCCTCTTGCCCCAGGTCACCTGAGTCCAAGCCTTCCAGGTGCAGTCAGCTCCAATGGCTGCCTAGCCACACGGTTATCACCTAACTCCCCTACAGTTGTCTGAGCTCAGGTCTCTCTGGCAAAGCTGGTTTCAGTAGCTCCCTAGCTGCTGGAGCAATCACTTCCCTTCCCTCAGATCGCCTGAGCCCAGCCCTCCCGGGTGCATGTGGTACCAATGGTTGCCTAGCTGCTGGCATGACTCCTCCTCCAGGGTCACCTGAGCACAGACCTCCCTTGTACACTTGGCTCCACTGGCTACCTAGCCACTGGAGTGATTACTTCACCTCCCACAGGGTCACCTCAGCCCAAGTCTCCTGGGCACACTTCACTCCAGTGGCTATCCAGTCACCAGAGCTCAGGCCACTCCAGTGCACCTGGTTCCGATGGCTGCCTAGCTGCCTGGACAATCACTCCCCCTCCCACAGGTTCCTGGAGCACAGTCCTCCCTGGCACACATGGCTCCAATGGCTGCTTAGCCCCTGAGGCAGTCTTTCCCCTTCTCCTGGTTCACCTGAGCCCAGACCACCCTGCTGCATGTGGCAGTAATAGCTGCCTAGCTGCTGGGGCGATCACTTTACTCCTCCAGCATTGCCTGAGCACAGACTTCCCTGGTGCACTTGGCTCCAATGGCTGTCTAGTGGCTGGGGCAATCTCTCCCCTCCTCCTGGTTCACCTGAGCCCAAGCCTTCTCGGTGCACACAGCACTAACGGTTGCCTAGCCACTGCTGCTCCCCACCCCCCCCCACAGTAGCCTGAGCCCAGATCTCCCTATAGGGTGCAGCTCCAAGGCTGCCCAGCTGCTGGGGGGATCACTCTGGACCTACCCTGCTGCCTGAGCACAAGCCTTACTTGTCCACATGGCTCCAGTACTCTTCCAGCCCCCAACCCCAGGCAGTGGGAGCCCTGCACCATAGCAGTGGGGCGCCTGGACACAGGCCTCCCAGTTCGACACAGGACTAAGGCCTACTGTGCTGAGCACACTTGCGTGTTTCCCCGAGCTCTGCCCTCTCCTGCCCTATTTCCCTCAGACTCTGGGAGCCCTGGTCTCCTGTCCCTGTGCCCCCTACCCTGTCTCCATGCTCCTCTAGCCCAGGCCTCCCAGCCCCTTGCTGCTCTGAGTTAGTGCCTGGCTGCCTGGCAGTTGGGTCTGGCAGGGGACAGACTGATGGTTGGCCTCATCTCATTGTTCTAACCTGTCAGGGGGTCTTCAAGTCCAGGCTGTGAGCTGCAGCTGCAATGCTTAGGCTGTGGCAGGTCTCTTTAGTCAAATTCAAGGTTGCCCCAGCTCTTGCTTCTCAGCTCAGCTTTGTTGCTAAGATTTGCTGGAAGCAGTTTTTCTCCCTGCCTAGGTTGCCTTCAGTTCACAGAGAATCTCTGCAATGGCCACATTGTCTTATCCGAGGTGGTTCATGGCTCCTAAGATCTTCCTTTTGCTCCCTTTGTACTTAGGGTTCTTTAAGCACAATTTAGGCCTTCTAGATTGCTGTATTTGGTGGACTTCACTAATTCTGAGGTTCTTGGTTGTTTCAGTGTTTAGCAGGGACATGTTGTTACTCTGCCATCTCGGCTGATCCCCATTCTTGATCTTTTCTCCAATTGTTTAGTATATTGTTGAAAATGGGATATTAAATCTTCCAACTATTATCATTAAATTATCTATTTCTCCCTTCAATTCTGTCAGTTGTTTTTCTTTCCGTGTATTTTTGGGACTCTGTTGTTAGGTGTTGTCTTAGTCATCTAGTGCTGCTATAACAGAAATACCAGAAGTAGATAGCTTTAAAAACAGAAATTTTATTTTGTCACAGTCCAGGAGGCTACAAGTCCAAACTGGTCTTAGGAGACATCTAGCTCAACCAGCATAACATAGTTTATAAAGAAAATATTCAATATCCTACTTTGATAATGTCTGGAGTTTTAAAAGCCTGAGAACAGCCATTTAAGATAAACCACTTGTCCCACCCCATCTGGAAGAAATGAGAATTAAGAAAACTAAAGACACAAAGGAAAGATTAGTTCAAAGTACTAATGGACCACAAGTACCACAGCTTCTACCATACTGAGCACAGCACAACTAGATGATGTCTGGCTACCACCACTGACTACTCTCACAGGGATCTCAATGGAGAGTCCTGAACAGAACTGGAGAAAAATGCAGAACAAAATCCTAAGTCATAAAAACAGACCAGATTTATTAGTTTTTTAGAAACTGGGGAAACAGAATAAATTAGTTTCTTGTTAAACAATTAATACACATACTATTTTTTAAAATATACTTTAAGTAGAAGGTGTGGACCCTAGACACTCTTTTAATTCAGTACTGAAGTCATTCCTGAGTTTCACCCTTCATCCAAAGATTAGACAGGACCATAAAACTAGCCAGCCAGCCAAGCACCATAAAACTAAACAAGACTAAATCAGCACACCACCTGAGGGGCAAGAGAGGACAGCAGGACAGCACAGGAGAGCTGATAATAGGGCATTCGAGGTCAAGAAGGGAAGAGAGTTTGTCATGTTGTGGGGTTGGCAATTAATGTCCTAAAATAATGTGTGTATACAATGAAGAGTCCCTGACACAGTGGGAGAAAAATGGGGGTACAGAGCTAGAACTCCATTAAACGACCAGCCTTGATGGTCCATCAGACTGGAGGGTTCCCTGAGGACATGGCCCCTGGACTGCGCTAGCACAGAATTGAAACCAGTACTGAAGCCAAATCTTGAGACAAAGATTGGACTGCACTATAGTACACAGAGTGATGTTGGTGAAGTGTGTACTTTTTGGCTTAAATATATATATGAGCCTGTAGGAGTACCTCCTGTTCAGAGTCAAGATGGGAGGGAGGAGAGGAAGGAGCAGCAGTTGGTTGAACAAATACAGAAAAGTACAGTATGAAAAGGAGAAGTGTGCTGTCACAGGTTGGGAGAACAGCTAGAATTACATAGAGGTGTGTAGTATTTTACACAGCAAATTGACTTGAACTGTAACCTTTTACTTAAAGTATATTTTAAAAAATAGTATGTGTATTAATTGTTTAACAAGAAACTAATTTATTCTGTAAACTTCCATCTAAGTACAAAAAAATTTCTGTCCTCTATTGATACCCTCTATTTGACGAGTTATTATCACAACTTCAATTGCTTAAATATGATTTCTTTAATTCTTTGAATATATTTATAATGCCAGTCTTCATCCACTAAGTTCAATAACTCAAAGTTAATTTCTGTTATATGGTGATACATTACTTTTTCATGTCTCCTAAATATTTGCTGAAAACTAAAACTTAAGGGAAGACATTATAGTAACTACGAACATAGTTTCCACCTGCTCAGGGTTTACTGTTATTTGTTCACTTATTTTAGTAACTTGGTTGGACTAAGTCTGTGAAGTCTATTTCCCCACAATGTGCATTCTCTTATATCTTTGCTCAGATTTTTTTTTTATTATTAAGTCTTTAAGCCTGGTCTCCTGGGAGTCACTTCTGGATCAATATAGCTTAGCAGTCAGCCACTGACTGGTCAGAGGTTGTGCTTAAATCCTCTGAGACAATCAGGTTTTTATTTCTTAGCCTTTATTGTTGGGTTTGAGTGTGGCTTGGACACTGCTTTCACACTTGAGGAAGTTTACAAGTTTGTCCTCCATTTACCAGTTGCTGTCGAGCGAATTCCAACTAATGAAGACCCCCATATGCATTAGAGAACTGTGTTGCATAGGCTTTCCAGTGGCTGATTTTTCAGAAGCAGGTCACAACACTTTTCTTTCAAGGCACTTCTTGGGTAGACTCCTATCTCCAACCTTTATGTTAGCAAATAAGCTTGTTAGCCATTTGCACCATCCACTCAATCCTGCCTGTATTTAGGAAGCGACTAGTTGCCCAGCAGTTCTCCAGCTGTTTCTGAGAACGTGCAGCCTTATATTCTTTCATATCACAAGGGATGGCTAACAGGACCTCTTTTGTTGTCTCCCCTGATCTCCCTCTTAAAACTTCTGGACAGCATGCTGTTAGCCTCTACTGATTGCTGCGTGATTATTATTTCTGACAATGACCTGGAGGCAAAAAGTGCTCCATCTTCCAAATCAAGTCATTCAGGCTGGGTAATGATGTTACCAGCCTTTAGGCTTACTCTGACTCACTTCTTGGTATAACTTCTACATTATGGAGCAGGATCTGGGGCAGGTTAAAGCTGCCACTTGGATGCCAACTCGACAGAAATAGCTTTTCATCTATGTGGAGCTGGGTGGTGGTGAAGGATGGGTGGGGCCCCTGGCTCACATATATGGCCTTCTAACTACTGTTACTGAGTTCTTAAGATTTTGTTGATGCGAGGCCTCTCATTACCCAACCTTAGAACATACTACACTCCCACAGTGGTCAAAACAGCCTGGTACTGGTACAAGAACAGATACATCGATCAATGGAACAGAATTGAGACCCTAGAGATGACACCATCTGCCTATGAACAGTTGCTGTTCGACAAAGGCCCTAAGACATTAAACTGGGGTAAAAACAATATCTTCAGCAAATGGTGCTGGCAAAATTGGATATCCATCTGCAAGAAACTGAAACAAGATCCATATCTTACACCTTATACAAAAACCAACTCCAACTGGATAAAAGGCCTAAATATCAAACCTAAAACGATAAAGCTCATCCAAGAAAAGGTAGGGACAACAATGGAAGTTTTAATACACAATGTGGACAGACTCCAAAATCTGTCAAACAAACCACAATCAACAAAAGAGAAAATAGATAAATGAGAACTATTAAGAATCAAACACTTTTGCTCATCCAAAGACTTTCTTAATAGAATTAAAAGAACACCTACAGAACGGGAAAAAATATTTGGCAACTCTATGTCAGACCAACGCCTGATCTCCATAATCTATAAGACACTACAAAATATCAATAAGAAGAAGATAAATCATCCAATTAAGCGATAGGCAAAGGAGATGGACAGACATTTCTCTAAAGAGGAGATCCAGGCAGCCAAAAAACATATGCGGATATGTTCAAGATCTTTCGTTACTAAAGAAATTCAAATCAAGACTACAATGAGATACCATATGACCCCAACAAGGTTGGCCATGATCCCAAAAACATAAAACAACAAATGCTGGAGAGGCTGTGGAGAAAGTAGAACCCTACTACACTGTTGGTGGGGTTGCAAAATGGTCCAGCCTCTTTGGAAAGTAATCTGGCGCTTCCTTAAAAGAAATGGATATTGATATACCATTTGACCCAATAATGATAAAGAATAATGATGATTGCAGGAAACATCTCATAACCTGGTTTCAACTGGAAGACATTATGTTGAGTGAAAGCAGTCAGTGACAAAAGGACAAATACTGTATGAGACCTCTATGATAAAGATCTCAAAAACAGACTTGTGTATAGAAAGAAAAGACTCTTTGACAGTCGCGAGGGAGAGAAGGGAGGGAGGGTGAGGGGGAAGGGTTTAGATTAGATAGTTGCTAGAAATCTGGTTGGGTGAAATTGGTTATAGCACACATTAGAAACAAGAACAATATTAACTGGACTTCAGCATAACTTGAATCCTCCTTCCATCTTAAGCCAATATTGCAAGGATGGAGTAGCTGGGGCAGGGGGCAGGGGACCATGTTCTTAGGCAAAATCGAGGCCAAGTGACAGAACTAGCGCTTTGCTAAGAGGGCTCTCTGCACCCCACATTCATGAGTGGCATCTGGGGTCTTAAAAACTGCCAAGCTGCCATCCGAGGGCACAGCAAATGGTCCCAACTCAGCAGGAACAGATGCTCACCAAGCACCAAAATGACATGGGGTAAAGACAACCCAGAAGATAGAGAGACCCACATGAGTGGGTGTCTACATCGACTTGGGACCAGAAGAACCAGATGGTGCCCAGCCACCATCAGTGATAGCCGCGGTGGAGCTCACTAAGTTGAGTCTCACTGGCAACACAAGAATAAAAAGGGGTGCACCCTGAGATCTCCACTAAAAGACCTCAATTGATGGTCCAGCAGTTTTGGGGGTTCCCCTGGGAGCATGACCCCTGGCCCTGATTCTGCCCTTGCCCATAAAACATAACGAAGGTCCACTCTTCGGACATGAATGGATTGGACTTGGCAATGCAGAGTGACCATATATTGGATGTACTTTGTGGTTCTATGCATCTATAGGATATCATCCTGCTGACCTCTGGCTGGAGGAAGGAGAGTGGGTGGAGAGGGGAAAGGAGGCTGTTGGGAAGATGAGACATGTACGGAGCAGAGAGGAATAGTGTGCTGTCACCGGGCAGGGAGAGCAGTGGAAGCTGCATATCGGTGGGCATGTAAATTTATACAGGAATGTACATTTTCACTCAGTCATAATAAAAATAAATAAATTAAAAAAAAGAAATAAAAAGAAAGCTTCAGAATGATCCTTGAAAGTACAGATGCAGTTACATTTATTTGGGTCTGAACATTTAAAAACTGGACATGTACACACAAATCCACACATACTACCAAAATATAGCAGTTTCATGACATCAAACCTGTAAAAACAGAAATGTTTGATTGCCCCACAATCCTCTCCCCTTCCTCTTCTAATCAAACTGCTACCAGTAAAGGCCCAGGCAGCAATTATATACTTAGAGCCAGCTTTTAGAGTCCTCTATGTTGACTTGCTCCTGCTGCTGTTGCTCACAGTAAGAAAAACGGCAGTACACACAAATGCTTCACCAATTTACCAGGGTACTTTGCATGTGTTTATGGATTAAGTGCCATGCATATTACCTGCTCTCTTCATTCATGTGGCTTATAGTACACAAAAATATAAAAAATCCTACCATATAATAGATGTGTCTCCTTATGCATGATTTGGTCAAAGGCTGAGTCTGATGATAAAGAGGTGATTTTTCATCAGTGGGCTAAGAAATCTAATTTCTGAAAAATGAAGTTAGCCACATCAAGGTGCTTCAGAGTGACAGATTTAAGGGCCAGTCCAAGTATTCTCTGAAGATGACAGTCTATCGGCAAAATAAATGTGAAAGCTCTAGTTAGGCCATTTGGGCACTATAGCAACAAAGAAGCAATTCAGTCTAATATGCTCAGTTTGTTTACGTCAGCATTTAATGCTCATCATGTGGCTTCTGCTGTCTCATCAGAGAGCAGAAGAACGATGAATATTACTTCTTATGAAAAGTTCCAGACCTTGTATTCCCTGTGAAAATAAATAGTCCAAATACCAGTTCCATTTCTTTCCCTGCAGGGATAGAAAAAAGAAAAATATTTTACTATGCTTATTCTCTACTATCCCTGGTTACCTAGAACGGTGTGATTATTACTACTTTTGTGTGTGGCCTTTCCAGCCATGGTCTTATAACTCCCACCCAAGGTTACTTGTAGCCTACCAAGGGGACTCAGCAGTTTTGCTCTAAAAACGAGCCAATCCTAGAGCTAAGAGTGCCCGTTATCACTAAAGAAGGAGACCCACAGGAGATGACGCACAGTGGGCTTCCAGGCCCATGGAGCAAGAAAGCTGAGTGCCTTTAGGCAGAGACTAAGGACCAGAGTGAAGTCTATGCCTAACCCATGAATTTGGGACTTGCCAGCCTCCACAACTGTAAACGACACATTTTCTTTATATGGTTTGTGAGTTCAGTGAGATGTTGCAGCGAATTAGGGAACCCAAAGACGGGAGCAAAAGTCCTGAAGCGAGAAGGAGTAGCTGATGTTAGAGATGATGGAGTTGTACAGCAGTTCAGAAAAGTTGGATATTTGGAACATCTTTAACTTCTGCCTCATAGGACCCAGCTTTGCACTGATTCTTATAAATTATTAATTTACCTAGGAAAGTTAGCAGTATCCTACATGTACATTTTAAGAGTTAACTAGATGGGGCCAGGTTCAGAACAGGCAGTCAATCATGAAGCTAACATTCACACCAAAAAAACATGTCTTTTACTAAGTTGGCAGAAAAAGAAGTTAGCTAGTCAACTGAACAAAGTACTTTGGAATAGAAATAGGTCATCATTCTAACATTCTAGAAATTTAACATCTAAGATACATAACTTAGGGGGCAGTTAGTTTACGCTGTTGAGGAAGGAACAATTCAGAAAAGGAGTGAGAATGATTATACAGCTTGAAAAATGCAATCAATGCCTCTGAATTGTACATGTAGAAACTGCTGAATTGGTGTGTGTTTGCTGTATACATTCTCAACAACAAAAATAAAAATATATAACACTAGAGCACACATTATTATATTACTGCCTATATCAAGTATGTACACAGAGTTTATATAGTGAGAAAATTGTGTGTGGTTTTGTTAAATCAGTCTCATTACTGTCACACTTCGTATACAAGTAACTGTACTACAAAACGAAATGGTGCATGACTACAACAGCAAGAGTGCCAACTACGAACAGTTACATTCCAGAGAAACAACACTGTGGAGAGTATGTGCCAATTAAGTCAAATGAAAGTCACTGGAATGAATTCAGAAAGCAAACACTTTGTTTTGACTTTGTGGAGGCAGCAGATGTTAGATCTGAAGAAAGGTAAATGTGTAGACTGTCTGAATGAAATTAAGCTATATAAAGTAGGCTTATTTACCCGAATAGTGCTCAGTTTTACGGTCCTTTCTTCTGGCTGTTCCTTGAAACAAACACAGAAAGTGAGTAGGGGAGATATGGAGATGAAAATATTTAAACATTTGGTTAGCAAAAATCACTAGAATATAACCTTCTTAGGAGTTGGCATTGACTTGATGGCACTGGGTCTGGCTTTTTTTAATAACCCTACAGATTTCTTTCTCCCTTAAAAGCACAGAGGGGAAATAAATTCACAGTCAAGTTTGCATTGTTTGCTAATACATGGCCTCATTTTTTTTTTTAATTCTGTTAGCTACTAGGATGGATGGAAGGTTTAGAGAAAGAAATGATAAATTGAACTTTGAAGGATGAAGAGTCTGGGTGAGGCAGTCTGCACACATAGTGTATGCTATAAAACTCTAAATCTTTATGAAAACTCAGACCTAGGTAATCCTATCTATTCTCTTATTTTAATTATCACTTAATGTGTTTCACTGAATTTTTAAGTCATTAATTCTAAGAAACATTTTTGTATATCACTAAAACTCTTATTAAGCCTTCTTTACACTTACAATTTTTTTAAAATAATGACCCAGAGTTGTTTTAGAAACACAAAGTTTTAGTCATATAATTGCACTTATACAAACATAAAATGGTAAATACAAACAAAACAAACTGTTTAGGTATTTTTAAAACTTTGCATTCAGATTCCAACTCTTCTCAGTTATTTTCTACTTAAGAGTTTTGATACCTATGTTTTTTTACACAATACTATTCTCTGTGTCATACAGAGTATTTGTGGTGTTGCATTTGTTAAAACAACTAAAAGCTAGTGGTGCTTCCATCCTCCTAAAATCATTTGGTTTGGGGAGGTTAAAACAGTGCTTCAATACTGTGTTCTCCAGATTATTTTTCCAAGCTGCTGACATCCATTCTGCAAGGTCTCATTCTGGCAATCTGCCTACACAAACTTGAACAGCAAATGGCAACTATATCATGATTGCTAGGTGGCTGACAACAACTGTATTAAGATGCATCCTGATCTCCAAGAAGTTAAAAAGTGAAAAAAAAAGTGTTTACGGAATTGATGAAATATGGTACAAGCTGATGACTTCCATATTTATTTCTCTAGCTCTACAATTTCTCTCCTAAACTCTAAGTCTGTATTTCAAACTGCCTACTTACATTTCTTCTTGTATGTCTAACAGGCACCTCCAACTTAAGTCAGTCAAAAAACAGAATTTGATTCTCCTCAAAATAAACAAGATAACCTTTCCTATTCTTTCAGCAGTTTCTCTGAACAACAGAACCACCATCAACTCAGTTGCTCATATCAAAAATTGAAAAGTTCTTTCTTTTTTCTCTTCCCCACTTACAATCAAGCCATTACTACGTCTTGTCTGCTCTACCCGCACAGCCTACCTCAAAGGAGTTGACGTCAGTTCATCCTCCACTGCCATACCTGAATACAAATCACTACCAATGTCTCTTGTCTAGACTATGGCAACAGTCTGACTAAATGGTACACTGCTTGCACAAAAGTTTTCTCTTAGAACCTCATATTCCATAAAGAAACAAAAATGAGCTCTATTAAATGTTAAGTCAGATCATATTACAAATGTGCTTAAAAATCTGGACTCTGTAAGATATAAGGCCTCTGTGTCTCTCTAATCTTACTTCACTCCAATTCTCCCTCTTGTTCCTTAAGTTCTAAGGAACTGGCCTACCTTATTTTCATGAACCCCCTAGAATGCTCTCTAGCTATTCTCAGGCACATCTTTTAGACAAAATTTCAGATCATGTGTCACCTCCTCAGAGGCCATCCTTGATGACCCATTCCTAAAGATGACCCAGTCACTGTCATCCCACCCAGCTTACTTCCTTAATAGTATCGACCAAAATTTTAAATTATCATGTTTACTTATTTCTTGTTTATTGTTTCCCTTCATTGGAATTATAAACTCCATTTAGGCATGGTATCTGTCTTCTTCATCACTATATTCACTGTGCCTGGAGGATAGTGGGAATCAAATAAATATTTGTTGAATGAATGAACAAATAACTAGTTGACAATTCAAAGGTAACTTATGATAAGAAAACAAAGCTTCATTAGGAAGAACCTAGTGAAAAATTTGAATCTCAGAGATAAGGAAAAAGTTTTGCTAAACATAGAAGAAAACAATTTTATTACAAAGGAAAAAAAACCAGATTGGCCTTAGACTTTTCCACAAGACCAAATACCAGTAAGAAGGAGAAACACGAAGAGGAAGAGTATGAAGGAGAATTCTGGTTCATTCTAAATTGTCATTCCTGTGAGGGTAGCAGACACGTCTTATACATGAAAGTACTCAGAAGTACACTTTCCATGGAGGTAGATGAAAAAAAAACATTACTAGAGGGTATAGTTTAATTTCTAAGAAATGGACTGAACATAGAATTTAAGAATATAAAAAGCTATAATTTAAAGAACAGTAGAATAAAGTATGAGATAGAGTCAAGCTAAATGATTACCTTTAATGATGTCTCATCATATGTAAATGTGAAAACTTAAAATTTACTTTAATTACTGAATTCAGATCTAATACTTTGTGTTTCTTTTTCATTTTAACTGAGAAATTAGAGCAATGGGAGAGAAGTAAAAGCCTGCTAACTTTCCCCTGTTTTATAGGTTTTGACACTTTTTCCTGACCTTAAGTAGAGAAAATTTAGTTGTCTTAGAAATTTAAAAACAACTTTTTAGGACAAAACCCACAAAATATACTTCAAATTCATGAAGGAAAAAGAACAGAAAAAAATGCATTCCATACAGCAACAACCACAATAGCAGAATGAAAAAAAAAAAAAAAAAGCATAAAAACAGAGAAAGAAAACAGAACTTCAGAATTTCCTGAATGTAGGCTCTTAAAATGTTCAAATTATTTTGACTCATTAAGTGGGCTGAGCTCTTTGATAAAGAGAACTGATTGGTCAAGTTAAATATACTAAATTATATATCTGAAGAGTGGCTAATTTGAAATATTCACAATGTGATAATTCAATAAAACAAAACTGCCAGAATTCAATCACACTACCGTGGTGCTGTAGTGGTTAAGTGCTACGGCTGCTAACCAAATCTGCCAGGTGGTCCTTGGAAACTCTATGGGGTAGTTCTATTCTGTCCTATAGGGTCACTATGAGTCGGCATCGACTCGACAGCAGTGGATTTGGTTTGGTTTGATTTACCATGGAATCAGAAACCTTGGTGACATAGTAGTTAAAGAGTTCAGCTGCCAACCAAATCACTGGCAGTTCGAATCTACCAGCCACTCCTTGGAAACCCAATGGGGAAATTCTGCTATGTCCCGTAGGGTCACTCTGAGTCATAATTAACTCAGTGACAACGGGTTTACCATGGAATCCAAGGAGCCCTGGCGACACAACAGTTAAATGCTCAGCTAGTAACTAAAAGGTCAGTGGTTTGAATGCACCAAGGGCTCCATAGGATAAAAGACCTAGAGATCTGCTCCAGTAAAGATTCTAGCATAGTAAACCATATGAGACATTTCTACTCCGTCCTATAGGGTCACCATGAGTCAGAACCAACCAGGCAGCATATACCCCCACCATGGTATCAGAGGTTATTTGTACTACCTCAAGGGTAAGGTACTTAGACAGTGCATAGTTACTTGGTAACTAGAGTTTAAAGACACCGTTTTAAAAGAAAAATTCACATTAGTGCCAAGTATTTTTTGAACCATGCAGAAATACTACCAATTACAAAAATGACAGTTCAGTAGTTCACCAAAGGAAAATGTTCTCTTCTGTTCTATGCTGTTAGAATTTAACCCTCCAAAGCCAATCTGTCATCAATGTTTTTCAAAAACCAGTCTCTGATATAAAAATAAATTACTGATGTCCCAAAACAAATTTGCTTACCTATGTCCAGATCAACAATATTTACTACTTTAGAACTTAAAAGGATTTAAAAAATGGAGAGATGACTTATAAGAACCAATTCTGGTCTACTTATTCATCCATGCTGTTACGGATTGAATTGTTTCCTACCAAAATATATACTGAAATCCTAACCACTATATTTGTGAAGTATCCAAATGTACTATAATTACCTTTCATAACGTATTTTAACATAACGTGATTTATATCAGTGTTGGGTAGATCCTAAACATAATCAACTCTGAGTTACAAAAACAGCAAAGTGGACACAGATACATGCACATGCACACAGACACACATACAGAAGACTAATGCTACCTAATAACAGGGTCAGATGAATTCACAAGCCCCAAACTGTAAGAATTACAGGCTACTAGAAGCTGAAATAGACAAAGAAAGACCTTCCCCTCCACCTACAGCTACACCCTAAATTTGGACATTTAGTGTTCTACACTGTGAATAAATAATTCTCTGTTCCTTAAAGCCACCTACTTGTGATATTTCTGTTATATCACCATTAGGTAACTAAGAAATATGCCTTTCTAATAAGAATTATAGAAGATGAAACTGTTAACATAATGGAAAATGGACACCAATTCATTGCTAAGAAGGAGCCCCGGTGGCACACTGGTTAAGCATTTGACTGTTAACCAAAAGGTCAGTTATTGAAGCCTATCAGTCACTTTGTAGGAGAAAGATGTGACAGTCTACTTCCATAAAGATTACAGCCTTGGAAACCCTATGGGGCAATTCTACTCTTTCCTATGTGGTTGCTATGAATAGGAAACAACTCAACAACTAGGGGTTTTACTCATTACTAGCCCTAATACAATTTGGCATAATTTCTACTGAGAGCTATTAAACAAAAACAAAATAAATAAATAAAGGTATATCCTTTGAAAGTAATCTTACTTTGGACAATTTTATCAAACAAACACTTGCATGTATGTGAAATGGTATACACAGTTCAAGGACATTCATTTGAGTAAAACAGCAATATTAAAATCAATTCAAATGCCCAATAATAGTAAATTGCTTAACTTATGCCAGAAGCACACAATGGAATAGCTATGTAGATTTCAAAAAGAATGAGGCAGCCTATGTACCAGCACAGGAAAAAAAAAAAAGCCAATTAAGCAAAAAAATCAAACTACAGGAGCCAGAGCAAAGATGGCAGACTAGTCAGATACACTAAACCATCCCACCATAACAAATACCAAAAAAAAAAAAAAAAAAAACCAAGTAAAACAGATAACAGACATCAATCCTAGAACTCTGGATTTTAAATGAAGGGATAAAGTATTAGGTGGGAAATCACTGAGGGGAAATGGGGAAGGAATAGAGATACAGAATGGAGGTTCCTGATCAAATGGCATAACTCAGCATTGCCATCTTAGAATAACTCCAGTAATCCCACATGCAGCAAGGCACCTCCACAGAAGTCCCAATGGGAGATAGAGGTATAGCACGGATATATGCAGGACTAAGTTAAAAGTTAAGATCATGTTTCCTGGTCGCAACTCAAGGAGAAGTCCTGACTCTTACCCAGTAACCACAAGAATTGTAACCTCCACCCCTCTAGTGAACAATAGCTATATCAACACCCCACAGTGACAACTCCAACTGCTGGGAACCATAGTACCAACTCACCTATTGGCCTCTTCCTCTGTCCCTACCTCACCCCAACACCTGAGGTCCAAGGGGAACCACCCCAGACCTCAGGCCCTTTCTCATCAGAGCTCCAGACTTCTCCCGCCTCCACCAACCAAGTAGCCATCTAAGATACATCTACTGGTCCCATTCTGGCTAGAGCAAAATATAATGAGGCCAATGAAGAACACCAAAAACACAAGGGAAAGATTAGTCCAAAAGACTAGTGAATGACAAGTACCACAACCTCCATCAAATGAAGCCCAGAACAACTAGATGGTGCCTGGTTACCAACACCAACTGCTCTGGCAGGGATCATAATAGAGTGTTCTGAACAGAACATGAGAAAAATGTAGAACAAAACTCAAACTCACATGCATACACACACATACACAAACCAGGCTGGCTGGTCTGACAGAGACTATAGAAACCCCAAGAGTATGACCCACGGACATCCTTTTAACTCAGTACTGAAGTCACTCAAGGTTTGATTTTCAGCCAAACAGACAGGTTTATAGAGCCAACAATAACACAACTGAGGAAGGTGCTTCACAGTTCAATCATATATGCGAGACTACTGGGCACACCAGTCGAAAAGCAAAGATGTGAAGGCAAGAAAGGACAGAAAAACTGGATGAGTGGAAAACAGGGAACCTGGAGTATAAAAGGAGAGAGTGTTGATGTATTGTGGGACTGGCAACCATTTGTGTACTGTTTAATGAGAAACTAATCTGCTGTCTAAATTTTCACCTAAATCACAATAAGACAAAAAAAAAATTTGCTGCAGTGTATATAGCATATAGCATTGAAAAAGGTAATTTATACAGACATGTTGCTGGAAGAATATTCAAAAAACTGCTAAGAGTCGTTGCTTCTGAGTAACCTGAAGACAGGATTGGGAAGGAGATTATTTAAAAAAATATTTTATTAGGGAAAACTACAAACAAATACAAAGAGAATAACATAATAAATCCCTATAAATTATCCAGATTCAATAAGTATCAACATATAACTAATAGTGTTTCCTCTCTCTACCTATTGCCATCCACCTCCAGAAATTCACACAACATAAAATTAGAAAACAAACCTATGAGGGGGGGGGGGTTTAGATTAGATAGTTGGTAGAAATATGGTTGGGTGAAATCGGTGACAGCACACATTAGAAACAAGAACAATATTAAGTGGACTTCAACATAACTTGAATACTCCTTCCATCTTAACCCAATATTGCAAGGTAAGAGTAGCTGGGGCAGGGGGCAGAGGACCATGCTGTTAGGTGAAATCGAGGCCAATTGGCACAACCAGCACTTTGCTAAGAGGGCTCTCTGCACCCCACATTGGTGAGTGGTGTCTGGGGTCTTAAAAGCTGCCATCTGAGGGTACAGCAAATGGTCCCAACCAGGCAGGAACAGATGATCACTGAGGACCAAAATTACATGGGGCAAAGAGAACCCAGGAGACAGAGAGACTCATGTGAGTGGGTGAGTACATCAACTCATGACTAGAACTGGATGGTGCCTGGCCACCACCAGTGATAGCCGTGATGGAGCTCACAAAGTTGAGTCTCACTGGCAACACAAGAATAAAAAGGGGTGCACCCTGAGATCCCCACCAGAAGACCGCAATTGATGGTCCAGCGGCTTCGGGGTTCCCCTGGGAGCGTGGCCCCTGGCCCTGATGCTGCCCCTGCCCATAAATCATAATGAAGGTCCACTCTTCCAACACGAATGGATTGGACTTGGTTACGCTAAGTGACCACATCTTGGGTGCGCGTTATGGTTTTATGCATCTATAGGATATCATCCTGTTCACCTCTTACTGGAGGAAGGGGAGTGGGTACAGAGGAGGGTAAAGGAGACTGTTGGGAGGATAGGATATGTATGGAGCAGAGAGGAAGAGTGTGCTGTCACTGGGCAGGAAGAGCAGTGGAAGCTGCATATAGGTGAGCATGCAAATGTATATGGGACTGTACATTTTCATTCAATCATAATAAAAAAATACAAGGAAAGGAAAAAAAACACGATAGCGGTATTTGTTGTGCAACATGGTGAATACAGTTAATAAGACTGAACTGTACATGTAAAAGTGGCTGAAATATTTTGTTACATATATTCCACAATACAAATTTTGAAAATTACAAAAGTTTTAAAGAGCAGCAATATCATTTAGAAGTATCTGAGATATTTACAGTGGAATTATATAATTTTGCTTCAAAATAACTAGGGCATATAAAACTAGCAGGAATAGAGACTACACTCATGGGTACACCGGGTTGGACTACACTCTTCCCTCTACTTTTTTTTTTCTTTTTTAAAAATATGGAACATTTCACGAATTTGCGTGTCATCCTTGCATAAGGGCCACGCTAATCTTTGCATCGTTTCAATTTTTAGTATATGTGCTGCCAAAGCGAGGGCCCCTCTACTTTTGTATGTTGACATTTTTCATTATAAAAAAAAAAATTTTAAAGCAACAAAGGGCTAACACTCCTGGTAAGGTATTATCAAGGCAAAATCTAGAAGGTAAAAACTTAAGAAGTAAACCTTATATTCAAAAGCCGCTTTTGGCTTCAGGGAATTGGTCATTCCAGAGGAACTAGCTGTAAAACTGAGCTGCACTTTCAATGCTTCAAAGGTTTAAAGTGACAAAAGACAAAACAAAGGGTTTGCCAAAAGTGTAAACTATTATAAACTATACACGTAACTCCCGCCCTCCATCAAACTTAAAGCCCCAAGAGCTATACTTTCAAGGTAACAGCTAACCAGAAGTTAGAGTTCCTGTTTGGGATGATGAAAAAGTGTTGAAAATAATGGTGATGATTGTACACCATTGTGTATGTAATTACAGCAATGTCACTAAAATGTACAAAGTGGTTAAAATAGCAAATTTTACATTATATATATTTTAACACAATAGTTTTTCTTTTAAAAAAAGACTTAACTAGAAGTAAATGAGCCCTCTCACAGGCTTCAGTCTGACTTCCTATGGTCCAGGGAATCTCAGGCATAGCACTTGTGTTACGGTTTACAGGTTTAACCATGTGGTGCCTGCATCGCAAAACGTGTGTCTACTTGGCTAGGCCATGATTTCCCAGTATTATGTGGTGATCCTTCATTTTGTGGTCTGATGTAATTTTCCTGTGTGTTGTAAATCCTGACCTCTATGATGTTAATGAGGTGGGATTAGAGGCAGTTAGGTTAATGAGGCAGGCAATCTACAGGACTAGGTTATACGTTGAAGTCAAACTCTTTTGAGATATTAAAAGGGAGAAAGGAGCAGAAAGGAGAGGGACCTCATACCACCAAGAAAGAAGAGCCAGAATGGAGCCCGTCCTTTGGACCCACGGTTCCTGTGTTAAGATGCTCCTAGAACAGAGGAAGACTGATGACAAGGCTTGTTCCCCAGAGCCAACAGAGAGAAAGCCCTCCTTTGGAGCTGACACACTGAATTCATACTTCTAGCCTCCTAAACTATGAGAATAAATTTCTGTTTGTTAAAGTCATCTACTTGTGGTATTTGTTATAGCCCACTGCCATTCAGTCAATTCTGACTCATAGCGACCCTATAGTCAGAGTAGAACTGTCCCATAGAACTTCCAAGGAGTACCTGGCAGATCTGAACTGCTACCAGTAAGGTTAACAGATGTAGCACTTAACCACTATACCACCAAGGTTTCCAATGATCCGTCTCCATTGAGTCAGTTACTAATCAAGGAGACCCCATGTGTACAGAGTAGACCTGTTCCTGAAAGTTTTCAAGGCTGTGACCTTTAGGAAACAGATCTCCAGGCTTGTCTTCTGATGTGCCTCTGGGTAGATTTGAACCACCAACTTTTCAATTAGCAGCCAAGTGTTTAACTGTCTGTGCCACCCAGGGAATCTTGGGTAGCCTAAGACAAGTAGTACCCCTAGGTACCTGTAAGAAGCCAGTAAAAACCCTTTCTCCGATAAGATATCATTTTAATGTTCAAATTATTTCTACAAATCATATTCTAAGTGTCCAGCATGTGGTCAAAGACAACCAGGCACACAAGAAACTAAGTAACATGAGGAAGCAGCAGCCAAAAAATGCAGGCAATAGAAAGAAGACCTAGAAAAACTTTACACAGTGAAATTATCAGAAACAGATTATAAAACAATGTTAACTGAGTTTAATTAAATAAAAACTAAGTTTGAAAGTTTTGACAGATTACTAGAAATGGTAAGTTAAGATATCAAACACAAAGGAGAATGATCTCTTCATATGGCATTATCCGTAGGACATATCAAGGGAAAAACAACACAAGGATCATAACTATATTTAGTGTGCTATCTTTTATGTAGGGGGCAGTGTTGGCTCAGTGGTAGAGTTCATGCCTTACATGCAGGACATGTGTAACCACCATCCACCCTTCCCAACTGTCAGTGGAAGCTGGCGTACTGCTATGATGCCAAACAGGTTTCAGCAGGGCTCTCAGACTAAGACAGACTAAAAATGAAGGCCTGGTGACCTACCTCTGACGGTGAGCCAGTGAAAACCTAATAGTTCACAACAGTCCGATCTGCAACTGATCATGGGGTTAATACAAGATAAAACAGCCTTTTGTTCTTCCGTGTAGGGGGTCACCATGAGTTGGGATCATCTTAATGGTAGTTAACAATCTTTACGTGAGGATCAAAGGAATTCGTGAAGGGAAAAACTTGATAAAAAAAGAGAAATAATAAAAACAGCTCACATAGACAGAAGAGAGGAATGAAGGATGGAAGTGAGATTTTCAGAGTTCATGTCTGGAATCATATGAGTGTTTTATATATTTAAAGAATAAAGTTCAGTTAAAAAGAAAGAGGCAATCTCTAAAACATAAAAACTATGTAAAACAGTACGTATACTGTACCTTCTTAGTAGGACCTAGTCTAAGAACAAAAAGAACTAAAATCATTAAAAAATTAAGAAAAGAAGAAAGACCATCAGAAAAATCACCATACTGCCTCTGAAATTAATCTATGTAGTTAAAAATATGAATTTTCTTTAGATATTAAAATCAACCAATATGTTTTTGATGGTCTATATTTGTTTTTTCTTTTTCATCATCTGATCCTCAACTACTTTTCAAAACTTCATCTCCTGTCATGATGTAGTCTAACACAGTGGCTTTCAAACTTACTGTGTATCACAATCACATTAAAAAAGCAGATCCTGGATGTCACCCCAGTTATTAAATCTGAATTTCAAAGTTTGAGACTTAACCAAGAATGTACACTTTGGAAAAGCACCTTGGGTAATTCTGCCAACTCAGTCAAGACAGAATCACTGTTTTAGCCCTAAAAATCTATTTCAGGTACCTCAAACATAGCATGTTCTAACAAGGAGTCAGCAAACCAAAGCCCATGGGCCAAATCTAGCCAAATGTCTGCTTTTATAAATAAAATTTTATTCGAACACAGTTATGTCCACTTATTTACACATTGTCTATGGAAGTCTCTGTGCTACAGTGACAAAGTTGAGGAGCCTTGACAGAGACTACATGGCCAGCTAATAAGCCTTTTTATTATTTGGTCTTTTGTAGAAAAAAGTTTGATGACCCCTGCTCTAACATACCCATGCTCTATGCTTTTGCACCTTTCCCCAAATACTGCTCCTGTCCTAGTAAATATCTGTTCACTCTTTAAAACTCCCATTAGCATCATTTCTGCCAAAGTTTGGACTAGGTTAGAACCTTCTATATACTTTTTCATAATTCCCTATATGTTTAATGACTGCCTCTCTGACTAGACTGTAAGCTCTGTGAGGGTTACACCTGTGTTGTTCACCATAGTGCCTGGTTAAATGTTTGTATATGTTAAATATTTATTTAATAAATACAGTATTTTTGTTCCATTTTGTACATCCCTCAACGTGCTAGCTTTCTAAGTGAATTCTGAATTCCCTTTCTATCTAGATATTTGTGATTCTATGTCACTGTGCCAGACACATATGTAATATATGCACACCATTTGAGATCTCCCAAGTCACTGATAAAGTTGAAAATGACAGGGCTGAAGAAAATATCATGAGAAGTCCTTCTACTCCCATATTAACATCAATCCATTAAATCGGGAGTCTTGAGTTAGAACTGGCTTGATAGAAATGAATTTTGTTTTGTTTTGCTTTTTTTGACTAAGACTCTAACTCTTGCTATAGTATTAGCTAGACTACATTTTCCATCCTGTCTACAAGGCGTTTATGAGATGCTTCCATTTCTATGAATCCCTTTCTTGCCTGGCATTATCTATCTCAAGGAGAACCAAACTAATTCTTCCTTTCTTTTTCTCATTAACTGTATATATTGCCATCTCAACATACTGTATTATAGTATTTGTTATAAGTCTTTCTCTATTACAAACCCACACTCCTAGAGGGTAGACACTTGACTTTACTTTGAATTCCCTAGAGCCAAATTTCAAAAACCCAAACCTATTGCCATTAAGCTGATTCCAACTCATAATGACCCTATAGGATTTCCAAACTCCATAGCATTTACAAAGAGCACCTGGTTCATTTAAACTGACAACCTTTTGATTAGCAGCTGTAACTCTTAACCATTCTGCCACTATCATTTCCAAAGCCTAGCACAGTGACTAAAATGAGTTGGTAATAAAAAAATTCTACTGAACATGTCTTTCAATTCAGACACAGTGAATCTATGGCAGTTCCTATTTCTGTCATAACAGTATTATTATAAAAATCTAAAAATCCTTTAAATATCATTACCTGTTGCAGAAAGAAAGCAGCATAACTGAATACAGCAGGGTGCTGGATTAAATTTAAGCTGTTTTTATACTCTGCTATTCCAGCTTCTTCTAGGATTTTGGAGTCAATATCTATTATTTCATGGTAGAAAGCTTTCTGGTACTGGGTGGAGGGCCACAGGCAACCAACCATGGCTGTCAAATAATGATTAAATTCAAGATAGGTCTTGTTGCTGAAATTGAATTCAGATTTTCCATGCTGTGAAAGAAAAAAAAAGTTGTCACGATCACCTATTCTGCTATTCCTACTTACCCTCAAAAGGTCACATACATCTATACTCAATTTTTAAACACTGGTGGTTTAACACAGAGATTTACAGACTGTACCTTTCGTGCCAATTCATTTTTCTTTGCAGCAGTCAAATTTTTACGATACCTAATGGGAAGAACAAATTGAATGAAATTTAAAATAAATGCCTTGAGAATACAATGATAAAGTATAAATTTTAAATGTAAATATATGCAAATGTGTATAACACACAAATATTCAGCTGCTTAGCTGTCTAGTTAGGCTTTTTATCCTTCTATAGTATATCTTCCCCCCCCCCAAAAACTGAATTGGACATTTAAGAAGTGCACTTGCAGGGGGCGGAATCAAGATGACAGACCTAGCACATTGTCTCCTTATATCCCCCTGGAAACCAAGACCTGAAATGATAATGAAACGGAGCCTTCTGATCACCTAGTGAGCCCCAGGACACGGCATAGAGCTGTTAATTTGGACTTCATAGCACTGAACAAAAAACCCACCTCTCATCTGCTGATCCCTGCTCCCGGCTAGCCCTGGCTCTGACAGACTGAAGGTAACACACCATTTTGACTTTTTTTTCTCTGCCTTGGCTGGTGGGCAGAGCTGGGTCTTGCCTACCGGCTAGACTCAGACGCACTGCTGGTGGGATAGGCAGGTGAAATTGCTATATTTTCAGAGCCAGGATTAGGACTCTGTACACCTAGCCACTTTGGGCCTCTCTTTTTAACGCTGGCACAGCATGGTTTGTATGGAACTGCAGGGCCTATGTGCAGGACGCCATGTTGGATACAGAGATTTCAGCAGGACCTAATTCTTAGACTGGGAGCCAGTGCCTGCAAACAGCACAGCACTTCCCCGACAGAAAAGCAATAGTTTACACAGTCTAGCCTATGGTGGGGGCTCAGCAACAGAGGCTGAGGACTCACTATGTCTTGGCACCTTTACCCCTCTATCTGCGGATCATGTGGAGGGCACCATCTTAGATATGGTGGCCGCAGCTGGACCTATTTCTTAGCTTCGGAGCCAGAGCCTCCCCAGAGGAGAGCACTTTTCTACTACAAAAGCAGTAGTTTACACAATGTTGCCTAAGGCTGGGCCCTGTCAGCAAGGTGAACAGGGCAGTAGCATTGCTGTATCCTGAACTAGTTTGTATCATCTGGGGTTGGATATAGAGGTGCTTACTTTGCCAGCTGAGAAGAGGGACCTCTATACCTGAAAACCTGACTGACTTGGGAAGTGGTCAGATACCTTTTGTTTTACACTTTAAGACAGCTCAGAGAAACATCTGGGGTCCATCCTCACAATATCTCTCCGAGCCTCTACTTATTCACAAGGCACTCAAAAAGCAACAGACACTTGTGGCACACAAGAAATCACACACAGCTTCAGAAAGCTCCCAAACAAAACAACCAAGGAGTTTTCCACATGAAGAAACTTGTCTACAATCATCGGAAGATGAATACAAAAGGATTATATACAGAGCCCTTGCAGACCTCATACAAAATGCAAGCTAACAATGAACAAACAAGAGCAGGGGTGGCAATTGTAATCTGAGACAAAATCAATTTTAATGTACAATCCATCATCGTGGACAAAGATGGACACTATTTTTTTGCTGAAAGGTTCAGTACACAAGCAAGACTTAACTATATTAAATATTTATGCACCTAATATCAGAGCACCTAAATAGATTGAAGAAACACTGACTACACTCAAAAGAGTTAGATTACACCACAATAATAGTGGGAGACTTCAACACTCTATTTTCAATACTCCACAGATCATCTAGGAAAAATCTCAGTAAAGATACAGAAGACCTTATTGTCACAATTAACCAATTAAACCTCATCGATATATACAGAACTTTCTATCTATCAGCGGACAACTACACCTTCTTCTCCAGTGCACATGGAACATTCTCCAAAATTGAACATGTGTCAGGACATAATGCAATTCTCAACAAAATCCATGCCATTCAATTAATGCAAAGCATCTTCTCAGACCATAAAGACATAAAAGTCGAAATCAATAGCAGAAGAAACATAGATAGAAAGTGGAACTCTTCGAAACTGAACAACATCTTGCTCAAAAAATCATGAGTTACAGAAGAAATCAAGTATGAAATAAAGAAATTCATAGATTCCAATGAGAACGAAAACACGTCCTAACAGAACCTATGGGATACAGCCAAAGCAGTTGCTCAGAGGTCTGTTTATCTGCATAAATGCACACATCTGGAAGGAAGAAAGAAACCAAATCAAGGAACTAACCCTACAGGCTTTAACAAGTAGAAAGAGAACAAGAGGAACCGGTCAGGCACCAGAAGAAATCAGATTATACAGATTAGAGCAGAACTAAATGAACTCCAGAATAGAAAAACAATTGAAAAAATTGAAAAGAGCAAAAGCTGGTTTTTCGAAAAGATCAACAAAATTGACAAACCACTCGCTAAACTTACTAAAGAAAAACAGGAAAGGAAACAAATAATCCAAATTAGAAACAAGAGGGCAGTGGTCATACAGATCCAACAGAAATAAAAAGTATCACAACAGAATACTATGAAAGACTGTACTCTAAGAAATTTGAAAACCTGGAGGAAATGGACAAATTTCTTGATTCGTATTACCTACCCAAATTATCACAATGTGAAGCAGAACAACTTAATAAACCCATCACAAAGGAAGCTATTAAAAATGTCATGAAAAAGCTGCGAACCAAGAAAAGCCCAGGCCCAGATGGCTTCACTGCAGAATTCTACTAAGCTTTTAGAGAAGAGTTATCTCCAATACTACTGAGACTACTTCACAGTACAGAAAGGGATGGAGTACTCCTAAACTCATTCTATGAGCCAGCATAACCCTGATACCAAATCCAGGGAAAGACCCAACAAAAAAGGAGAAATACAGACTGATATCACTCATGAATCTAGATGCAAAAGTCCTCAACAAAATTCTTGCCAAATTCAATAAAATTCTTGCCAAATTCTTGCCATCATGACCAAGTTGGATTCATACCAAGGATGCAAGGCTGGTTCAACATCAGAAATGCAAATACATAAATAGCACAAAAGACAAGAATCACCTGATTTTGTCCATTGATGCCGAAAAGGCATTTGATAAACTCCAACACCCATTCATGATAAAAACTCTTAGCAAAATGGTCATAGATGAAAAATTCCGCAATGCAATAGGGGCCATTTATACAAAACCAACTGCCTACATCACCCTGAATGGAGAGAGACTGAAGGAATTTCCCTTGAGAAAAGGAACTAGATAAGGATGTCCACTCTTACCCCTCCTATTCAACATTGTACTAGAAGTTCTAGCCAGAGCAATTAGACAAGACCAAGAAATAAGGGCTTCTGCATCAGCAAAGAATAAATCTAAATCTCCCTGTTTGCTGATGATATGATTGTACATGCAAAGAATCCCAAACAGTCTATAAGTAAATTACTTGAACGGATAGAAGAGTTGAGCAAAGTTTCACGATACAGAAAAAACATAAGTAAATCCGTAGGATTCCTTTATACCAACAGTGAGACTGCTAATGAAGAAATCATCAAATCAATACCATTTACCATAGCCCCCAAGAAGATAAAGTACCTAGGAATTACCTAACCAGAGAAATAACAAACCTTTACAAAGGAAACTACAAGCCCTCACTACAAGAAACTAAGAGAAACTTAGATAAATGGAAAAACCTACCCTACTCATGGATAGGAAGAGTTAACACTGTGAAAATGTCTATTTCACTCAAAGCAATCTACTTATATAATGCAACCCCAATATAAGTTCCAGTGTCTTTTTTTTAATGAGATGGAGAAACAAATCGCCAATTTTGCTTGGAAAGGGAAGAAGCCCCGGATAAGTAAGGTACTAGTAAAGAAGAAGAACACACTGGGAGGCCTCTCATTACCTCAATTTAGAACATATTATACTGCAACAGTGGTCAAAACAGCCTGGTACTGATACAAGAACAGACAGATCGATCAATGGAACAGAATCGAGACCCCAAAGATGACACCATCTGCCTATGAACAGTTAATATTTGACACAGGCCCTAAGACACTAAACTGGGGTATAAACAATCTCTTCAACAAATGGTGTTGGCAAAATTGGATATTGAACTGGAATAAATTGAAACAAGATCCATATCTTACACCTTATACAAAAACCAACTCAAATTGGATAAAAGACCTAAAGATCAAATCTAAAATGATAAAGCTCATCAAAGAAAAAGTAGGAACAATGAAAGTTTTAACACACAATGTAGACAGACTCCAAAATCTGTCAAACAAACCACAATCAACAAAAGAAAATAGATAAATGGAACTATTAAGAATTAAACATTTTTGCTCATCCAAAGACTTTATCACAAGAGTTAAAAGGCCACCTACAGAATGGGAAAAAAATATTTGGCAACTCTATGTCAGACCAAGGCCTGATCTCCATAGTCTATAAGGTACTACAAAATATCAATAAGAAGAAGATAAATCATCCAATTAAGTGATGGGCAAAGGAGATGGACAGACATTTCTCTAAAGAGGAGATCCAGGCAGCCAAAAAACACATGCGGACATGCTCAAGATCTTTAGTTATTAAAGAAATTCAAATCAAGACTACAATGAGATACCATCTCACCCCAACAAGATTGGCCATGATCCAGAAAACACAAAACAACAAATGCTGGAGAGGCTGTGGAGAAAGTGGAACCCTCCTACACTGTTGGTAGGGTTGCAAAACGGTCCAGCCTCTTTGGAAAGCAATCTGGCACTTCCTTACAAAAATGGATACAGATATACCATTTGACCCAGTAATTCCACTACTTGGAACATATCCTACAGAATCAAGGCCTTTCACACCAACGGACACATGCACAAGAATGTTTATTGCAGCACAGTTCACAATAGCAAAAAGATGGAATCAACCCAGATGCCCAACAACAGAAGAATGGATAGGTAAACTATGGTATATATACTCAATGGAGCACTATGCAATGATAAAGAACAACGATGACTCCAGGAAACATCTCATGACCTGGTTTCAACTGGAAGACATTATGTTGAGTGAAAGTAGTCAGCGACAAAAGGACAAATATTGTATGAGACCCCTATGATAAGAACTCAAAAACAGACTTGTGTATAGAAGAAAAGACTCTTTGACAGCTGCAAGGGGGGGCGGGGTTTAGATTAGATAGTTGCTAGGTATCTGGTTGGGTGAAATTGGTGAGAGCACACATTAGAAACAAGAACAATATTAAGTGGACTTAAACATAACATGAATACTCCTTCCATCTTAACCCAATATTGCAAGGATAGAGTAGCTGGGGCGAGGGGCGGGGGACCATGCTCTTAGGTGAAATCAAGGCCAACTGGCACAACTAGCTTTTTGCTAAGAGGGCTCTCTGCACCCCACGTCGGTGAGTGGTATCTGGGGTCTTAAAAGCTGCCAAGCTGCCATCCGAGGGCACAGCAAATGGTCCCAACTCAGCAGGAACGGATGCTCACCGAGGACCAAAATGACATGGGGGAAAGAAAACCCAGAAGACAAAGAAACCCCCATCAGTGGGTGCCTACATCGACTTGGGACCGGAAGAACTGGACGATGCCCGGCCACCACCAGTGGTAGCTGCGATGGAGCTCACTAAGTTGAGTCTCACTGGCAACACAAGAATAAAAAGGGGTGCACCCTGAGATCCCCACTAAAAGACCTCAATTGATGGTCCAGTGGTTTCGGGGTTCCCCTGGGAGCATGGCCCCTCGCCCTAATGCTGCCCGTGAGCATAAATCATAACGAAGGTCCATGCTTCGGACAGGAATGGATTGGACTTGGCGATGCAGAGTGACCATATATTGGATGCACTTTATGGTTCTATATGTCTATAGGATGTCAACCTGCTGACCTCTGGCTGGAGGAAGGAGAATGGGTGAAGAGGAGGGAAAAAAGAGACTGTTGGGAGAATGAGACATGTATGGAGCAGAGAGGAATAGTGTGCTGTCACCGGGCAGGGAGAGCAGTGGAAGCTGCATATAGGTGGGTATGTAAATTTATACGGGAATGTACATTTTCACTCAGTTATATTAAATAAAAAATAAAAAATAAATGTATATAGATATACCATTTGACCCATTAATTTGACTACTTGGAATACATCCTACAGAATCAAGGCCTTTCACACCAACAGATACATGCACAAGAATGTTTATCACAGCACAGTCCATGATAGCAAAAAGATGGAATCAACTCAGATGCTCAACTACAGGGGAATAGATAGGTGAACTATGGTATATATACTCAATGGAGCACTATGCAATGATAAAGACCAATGATGATTCCAGGAAACATCTCATAACCTGGTTTCAACTGGACGACATTATGTTGAGTGAAAGTAGTCAGAGACAAAAGGACAAATATTGTATGAGACCCCTATGACAAGAACTCAAAAACAGACTTGTGTATAGAAGAAAAGACTCTTTGACAGCTTCTAGGGAAGGGAGAGAGGGAGCATAAGGGGGGAGGGCTTAGATTAGCTAGTTGGTAGAAAGTCGGTTCAGTGAAATCAATGAGAGCACACCTTAGAAACAAGAACACTATTAAGTGGACGTCAACATAACTTCAGTACTCCTCCTACCTTAACCCAATAATGCAAGGTTAGAGTAGCTGCGGCCGGGGGCAGGGGACCATGCTCTTAGGTGAAATCGAGTGCAATTGGCTCAACTAGTGTTTTGTTAAGAGGGCTCTCTGCACCCCACATTGGTGAGTAACGTCTGCGGTCTTAAAAGCTGCAAGCTGCCATCCGAGGGCACAGCAAATGGTCCCAATTCAGCAGAAGCGGATGCTCATTGAGGACCAAAATGACAACCCAGAAGACAGAGACCCAAATGATTGGGTGCCTACATAGACTTTTGACTGGAAGACCAGATGGTGCCCGGCCACCATCAGTGATAGCCGTGATGGAGCTCACTAAGTTGAGTCTCACTGGCACCACAAGAATTAAAAGGGGTGTACACTGAG
The DNA here is from genome assembly GCA_028571685.1 of Heterohyrax brucei. Lineage (NCBI taxonomy): Eukaryota > Metazoa > Chordata > Mammalia > Hyracoidea > Procaviidae > Heterohyrax > Heterohyrax brucei. The sequence goes on along the minus strand of CM053166.1, from coordinate 136,741,159 downwards.
ATCTCCACTTAAAGACCACAAGTGATAGTCCAGCAGCTTCGGGATTCCCCTGGGAGCATGGCCCCTGGTCCTGATGCTGCCCTTGCCCATGGATCATAATGAAGGTCCACTCTTCGGACACCAAGGGATTGGACTTGGTGATGCAGAGTGACTATACAGTGGGTGCACTTTATGGTTCTATGCATCTATAGGATATCATCTTGCTGACCTCTGACTGGACAAAGGGGAGTGGATAGAGAGGAGGGGAAAGGAGGCTGTTGGGGGGGATGAGACATGTATGGAGCAGAGAGGAATAGTGTGCTGTCACCGGGCAGGGAGAGCAGTGAAAGCTCCACATAGGTGGGCATGCAAATTTCTATGGGAATGTATATTTTCACTCAGTCATTAAAAAAAAAAAGAAAGTGCACTTGATTGTTATTTGAAAAAGGGCAATGAAGGAAATGCTTTTCCTGTCTCCCTGTTAGAGAAGCTTCATAGACTTATATCAGTGGCTCAGCAAGCAACTAATGTTTCTACAAGACACAACTGTTACAAATTCCCCACAGTGACATTTAAAAATGATACAGCTATCATAGCCCAATATGGGAAGATTAGTCTCATAACAAAGCCTTCTTTTTCCTTTCCATAGGTCTTGACAGAAAATAAAAAGAATTTTTCTGTGTCAGAGTTGAAAAAAACGAAGGTACAATTATCATGTAGTGATTCATAAAACGTTAAAAGACAGCTTCATACCTGTGCATAATGTAAAATAGCTGGTTCAGAATACTGGAATCCAGGCTGAAGAGTACAGGATAGAAGACTCCAGCAGGAAACAACACCACTAATGGAAGGCTGTAATGTATATATATGTCACATACCTTTAGGGAAGGATAATATTAGTATATTAGCATATAGATTACTCCCAAGTGTCTCTCCACTAAGCTCACCTATTTTGACTCACAGTGACCCTACAGAGTAGTACTGCTCCATAGAGTTTCCAAGGAGCGCCTGGCAAATATGAACTGCTGACTTTCTGATTAATAGCTGTAGCAGTTAACCACTATGCCAATAGAGTTGAGTTTAGGGCCTGTCTAATTCATAAATACAATAAACAACCATAAACCTGTTGAAAAATATAGCTCATTTTATTCATATATAATTATTAAAATCATCAATATTTTTCTGGGGGGAAGGTTTAGAGTTACGGTTAAGTTCCATAAATACTTACTTATCATATTAATTAACCTATCTATCACATTATCCGACTCGACAGCACTTGGCTTGGCATCACATTAGTCAATATACAAAACAAAGGAGCATGCTTCTAAGCATCTTTAACACAAGACAACGTGAAGGGAAGAAACTACACAAACTGAGATTAGTAAGTACTTCTGAGATGATACTTTTCTGTCTAGGTAGAATACCATAAGACAATAGAAGAGGACCAGAATCATAAAGAAATAAGGCAGCTGAAAGGTGGGAGTAGAAATCTGAAAAACCAAGATAATAGTTTTGGTTTTTGCCAGGGGTTAGGGATATATAATGGTTGGACAAAAAGTGACACCAGATGGTTTTTATACTTTATGATTTGATATATATATATATGAAGCTGTCCAACTGGGCTCTTTTTCGAGGGGAAAGAAGAGGTTAGAGAGGAGGGGACAGGTGTCAGTTGAGTGGAGCCTGGAAGTAAAGAGCGGAGGGAATGAGTGTGCTTCACAGGGTGAGGAGAGCAGACAGAGTTGCAGAGAGCCGGGTGCTTGGGGCTTTCTATGACAAATTGACTTGAATTGTAAACTCTCACTTAATTACAATAAAAAAATTAAAATAAAAAAAGTGGCATCAGAGACAGACTTCTGTCTAAGGCTAGCACTGTTACAGTACTATAGATGACTGTCTATTACAGTGGTACAGGGACAATTTTTTTTAAATAGCATTGGTTTCCTACTTTCTTTTATGAAAGTCAGTTATCCAGTTAAGAATACAATCATTATCATAACGTGTACCTTATTTTAATATGCTAATAAGGTCATAGCCAGCTTAATGGTTGTATATAAAATTTAAATAATAGGCCACTAAAATGGACAGCCATCACAAAAACCTAAATAGGGAAAAATGACGTGTAGTACCTTCTCATAGAAATCCAAAATAAAGTGCAGCAAGAAAGTACTGTTGTTCTCCAAGCGCAAGGCATTAGTGGACAGCCACCCTACATAGCGAATCAGTTTACAGACAGAGTTCATGGATCCACCTAAAGTTGTTTCTCTGCAATAAGAAAACATGACATACAGATCAATATTAACAAAACTGTTTACAATTTCCAACCTAAAGCTGCATATTGTGTAGCAAAAGGTTGCTAAGCGTTTCAGAAAACTTATCAGTTCTCCAGTGTGTAATTCATCTTATTCTGTACGCCACAGTGAGTAAACTGAAAACTACATTTAGCACTCTATAGAGAACCATGAAGATCAAGTCATTCAACAGCCCTGGTGATCTACTAGTAAACACCAGAGAAAGAAAGGATTAACCGCTACACAGACTTTAGATAATGTTATCAATGACCAGTGGCCATAGCAGTCAAAAAATTGTTAGTGTTTAGTAATTGATCAGCACTGAACTCTAATACCCCTTACTTACACAAATCCTTGAGTGATAGGCATATAACCCCCCCGCCAAAAAACCCCAGGTATTTCATTACAAAGGAAGGAGAAAAAGAGTTCATAACAAGGTGGATGACATGAACACCTCAGCATAAAGCCCAAAAACAGATAAAATAAAAAAACTAGAAAAAAATGAGAACTAATTAATCTCAATCAAAAAAGTACAAGCACTGCAATGAATTTGGGAGCTGTTGCCTATGATATCAGTAACAGTGCAGCACATTTACTAAAAACTTAAATCAAAACTCAGTTTTGCCTGCACTACTGAGCAAAAACTCTCAAATTAAACTAAAGGTTAAAATATTGTCATTCTAAATTGACTAGAATTCAATTTAATCCTAAAACTAAATTAGTAAAAACTCTGGCATCTTGTCATTTTTCTAGTAAAAACTAAATCTAGACATTTTATCTTCTTCCAAAATTGATGAACTGAGTCTCTTTAGACCAGACTTGAGAATAATTGGTTCATTCCATATTCCATTAACGTATTCAACACTATCCTTCTTCAATCCAAACTTGTTAAGTGAACTAGAAAAAGATATACTTCCTGATGTGATTTTATAATTTTACTCTATTTAGGTAGCTCACAATGGTTATGCACAACTAAAAGTAAATGGAATTTAGTCTTACCCAAATAAACAAACAAACAAACAAATAAATAAGTGCCTCCAGAAAATCAAACCTCTTACCTCTCATTCCAGCAACCCCATAGGACAGAGTAGAACTGCTCTGTAGAGTTGCTGGGAAGCACCAGTCTGATGGACTGAAACTGCTGGTTAGTAGCCATAGCTCTTAACCACTATGTCACCAGGGTTTCCATACATAGTCTTCGGAGTTTTGAAATGATGGCTCTACCACTACCCATCACCATGACGGTTTTAGTGCTGGAAAGGATTAAGAGCCCATTCAAATAGTTGGGTGTCCATATAATCTGCTGGCTACTGATAAAACTATATTTTAACTACAATTTTTGGCAGAACTTAGCTAATGTATGTGAAATAATTTTAAATAATGGTGATAGTTCAGAACAATCTTCTAAAGCTTTACCCACAGCACTCTATTATCATCTTGGATGAAATAATCCACTGTTCAGGACTTCTCCTTATCTCCATCCACCATAAATCCCCTTTAGCATCCCTGGCTCCTACTATAAAATGATGGTAGCATCCTCTTCTCAGTTACTGTGAAACCAAAGACACTCCCTGGAGAACTACTGTGGGAAATATGGCATTACAGCTATTGCCAAAATAAAGAAATTATTGAGAACCTAAGAGCTATATCATATAATATCAAGTTATTATTATGATAAGCAAAGCTTTCCCTATTTTTTCATTTGTTTCAACAATTTTAGAAACCAGAGCTCCTTTTTAAATGCTTCCCCCTAAATTTATGACACTAATAAAAGAAGAATTCTGTGACTTTTGGAAATACTGAAATTATTAGTGATCTATTTCAGAAGTGTCTAAGACTTAAATCCCAAGGTAGCTGAAGACTGTAGGTACAAACACCTTATTTGTTATTAACTATTTTACTGTGCTTTAAGTTAAAGTTTACAATCCAAGTCAATCTGCCGTACAAAAACTTACACACACATTGCTATGTAAGTCTAGCTGCTTTCCCTACACTGTGGCAGCACATTCCTCCTTTACATACTGTACTTCCTGTGTCCTTCAACCAGCTCCTGCCCCCCTCTGTCCTCTCATCACACCGCTGGACAGGAGTTGCCCAGTTAGTCTCATTTATCTACTTAAGGCAAGAAGCAAACTCTTTGCCAGTAACACTTTATGTAATGTAATGCAGTCCAATCTTTGCCTTAAGAGTTGCCTTTGGAACTGGTTTCAGCTCTGAGCTAACAGACAGTCTAGAAGTTATGCCTTTCAGAGATCACCTAATCTATCAGACCATCAAGTCTGGTCTTTTTAATAGAGTTTGAGTCCTGTACACTCACTTTTGTCTCACTATGTCATGGCCTCTATGTTGTATTCCCTGTCAGGGCAGTCACTGGTGATGGCCAAGTACCATCTAGTTCATCTAGTCTCACAACATATTATTCTTAACTCAATTTACTTGGAAAAGGTTAAGCATTTAAATGGAATTTCGTTATAATGGTGGTTCTTAAACTTTAGCTTGTAACAGAACTTCTGGAAGCTTTTGTTAAAACATACTGTACTTCTTTCTAGAGTTTAATTCAACTGGTCCCAGAGAGTGCTGAAAATTTGCATTTCTAACAAGTTCCCAAGTGGAGCTGTTGCTGCTGGTCCAGAGAAAACACTCTGACAATTGCAGATTTATTACGATGCATGCACTACTCACTAACTCTCCATTTCTTTTCAGAAGTGATCAGACATACACAGAAGCATTAAAATAATGAATTAAAAATAATTTTCTATCTATAATTCTATCCTCAAAAAGCTTCTTTCCTCGTTCTCCTACCAAAGTTGATCACCATACGAATGAAAACATATGGAAAAATGAGCATGGTCTAGTCTTTTAATCAAGCTAACCACCAGCTATTTGCAACTGAAGCTAAGGAATCTTTATGATTTCATTATAACTACAATGTAAGATGTAGCTGATGAGATAAGCAACTTGGACATTGATTATGTACTTGAAGTTATTAATTTTTTAGGTATGACAAATGTTCCCTTTTTTTTAATTCTGGAAATGTCTGGGTTTTCCTTAATAATAATCTAGAAGAGAAGAGGAGAAAGGTGGGGTTGTAACAGATAAAAAAAAGAGTGAACACGGGTTGAAAACTATTGAAACGAGTTAATAGGTACAAAGGAGTAATACAGTACTAGTCTATATTTTATTATGTTTTCAATTCTCTATAATACAAAGTTAAAATCAAAGCTAAAACTTAATGTGGCTGATAATACCAAGTCCATAGATTTCATGTAAGGAGCCAAAATAATCTAATTTCAGTTCCTTGAAATTTACTTTTATTTTAAGGATAAAATATACATTTAGTGATAATTCACATAATAGACATTCAGGGCTTCTTTTTTACTCAAAAGGGAAAAATAAAGCATATAGCCAAAATAGAGGATCACAAAAAACTAAACTATACAGCAAAGAAAAAGGAAAAAGATCTCTATTTGCAAATGATAAAAGATCTTATGCACAGAAAACCCTAAAGAACCACAAAACCAAAAAATACTAGAACTAATAGTTCAGCCAAGAATCAAGATACAAGATAAACGCCCCAAAATCAGTTGCATTTCTTTACATCAACAAAGAGAACTTCAAAGAGGAAATCTCCAAATCATTGCCATTTACAATGACCCTCAAGAAGATACAATACTTAGGAATAAATCTAACCAGAGATGTACAAGACCTCTAAAAAACAAAGGCTATAAGACACTACTGTAAGAAACCAAAAGAAACATATTAAAGTGGAGAAACATACATTGCTCATTGATAGGAAGACTAAACATTGTGAAAATGTCTCTTCTTTCTAAAGTGACCTGTAGATACAACACAATCCCAAACCAAACTCCAACGCATTTTTAGTAAGAGGAAAAAAATCACCAATTTCATATGGAAAGGGAAGAGGCTCCAGATAAATAAAGCATTACTGAAGAACAACAAAGTAGAAGGCCTCATACTACCTGATTTTAGAACCTATGTACCACAACGGTAGTCAAAACTTCATGGTACTGGTACAACAGTAGTCAAAACAGCCTGATACTGGTACAACAGACATATACACCTATGGAACAGAGTTAAGAATCCAGAAATAACAGCATCCTCCTATTAGTAGAAGATCCAAAGTCCAAAGTCCATAAATTGGAGAAAAGACAGTCTCTTTAACATACCATACTGGCGTAACTGCAAAAAAAAAAATAGAAAAGAAAAAGAAACAAGACCCATACCTCACACCATGTACAAAAATTAACTCAAAATGGACCAAAAAACTAAAATCTAAACCGATAAAGATCATGGAAGGAAAAATAAAAACAATGCTGGGAGCCTTAATACATGGTATAAACAAAATATATAACAATACTAACAGTGCACAAGTACCAGAAAACAAAACAAATAACTGGGAAATGCTAACAATCAAATGCTTACACTCACTCAAAGACTTTACCAAAAGAGTAAGAAGACTACAGCTTGAGAAAAAACTTTTGGATGCAGCAAATCCAGTAAGTGTCTAATCTCTAAAATGTAAGATACTGGAAAACCTCAACAACAAAAAGACAAATAACCAAATTAAAAAATGAGAAAAGGACATCAGTCAGCTAACAGACAGATGAAGAAATGCTCACGAACATCAGCCACTAGAGAAATGCAAATCAAAACTACAATAAGATACCGTCCCAAACCAACAAAGCTGGCATTAATCCCAAACTACAAAACAATTACTGTTGGAGAGGCTGTAGAGAGACTAGAATACTTCTACACTGTTGGTGGGAATATAAAAATAGTACAACCACTTTAGATATAAATTTGGTGCTTCCTTAAAAAGTAAGAAATAGAAATACCACACGATTCAGCAATCACACTGCTTAGACTATATCCTAGAGATACAAGAGACAACACACAAATACATACATGGACAGCAATGTTCATTGTAGCACTGTCCACAACAGCAAAATGATGAAATACACCTACATGTCAATGAACGGGTGATGGATAAACAAATTATGGAATACTATACAATAATAAAGAACAACGATAAATTTGTGACACATCTCATAACCAGGAGAAGTTTGGAAGGCATTATGGTGAGTGAAATTAGATAGTTGTAAAGGACCAATATTGTATGAGACCACTATCATAAGAACTCAAGAAAAGGTTTAAACACAGAAGAAAACATTCTTTGATGGTTAAAAGGGTGGAGAAGGAGGCTGAAGAGTATGCACTAACTAGATAGGAGACAACAATTTTATTACAGGAAGGACAACACACAGTACAAGAGAAGTGAGCATAAGTGGATTAAATAAAAAACTAAGAAGTTTCCTGAATATCAGGAAACACTTTCAGAAAGTAGCAGAGGCAAAGGTCTGGGGACGATGGTTCCTTGGGGGACATTTGGTCATGTGGCCTAACAAGGTTTTTTAAGAAATTCTTCTGCATCCAACTCTGACAAGCAGCCATTTAGTAGAATCAATTGGTCTCAAACCACCCAGTGCAGAGGAATGTGAGGAATATCAAAGATATAAAGAAAATATGAGCCCAAGAGACAGAAAGGCCACATAATCCAGAGACTACATCAAGCATGAGACCAGAAGAACTAGATGGTGCCTCACAACCACCAATGAGTGCCCTTACAGGGAACACAAGAGTCTCTGATGTAGCAGGAGAAAACTGGGGCAGAACTCAAATTTTATTAAAAAGATCACACTTGACGGTCTGACAAACTAGAGGTCCCCGAAAGACCTGTAGGTCCAGAATTGGAACCCTTCCCAAAAGCAACTCTCAAAGACTGGACTGGACTATAAGACATAAAATGATACTGTCCAGAGGTGAGATGAGAGGGCAAAGGGGAACAGGAGCTGGTTGAGTGGTCATGGGAAATACAGGCTGGAGAGGAGAGTGCTATAATGATGTGAGGGAAGCAACTAGGGTTACATAATGGTGTATGTGTAAGGTTTTATATGTCAGATTGACTTCAGTTGTAAACTTTCACTTAAAGCACAATAAAATTAATAAAAACAAATATACAGCAAAATTACCTTAGAGATTTTCCAATCAACATTAAAACAGGCTTTTTGTGTAATCCACCCAATGCCGTCGAGTTGGGTCTGACTCATTAGTGACCCTACAGGTCAGAGCAGAACTGTCCCATAGTTTCCAAGGAGTGCCTAGCAGATTTGAACTGCTGACCTTTTGGTTAGCAGCCTAGCACTTCACCCACTACGCCACCAGGGTTAGGCTTTTTGTATAAGAACTGATTTTATAAAATGAGCTTAACTAAACGGAAGTCAAATTTGCAAGTTCTAATCTCAGCTCTCCAGTGTTTTGCTATATTTACTCTTGGAAGTCATTTGGAGGCTAAGGGGTTGCTTTCTGATTTATATAAAGGAACTAGGAGGTAAAAAACCTTCCTCACAGCACTGTGGGGAAGGAGAATAAAAAGTAACCAAAACAATTTTTCAGAAAAGTACAACTAAGCATTTACATGAAAAATAATTAGGCCTCATATTAAACTATAAAATGCTTCATGGAAATATTTTGTACAGATCATTTATTGTGGAGGGTTGGAAGGTAACTCACAGAGGGCTGTTCAGCACAGGTGTCGCATGAATGTCCGTAGAAAGCCACAACAACCAATTCTGCAGTAACTCTTTCAGACTCTGAAGAACACTACACTGAGAGGGCAAAACAAAAAAGCATTCATGAAATCATTCAGTCATAACATGCTGTTCAGAACCAATAGACTAAATTGGAGGCTTAGAGATGGAAGTGATCATGAAAATGCCCTCATCCAATTTGAAGCCAATAGCTGTTGCTCCAATATGATCAGTCTCCAGGAGACAGATGAATGCAAAAACAACTACCAACTTAGAAACAAACTTTTGTGTAAATTACATTTATTTATAACATACAGTGCATCATCAAATACAGCATCGGCCACCCCTTACTGTCCCCTCTCAAAGATCCTTTAAAGCTGTTACATGTAAATTTCCCATCCTTCTTTCTTTGTGGTTTACAAATAAAATTTACTTCCTTTCTGACAGTCATAAAGTTTATCTTATCACCTGTAACTACAGAAAATGAACAATTCTAGTGTTTCATATCACAGGCACTGCCTTGATTTCTCAGGACCTCATACACAGACAAAATAAACAGTCATGGTAGAGAGTTATCTGGGATATTTATGATGGGACATTATATCTATAAATTTGAAAGCAATCTGTATCATTCCAAAGCATCCTTTCCCAACATTCTTAAAAAATAATAGACTTCAGGAGCGGATGCTCACTGAGGACCAAAATGACAACCCAGAAGACAGACAGATCCACATGAGTGGGTGCCTACATCGACTTGGGACTGGAAGAACTGGAGAGTGCCCGGCCACCACCGGCAATAGCCATGATGGAGCTCACTAAGTTGAGTCTCACTGGCAACACAAGAATAAAAAGGGGTGCACCCTGAGATCTCCACTAAAAGACCACAATTGATGGTTCAGCGGCTTCGGGTTCCCCTGGTAGCATGGCCCCTGGCCCTAATGCTGCCCTTGCCCATGGATCACAATGAAGGTCCACTCTTCGGACACCAAGGGATTGGACTTGGTGATGCAGAGTGACTATATATTGGGTACACTTTATGGTTCTATGCATCTATAGGATATCATCCTGCTGACCTCTGACTGGAGGAAGGGGAGTGGGTGGAGAGGAGGAGAAAGGAGACTGTTGGGAGGATGAGACATGTATGGAGCAAAGAGGAATAGTGTGCTGTCACCGGGCAGGGAGAGCAGTGGAAGCTGCACATAGGTTGGCATGCAAATTTATACGGGAATGTATATTTTCACTCAGTCATAATGAAAACAAAGACTGGATATGTAACGTTGAGTATTTCAAGTGACAGGGTGTTCATTACTACTTCATGGAACAGTTTTATTCATTATTTGTTAGAAAATGATAAATTACATTTAAGTTATAAATATGTCCAAGTTGAAAGCAACCCTAGAGTCATCCAAAACATCCTTTGCTTGGGTGAAAAAAAGAGGTTGAAAAGCATGGACCTACTTTATGTGTGAACTTGCTCTATGCTGTACATTGAATACTAAGGTGTCCCTGACCCAAGCCATGGTACTTTTGATTGCATCATATGTGTGCAAAAGCTGGACAATGAATAAGGAAGACAGAAGAAAAACTGATGCCTTTGAATTGTGGTGTTAGAGAAGAATGTTGAATATACCATGGACTGTCAAAACAACAAACCAGTCTGTCATGGAAGAAGTACAACCAGAATGTTCCTCAGAAGCAAAGATGGTGAGACTGTGTCTTATATACTTTGGACATGTTGTCAGGAGGGATCAGTGTCTGGAGAATGAAATCATGCTCGGTAAAGTGAAAGGTCACTGAAAAAGAGGATGACTCAAAGAGATGGATAGACATACTAGGTACAACAATAGGCTCAAGCATACCAATGATTGTAAGGACGGTACCAGACCAGGCAGTGTTTCATTCTGTTGTACATATGGTCACTGAGTCAGAGCCAACTCAGCAGCACCTAACAACAGGATGGCTAGGAGCCTTGGTGGCATAGTGGGTAAGAGCTCAGCTGCTACCCAAAAGGTCAGCAAATTCAAATGCACCAACCACTCCTTGGAATCTCTTCGGGGCAGTTCCATTCTGTCCTGTATGGTCACTCTGCATTCTCATGACTCAATGGCACCTAAAAACAACTACAACAGGATGGCTGAGATAAAAAAAAATTAAAATACTAGATGCTGGGGAGGCTATGGGAAAATTGGAACTCTTATCCATTACTGTTTAGAACATAAAATAGTACCAACATTGTAGAAACGGTGTGGCCGTTACTCAAAAAACTAAACATAGAACTACTATATGACTCAGCAATTCCACCCCCAGGTGTATACCCCAAATACCTGAAAGCACAGACCCAAAACAGTCATACACACCAATGGTCATTGTACAACAACTCCCAATAGCCAAAAGGTGAAAAAAACCTAAATGCCCATTGAGATAAATGGATAAGCAAAATCTGCTATACATATAAAATGGAATACTACTCAGAGAAATGGAGAAATGAAGTCCTGATACATGTGACAATATGGATGGAGCTGGAACCCTGGTGGTGTAGTGGTTAAGAGCTACAGCAGCTAATCAAAAGTTCAGCAGTTCGAATCTACCAGGTACTCTTTGGAAACTCTATGGGGTTGTTCTACTCTGTTCTATAGGATTGTGGTAATAGGAATAGACTTGACGGCAATGGGTTTGGTTTTTTGGTTTGGAAGACACAGTACTGAATGAAATAAGTGAATCACAAAAGGACAAATATATAACATCACTTATGAGGTCTGACAATTAGGTCCACAAACTTAATCATTCTAAGTTCCACATATCTCAATGCTGAATATCACTATGGTCACCTTTGAAGTACGCCCTTGGGAAGCTATACACTGAAGCCAGCACCTAGTCCATCCTTCAAAGCAATTTTGGAACTCTTTCTGGAATGGACATTGTGCACAGTGGCATAGTGGCAAGTTCACAAACTTAATTGTATAGTAGTCTGTGAGGGAATTTTTAGCCAGTGTCATGGATTGAATTCTGTCCCCCCCAAAAACAGGTGTAGCCATGTGGCTGGGCCATGATTCCCAGTATCTTGTGACTGTCCTCCATTTTGTGGGTTTCCTATGCTGTATGTTAAAGGATTAGGGTGGGGCTGTAAATCCCTTCATAGGATCACCTCCCTGCTCCACTGTAAAGGGAGTTTCCCTGGAGTACGGCTTGCTCCACCCTTAATCCTTTCATCCTACAAGAGATAAAAGGACAGAGATGCAGGCAGAGAATTGGGAACCTCCTATCCTCAAGAAAGCAGCACAGGGAGAAAAGTGCGTCCTTCAGACCTGAGGATCCTGCGCCAAGATGCTCCCTGGACAAAGACTGATACAATATCGGACTTTTCTCCAGAGCCGACAAGGGCAAAAGTCTTCCCCTGGAGTGGACATCCTGAATATGGACTTGCAGCCTACCAGACTATGTAAGAATAAACCTTCCTTTGTTAAAGTCATCCACTCTGTGGTATTTCTGTTAGAGTAGCCCTAGCTGACAAAAAAAGACAGTAAACAAATAACTGTATTGGAACACCCTGCCTACTCACCTCATCTGGCCCCAAATGACTTTTTTCTTTACTTCAAGATAAAGGAAATATTGAAAGGAAGACATTTTGATGCCATTCAGGACATCAAGTGTAATACGACAAGAGTTCTAATGGCCATTCCAAAAAGCGAGTTCCAAAATTGCTTTGAAGGGTGTTCTAGGCTCTGGTGTTGGTGCATAGCTTCCCAAGGGGAATACTTTGAAGGGCATAGCTTCCCAAGGGGAGTACTTTGAAGGTGACCATAGTGGTATTCAGCAATGAGGTATGCAGCACTTTTTCTAGGATGAGTTCATGAACTTAATTGGTAGTCCTCGTATGTAAAAAGATAAGAAAATGCAAATGCATACACAATAAGGTCTATTAGTGGTTACCAGGGGCAGAAAGGAGGGAATTGGGGTGTTAGCAGTAATAGATAGATATATTACACAGCCAGTCATTGTAATTGCTTTCAATAAGTTGTACAACTATAAAAAGTTGAGTTGACTAAAGCTGTGTGATAGACATAAATAATAACACTAATAACAAAAGATTAACTGGTATCTCCATAATCTATAAAATACTACAAAATATCAATAAGAAGAAGATAAATCATCCAATTAAGCGATGGGCAAAGGAGATGGACAGACATTTCACTAAAGAGGAGATCCAGGCAGCCAAAAAACACATGCGGACATGTTCAAGATCTTTAGTTATTAAAGAAATTCAAATCAAGATGACAATGAGATGCCATCTCACCCCAACAAGATTGACCATCATCCAGAAAACATAAAACAACAAATGCTGGAGAGGCTGTGGAGAAAGTGGAACTCTCCTACACTGTTGGTGGGGTTGCAAAATGGTCCAGCCTCTTTGGAAAGCAATCTGGCGCTTCCTTAAAAAAATGGATATCGATATACCATTTGACCCAGTAATTCCACTACTTGGAATATATCCTACAGAATAAAGGCCTTTCATACCAACGGACACATGCACAAGAATGTTTATCGCAGCACAGTCCACGATAGCAAAAAGATGGAATCAACCCAGATGCCCAACAACAGAAGAATGGATAGGTAAACTATGGTATATATACTCAGTGGAGCACTATGCAATGATAAAGAATAACGATGATTCCAGGAAACATCTCCTAACCTGATTTCAACTGGAAGTCATTATGCTGAGTGAAAGTAGTCAGTGACAAAAGGACAAATACTCTATGAGACCTCTACGATAAGATCTCAAAAACAGACTTGTGTATAGAAGAAAAGACTCTTTGACAGCTGCAAGGGAGGGAGGAAGGGATGGTTGGGGGGAAGGTTTAGTTTAGATAGTTGCTAGAAATCTGGTTGGGAGAAAGCGGTGATAGCACACATTAGAAACAAGAACAACATTAAGTGGACTTAAGCATAACTTGAGTACTCCTTCCATCTTAACTCAATACTGCAAGGAAACAGTAGCTGGGGCACGGGGCAAGGGACCATGCTCTTAGGCGAAATCGAGGCCAATTGGCACAACTAGCGTTTTGCTAAGAGAGTTCTCTGCACCCCACATTGGTGAGTGGCATCTGGGGTCTTAAAAGCTGCCAAGCTGCCATCCGAGGACACAGCAAATGGTCCCAACTCAGCAGGAATGGATGCTCACTGAGGACCAAAATGACATACGGTAAAGACAACCGAGAAGACAGAGAGACCCACAAGAGTGGGTGCCTTCATTGACTTGGGACCAGAAGAACCAGATGGTGCCCAGCCACCACCAGTGATAGCCACGATGGAGCTCACTAGGTTGAGTCTCACTGGCAACACAACAATAAAAAGAGGTGCATCCTGAGATCTCCACTAAAAGACTCAATTGATGGTCCAGCAGTTTCGGGGTTCCCCTGGGAACATGGCCCTGGCTCTGATGCTGCCCTTACCCATAAATTATAACGAAGATCCACTCTTTGGACAGGAATGGATTGGACTTGGCGATGCAGAGTGACCATATATTGGTTGCACTTTATGGTTCTATACATCTATAGGATATCATCCTGCTGACCTCTGGCTGGAGGAAGGAGAGTGGGTGGAGAGGAGCGGAAAGGAGGCTGTTGGGAGGATGAGACATGTATGGAGCAAAGAGGAATAGTGTGCTGTCATCAGGCAGGGAGAGCAGTGGAAGCTGCATATAGGTGGGCATGTAAATGTATATGGGAATGTACATTTTCACTCGGTCATGTTAAATAAAAAAGAAAAAAAAAAAGATTAACTGGTGAGGCAGCTTATGTACACAACTAAACACCTCATGGAATTTGGTTCCTTGGTTTGGAGGTGCAGAGTCATAGTTTCACGGGACATCCTAGTTAACTGGCTTAATAACATTTTAGTGATTATGTTTTACCTCCTAGTTCACTGGGAGTGGCTGAGGTCTTAAATCCTTGCTAGCAGCCTTCTGAACCCAAAATCCATTGCTATCAAGTCAATTCTGACCCACAGTGACCCTGTAAGACAGCACGGAACTCCCCCATCGGGTTCCAAGGAGCAACTGGTGGATTTGAACCATGGATCCTTTGGTTGTCAGCCTAACGCTTCATTACTGTGCCACCAGGGCTCCAGTGGCCATCTAAAGCACAATGGGTCTCTATTCACTGGAGCAAGAGGAAGAAGGAACAGCAAGAATAGGAGGAGAGTATGGAATATGTGTCTAATTGCCTCCATGAACATCTGCCTCTTTTCCCATGAGAGCAGAAGAACTAGAAGGCGCTAAGCTACCATTACTAAACACTGGGATCAAAGATTTCACAGAAGAATCCTGATCAAAATGGGGAAAATACAGAACAGAATTTCAAATTTTCATCAACTATCCAGATTTTCTAGAGCATGAAGGTTATATGATCCAAGCAACTACTGCCCTGGGATAAGTTTTAAATCTTGGATATTTAAACCAAAAATATACCCTGAAATTTTCTTATAGCCAAACAATAGTTTAGCTGAACTAGTATCCATTGTTTGCCTTGAGCATTACACTCTTTTAAGAACTATCTATATAGGATCAAACTGACAAGAGCAACTTGAAAGATTTGATAGGAATCTTAGGAGGCAGTGAATTTATGTTAACGGCAGAGGAATAACTCAGGAAAGAAGGGTGACAATAGTTGCACAACTGGAACAAGAAAATCTGTGTCGAATTGTATATGTAGAAACTGTTGTACTGGTGTATGTTTTACTGTGAATAAGTTCTCAACAACAAAATAAAATTCAGATATATATATAAGGGGAACCAGCTTTAATTAAAAAAACAAATCAAATGGGCCTCTATTTAATCAGGTGCCATAGAATAAACTACCTTGTTTTAGACTATTTACAAATACTTTATGAGCTATAGAACCTCATCAACTAAATCTGCTATCTTAGCTAGATTTGTTATGCTAACATGAAAAGCCCCCACTTTCAGATTGCATTTTGCTACAGTTTTTCTCATGAGTTTGACTATTCGTTGTTTTTCTGATATCCAAAGTCTAAGGAGAAATGTTCTCTAAATATATGCCCAGGATCTATCTTTTGAAAGATTCCATTCCTAACCTCTAATACTTGGACACCCTGGCGGCATGCTGTTTAAGTGCTATGGCTGCCAACCAAAATGTTGGTGGTTCAAATCCACCAGGCACTCCTTGGAAACCCAATGGGGACAGTTCCACTCTGTCCTGTAGGGTTGCTATTAGTCGGACTAGACTTGATAGTAATAGCTTTGGTGGATTTTTTTAAAAGTGCTATATTTAGGTGGACTTTCAGGTCTATGAAACATGTTTTGATAATTGCAGGCTGTCTCTCCAAACATGGCTAATGTAGTATTAAAATAATTCATAAACTGCCCCAGTGATAACACTTAAAATGTAAATGAACCCATAGTGAACTTTATTCTTTCAGCTGTCCCATCTTGAAGCTGTACCCTTTGCTTCACATTCTATAAAAACTCAGCTGAACATCTGTTGCCTGATATAGGTGCATGCTCTCCGCATCTCCCCTCTGCACTGTCCTAATAAAAGTGCTGATAGCTTCTGAACTTAAAAACAACACAAAAGCTACCTTTAATACTATTTCTAAACCATTCCTTATCCTTCCTAATATTAAAAAGAAAACCCTTCCTCCTTTGGTGTTCATACTACACTACTCAACTGCACAATATACTTTTTATCTTTCCATATCTCTGTTCCCCACCTCCTGGAATCTTATCCACATTCACTGAGGACTTTAACACTTTCCACCTCATGTCCCATTATCAACACCTCAGTTATGTCAGCCTCCATGAGAATGACCAACCCAACATTTTAGCTTCTGAGTTACACAACCTCAGACCTTCACTCTACTTTAGGTACCCACACCCACAGCCACACAACAGACTTTGTTATAATCTGGATTGAACCACCACTGAAATCTACTCTATTATCATTTCTTTTCATAGCTTCTATGCTTCCAGCTTCCTTAACACTCTCAACTCCTACTACAATTATAGTCGAACTTCAGACATTTAAATCCCTGATCATTTCATTTTTAAACTCCATTTTCAGGTTTACTAGCATGTTTCTCATCTTACTTCTCTGTCTAGACTAGACTACAATGCTAGTTATGCTCAACTCCCTTGCACTTCATCCAGTCAGTAAAATTGCAATAGATGCTCTCTTAACTTGCTTTCTTTGCTTCTACATCTGAGTAAGAAAAACGCACAACTATACAGATCTGTACCACCCTAAATATGTGGTCTCCAGCTTCAGATGGGCCTTTATGAAGTTTAATAATCCTTTCAATTGTGAAGTTTAATAATCCTTTCAATTGTCTTTGACCATTTCTCTCTCTCTCTCATTTTTCTCAGTATCTTTCCTAAACACCACCCTCCTGAAGCTCCTTACTGAATTCTATACTCTACAACACCCTATTTTGAGATGTTTAACATTTTTAGGCACAAAATTTCTGGTCTTTTGCCCCAACTATTCAAATATATGTAAATACACACCTATCCATACCTCCTTTTGCCAGGTCTTACAGGATAAGTGGTACCCCTAAGCTTGCACCATCCAGTCAAACAAATCCCTCTACCTATAATCATCTTATTTTTTCATGTTCCTTCTGGAACTTTACATCATCAGTTATCACCCATTCTTTTTCCATCTTCAAGTGGCTCCTCTGATAAACATGCTTAGGTCTCTCTTGCCATGGGAGCAAAACAAACAAACAAACAAACAGAAAGCTTTCCCTTGATTCAAAGTCTCATTACACTGACCTCTATCTCTTTTGTTATAGCCAAATGCTTTTAAAGAAAGTCTAGACCCACTGTCTTGACTTGTTCATTTCTCATACATTCCTCAGCCTTCAATCTGGCTTCTATGCCATACTTCATAAAAATTGCTCACAAAGGTAGCTAAGACCTCTGCACAACTATTACTAATTTCAAAAGAAATGTTTTTGTCCTTTCTGGGCCTTCCTGTGGCACTTGGTAACACTATCCTTTCACACCTTCCTATCCTGTATTCCCCCTTATTTCTTTGGTACTACTATTCTCCTGGATCTTTTCCATACCTCTTGGCAATTCGTTCTTAAGGTTCCTTTGCAGACTCTGCTCTTTTATGGGCTAAATATTAAATACTAAGTATTTCCCTGAGTTACGTCCTTGGTCCACTATCTGTTCCTCCTCTTATATTCTCTCAATATAAATAGACGTTACGTGTGTATAAATGTGTCTACACATATTAAGCTGAACCACATGAAAGCGCCAACTGTCAATCATTTCTGACCTACAAAAATGGCAGCTTCACATGATTCAACTGAATATTTATAGATAAATAGCTCTCTACATTGGTGGAACAAGAAAAGAAATAACAACCCAATTAGAAGACTGGATGATAATCACAAAAAAAACTTTAAAATGAAGTGTCTAAAAATGTACTCATTGGGAAGAATTAGTGTACAATTCATATGAATGATGATATTGGCCAGAAAGTAAAAGTTACAAGTAATATAAGTAAATCTCAAAGTCAGGTTAATGTGATCACTGGGTTAATAAAAGGGGCATTTAATTATGACAAACACTAAATAGGACAAGATATTTTTCCTGTAAAAGTAGCCAACAGTAAGTGATTTAAAGCAAAAAAAAGTTATAAAAGAAACATTATTTATACTGTCATTCTTTTGGAACAGGAATAATCATTCTAAAAGAAAGTGAGTCTCAAACTCATTCAGATAGTAGAACTCCTAGAAGTCATGGTGGTCCTTTTTGGAGGACACAATTCTATCATATAAAACTGAAACAGAAAATCATTATATTAAATATGAGCATATATATATGGTTTATATATTCTGTGCACATGTGTATATATATATAAATATGTATATAATAAATGTATACATATTAGTATACAATATGAAACCCACAGGAGTTTTGCATGCTTTGGTCACTACTGTACTACTGGTGCCAAGAAGAGTGCTTAGCACAGTTCATGCTCCATAAAAATTTTGCATGTACCCAAAAATATAAATCACAACAATCAAACTATGTATGATTAAGTATTTGCTACTTCATTTGCTTTTTGAAAAAATACGTGTTTGCCAACAAACACTGGAGAGGCTATGGAGACACTGGAACTCTCCTACACTGCTAGTGGGATTGTGAAATGGTACCACCTCTTTGGAAAGCAATTTGGCACTTCCTTAAAAAGCTAGAAATAGAAACACCATTTGATCCAGTAATCCCACTGCTTGGAATATATCCTACAGAAATGAAGGCAGTCACATGAGCAGATACATGCCCATGAATATTTACTGCAGCACTGTCCACAATAGCAAAAAGATAGAATCAACCCAGATGCCCATCAACAGATGAACGGACAAATAAACTATGGTACATATACTCAATGGAACACTATACAATGACAACAAACAATGATGATTTTAGGAAGCATCTGATAACCTGGTTTCAACTGGAAGACATTATGCTGAGTGAAATCAGTCAGCTGCAAAGGACAAATATTGTATGAGACCCCTACTATAAGGAATTAAAAATAGACTTATGCACAGAAGAAAAGACTCTTTGATGGATATAAAGGTGGAAAGTGAGGGAGAGGGTTGGGCATAGACTAGATAATCGATACAAATTTGGTTAGGTGAAAGCAGTGACAGCACACAGTACAGAACAGATCAACTTAACTGGACTTCCCCATAAACTGAAAGGTTTTCTAAACTCAACCTAATATTCCAAAGGATAGAGTAGCAGAGATGGAGCTCTGGGGACCATGTATTCAGGGGACATCAAGGCCTATTGGCATAACTAGACTATTGCTAAGAGAGTCTTCTGCACCCAGTATTGGTGTGTGGCATCTGGGGTCTTAAAAGCTAACAAGCTGCCATCTGAAGTACACCAAATGGTCCCAACTCATCCGGAACAGATGAACACCAAGAACAACAAGATACGAAGAAAAAAGAGCCAGGAGATGGAAAGTCCCATATGAATGGGAGACTATATGAACACATGAGACCCGAAGAACCACCACATGGTGACCAGCCACCACGAAAAGCAGCTTTGATGGGGGACAAAACGTAGAGTCCCTGAGGCAATTTAAGAAAAAGGTGTGTGCAGCCCAAGAACTCTACTGAAAGACCTGAATTGATGGTCTGACAGCCTGGAGGTTCCCCTTGGAATATGGCCCCTAGACCTGCTGCTGTCCCTAACTGGAAACTAGTGAGGAGGTCAATGCTTCAGACAAGAATGGACTGGACTTGGGGACACAGTATGACCATATGGTGTACATACTTTATGGTTCTATGCATTTATAGGAGGCTGTCCTACTGGTCTCTTTCTAGATGGGACAGAAGAAGATGGAGAGGAGGGGACAGATGCTTATTAAAAGGATACTAGATATATAGAGTGAAAAGGAGAAGTGTGCTGTCACCAGGTGAGGAGAGCAGAAGGAGCTGTAGATAGGTCTACAAACAAAGCTGATTTGGACTGTATACTTTTACTTAATCACAATTAAAAAAAGATACGTGTTTGACACTTGTTCATTCACTTTCTCACCTGCCTTTAGTGGAAACAGCTCAGAGTCACTACATAGGAGAAAAGTTTAAAAGGTGGGAAAATCTTACGCATTCATTAACTCTTGGAGGGAAAGTGTTTGTGGAAAGTTAATGAACAAAACCTCACTAGTATTTGAGCTGAGATACACAACACTTCGAAGTCCAGGTCCAAGAGTATCCTGTCAGCAAACTTGCTAAAACACGAGTTTGGGATTACATTAACACTGACAATAGAATTAAAACTTCCTACTTGAACTAGAAGGCAGGAGGGGACAGGAAAGCTAGTGATTTGGAACCCAAGGTCACAAAGGGAGAGTGTTGGCATGTCATGGGGTTGATAACCAATGTCACAATACAACATATAAACTGTGGGAAGCTAGTTTGTTCTGTAAACCATCATCTACAGTATAATAACTAAAAAAAACAAAACTTATTTGATCTAAACGGGATAGTCTATTTCTTATTACCTTGAAATAAATATTTGATGTAAAGAAGAGGTGTGCTAGACGGTCAAAAAGAAGTGGTTTCAACTCTAGAAATTGAAAGAAAAGATTGTTAAAAAAATTTTAATAAATATCACATCACATTAAACTGTCTCAAAATTTTTATGGTACATTACCAGAGAAGTTACTAAGAGGAATCCAGCTCACAAGTTGAAGTAACTGTGAGCGACAACAGCGGCCATCCCAGAGAGGCAGGCTCTTATAGAGGAATGCTTCACAGGAATAAAAGCCCTCCTGTAACAGAAAAGCAATCTGTTGCAGTCGAGCCTATTACAACTCATAGCAATGCTGAAGGACAAGGGAGAACCACCTCACAGAGTTTTCAAGGAGTGCTTGGTGGATTTGAATCACTAACCTTTTGCAGCAGCCCTAGCACTTAACCACTATGCCACCAGAGGTTTCCTGTAGCATAAGTCAATAGTAAAACACTATATTAGCACGGGCAGCATCAGGCCCAGGGGCCATGCTCCCAGGGGAACCCCAAAGGTGCTGGACCATCAATTGAGGTCTTTTAGCGGAGACCTCAGGGTGCACCCCTTTTTCTTCTTGTGTTGCCAGTGAGACTAAACTTAGTGAGCTCCATCGCGGCTATCACTGGTGGTGACCGAGAACCATACGGTTCTTCCAGTCCGAAGTCGATGTAGACACCCACTCATGTGGGTCTCTCTATCTTCTGGGTTGTCTTTACCCCATGTCATTTTGGTCCTCAGTGAGCATCCATTCCTGCTGAGTTGGGACCATTTGCTGTGCCCTCAGATGGCAGCTTGGCAGCTTTTAAGACCCCAGATGCCAGTCACCAATGTAGGGTGCAGACAGCCTCGTAGCAAAATGCTAGTTGTGCCAATTGGCCTCACTTTCGCCTAAGAGCATGGCCTCCTGTCCCCTGCCCCAGCTACTCTGTCCTTGGAATACTGGGTTACAATGGAAGGAGTATTCAATTTATGCTGAAGTCCACTTAATATTGTTGTTGTTTCTAATGTGTGCTATCACTGATTTTACCCAACCAGATTTCTAGCAACTATCTAATCTAAACCCTCCCCCCATCGGCCTCCCTCCCTCCCCTCCCTTGCAGCCATCAAACAGTCTTTTATTCTATACATAAGTCTGTTTTTGAGATCTTATCATAGGAGTTGCATACAATATCTGTCCTTTTGTCACTAACTACTTTCACTCTCAACATAATGTCTTCCAGTTGAAACCAGGTTATGAGATGTTTCTTGGAATCATCATTATTCTTTATCATTGTGTAGTGCTCCATTGAGTATATATACCATAGTTTACCTATCCATTCCTCTGTTGTTGGGCATCTGAGTTGATTCCATCTTTTTGCTCTCGTGGACTGTGCTGTGATAAACATTCTTGTGCATGTGTCGTTGGTGTGAAAGGCTTTAATTCTGTAGGATATATTCCAAGTAGTGGGATTACTGGGTCAAATGGTGTATCTGTATCCATTTTTTTAAGGAAGTGCCAGATTGCTTTCCAAAGAGGCTGGACCGTTTTGTAACCCCACCAACAGTGTAGGAGAGTTCCACTTTCTCCACAGCCTCTCCAGCATTTGTTGTTTTGTGTTTTTTGGATCATGGCCAACCTTGTGGGGGTGAGATGGTATCTCACTGTAGTCTTGATTTGAATTTCTTTAATAACTAAAGATCATGAACATGTCCTCATGTGTTTTTTGGCTGCCTGGATCTCCTCTTTAGAGAAATGTCTGTCCATCTCCTTTGCCCATCATTTAATTGGATGATTTATCTTCTTCTTATTGATATTTTGTAGTATCTTACAGATTATGGAGATCAGGCGTCAGTCTGACATAGAGTTGCCAAATATTTTGTCCCATTCTGTAGGTGTTCTTTTAATTCTATTAATAAAGTCTTTGGATGAGCAAAAGTGTTTGATTCTTAGTAGTTCCCATTTATCTATTTTCTCTTCTGTTGATTGTGGTTTGTTTGACAGATTGTGAAGTCTGTCTATGTTGTGTATTAAAACTTCCATTGTTGTTCCTACCTTTTCTTGGATGAGCTTTATCGTTTTAGGTTTGATACTTAGGTGTTTCATCCAGTTGGAGTTGGTTTTTGTATAAGGTGTAAGATACGGATCTTGTTTCAATTTACTGCAGATTGATATCCAATTTTGCCAGCACCATTTGATGAAGATACTGTTTTTACCCCAGTTTAATGTCTTAGGGCCTTTGTCAAATAGCAACTGTTCATAGGCAGATGGTGTCATCTCTGGGGTCTTGATTCTGTTCCACGGATCAATCTGTCTGTTCTTGTACCAGTACCAGGCTGTTTTGACCACTTTGGCAGTGTAGTAGGTTCTAAGGTCGGGTAATGAGAGGCCTCCCAGTGTGTTCTTCTTCTTTACTAGTACCTTACTTATCTGGGGCTTCTTCCCTTTCCAAACAAAATTGGTGATTTGTTTCTCCATCTCATTAAAAAATGATGCTGGAACTTGTATTGGGATTGCACTATATAAGTAGATTGCTTTGAGTAAAACAGACATTTTCACAATGTTAAGTCTTCCTATCCATGAGCAGGGTAGGTTTTTCCATTTATCTAGTCTCTCTTAGTTTCTTGTAGCAAGGGCTTGTAGTTCTCTTTGTAAAGGTCTGTTATTTCTGTGGTTAGAGTAATTCCTAGGTACTTTGTCTTCTGAGGGGCTATAGTAAATGGTATTGATTTGATGATTTCTTCGTTAACAGTCTCGTTGTTGGTATAAAGGAATCCTACTGATTTACTTATGTTTATCTTGTATCCTGAGACTTTGCTGAAGTCTTCTACAAGTTTGAGTAGTTTACTTATAGATTCTTTGGGATTCTCTGCATATACAATCATACCATCTGCAAACAGGGAGTTTTTGACTTCTTTGATGATGAAGATGCCCTAAGATAAAAAGTTTTGGAATATTTCTTAAAGATAAATGAAATTGTTTTACTTGGGAGTACAATAGGACTGGAATTTCATTAGATACTATAGACTAATCCAAACTGGGTAGCTCCATCTGGAGACCTGCATGTCTAGAAGACTTACGCTTCTACCAAAATGAGGACCCAGGGCTCTTTTTTTTACTTTGACTCCCTACCTAAGCCTTAAATACTGGTGCACACCAGGACTCTATCCTAGACCTTCTTACATGACATAGTTTTCTCAACAATCCCATTCACACCATAGCTAACACTGTAACTTCATCATGTGGAGTCCTAAACCTGTATCTCTAACCCAAATCTCATTTTTGAGCTCTAGACTCATTTAGGAAACCTTGGTGGTGTAGTGGTTAAGTGCTACAGCTGCTAACCATAAGGCTGGCAGTTCAAATCCACTGGATACTCCTTGGATACTCTATGGGGACAGTTCTACTCTCTCCTATAGGGTTGCTGTGAGTTGAAATGGACTCAACGGCTATGGGTATTTTGGTTTTGGACTCATTTATCTAACCGCCAACTGGATACTATCACCTATATTACATGTCTCACAGGAATCTCAAAATCAACATATTTTAAATCAAACTCATCTTGCCTTCTAAGCCTCTTCCTCCTCCCTTTCCCAGTGAATGTGACTAGCATTCTCCCATGCAAGAAATCTAGATTCTTCTCTTTGTCCTCACTACCATCATGCACACCCAACTTCCAACTCAGTCGTTTCGCATCAACTCTTTAAGATTTATTCACCAAATATTTATTAGGTATCAGTTTTGTGTCAGGTACCAAGCTAAATACCTGTACATGAAGAAAATATTAAAACATGGCTCCTGCCTACTAGGAGCTGATGTGTGCAAAAACAATTGCTGAACGTGGTGCAACAGAGGTGAGTGCTGCCAGCTGTAGGAGCCCACAGGACAAGTGGCTAATCCAGACTAGTGTGCTTAGTGAAAGCTTCTTGAATGTACTGACACTGGAGCTATAGTTTAAGGTACAGCTTAGGGTCATCCAGGCCAAGTTGTACAGTGGCTAGAACATATTAGACAGTCAAAACTTGTTTGTTGATTATAAGAACACAAGTGGTAATCCTAAGGGATCTATTTTATAGGCTAATTCAATTAATTGAATATATTCAACTGTACCCACAGTTTACCTTGCTCCCTTATTTGAATAATTTAACAAATTCTTTCCTCCAATCCAACAATACAAAGTGGAATTTAGCTCCATTTATAATGATTTTCAATTTCAGTAGAATATTTACAAAATATTCATTTCACTGAAGGTTTTCAATGGACATCTAAGTGAATTTTAGTAAAGAGTAGTAGAGTCTGCTGGAAACAAGTGAAATCTTACTTGTAAGAAGCACTGTGCCCTGATGACAGAGTCCAGTAAGCTGGCAAATTCGTTTCCATATTCATAATTATTCACTTTGTACCAAAGACATTCTAGAGCAGAAATATTAAACATAATAAGTTGATTGTACAACAATGAAAACTATAGAAATCACATTACTGAGTCTCCAAAGTGACAAATATAAACAAGTTGTAAGTCTCATATGTCTTAACCAGTTCATAGGATACGTGGTTAACAGGTATGTGGAAGTGACAGTGAGGTGTTATAGTGAAAAAACAAACTGATAAAATTCACATAACAAATGTGATCTGCCTTTTGTCACACAGTAATCCAAGAGACTATAAATGTACGAATTAGAAGTTGACAGATATTCTGCATCAATTAAAAAAACTTTTGACAATAGTCTAAACTGCAGTTAGGGTAAGCAAGAAGTCATCTGACAGTGGTAGGACTACAGAGTAATAATAAATCTATCATATTCTATCTAAAGAAAGACCGAATGGGACAAGCAGTTAGCCTAGGACTGGCTAGAACTGACTTTAAACACTTTAAAGAGTCAGGAGTTGTTCATCCAGGAAATAAGTACTCAGTCTGGACAACAAAATATCCTCTCTAGAGAAATCCACTTGAAGGAATGGGATGATGAGGCTTTACTATGATGGCCTTCATGAGATACTCCTCACTGCCCTTTCTTGTATTTCTATCAATAAGAACCCTTCTAATGACTAAATGGGGCTCTATATATACTGATAGCAGAGAGGGGATGCTCTAGTTGGCAAACATGAATATGTTGGTCACCAGAAAGAATTACTTCTATTATAAATAATAAGTTGATATTCTGGTTTATACAACAGTCTCTTGTGAGTTTAGCTAGCACTGATCTGATGGACTTTGGTGCTTACAGGCAAACCTCTAGACACACAAAGATAGAGAGGCCTTGAACTGCAACCTTCATCCAAGTAAAGCCACCTACTGAAAATCGGAGGCCAAAACAACTCACCTTCTTTCCTGTTGCCCTTTAAAATTCCAATGAAGAAAGCATTTATGCTCTAAATATATGACTACTAGAGAAATAACTACAGCATGGGAAGGATGTTCCTATCCAGAATTTGGCATCTTTGTGAAAGAAACCAATCTGTAAACTATCTTGTTCCATTCTCACTCATCGAATGCTTTTAAGTAGGCAAGCCTTACCTTCTTGTAATGTTTGACTCAACCAGTGATAGAATCTCAGTAAGATTGACTCATCTCTTACACAGTTAACATAGTGAAGTAGCAGAGAACTATTTAGAACTGAGCCCATCTGACAAGGCAACTGCAAAGACAGAACAGTTGATTATAAGTATATTAAAAGCGACAGAGCCCAACAAGAAAATCAGTATATAGAAAATATATATGAAAAATAAAGACCATGAAGACTAAATAGAAAGAGCACATGGTTCAGTCATATACCTCTAAACAATGAATGTTTTCTAAAAGTTGACGGAAGCTATGAAGCTGTTCCAATGGAAATGATTCGTTGTGACTGAGGCAATCAGAAAGATTCATCTCTTTCTTTCCACATTCTCTACCATAACTATTGGAGCTTGGCAAGGGTATAACTGAGTCAGAATTCCATTTCTAAAGAAAAGAGATAATAAAACAATCAATCAGCAGATTTAGTAGACTATAAAAGACAGTTCAACTGATGGAGTCTGAATGTGATTTACAAGAAACCCTGGATAATTAAATGGTATTTAAATTACTATACTTTCCCCCAACATCTGAATGGCTATTATTTAGATTTAACAAAAGAAGGTGACAAACGTCTTTGGAGTTCTAGATACTCACTCTTTTTACAGGTCGTACTTTAGCTGAACCTAGTACCAGTTTTAGAGACAATGGAGAAGGTCCCTGTTTTCTTTGTCTGACAGCAATCAGAGCCGTCTGCCATAAATTCTCTGAGTTCTTAAAATAGATCTATAAATTTGAACACAGGAGTACATGAGAGAGGTATTCATAAGTCAGAGGAACATAAAACCTAAAACTCTTCATTAACCGAAATGTACTACCTGTGAAGTATTTTGCACCCATTTAAAGCCAACTAAATTTTTTTTCTGATCAGGAATCCCATTAAACATATCAAATAGAGTCAAAACAAAGTGCCAGTCCCCACCCCACCCAAATTTCCCACAAGCAGTAGCATAATATTAGATCTTAAAATAGTATACTATAAATATTTCAGTCTAAACTTATAAATTAATTTTATAAAAAATAGCATATTTCAATCTCAATATGACTAATTTCTTTACTTCCTTACCTTCTTCCTTACAGGCAAAGACACAGAAATCAAAGTAGGAACAAAGAACTTATACAGAGACAACAAAGCTTGGAGATAAGACTGCATGCCCTGAAACAAAATAAGAGTTCCATTTTCAATTTGCACCCAGTAAGAAACTAGGAAGGAAAAAAACAGAAGAAAAAGGTAACTGTAAAATAAACAGAAACTACACATATATTCAGACCCTGCTTTCACTACATGATATAGCTATTGGAAGATGCTATATAAAAATCAAGGAATAGATAGCGTCACATTTAAATCAATACAATAATCAAAACAATATTCTCCAACCTATGATGTTTCTTTATTTGTTTTTATTTTATGGTGGTAAAATAGACGATAACAAAAAATTTGCTGTTTTAACCACTTTTAAGAGTACAATTCAGTGACAATAATTACATTCACTACGTTGTTACCACAGTTATAATCTCTTTATGACCTTTTTTCTTATTTCACTTTTCCCTTCTCTTTTCTCTTGGATTTTATCTTCTTCTCTGCCCGTGTTTTAGGTTTACCAGTCACACTTGCTAGGATGGCTTTCACTCACTGACTGCATACTCTGGATGCAAGAAATTTGTTGTTGGTGTTATCTCCTGCTCTGTTGACCACTGACACAGGGACATCTAATACAAAATGGGATTGCACTGTTGTGATCCACAGGGTTTACACAGGCTGATTTCCAGAAGTAGATGATCAGGCCTTTCTTCCTAGTTCATCTTAGTCTGAAAGCTCCACTAAAACCTGTTCAACATCATAGCAACATACAATCCTCCACTGACAGGTAGTGGCTCGGCTTGACGTGCATTAATTGGGGATTGAACTCAGATTTCTCACCTGAAAGGTGAGAATTCTAGTACTCAATCAGCCTGCCTTCAAAAAGTTTGTTGTTGTTGTGTGACATCAAGTCAATTCCAACTCATAGTGATCCTACTAAAAAAAACCAACTGCTGTTGAGTCAATTTCAACTCATAGTGACCCTAATAATATAGAACAAGACTGCTCTACAGAGTTTCAAAGGAGCATCTGGTCAATTCAAACTGCCAACCTTTTGGTTAACTGCTGTAGCTGTTAACCACTATGCCACCAGGGTTTCCAGTGATGTTATAGGACAGGGTAAAACTGCCCCCATTAGTTTCCAAGGCTGTAATCTTTAAGGAAGCAGACTATTACATCTTTATTCCAACACAGCAGCTGGTGAGTTCAAACCACCAACCTTTTGGTTAGCAGCTGGATGCTTAAAAACTGTGTCACCAGGGCTCCTTTCAAAGAGTTTATTCTTCCTTAACTTAGACATCAAGGAGGTAGGACCAAAAAAAGAGGCCAGAAAAACAGGACAAAGGAAATATTAATACCTGATTATCAAAATTCCTGGAAAGTTAACTACAGAAATCTGCCAATTGGTGTGCAGTAGTCAAGTAGCTTGAGGTAAATGAAATAAATCTTGGCAAAACAAGTTTCACAATGAAACACTTGATTTACTGCCAGCCAAGCCAAGTGCGGTCGAGTCGGAGCCTAGACACCTATATTTGATACACTTAGCTATGCAAAGACATCACACCACTACAATGAATTCCAAGGAAATAACCAAGTTGTTTTAATGTATTAAAACTTTGTTGAATTAAATACTGTACAAAATAACAAGGCAGGCAGCAAATGAGGATGAAAAATATAATATTTCTATTTTTTTCTTTTAATTATAGATTTTATTCTTTAGAGCAATTTTTTGTTTGTTTATATCAGCTTTATTGATAATAGTCAAAAACTGGAAATCTAGATGTTCATTAACCGACGAATGGGTAAGTAAAATGTTCTTTAGAGCAATTTTAGGTTTACAGGAATACTACTAATAAAGCAGAGCTCCCATATACCCCTCTCCCATTATAGTTTCTCCTTTTATATTTTAAAAAAATTCATGAACCATTAACCATTATTGATATATTATTATTAACTAAAGTCCATAGGTTACATTAGGATTCATTCTTTGTATTGCATAGTTAGTTCTACATGTTTTGACATATACATGTCATGTATCATACAGAATAGTTTCACTGCCCTGAAGATCCCCTGTGTATCACCTACTCATTCTCTCCCTTTTCACTCTGAGCAGTCAGTTTTCCCTAGCTAACCTTGCTTGCTGCACCCAATTGTATCAAACCAGTCAAGAGAAATGTCAGCTTGCTGTTCCTGGTCAAACCAGACCCCAGCTATTCTACACAATCCTTTCTCTTACATCCCCATTTACCCAGGGCTAAATCAGCAGATACTGGCCTTATCTCCCTCTCATCCCCATTCGCTGGGGGCTACATCAGCAGGTACCACCCCTTCTTTGTTTCTTAGGTCCAATAATCCATTCAAATGACTCACAAACTCAAGGGAAAGGGTTGTCTTTACTCTAGCCAAAAAATCGGAGGGGTGGGGGATAAAAACACTGTGGTGACATCTGGGAGAGGTCTCAGTGCAGAGTTTTCATGTCTCCAAGGGACATGCTTAAACTCCTGAAAGCAAATATTTGCTCTCTCCTCCTGAGAATAATAGCCACTGGGCCTCCATTCCCCAAGGCCTTTACTGGCCTTATCAAGTGGCCATGATAGATTACCTCATGCCTCCTAGGCTTAGTCCACTTCAAGCTCTGAGTGATCCCTCCTGGTCTACTCAGTCCCCAATCATTGGCCTCAGGTGAGGTCCAACTCTCAGGAGCCAGGAACAGAGTCCAAATTGTCCCTGACAAAGGGCTTCCATATGTCGCAGCAACCTCCCTGAAAAACACCTGGCAACCACAGGTCTTTCTACTGCGCGTATAAGGACAAAACCCAAACCCATTACCGTCAAGTCAATTTCAACTCATAGTGACTATAGGACAGAGTAGAACTGTCCATAGAGTCTTCAAGGCTATAATCTTTACAGAAGCAGACTGTAGTGGATTGAATTGTGTCCCGCCAAAACTATGTGTAGCCATATGGCTGGGCCATGATTCGCAGAATCTTGTGATTGTCCTCCATTTTGTGATTTCCCTATGCTGTATGTTAAAGTATTAGGGTGGGACTGTAAATCCCTTCATAAGACCACCTCCCTACTCCAAAATAAAGGGAGTTTCCCTGGAGTATGGCTTGCCCCACCCTTAATTCTTTCATCCTAGAAGAGATAAAAGGAAAGAGACACAAGCAGAGAATTGGGAACCTCACACCATCAAGCAAACAGCACCTTCAGACCTGAGGTTCCTGAGCCAAGGCACTCCCTGGACAACAACTGATACAACACAAGGACTTTCCTCCAGAGCCAACAAGGGGGAAAACCTTCCCCTGGAACAGACATCCTGAATTTGGCCTACCGGACCATATAAGAATAAACTCTTTGTTAAAGCCATTTGCTCTGTGGCATTTCTGTTAGAGCAGCACTAGGTGATTAACATACTGTCAAATCTGTCACCCAGGCAGATGTTGAGTTCAAGCAGCAGCTGGTGGGTTCAAACCACTGACCTTTCTGTTATCAACTGAGAACTTAACCCCTGTGTCATCAGGACTCCTTACTATGTGTATGTTTTGCCTTTTTCCAGAATACCATACAGATGGAATCACACAATATGTATGTAGCCTTTTCATACTGGCTTATTTCACTTAGCAACACGCACTTAAGATTCCACCATGTCTTTTTGTAAATTAATAGCTTATTTCTTTTTATCATTGAATAATATTCCATCACATGTACATACCATAGTTTATCCATTCATCTATTGAAGGCAATTTCAGCTGTTTTCAGTTTTGGGAATTATGACTACACACCCACCATCCCTGGAGAACCAGTACAAGACCACGTGCCATGCGACAGCAAGGGCCCTCCATCCTCCACTAACTGCCACAAAACATGGCTATGGCAAGGGCTCCAACTCCAGGACCTTAGCCCTGAATACGACATGCCCTGCCAAGGCAAGAGACCCACCCCTGTGAACAGTATGCCTTGCTGTACAAATGGAAGAGTCCCGCAGTGCAGCATTATACACTGCAAGAGGGATCTCACAAGAAACACGACAGGCTCCATCCAACACCTGTGATAGAAAACCACACCCAACCAACCCACAACTCTGAAGCCATAAAAAGATTTCCTGGACACAATGACAAGAGAACCTCCACTCCTACAATTACCACAATAGTAGTAAGTCTAGGAACTTGGGATAGTAAGTAACATAGAGACACAAGTTCCAGTGAATCACAGGAAAAAGCTACAAGGGAACCTGCTTGCAAAACAGTGACAGCTAGCGGCCCTGCAAACAGAGAACAATAGCAAAGAAACAACTAAAGGTATCCTAAGACAAGAAGGCTGTAGTAGAAACAGAGAAATACATTCTCTAGTAACATAAAACAAGAAAGGAAAAAAAGTAATCTAAAGAGAAACAGGGGAGGAGTAAAGATGGTGGACAATGCACATGTCTCCTTATATCCCTCTGGAAACCAAGACCTGAACTGATACTCAAAAACAGCCTTCTGGACACCTAGTGAGCCCCCAGGACATGGCACAGGGCTATTAATTTGGACTTCATACCAGTGAACAAAAAACCTCCTCTCATTAGCTGACTCACGCTCCTGGCCAGCCTTGGCTCTCACAGACTGAATGTAAACGCACCATTTTCTCCTCTGTCTTGGCTGGTGGGCGGAGCTGGGTCTTGTGAAGCAGCTAGACCCAGATGCACTGCTGGTGGAATAAGCAGACAAAATTCCCATATTTTGAGAGCCAGAACTCTGTTCATCTAGCCTCTTTGGGCCTGTCTTTTTAACACCGCCACAGCGGGGTTTCTACGGAACTGTGCGACCAGTGTGAGGGATGCCATGTTGGATATGGAGATTTTAGGAAGACCTAATTCTCAAACTGGGAGCCAGAGCCTGCAAATAGGACAGCGCTTCCCCGACAGAAAAGCAGTAGTTTACACAGTGTCGCCTACAATGGGGGCCCAGGAACAGAGGCAGAGAAATCACTACCTCTCGGCACCTTTAGCCCCTCTATCTGCTGACAGTGTGGAGGGTGCCATCTTAGATACGGTGGCTGCAGGTGGACCTACTTCTTAGCTTGAGAGTCAGAGCCTGCCCACAGGAGGGCACATTTCTACCCGAAAAGCAGTAGTTTACACAGTGCCGCCTAAGGCTGGGGCCTGTCAGCAGAGGCCAACAAGGCAGTAGTATTGCTGTATTTTGAACTAGTTTGCATCATCTGGGGTTGGATATAGAGGTGCTTCCTTTGCCAGATGGGAAGAGGTACCTTTACACCTGAAAACCTGACTAACTTGGGAAGTGGTCAGATACCTTTTGTTTTACAGTTTAAGACAGCCCAGAGAAACATCTGCAGTCCATTCTCACAGTATTTCTTCCACCCATTACTTACTCACATGAAACCCTAAAAGCAACAGATGCTTGTGGCATACAAGAAATCACACATGGCTTCAGAAGGCTCACAAACAAAACAACGAACGAGTTTTTCAGATGAAGAAACTTTTCTGAAATCATCAAAAGCTGAATACAAAAGGATTATATACACAGCCCTTCTAGACCTTATACAAACTGCAGCAGAAAAGGAAAAATTAAGCAAGCTGTTTGATCTGATGGAACACCAGTACTGAAATCCAACAGATCAAGAAGAAAATCAAAGACATAGAAACTTTCATTCAAAATCAAGAAAACAGAATGGAACAAATGAAGAAAAGAATTTCTAACTTGGAAGACAGAGCTACTGACGCCAGTGTCTGTGAGCAGAAATCAGAAAAAATGAAACAAGAAAAATGAAGAAGCATTAAGAAGCATGTGGGACTCTATTAAGAGGAACAACTGTCAATTGATTGGAGTCCCTGAACAGGATGAGGCACCTGAGAACACAGAGAGTATCATTGCTGAGCTGCTGACAGAAAGCTTCCCGGAAATCATGAAGGAAGAGAATATAGACATGGCAGATGCATATGGTATGACACCCAATATCGATCTCAAAAGAAAGACTCCAAGACATACTATAATCAACCTTAACAAAATGAAACATAAGCAGCAACTCTTAAAGGCAGCAAGACTCAAAGCAAAGCTAACACTCAGAGGGAAACCCTGTAGGCTTTCGTCAGTTTTCTCAGCAGAAACCATGCTGGCGCAGAGACAGTGGCATGAAACATTCAAAGTCTTGAGGGAGAAGAACTTCTAATCAAGAATTATACATCCTGCAGAACTGTCTTCCAAATATGAAAATGAAATTAAGACATTCCCAGATAAGCAGAAACTCAGAGACTTTGTGAAAACCAAACCAGAACTACAAGAAATTCTGAAAGAAGTTCTTGGCTTTGGCTTAGAAGAACAAAACTGCTAACTCTGTATTTTGGAATGACACATTACTCAGAACTCTGCTCAGTTAGGGAAGGCTCAAATTCAATCATAGCTTTAATACTGACAGAAGCAATCCACTGATTGTCATGAAAACTGTGGTGTCATCATATTAGAAGGACGGATACGCTGGAGTCGTTATACGCCTTCCAGATGGAGAGGAAGATGACAAGACTGGTAATACTTAAAATTGGGTTTATATATAGCTAATTAAGGGGGACCATGGAGGAAGCCATAAAGCAGAACAAACAAGTAACATACCATTTCAGGAAGTGTAACACAGGAGTCTTAACAACTACAAAACCAGCTCTGAGAAAGGTGAAAAATCAACGCACAGAAAAGAATGTCCCAGAACAGACTAATAGGAATAACAGAGAAGACATCAACACAAAAATAAACATATCACAATGCGAACAGTGAACAAATACCTATCAATAATTACACTGAATGTGAATGGACTGAATGTTCCACTACAGAGACATCGAGTGACATCTTGGATCAAAAGACATGACGCATCCACACGTTGTCTACAAGAAACTCATTTGAGACCTAAAGATAGGAACAAACTAAAAACTAATGGATGTAAGAACATATATCAAGCTAACAAGAGCAGATGTGGAAATTCTAATATCAGACAAAATCAATTTTAATGTACAATCCACCATCGTGGACAAAGATGGACACTATTTATTGCTGAAAGGTTCGATACATAAGCAAGACTTAACTATATTAAATATTTATGCACCTAATATCAGAGCAGCTAAATACATCGAAGAAACACTGACTACACTCAAAAGAGTTAGATTACTCCACAACAGTAGTGGGAGACTTCAACACTCCACTCTGAATACTGGACAGATCATCTAGAAAAAAGCTGAGCAAAGATATAGAAGACCTTATTGCCACAATTAACCAATTAAACCTCATCGATATATACAGAACTTCCCACCCATCAGCGGACAACTACACCTTCTTCTCCAGTGCACATCGAACATTCTTCAGAACTGACCATGTGTTAGGACATAATGCAATTCGCAACAAAATCAATACCACTGAATTACTGCAAAGCATCTTCTCAGATTGTAAAGCCATAAAAGTGAAAATGAATGGTACCTGGCCACCACCAGTGATAGCAACGATGGAGCTTACAGAGAGGAGTCTCACTGCCAACACAAGAATAAAAAGGGGTATATCCTGAGATCTCCACTAAAAGACCTCAATTGATGGTCCAGCAGTTTTGCGGTTCCCCTGAGAGCATGGCAACCGGCCCTGATGCTGCCCTTACCTATAAATTATAAAAAAGGTCCACTCTTTGTACAGGAATGGATTGGAATTGGCAACGCAGAGTGACCATATATTGGATGCACTATATGGTTGTATGCAGCTATAGGATATCATCCTGCTGACCTCTGGCTGGAGGAAGGAGAGTGGGTGGAGAGGAGGGGAAAGGAGACTGCTGGGAGGATCAGACACATATGGAGCAGAGGAATAGTGTGCTGTCACCGGACAGGGAGAACAGTGGAAGCTGCATATAGGTGGGCATGTAAATTTATATGGGAATGTACATTTTCACTCAGTCATATTAAATAAAAAAAAAAAAAGTCTCAAAAAAAAAGTGAAAATGAATAGCAGAAAAAAACATAAATAGAAAGTGGAACTCTTGGAAACTGAACAACATCTTGCTCAAAAAACCACAGGTTGTAGAAGAAATCAAGGATAAAATAAAGAAATTCATGGATTTCAATGAGAATGAAAACACTTCCTACCACAACTTATGGGATACAGCCAAAGCAGTGCTCAGTTCCGTTTATCTCCATAAATGCACACATCTGGAAGGAAGAAAGAAACCAAATCCAGGAACTAACTCTACAGCTTGAACAAGTAGAGAGAGAACAACTGAGGAATCCCTCAGGCACCAGAAGAAAACAGATCACAAAGATTGGAGCAGAGCTAAATGAAATAGAGAACAGAAAAACAACTGAAAAAACTGAAAAGACCAAAAGCTGGCTTTTTGAAAAGATCAACAAAATTGACAAATCACTGGCTAAACTTACTAAAGAAAAACAGGAAAGGAAACAAATAACCCTAATTAGAAATCAGAGGGGACTGGTCACAACAGATCTAACACCAATCAAAGGTATCATAACAGAATACTATGAAAGATTGTACTCTAACAAATTTGAAAACCTAGAGGAAATGGACAAATTGCTTGATTCATACCACCTACCCAAATCATCACAACGTGAAGCAGAACAACTTAATTAACCCATCACAAAGGAAGAGATTGAAAAGGTCATCAAAACACTGCCAACCAAAAAACGCCCAGCCCCAGATGGCATCACTGCAGAATTCTACCAAGCTATTAGAGAAGAGTTATCTCCAATACTACTGAGACAACTTCACAGTATAGAAAAGGATGGAGTACTCCCAAACTCATTCTATGAAGCCAGCATAACCCTGATACCAAAGCCAGGAAAAGACTCAACAAAAAAGGAGAACTACAGACCAATATCACTCATGAATCTACATGCAAAAATCTTCAAAAAAATTCTTGCCAATAGAATACAACAACATATCCACAAAACAATCTAACGTGACCAAGTTGGATCCATTCCAGGGATGTAAGTCTGGTTCAACATCAGAAAAACAATTAATGTGATTAACCACATAAATAGCAAAAAAGACAAGAATCACCTGATTCTGCCAATTGATGCGGAAAAGGCATTTGATAAAGTTCACCACCTATTCATGCTAAAAACTCTTAGCAAAACAGGTATAGAGGGAAAATTCCTCAACACAATAAGGGCCATTTATACAAAGTCAACTGCCTACATCATCCTGAATGGAGAGACTGAAAGACTTCCCCTTGAGAACAGGAACTAGACAAGGATGACCACTCTCACCTCTCCTATTCAACATTATACTAGAAGTCATAGCCAGAGCAATTAGACAAAACCAAGAAATAAAGGGCACCTGCATTGGCAAAGGAGTCAAAATCTCCCTGTTTGCAGATATGATCGCATATGCAGAGAATCCCAAAGAATTTATAAGTAGACTACTCAAACTGATAGAAGAGTTCAGCAAAGTCTCAGGAAACAAGATAAACATAAGTAAATCAGTAGGATTCCTTTATACCAACAACGAGACTGTTAATGAAGAAATCATCAAATCAATACTATTTACTATAGTCCACAAGAAGATGAAGTACCTAGGAATTACTCTAACCAGAGAAATAACAGAACTTTACAGAGAACTACAAGCCCTTATTACAAGAAACTAAGAGAAACTTAGACAAATGGAAAAAGCTACTCTGCTCATGGATAGGAAGACTAAACATTGTGAAAATGTCTATTTTACCCAAAGCAATTTACTTATATAATGCAACCCCAATACAAGTTCCAATGTCACTTTTTAATGAAATGGAGAAACAAACCACCAATTTTGTTTGGAAAGGGAAGAAGCCTCAGATAAGTAAGGGACTAGTAAAGAAGAAGAACACACTGGGAGGCCTCTCATTACTCAACCTTAGAACGTACTACACTGCCACAGTGGTCAAAACAGCCTGGTACTGGTACAAGAACAGAGAGATCGATCAATAGAACAGAATTCAGACCCCAGAGATGACACCATCTGCCTATGAACAGTTGCTATTCGACAAAGGCCCTAAGACATTAAACTGGGGTAAAAACAGTATCTTCAACAAATGGCACTGGCAAAATTAGATACCCATTTGCAATAAATTGAAATAAGATCCATATCTTACCCAAAAACCAAATCCAACTGAATAAAAGACCTAAATATCAGACCTAAAACGATAAAGCTCATCCAAGAAAAGGTAGGAACAACAATGGAAGTTTTAATACACAACACAGACAGACTTCAGCATCTGTCAAACAAACTACAATCAACAGAAGAGAAAATAGATAAATGGGAACTATAAAGAATCAAACACTTTTGCTCATCTAAAGGCTTTATTAATAGAATTAAAAGGCCACCTACAGAATGGGAAAAAATATTTGGCAACTCTATGTCAGACCAAGGCCTGATCTCCATAATCTATAAGATACTACAAAATATGAACAAGAAGATAAATCATCCAATTAAGTGATGGGAAAAGGAGATGGACAGACATTTCTCTAAAGAAGAGATCTAAGCAGCCAAAAAACACATGAGGACATGTTCACAATCTTTAGTTATTAAAGAAATTAAAATTAAGACGACAAGGAGATACCATCTCACCCCAACAAAGTTGGCCATGATCCTAAAAACACAAAACAACAAATGCTGGAGAGGCTGTGGAGAAAGTGGAACCCTCCTGCACTGTTGGTGGGGTTGCAAAACGGTCCAGCCTCTTTGGAAAGCAATCTGGCGCTTCCTTAAAAAAATGGATACAGATATACCATTTGATCCAGTAATCCCACTACTTGGAACATATCCTACAGAATCAAGGCCTTTCACACCAACAGACACATGCGCAAGAATGTTTATCACAGCACAGTCCATGATAGCAAAAAGATGGAATCAACCCAGATGCCCAACAACAGAGGAATGGATAGGTAACCTATGGCATATATACTCAATGGAGCACTATGCAATAATAAAGAACAATGATAATTCCAGGAAACATCTCCTAACCTGGTTTCAACTGGAAGACATTATGTTGAGTGAAAGTAGTCAGCGACAAAACGACAAATATTGTATACGACCCCTACGATAAGATCTCAAAAACAGACTTAAGTATAGAAAAAAAGACTCTTCGACGGCTGCAAGGGAGGGGAGGGAGGGAGGGCAAGGGGGGAGGATTTAGATTAGATAGTAGGTAGAAATTTCATTGGGTGAAACCGGTGAGAGCACACATTAGAAACAAGAACAATATTAAGTGGACTTCAGCATAACTTGAATACTCCTTCCATCGTAACCCAATATTGCAAGGACAGAGTATCTGGGGCAGGGGGTAGGAGACCATGCTCTTAGGCAAAATCAAGGCCAATTGGCACACCTAGCATTTTGCTAAGAGGGCTCTCTGCACCCCACATCGCTGAGTGGCATCTGGGGTCTTAAAAGCTGCCAAGCTGCCATCCGAGGGCACAGCAAATGGTCCCAACTCAGCAGGAACGGATGCTCACCGAGCACCAAAATGACATGGGGTAAAGACAACTCATAAGATAGAGAGACCCACATGAATGGGTGTCTACATCGACTTCGGACTGGAACAACCGGACGGTGCCCGGCCACCACCAGTGATAGCCACGATGGAGCTCACTAAGTTCAGTGTCACTGGCAACACAAGAATAAAAAGGGGTGCATCCTGAGATCCCCACTAAAAGACCTCAATTAATAGTCCAGCGGCTTTGGGGTTCCCCTGGGAGCATGGCCCCTGGCCCTGATGCTGCCCTTGACGATAAATCATAATGATGGTCCATTCTTTGGACACAAATGGATTGGACTTGGTGATGCAGAGTGACCATATATTGGATGCATTGTATGGTTCTATGCATCTATAGGATATCATCCTGCTGACCTCTGGCTAGGGGAAGGAGAGTGGGTGGAGAGGAGGGGAAAGGAGACTGTTGGGAGGATCAGACATGTATGGAGCAGAGAGGAATAATGTGCTGTCACCGGGCAGGGAGAGCAGTGGAAGCTGCATATAGGTGGGCATGTAAATTTATATGGGAATGTACATTTTC
Source organism: Heterohyrax brucei (assembly GCA_028571685.1). Lineage (NCBI taxonomy): Eukaryota > Metazoa > Chordata > Mammalia > Hyracoidea > Procaviidae > Heterohyrax > Heterohyrax brucei. Next base: position 136,701,583 of record CM053166.1, on the reverse strand, counting down.
ACTCAGTCATAATAATAAAAACAAAAATAAAGAGAAATGGAAGCAGCTAATTTCCCGCCAAAGAAAAAACAGACCAGAAGAAAACAGATAATTAGAAAACATGAAGAGACAGGATTCCCCTGATGACACAGGCCTCATACCCGTGCCTTTAGCATACACTGTGCCCAGTAAGAAACAGTATGGGTTGTAGGTGGTGCACGGATCTAAGAGAAAATTAAACTCAGTTTTGAGGATTACCTGATGCCAGTAGATTTTCATTTGTGTAGGATATCCTGTAGTCTTTGTTTCACTCAAGCTGATTTGGTGACATGAAATGGCTACAGAAAGAGGCTTGTTCCAATAACAAATTGCAGTTACCTTCAAGGAGTTATACTAGTTGAAAAGATACATATTGGTGAACAATATTTTTCCGATGTACTGAAGTTTACTGTGCTGGGTCTTGCGATGGTGTTGCTTTCAGTAACTGGCCTGGCAGATGGAAGCGTCTACCTCATTATATAGTGAGTCCAAGAACAAACCAAAGAGCCCAATAAGAACACTTTTTCTCAGGAAGCCCCAAGGTCTGCTCTCTGAACCATCCCTCCTTTGAACTGTGTTAGCAGATCACTGGAACTGGAAAAGTTACAGCGCCCTTTCTGCTTCAGAAATTCTCAAGTGCCCGACAACTAATGCACCTGTACAAGAATTGAAGCAAGTCATTAGTCAAGCAGTAGTACAGCAAATTCATATGTTTTTCACACGGTCCAGGCAATGGCTTTCCTTATGGCATCTCATGTTTTCTCCTTCATACCACAAAGTACCTAATTTCCTATTTAAAAATCAAGAAAAAGTATTTTCTCTCACAGCAACTGGTGAAAGATGAGGTATTGCTTTAAAGGGGCCTCAGTTTCCTTGTTTCAAGCTTTTAAGTAAGTGGGCACTAGATGGCACTGTTCTCATTCTTCTAGGATAAAAATGGCCTGTGGAGGAACCTTCCTAAGAAAATTTAATTTCCTAAACACCACTGCAGTTGAGTCGATTCCGACTCATAGCAATCCTATTGGACAGAGTAGAACTACTCCACAGAGTTCCCAAGGAGTGCCTGGTAGATTCCAACTGGCGACCTTTTGTTTGGCCAACATAGCACTTAACCCACCACGCCACCATGGTTTCCAGTTTAATTCAGAAACCCTTATAACGGTGATCACCAACGACAAGAACGACATGGGGAAAAGAGAACCCAGAAGACAGACAGACCCACATGTGTGGGTCTCTACATCGACTCGTGACCAGAAAAACCAGGTGGTGCCCGGCCACCACCAGTGATAGACATGATGGAGCTCACAAAATTGAGTCTTACTGGCAACGAGAATAAATAGGGATGCACCCTGAGATCTCCAATAAAAGACCACAATTGATGGTCCGGGGGCTTTGGGCTTCCCCTGGAAGCACGGCCCCTGGCCCTGATGTTGCCCCTGTCCATAAATCATAATGAAGGTCAATTTTTCAGACAACAATGGATTGGACTTGGCGACGCAGAGTGACCCTATCTTGTGGGAATTTTATGGTTCTTATGCATCTATAGGATGTCATCCTGCTGACCTCTTGCTAGAGGAAGGCGAGTAGGTGGAGAGGAGGGGATAGGAGACTGCTGAGAGGATAGGACAGTATGGAACAGAGAGGAGGGGTGTGCTGTCACCGGGCAAGGAGAGCAGTGGGAGCTGCATATAGATGAGCATGTGAATTTAGAAGGGAATGTATATTTTCATTCAATCATCATAAGAAAAAATAAAAATAAAAAAATAGAGACCCTTATAACTTGGCAGAAAGCCATCTTGGGCAGACTTTAAAGTGTGACCTTGACCTGCATCATTATGGAAAGCTCTTCTAAAGTTTCTGGTGGTATATGCGAACATCTGAAGATAACAAACCTACAATAAAGCACTATGTATCATAAGCCCCCTGTTCTTGGTGTCAGTACTGCTGTTCTTCAGCTCTAGTCTAAATACATTTGTTCTTTCAGGCAGCAAGTATAAACACACAAGCAAGCAAACAAACAAAATAGAACTCTTTTTTTAAAATTGCAAATTCTAGAGCTTAATAATAAAACAACAGAAATGACCAACTCCAAAAAAGACTTAGAAACAGAACTAAAAATGACAAAAGAAAGGATTAGCAAAACAGAAAACAGGACCTTTAAGATCACATAGCTTGAGGAGCAAACAGAATAAAGAATGAAGAAAAATGAAAAAAGCCTTAGGGATATATGCCACACTATCAAGAGGAATAATACATGCAGTGGGAATTCCAGATGAAAAACAGATCTAAAAAGGTCCAGAAAGAACAAAAATAATAATAATGGCAAAAAATTATCCAATATAATGATATACGAGAAGCATTATAGCCAAAAAGCTCAAAAAACTCCATATAGGATAAATCCTAAAAGAAACATGTCATAATCAAACTCTTGAGAACCAACAAGGAGGAAATTTTGAGTGCAGCATGAGAAAAGTAAAGCATCACATCCAAAAAAAAAAAAAAAAAGGAAAAAAACTCTTGCTGTCAAAGCAATTCTAACTCATAGAAACCCAACAGGACAGAATACAACTACCCCATAGGTTTTGAAAACTATAAATCTTTACAGAAGAATACTGTCACATCTTTCTCCTGTCGAATGGGTCGGTGGGTTTGAACCACTGACCTTTCAGTTAGCAGCCAAGTGTGTAATCTGTGTGATAACAGGGTCCCCAGTAAGATTCAGGGCCAATTTCTCATCAGAAACCACGTAGGCACGGAGACAATGAGATGACACAGTTAAAGTGCCCGAAAGAAAAGAGCTTGTCAGCCAACATACATCAGCAAGATCGTCATTCAAAAATGAAGGTGAAATATTACATTATAAAATTTTATGAAAAGGTTTACACACAGAAAGAAATCATTTTTGATAGTTACCACGGACAGGAGAGGTAGACGGAAAAAAAACACATAGTAGACAATACACAAGTTGTAACTTTGGTAAAGGGTAAGGCAGTACACAACACTGAGGAAGCCAGCACAACTTGTGTACAAGGCAAGGTTATGGAAGCTCCATAGACAGATCCAAACTCCCTGAGGGACCAAATTGCTGAGCTGAAGGCTATGGGGACCATGTCTGGGAAAACATCTAACTCTACTGGCATAACATAGTTTATGAAGAAAGTATTTTACATTCTACTTTGGTGAGTGGTGTCTGGGGTCTTAAAAGCTTGTGAGCTGCCATTTAAGATACTACATTGGCCTCACACTTCGGAAGCAAGGAAGAATGAAGGAAACTAAAGATACAAGTGAGATTAGTTCAAAGGACTAAGTTCAAAGACCACATCTACCACAGCCTTCACCAGACTCGGTCAAGTACAACTAGATGGTGCCCAGCTACCATCCCTGACTGCTCTGAATGAGATCAAAATAGAAGGTCCTAGACAGAGCTGGAGAAAAATGTAGAACAAAATTCAAACTTAAAAAGAAAGGCCACACTTGCTGGGCTGACAGAGACTGGAGAAACCCTGAGAATATGGCCCCAAGACACCCTTTTAGTTCAGTAATGAAGTCATTCTTCAAGTTTATCCCTCAGCCAAAGTTTGGACCGCCCATAAAACAAACCAAGGCTGAAAGGTCAAGCCAGCCCAGGGACAAGGACTAGAATATAGAAGGCAGGAAGGGACAAAAAAGTGGTAATCAGGAACTCAAGGCTGAGAAAGGAGAGAAAGTGTTGACATGTCGGGTTGCTAACCAATGTAATATTTAAAAATGTGCATTAACTGTTTAATCAGAAACTAGTTTGCTCTGTAAACCTTCATCTAAAGTACAATATTTTTTTTTAATGAACATGAAATCGGGGTATTCCCAGATAAACAAAAATTGAGGGAATTTGTTATTACCAGACTGTTCTTAAAAGAAATACTGAAGGCAATCGTCCAGAAAGAAAACTAATGACACAAGACAGTAACCTGAGTGATATATACAGGAAGTGAGGGGAATTCCAATAAAAGGAAAGTACCAATGTTATACAGATCAGACATAAGACATTTCCTACTGGTAAACACAACAGGCACATCCTTCACATTTTATAGCGACCAAGTTACAGCGGGAATAAAATACATATAACAATAAAATTTTTTATTTATATTACAGGGAAGCTGAGATAGAAAGATGTAATTGATGATAACACCCAAACAAAAGGGAGGAGAGGACTGGTTAAGATGTAGACTTTTTTATGTTTAAGGAAGCTAAGTTGGTATCACCATTTAACAGGTAGTTTCAGATACAAGATGACAAACATATTCCTCATGATAACTACAAAGGAATGAAATACAAAATATAAAATTATACACAAAAATAAAGAGAAACAAAACAGCTCATTATCTTTAAGAAAAATAACCAAAAGATAAAATTTATAAATAAGTCAGCACTAGAAGAAAAGAGAAACAAAGAAACTCTAAGTCTCACAAAACAACATATAATAGCGGAAGTAAATCCTCCTCTATCAATAATTACCATGAGCAAACATGGATAAATTTTCCATGCAAGGGGCAGAGAGCAGGAGAATGGATAAGAAAACATGACCCATCCATATACTGTCTACAAGAGACACATCTTAGGCCCAAAGACAGACAGAAAGTAAAAGGACAGGAAAGAATATTCCACAACAACAGTAACTGAAAGAGAACTGGGGGTCAAACTGACATCAAAAAAGGCAGACTTTAAGTCAAAATCCACTCTAAGAGATGAATAAAGATACTACATATTTATAGAAGGGACAACTCATCAAGAAAATATAGCAATCATAAATATATACGCATTCAACATCAATGCACCAAAATATATAAAGCATACTAATAGAACTGAAAGGAGCAATAGCCAACACTACAATAAATAGAGACTTCAATACACCATTGTCAACACTAGAAAGAACTTCCAAAATGAAGATCAGTAAAGAAACAGAAGATTTGTATAACAATGCTATGGGCTGAATAGTGTCCCCCCAGAAGACGTGTGTATCAATTTGGCTGAACCATGATGCTGGGTATTGTGTGATTTTCCTATATGTTGTAAATCCTATCTCTATGATGTTAATGAGTGAGGATGGGCAGCAGTTGTGTTGGTGAGGCAGGACTCAGTCTATAAGATTATATTGTGCCTTGAGGCAATCTCTTGGGATATAAAAGAGGGAAGCAAGTAGAGATGTGGGTACTTCATACCACCAGGAAAGAGCCCCAAGCAGAGCACATCCTGAGACGCTCCCAGTCAAGGAGAAAATTGACAACAAGGACCTTCCTCTAGAGCCAATAGAGAGAGAAAGCTTTCCTATGGAGCTGATGCCCTGAATTTGGAATTTTAGCCTACTTTGTGTGAGAAAATAAATTTCTCCTTGTTATAGTCATTCACATGTGGTATTTTCTGTTATAGCAGCACTAGATGACTAAGACAAAACACCATAAACCAATAAGATCTAATAGACATATATATAACTCTCCAACCAACATCAGAACAATGTGCATTTTCCTCTAATGCATGTTTGACATTCTCCCGGATCGACCACATACTAGGTCATAAAACAACCCTTGACAAGTGTAAAAAGACTGATGTGATAGCAAGCATCTTCTCCAACCACAAGGGAATAAAACTAGAAATTAATAATACAAAGTAGACTGTACAACACAAATAAGTCCAAACTAAATACACAGGAATAAACGTAACTGGGGTGTAAAGGGTGAAAGCTACAAAGTGCTGCTATAAGATACTAAAACAGAACTAAGTAGGAAAAAATTCCACCCTAATAAATTGAAAGATTTATCTTACTACTACCCAAACTGATCTAGAGATTCACTGCAATCCCAGTCAACAGGCCAGCAACATTTTTTTACAGAAATGGAAAACTAATCCATAACTTTACATAGAAAGTCAAGAGGTTCTGAACAGCCAAAGCAATTTTGAAAAACAAAGGAGGAAGCCTCATACTTAGCCATTTTAAAAAATACTATACAGCTACAGTAATCAAAACAACCTGGTATTTGAATTGAAAGCTCAGAAATCTACATATCTATAGTCACAGGTGCTAAATCCATTCAGTGTGGAAGAAACAGAATCTTCAGCAAGCGTTATTGAGAAAATTAGATTTTCACATGTCAGCACCAACAAAGCAGGATCTATAAGTCATACCATACACTAAAAAGAATTTAAAATGGATCAAGGAGGTCTAAATATTAAAGTGAAAAAATTAAAATTCTTGGAGAAAGATCTAAGAACTAAGCTGTAGAACTTAGTTTCATTTTTTTAAATAATAGATTATCAAAGAAAACAACTCCATGTGCACCAGAAGACAAAATATGTAACTGAAACCTGATGAAAATCAAATAGTCATGTAACATATAACGTCCATTCGAGCAATGTCCAACCACATATATGTCCATGGTCCCATAAGGTTTGTTTGTTTGTTTTTTAAGAGAAATTAGCTTTCCTGATGTTTATTATTTCCCCCTAATGGTTTAAAAGACTCCAAACATATAATCTTGCAGGACTGGACCATAGGTGGGATCCAGTCAGATAAGACAAAGCACATGGCTCTGGATGTGAACTTGCAGGATTGGTCTGATAAGCAGGTAGACAGGTGCCGCAGGGGCAGGCTGCTCCTGTTCCTCAGGTGGGTGGAACACTGAGCGGAGCTGGGTGGAACACTGAGCGGAGCTGGGTGGAACACTGAGCGGAGCTGGGTGGAACACTGAGCGGAGCTGGGTGGAACACTGAGCGGAGCTGGGTGCACTCTGCTCCCTCTTCACTCACTTCTTTTCACTCCACTCCATAGCTGCCCTGTCAGTTACTACCACTACCACTACTGCCCATTCCTCCAGCGTCTGCCAGCAGTTCAAACAGCAGCAGCAGCAGCAATGAGGACAACCAGAAGCTGATTCTCATAAGGTTTTAATATAACGAGCTTTACAAAGGTTACTGCCATGGATTGAATTGTGTCCCCCCAAAGATATGTGTAGCCATGTGCCTGAGCTATGATTCCCAATATTTTATGATTGTCCTCCATTTTGTGATTTTCCTATGCTGTATGTTAAAGGATTACGGTGAGACTGTAAATCCCTTTATAAGATCATCTCCCTGCCCCACTGTAAAGGGAGTATGGCTTGCCCCACCCTTAATCTTTTCATTCTACAACAGATAAAAGGAAAGGGAAGCAAGCAGAGATTTGGGATCCTCACACCATCAAGAAAGCAACACCAGAAGAGCGCGTCCTTCAGAAGCAAGGTTCCTGCGCCAAGATGCTCCTGGACAAAGACTGATGTAATACTGGACTTTCCTCCAGAGCTGACAAGGGGAAAAGCCTTCCCCTGGAGCAGATTTCCTGAATTTGGACCTGTAGCCTACCGGACTGTGTAAGAGTAAACTTTCCTTTGTCAAAACCATCCACTCTGGTATTTCTGTTAGAGCAGCACTAGCTGATTATAACAGTTACTACAGCTGTACATAGGCCACACATTTGTAACGTGGAGACTGCCTATGTATAATGTGTTCACAGGGCCCAAATTACAAAATGTCCTATTTCATGCAATGTATCGTGGATGTTAAGTAACTCATGACTGTGCTTATGTTCATCAAAGGACTTTATAAAAAAGATATTATACAGATACAGTAAACAAAACAGCCTGGTACTGGCATAACAATAGACACAAGAACAATGGAAGATAATTTGAATCTAGAAATAAAACCACATATTTGGTCAATTAATTCTTCACAAGTGTGCTAACTCCATTCAATAGGAAAAGAAGAGTCTCTTCAATAAACAGTGCTGGGGAAATTAGATTTCTAACAGGCAGAAAAATGAACTGGATCCATGTCTCACATCACATACAAAAACAAATTCAAAATTGAATAAGGACCTAAATTTGAAAACTAAAACCACAATATTTTTTAGAAAACAAGGCAGTGGCAATGTTGCTGGGCCCAGATTTTAACAATGGATTATCTAATATAATAACAAAGGACAAACCTCAAAAGAAAAATTAAATAAATGTGATCTCATAAAAATTAAAAACCTTTGTTCATCAAAAGACTTGACCAAAACAATGAAAACACAAGCTATCAACTGGGAGACCATTTCTGGAAACCTTATATTCAGTGAGAACCTACTAAGATATACACACACACACAGACATACACCCCAAAAAAACAACCCACTGCCAAGTCAATTCCAACTCATAGTGGCCCAATAGGACAGAGTAGAACTACTCCCACAAAGTTTCCAAGAACAGATTTGAACTGACGACCTTTTGGTTAGTATCTATAGCACTTCATCACTACACTACTAAGGATTCTCATATAAAACTTCAACAACTTCACAAAAATATAAATAACCCAATCAAAACAGACAAAGGACTTGAATGGCCATTTCATAAGAGGGCATTGAAATGGCCACCAAACACATGAAAAATGCCCAGTGTCATTAGCTCTCAGAGAAGCAAATCAAAACCACAATGACAATGGAATAGTATGCAATGATAAAGAACAAGGATGATCTTGGGAAACACCTGACAATATGGAGTCACCTGGAAGACATTATGCTGAGCGAAATCCATCAGTTGCAAAAGGACAAATGCTGCATTAGATCACTATTATGAGGTCTCAGGTGAAGACCTAAGCACAGAAGAAAATAATCTTTGATGCTTAGCGGGGGGCGGGGGGAGTGGCGGAGATTCAATAGTAGAAAGGAACTAGGTTAAGTGAAGGAAGTGGCAGCACACAGTGAAAGTGAGATCGACTCTGCTGGACTATACCAAGGGCTAAGAGATTTCCTAAGCCAGCCAAGTGCCATCGAGAGATTTACTAAATACAACCTAACATTTTGAAGGTCAGAGTAGCAGGGCTAGGGGCCTGGGGACCATGATTTTGGGAGACATCTAGGTCAACTGGCATAACAAAGTCTGTTTTTTTGAAAGAAAATGTTCTGCAAGTCACTTTGATGAGTGGCATCTGGGGTTTTGAAAACGAGCAAGCTGCCATCTAAGGAGCATCAACTGGTCCCAATCCACCTGGAGCAGAGGAGAGCAAAAGACATCAAGGACCAGAGGAAAATATAAGTCCAGGACACAAAAGGAGCCATATGATTCAGAGACTAAATCACCAGAAGAATAAGATGGTACCCAGCCACCACCAAGTTGCCTTTACAGGGAACACAATGTAGAGTCCCTGTTTTAGCAGGAGAAAAATGGGGGTGCAGATCTAGAATTCTACTGAAAGACCAGATTCAATGGTCCAATAGCCAGGTGTGTGCCTCGGAAACACAGCCCCTAGACTCACTGCTAACCCAGAGCTGAAACCAGTGCCAAAGACAACCTTTAGACAGAAAGTGGAGTAGACTAAAAGACATGAAACTGCCAGAATAGCCCCTCTATAGAGAGAGATGGGAGGGTGAAGTGGAGGGGACAGGAGTTGGCTGAAGGAATACAGAAAGTACAGGGTAGAAAGCAGGAGTGTGCTGTCACAGAGCAGGGAGTACAGCTGGAGTTGCATAAAGATATGTGTACAGGGTTTTATATGACTAATTGACTTGGACTGTAAACTTTCACTTAATGATGATAAAAATTTTTTTAATATATTTTTTAAAAAGCGACAATGAGATACCATTTTACTTCCAATAGGATGGAAAAGATAAAAATACAAAACGAATCACAAAACAAAGTTGGGGAGGATATGGGGAAATTCAAACACCCATTACTGGTGGGAATGCAAAATGGTAGAGCCACTGTACAACAGTGTGGTGGTTCCCCCCAAAAACTAAAAACAGAACTACCATATAATCTAGCAATTCTACCCCTAGATATATACCCCAGAACTTGACACCAGAGACTTATATACAAATGCTCATTGCAGCACTATTCACAATAACTAATAGGTGAAAATGTTCATCAACAGATGAATGGATAAATTAAATATGCTACATACATATTTACATACATATAACGGAATACTACTTAGCCAGTTGGAGAAATGAAGTCCTAATATGTGCTACAATATAGATGGAGATGGAAGACATTGTTGTTACTGCTGCTGTTAGGTGCCATCAAGTCGGTTCTGACTCACAGTGACCCTATGAACAACAGGATGAAACACTGCCCGGTCTTGTGCTATATCCACAATTGTTATTATGCTTAAGCCCACTGTTGTGGCCACTGTGTCAATTCATCTCGTTGAGGGTCTTCCTCTTTTTCACTGACCCTCCACCGTACCAAGCATGATGTCCTTCTCCAGGGATTGAGCTTTCCTGAAAACATGTCTGAAGTATGTAAGATGCAATTTTGTCATCTTTGCTTCCAAGGAGCACAAATACTGTATGATCTCACTTATATAAGAAGACAAGAAAAGGCAAATACATAGAGACCAAAGTTTATCGTTGGTTATCAGGGGCAAGTAAGGGGGAAAAAGAAGTTAATGCTTACAGAGTTTTGGTTCATGATAATAGAAAACTCACATTTACTAAGGATGGAGTTGCACATTCAATTATTTTAAACGCTGTGAATAACTTATACATCAATAAAAAGTTGAATTGGTGAAAGTTATGTGATAGAGAGATTTACGAAAAAAAAAAAAAATCAAAACAGAGTAGTTACAAAGTCTGCTTATGTACAACCAAATACCTAGAAGAATCTGGCTCCTGGGTTTGGAGGTTTAGAGTCATGGCTTCATGAGACATCCCAGTTAATTGGCCTAATAATGTGTTCAATGATCCTGTTCTACCTCCCAGTTCATTGCATAGCATCCGGGGTCTGAAAAGCTTGCAAATGGCCATCCAAGTTACAACAACTGGACTCTATTCACCTAGAATAACAGAGGAAGAAAGAGTCACAAATTGGACAAAGAAAAGGAATGTGTGGCTAATCACCTCAATGAAAAACCACCTTTGTCATGAGATCAAAAGGACTGGATGGTGTCCAGCTACAGGCACTAAACACTTTGGTAAAAGATTTTATAGATTAATTCTGATCAAAAGGGTGAAAATGTAGAACAGAATTTAATATTCTCTTTAATCTAAATGTTGGAGAGGTTGTGGAGAGACTAGAATTCTTCTACACAGCTGGTGGGAATATAAAATGCTCCAATCATTTTGGAAATCAATTTGGCACTTTCTTAAAAAGCTAGAAACAGAAATACAATACAACCCAGCAATCCCACTTCTGGGAACATACGCTAGAGAAATAAAGGCTGTCACATGAGCACAGATACATGCATACCAATGTTTACTGCACTGCAACACTGCCCACAATAGCTAAAAGATGGAATCAACCTAGGTGCCTGACATGGATTGAACTGTGTCCCACAAAAAATATGTGTAGCCATGTGGCTAGGCCATGACTTCCAATATTTTGTGATTGTCCTCCATTTTGTGATTTTCCTGTGCTGTATGCCCTTCATCAGATCACCTCCCTGCTCCACTGTACAGGGAGTTTCCCTGGAGTATGGCTTGCCCCACCCTTAATCCTTTCGTCCTACAAGAGATAAAAGGAAGGAGAAGCAAGCAAAGAATTGGGAACCTCACATCACCAAGAGCGCAGCACCGGGAGAAGAGCGTGTCCTTCAGAACTGAGGTTGCTGAGCCAAGATGCTCCCTGGACAAAGACTTATGCAACACTGGACTTTCTTCCAGAGCTGACGAGGAGGAAAGCCTTCCCATGGAGCGGACATCCTGAATTTGGACTTGTAGGCTACCAGACTGTGTAAGAATAAACCTTCCTCTGTTAAAGCCATCCACTCTGCGGTATTTCTGTTAGAGCAGCACTAGCTGAATAAAACAGTACTCATCAGCAGATGAATGGATAAACAAACAGGTTTATTCACACAATGGAATACTATGCAATGATACAGAATGAGGATGATCTTAGGAAACATCTCATCACATGGACTCATCTGGAAGACATTATGCTATGTTAAATTACTCACAAAAGGACACACAGTATATTGTCCCCTATTATAAGGGGTCAAGAAAAGGTATATTTTGAAAAGAAAATCTTTGATGGTTGTCAGACAGTGGAAGGAGGGAGAAGGGTATTCATAGATTAGATAATGGACAGGAATTGGGTTAGGTGAAGGGAGTGACAGCACACAGTAGAAGGAAGGATAGCACTGCTGGACCACATCAAAAGTTAAAAGGTTTCCTAAATACAACCTAATATTACAAAAGGTCAGAGTATCAAGAGCAAAGGTATGGGGACCATGATTTCAAGGAACATCTATGTCAGCTGGCATACCTAGGTTTCTTTTTTTCTTTTCTTTTCATTTTTATTATGATTGAATGAAAATGTACATTCCCATATAAATTTTCATGCTCACACATATGCAGCTCCCACCGCTCTCCCTGCCCGCTGACAGCACACTCTTCCTCTCTGCTCCATACATGTCCTATCCTCCCAACAGTCTGCTATCCCCTATTCTTCACCCACTCCCCTTCCTCCAGTAAGAGGTCAGCAGGATGATATCTTATAGATGCATAGAACCCATACAGTGCCCAGAAAATGCAGTCACTCTGCATTGCCACATCCAATCCATTGCTGTCCGAAGAGTTGACCTTCATTATGATTTATCAACAGGGGCAGCATCAGGGCCAGGAACCATGGTCACAGGGGAACTCCAAAGCCCCTGGACCATCAACTGTGCTCTTTTAGTGGAGATCTCAGGGTGTACCCCTGTTTATTCTTGTGTTGCCAGTGAGACTCAACACTGTGAGCTCCATCGTGGCTATCACTGGTGGTGGCCAGGGACCATCCGGTTTGTCCGGTCACAAGTCGATGTAGACACCCACTGACATGGGTCTCTCTGTTTCCTGGGTTCTCTTTCCCCCATGTCATTATGGACCTCAATGATCATCTGTTCCTGCTGAGTTGGGACTATTTGCTGTACCCTCAGATGGCAGCTTCACAGCTTTTAAGACTCCAGACGCCACTCACCAATGTGGGGTGCAGAAAGACCTCATTAGCAAAATGTTAGTTGTGCCAATTTGTTTTTTCTTTAAGAAAATGTTCTGCACCCATTTTGGTGAGTAGCGTCTAGGGACTTAAAAGCCAGCAAGCTGCGATCTAGGGTGATTCAACTGGTCCAAATACTACTGAGACTATTACACACCATAGAAAGGGAAGGAATATCCCTAAATTCACTCCATGAAGCCAGCAGAACTCTGATACCAAAGCCAGGGAAAGACCCAACGAAAAAGGAGAACTACAAACGAGTATCATTCATGAATCTAGATGCAAAAATCTTCAACAAAATTCTTCCCAATAGAATACAACAATATATCAAAAAAATAATTCATCACAACCAAGTTGGATTCATAATAGGGATGTAAGGTTTGTTGAAAATCAGAAAAACAATTAATGTGATTAACCACATAAATACCACAAAAGACAAGAACCACCTGATTTTGTCTATTGATGCAGAAAAGGAATTTGACAACTTCCAACCCCCATTCATGCTAAAAACTCTCAGCAAAATAGGAATAGACGGCAAATTCCTCAACATAATAAGGGTCATTTACACAAAGCCAACTGTGTACATCATCCTGAATGGAGAGAGACTGAAAGTTTCCCTTCAGAACAGGAACTAGACAAGGAAGCCCACTCTCATCTCTCCTATTCAACATTGTACTAGAAGTTCTAGCCAGAGCAATTAGACAAGACCAAGAAATAAAGGGCATTTGCATCAGCAAAGAGGAACTAAAAACCTCCCTATTTGTACATGATATGATTGCATACACAGAGAGTCCTAAAGAATCCATAAGTAAACTGCTCAAATTGATAGAAGAGTTCAGCAAAGTGTCAGGATACAAGATAAACATAAATAAATCAGTAGGATTCCTTTATACCAACAATGAGATTATTAAGAAAGAAATCACCAAATCAATACCATTTACTATAGCCCTCAAGAAGATAAAATACCTAGGAATACATCTAACCAGAGAAATAACAAACCTTTACAAAGAGAACTACAACACCTTACCACAAGAAACTAAGAGAGATCTACATAAAAGGAGAAATCTATCCTGCTCATGGATAGGAAGACTTAACATTGTGAAAATGTCTATTTTACCCAAAGCAATTTACCTATATACTGTGATCCCAATACAAATTCCTGTGACATTTTTTAATGAGATGGAGAAATAAATCACCAACTTTGTTTGGAAAGGGGAGAAGCCTCAGATAAGCAAAACACCTCTGAAGAGGAAGAACACACTGGGAGGCCTTTCACTACCCAACTTTAGAACCTATTACACTGCCACAGTGGTCAAAACAGCCTGGTACTAGTACAAAAAGAGACAGATAAATAGAAGAGAGATGACACTACCCTCCTACAAACGGTTGAAATTTGACAAAGGCCCTAAGATGTTAAACTGGGGTAAAAGGCCCTAAGACATTAATCTGGTGCTGGCAAAACTGGATATCCATCTGCAGAAAATTGAAACAAGACTCATATCTCACATCTTATACAAAAACTAACTCAAACTGGATAAAAGACCTAAATATCAAATCTCAAACGGTAAAGTTCATCCACAAAAAATTTGCATCAACAATGGAAGTTTTAATCCATAATGCAGACAGACTGAAATGTGACAACCAAACCACAATCAACAGAAGACAAAATAGATAAATGGGAACTACTAAGAATCAAACAAACTTTTGCTCATCCAAAGACTTTATCAATAGAATTCAAAGACCACCTACAGAATGGCAAAAAATATTTGGCAACTACAGCTCACACCAATGCCTGATCTCCATAATCTATTAAGGTACCACAAAATATCAGTAAGAAAAAGATAAATCATCCAATTAAGTGATGGGCAAAGGAGATGGACAGACACTTCTCTAAAGAGGAAATCCAGGCAGCCAAAAAACATAGGTGGACATGCTCACAATCATTAGCTATTAAAGAAATTCAAATCAAAATGGCAATGAGATACCACCTCACCCCAAAATGGTTGGCCATGATCCAAAAAATGCAAAACAACAAATGCTGGAGAGGCTGTGGAGAAATTGGAACTGTCCTACACTGTTGGTGGGATTGCAAAATGGTGCAACCTCTTTGGAAAGCAATCTGGTGCTTCCTTAAAAGGTGGACATAGATATACCATTGGACCCAGTAATTCCACTGCGTGGAACAGATCGTGCAGAATCAAGGCTATTCACACCAGCTGATACATGCACACCAATGTTTATTGCAGCACAGTCCACAATAGCGAAAAGATGGAACAAACCCAGATGCCCAACAAGAATCGATAGGTAAACTGTGGAATATATACTCAATGGAACACTATGCAACGATAAAGAACAATGATGATTTTAAGAAACATTTTATAACCCAGTTTCAATTGGAGGACATTACGTTGAGTGAAAGTAGTCATCAACAAAAGGACAAAGATTGTATGATAACCCTACGATAAGAACTTAAAAACAGACTCATGTACAGAAGAAAAGACTCTTTAATGGCTGCAAGGGTGGGGAGGCAGGGAGGAAGGGAGAGGGTGGGATATAGTTGATAGATAGTTGATAAGAAAGTTGAGAGAAATTCAGCTGGGTGAAATCTGTGACAGCACACATTAGAAAGATCAATTTTAACTGGACTTCCAACACAACATGATTACTCCTTACCCACCTTACCCAATATTGCAAGGACGGAGTAGCTGGGGTGAGGGCTGAGGACCATGCTCTCAGGGGAAGTCAGGGTCAAATGGCACTGGTATTGTTTTGCTAACAGAGTACTCTGCACCCCAAATTGGTTAGTGGCATCTGCGGTCCTAAAAGTTGCCAAGCTGCCATCTGAGATATATGAAATGGTCCCAACTCAGCTGGAACAGATGATCTCCAAGGACTAAAACAACATGGGCCAAAGAGAACCCAGAAGACATAGAGACCCATGTTAGCAGATGACTACATCAACATGTGACCTGAAGAACCAGATGGTACCTGGCCACTACCAGTGATAGCTGTGATGGGGCTTACAAAGTTGAGTCTCACAGGCAACACGAAAATAAAAAGGGGGGCACTGTGAGATCTGCACTAAAAGACCGTAATTGATGGTCTGGGGGCTCAGGGTTCCCCTGGGAGCATGGCCCCGAGCCCTGATGCTACCCCTTCCATAAATCATAATGGAAATCAACTCTTTGGACAGAAATGGATTGGACTTGCTGACAGAGAGCAATCATATAATATGTGCATTTTATGGTTCTCTGCATCTATAGGATGTCATTCAGCTGACCTCTTACTGGACACAGGGGAGAGGGTGGAGAGGAAGGTATAGGAGATTGTTAGGAGAATATGACATGTACAGAATGGAGAGGAGGAGGGTGCTGTCACCTGGCAGAGAGAGCAGTTGGAACCACTCATTGGTGGGTATGCAAATTTATATGGGATTGTATATTCTCACTCAATCTGAATATAAAAAATAAAAAAATGGCAACATGATATAGACTGTATAATTGTTCTTAATTCACAATAAAAAGAAAACAAAAGAGAAAAAAAAATTCTCATGAATTTAGTCATTATGCAGTCATGGAGGAGGGGTCAGCCCCTAAAGCAACTGCCCTGTGATTATCTTTAAACCTTAATTCAAAACTATCCCTGGATATCTTAAACCTAAACAATAGTTTAGGAGAATTAGTAAAGAATGTCTGCCTGTGGCATTGTGCTCTTTTAAGAACTACCTACGTGAACTCAAACTAACAACAGCAACTCTAAAGATTAGATAGGAAACTTATGGGGCAGTGAGTTTATGTTAATGTGGGAGGAATAATTCAGAAAAAAAGGATGAATATGGTTACACAACTTAAAGAATGTAATCAAATGTCACTGATTTGTACATGTAGAAATTGTTGAACTGCTATATGTTCTGCTGTGTATATTCTCAACAACAAAAATAAATTACACACAAAAAATAAAGGGTAAAGAGACAATTTACAGTCTTCGGGAACCATAAATACATTGAAGATCCAATATCCAAAATGTATATAAAACTTTTACAACTCAGGGGTTAAGTGCTACAGCTGCTAACCAAAAGATCAGCAGTTCGAATTCACCAGCTCCTCCTCAGCAACTCTAAGGGACAGTTCTACTCTCTCCTATAGGGTTGCTGTCAGTCAGAATCAACTCAAGGGCAATGGTTACTTTTTTTCCTACAACTCAGCAACAAGACTAATAACCCAACCAAAAAATCAGCAAAGGGCATGACAGCCACTTCATCAAGGAGGATATTGAAGCAGCCCACAAACACATGATATGCTTATTTTCAATAGTCATTAGAAAGATGCAAATCAAAAGAACAATGAGATAGCACCTCATGTGTACTAGAATGGTACTGACTGAAAAGAAAAAAAGAAAAGAAAAGAAAAAATTGTTCAAGAGGAAGTAGGGATATAGGAATGCCAAACAGTACAGCTGTTGTGGAAACTATTATTGTGATTCCTTAAAAAATTAAAAATAGACCTAACATATGACACAGTAATACCACTCCTTGGTGTGCAAATAATGGACACTTCTACATTTGTTTATCAACCACACCCTCCCCCTCAAAGTACTTTTCTAAGAACACTATGCTAATTTTTTATACCAATAAGCAAAAAAAAAAAAGGCACAGTGGCACTTATGAAAATATATCCCAGCAAGAGAACACGTTTGACAAACAAAAATAGAAAGTGTGCTCTATCTGTGTAAAATTAGGGTACAGTCTATAGAGATCTAAAAGTAGCAACACAGACATATGAGGTCTGACAGTTAAGTGCACAAACTCATCCCAGAAAAAGCGCTATATATCTCACTGCTCAATATCACCATGCTCACCTTTGAAGTACTCCCCTTCAGAAGTTACACACTGATGCCAGTGCCTAGTCCACCCTTCAAAGCAGTTTTGGAACTCTTTTTCAGGAATGGCCATCAGAGTTGTCATCATATTACCCTTCAATGTCTTCCTTTCAATATTTCCTTTATCTTTGGGTCAAGAAAAAAGCCACTGGGGGCCAGATGAAGTGAGTAGGGAGGGTGTTCCATTACAGTTATATGTTTACTAGCTAAAAACTTCCTCACAAACAAGTATACAATGAAGTTTATAAACCTGTCACCGTGCCACCATGCACAATGACCATTCCATAAAAAGTTCCATAATGGCTTTGAAACGTGGGCTAAGTCAAATAATTTGCTGCCATCAAGTCAATTCCAACTCACAGCAATCCTATAGGACAGGGCACAACTGCCCTATGGGGTTTCCAAGGAGCTGTTCGTGGACTTAGACTGTCAACCTTTTTGTTAGCAGTCACCTCTTAACCACCATGCCAGCAGGGCTCAAAGTGAAATAAGTCAATCACAAAAGGACAAATATTGCATGGTCTCTTAGAAAATGACAAGAATAGGGGCGGAGTCAAGATGGCGGACTAAGGACACGTCTCTTTCTATCCCTTTGGAAACCAAGACCTGAACTGACAATCAAACAGAGCCTTCTGAGCACCTAATCAGCCTCAGGACACGGCACAGAGCTGTTAATTGGGACTTTATACCACTCAGCGAAAAACCTCCTCTCTCTAGCTGACTCCCGCTCCTGGCTAGCCCCGGCTCTCACGGACGGAAGGTAAACGCACCATTGTGACGTTTTTTCCTCCGTCTCAGCTGGCGGGCGGAGCTGGGCCTTGCCCGGCTGGACTCAGACGCGCTGCTGGGGGGATAGGCAGGCGAAATTCCCATGTTCTGAGAGCCAGGCTTGGGACTCTGTTAATCTAGATACTTTGAACCTTTCATTTTGTAGCTGCCTCAGTGGGGTTTGTGCAGAATTCTGTGGTCAGGGTGTGGGACGCCATGTTGGTACCGAGATTTTAGCGGCACCTCATTCTTATCCTGGGAGCCAGCGCCTGCAAACGGGACAGCGCTTCTCCGAAAGAAAAGCAGTGATTTTGCACAGTGCTGCCTGCATTGGGGGCCCTGCAACAGAAGCAGAGGAATCGCTGCCTCTGGGCCCCTTTAGCCCCTCTGCCTGCTGCCTGTGTGGAGGACGCTATCTTGGGTACGGTGGTCGCAGCTGGAACTAATTCTTAGCTTGGGAGCCAGAGCCCGCCCACAGGAGAGCGCTTTTCTATCACAAAACCAGTACTCGACGCAGTGTTGGATAAGGCTAGGCCCTGTTAGCAGAGGCCACCAGGGCACTAGCAGTGCTGTATTCTGAACTAGTTTGTTATCATCTGGGGTTGGACACAGTGGCACTTACTTTGTCAGATGGGAAGAGGGACCTCTACACCTGAAAACCTAACTGAATTATGAACTGGTCAGATACCTTTTGCTTTACATTTGAAGACAGCCTAGAGAAACATTTGCAATCCATCCTCTGGGTATCAATTCCAGCCTCTACTTACTCACATGGGACCCAAAAAGCAACAGACACTTGTGGCATACAAGAAATCACCCATGGCTTCAAAAGGCTCTCAAACAAAGCAACCAAGGAGTTTTCCAGATGAAGAAACTTTTATGAAAGCATCAGGAAGTGAATACAAATTGATTATATACAGGGCCCTTCTAGACTTTATACAAAATGCAGCAGAACAAAATCAAAAATTAAGCAAGTTGTTCGATCTGATGGAACAACAGTACTCTGAAAACCAACAGATCAAGAAGAAAATCAAAGACATAGAAACTTCCATGCAAAGCCAGGAAAACAGAATGGAACAAATGGAAAAAAGAATTTCTGACTTGGAAGACAGAGCTACTGATGCCAGTGTCTATGAGCAGAAATCAGAAAAAAGAAACAAGAAAAATGAAGAAACATTAAGAAGCATGTGGGACATTATTAAGGGGAACAACGTTCGATTAATTGGAGTCCCTGAACAGGGTGAGACATCTGAGAACACAGAGAGTATGGTTGCTGAGCTGCTGAAAGAAAACTTCCCAGAAATCATGAAGGAAGAGAATATAGACATCTCAGATGCATATCGCATGCCACCCAATATAGATCTCAAAAGAAAGACTCCAAGACATATTATAATCAAGCTTAACGAAATGAAACATAAGCACCAAGTCTTAAAGGCAGCAAGACTCAAGGCAAAGCTAACATTCAGAGGGAAACCCTGTAGGCTCTCGTCAGATTTCTCAGCAGAAACCATGCTGGCACGGAGACAGTGGGACGACACATTCAAAGTCTTGAAGGAGAAGAACTTCCAACCAACAATTATATATCCTGCAAAACTATTTTTCAAATACAAAAATGAAATTAAGACATTCCCAGATAAACAGAAACTCAGAGACTTTGTAAAAACAAACCCAAACTACAAGAAATACTGAAAGAAGTTCTTGGCTTTGGCTTAGAAGAACGAAACCACTAACTTTATATTTTAGAATGAAACACTACTCAATATTCATTTAGGGAAGGCTCCAAAGTAAATCACAGCTTTGATTTGGAAAGAAGCAATCCAGTGATCATCATGAAAACTATGGTGTCATCATAATAAAAGAGGGATGTACTACAGTCGTTATAGTCCTTCCAGATGGAGAGGAAGATGACAAGACTGGTAGTAATTAAAATTGGGTTTATAAATAGTTTATTAAGGGGGTTCATAGGGGCAGCTGTAAAGCACAACAAAGATGTATACCATTTCAAGAAATCTAACACACGAGTCTCAACAACTATAAAACCAGCTCTGAAAAAGGTGAAAAATCAACTCACAAAAAAGGGTGTCTCAGAACAGACTAATAAGAACAACAGAGAAAACATCAACAGAAAAATAAACATATCACAATGGCAGCAGTGAACACATACCTATCAATAATTACACTGAATGTGAATGGACTGAATGCTCCAGTAAAGAGACACCGAGTGTCATCTTGGATCAAAAGACACGACCCATCCATATGTTGTCTACAAGAAACTCACTTGAGACCTAAAGACAGGAACAAACTGAAAATTACAGGTTGGAAGAATATATATCAAGCTAACAATGAACAAAGAAGAGCAGGGGTGGCAATTGTAATCTCAGACAAAATCAACTTTAATGTCAAATCCACCATCGTGGACAAAGATGGACACTACTTACTGCTGAAAGGTTCAGTACACAAGCAAGATTTAACTATATTAAACATTTATGCACCTAATGTCAGAGCACCTAAATATGTCGGAGAAACACTGACTATGCTCAAAAGAGAGTTAGATGACTCCACCATAATAGTGGGAGACTTTAACACTCCACTCTCATTACTAGACAGATCATCTAGAAAAAAGCTCAGTAAAGATACAAAAGACTGCATTGACACAATTAACCAACTAAACCTAATTGATATATACAGAACTTTCCACCCATCAGCAGACAACTACACCTTCTTCTCCAGTGCACATGGAACATTCTCCAGAATTGACCACGTGATAGGCCATAATGCAATGCTGAACAAAATCCATACCACTGAATTATTGCAAAGCATCTTCTCAGATCATAAAGCCATCAAAGTTGAAATCAATAGCAGAAAAAACAGAGAAAGAAAGTGGAACTCTTGGAAACTGAACAACATCTTGCTCAAAAAAACATGGGTTATAGAGGAAATCAGGGATCAATTACAGAAATTCATGGATTCCAATGAGAACGAAAACACTTCCTACCAGAACCTATGGGATACAGCCAAAGCAGTGCTCAGAGGTCTGTTTATCTCCATAAATGCACACATCGGGAAGGAAGAAAGAAACCAAATCAAGGAACTAACTCTACAGCTTGAACAAATAAGAAAGAGAACAACAGAGGAATCCCTCAGGCACCAGAAGAAAGGAGATCATAAAGATTAGAGCAGAGCTAAATGAATTAGAGAATAGAAAAACAATTGAAAAAATTGAAAAGATCAAAAGCTGGTTTTTTGAAAAGATCAACAAAATTGATAAACCACTGGCTAAACTTACTAAAGAAAAGCAGGAAAGGAAACAAATAACCCAAATTAGAAATGAGAAGGGAGTTGTCACCACACATGCAAGAGAAATCAAAAACATCATAACAGAATACTATGACAGACTGTACTCTAACAAATTTGAAAACCTAGGGGAAATGGACCAATTCCTTGACTCATACCACCTACCCAAATTATCACAACATGAAGCAGAACAACTTAATAAACCCATCACAAAGGAAGAGATTGAAAAGGTCATCAAAACACTGCCAACTCAAAAAAGTCCGGGCCCAGATGGCTTCACGGCAGAATTCTACCAAGCATTTAGAGAAGAGTTATCCCCCATACTACTGAAACTATTTCACAGTATAGAAAGGGATGAAGTACTCCCAAACTCATTCTATGAAGCCAGCATAACCCTGATACCTAAGCCCGGGAAAGATCCAACAAAGACAGAGAATTACAGACCGATATCACTCATGAACTTAGATGCAAAAATCTTCAACAAAATTCTTGCCAACAGAATACAACAACATATCAGGAAAATAATCCATCATGACCAAGTGGGATTCATACCAGGGATGCAAGGCTGGTTCAACATCAGGAAAACAATTAATGTGATTAACCACATAAATAACACAAAAGACAAAGATCACCTGATTTTGTCCATTGATGCCGAAAAGGCATTTGATCAAGTCCAACACCCATTCATGCTAAAAACTCTTAGCAAAATGGGCATAGATGGCAAATTCCTCAACACAATAAGGGCCATTTATACAAAGCCAATCGCCCACATCATCCTGAATGGAAAGAGACGGAAAGACTTTCCCCTGAGATCAGGAACTAGACAAGGATGCCCACTGTCACCTCTCCTATTCAACACTGTGCTAGAAGTTCTAGCCAGAGGAATTAGACAAGATGAAGAAATAAAGGGCATCTGCATCGGCAAAGAGGAAGTTAAAATCTCCCTGTTCACAGATGATATGATTGTATATGCAGAGAACCCCAAGGAATCTATAAGGAAGTTACTCAAACTGATAGAAGAGTTCAGCAAAGTCTCAGGATACAAGATAAACATAAGTAAACCAGTAGGATTCCTTTAAACCAACAACGAGACTGTTAAGGAGGAAATTATCAAATTTATACCATTTGTGATAGCCCCTAAGAAGATAAAGTACCTAGGAATTCATCTAACCAGAGAAACAATAGACCTTTACAAAGAGAACTACAAGCCTTTACTACAAGAAACTAAGAGAGACTTAGATAAATGGAAAAACCTACCCTGCTGATGGATAAGAAGACTTAACATTGTGAAAATGTCTATTTTACACAAAGCAATTTATTTATATAATGCAATCCCAATACAAGTTCCAGCATCATTTTTTAATGAGATAGAGAAACAAATCACCAATTTTGTTTGGAAAGGGAAGAAGCCCCGGATAAGTAAAGTACTACTAAAGAAGAAGAACACACTGGGAGGCCTCTCATTACCCGACCTTAGAACATACTACACTGCCACAGTGGTCAAAACAGCCTGGTACTGGTACAAGAACAGACAGACTGATCAATGGAACAGAATTGAGACCCCAGAGATGACACCATCTGCCTATCAACAGTTGATATTCGACAAAGGCCCTAAGACATTAAACTGGGGTAAAAACAGTATCTTCAACAAATGGTGCTGGCAAAATTGGATATCCATCTGCAAGAAACTGAAACAAGATCCATATCTTACACTTTATACAAAAACCAACTCCAACTGGATAAAAGACCTAAATATCAAACCTAAAACGATAAAGCTCATCCAAGAAAAGGTAGGAACAACAATGGAAGTTTTAATACACAATTAGGACAGACTCCAAAATCTGTCAAAGAAACCACAATCAACAGAAGAGAAAGTAGATAAATGGGAACTATTAAGAATCAAACACTTTTGCTCATCCAAAGACTTTATTAATAGAATTAAAAGAACACCCACAGAGTGGGAAAAAATATTTGGCAACTCTATGTCAGATCGACGCCTGATCTCCATAATCTATCAGATACTACAAAATATCAATAAGAAGAGATAAACCATCCAATTAAGCGATGGGCAAAGGAGATGGACAGATACTTCACTAAAGAGGAGATCCAGGCAGCCAAAAAACACATGCGGACATGTTCACGATCTTTAGCTATTAAAGAAATTCACATCAAGACAACAATGAGATACCATCTCACCCCAACAAGATTGGCCATGATCCAGAAAACACAAAACAACAAATGCTGGAGAGGCTGTGGAGAAAGTGGAACCCTCCTACACTGTTGGTGGGGTTGCAAAATGGTCCAGCCTCTTTGGAAGGCAATCTGGCGCTTCCTGAAAAAAATGGATATTGATATACCATTTGACCCAGTAATTCCACTACTTAGAATATATCCTAAGATTCAAGGCCTTTCACACCAATGGACACATGCACCAGAATGTTTATCGCGGCACAGTCCACAATAGCAAAAAGGTGGAATCAACCCAGATGCCCAACAATAGAAGAATGGATAGGTAAACTGTGGTACATATACTCAATGGAGCACTACGCAATGATAAAGAGTAACGATGATTCCAGGAAACATCTCCTAACCTGGTTTCAACTGGAAGACATTATGTTGAGTGAGAGTAGTCAGCAACAAAAGGACAAATACTGTATGAGACCTCTACGATAAGATCTCAACAACAGACTTGTGTATAGAAGAAAAGACTCTTTGACAGCTGCAATGGAGGGGAGGGAGGGAGGGAGGGCAAGGGAGGGAGGGTTTAGTTTAGGTAGTTACTAGAAATCTAGTTGGGAGAAAGCGGTGACAGCACACATTAGGAACAAGAACAACATTAAGTGGACTTCAGCATAACTTGAGTAGTCCTTCCATCTTAACTCAATACTGCAAGGATAGAGTAGCTGGGGCGGGGGGCGGGGGACCATGCTCTTAGGCGAATTCCAGGCCAAGTGGCACAACTAGCGTTTTGCTAAGAGAGCTCTCTGCACCCCACATTGGTGAGTGGCGTCTGGGGTCTTAACAGCTGCCAAGCTGCCATCCGAGGACACAGCAGATGGTCCCAACTCAGCAGGAACGGATGCTCACCGTGGGCCAAAATGGCATGCGGTAAAGACAACTGAGAAGACAGAGAGACCCACAAGAGTGGGTGCCTACATCGACCTGGGACCGGAAGAACCGGATGGTGCCCAGCCACCAGCAGTGATAGCCATGACGGAGCTCACAGAGAGGAGCCTCACTGGCAACACAAGAATAAAAAGAGGTGCATCATGAGATCTCCACTAAAAGACCTCAACTGATGGTCCAGCGGTTTTCAGGTTCCTCTGAGTGCATGGCCCCCGGCCCTGATGCTGCCCATTCCTATAAATTATAACAAAGGTCCACTCTTTGGACAGGAATGGAATGGACTTGGCAATGCAGAGTAACCATATGTTGGAAGCACTTTATGGTTCTATACATCTATAGGATATCATCTTGCTGACCTCTGGCTGGAGGAAGGGGAGTGGACGGAGAGGAGGGGAAAGGAGACTGTTGGGAGGATGAGACATGTATGGAGCAGAGAGGAATAGTGTGCAGTCACCGGACAGGGAGAGCAGTGGAAGCTGCATATAGGGGGGCATGTAAATTTACATGTGAATGTACATTTTTACTCAGTTATGTTAAATAAAAAAAAAAAGAAAATGACAGGAATATGTAAATATATAGAGCTCAGTGGCTATTAGAGGTTGACAGGGGCAGGAGTGGGGAAGGAAGAAATCATTGTCTGGAAAGTAGTGAGTTTTTGTCTACGGTGATCGGAAAACTGACATCAACTAAGGGCAATAATTATACAAGCTGATTAATATACATGATATCACTAAGTGGTGTACCAGAAAAAGGGCAAAATATAAAATACAATGTTATATATGATCCTATAGCAATAAAAGCAAAAACAAGGGCAGCTACTGATACTACTCAGACATTAGTACAACCAAGAAACTCATAGCATTAGTTAGTTCCCTCGGCTCAATGACTTAGTGTCCTGGTTTCGTGGGACAATCCAGTCAACTGGCCTAATACGTTTTTCGAGTTTCTGTGCTTACCTCCTAGTAGGGTGAGTAGTGGTTGGTCTTAAAAGCTTCCAACAGTCATCCAATGTGCAATTAATTGGCCTCTACTGACCCAGTGCAGCAGTAAGGAATCCAGGAATCAGAGAAGGAAATGAACTGCAGATCTAATTGCCTCTATGAACAACTTCCTCCTTTGCCATGAGATAAAGGATTTAATAGATGGATCTTGATCAAAAGATTTGGAAATGTCAAACAAACCACAATCAACAGAAGAGAAAATAGATCAATGGGAACTACTAAGAATCAAACACTTTTGCTCATCCAAAGACTTTATTAATAGAATTAAAAGGCCACCTACAGAATGGGAAAAAATATCTGGCAACTCTATGTCAGACCAACACCTGATCTCCATAATCTATAAGATACTACAAAATATCAATAAGAAGAAGATAAATCATCCAATTAAGCAATGGGCAAAGGAGATGGACAGACATTTCTCTAAAGAGGAGATCCAGGCAGCTAAAAAACACACGCGGTCATGTTGACGATCTTTAGTTATTAAAGAAATTCAAATCAAGATGACAATGAGATACCATCTCACCACAACAAGGTTGGCCATGATCCAAAAAACACAAAACAACAAATGCTGGAGAGGCTGTGGAGAAAGTGGAACTCTCCTACCCTGTTGGTGGGGTTGCAAAATGGTCCAGCCTCTTTGGAAAGCAATCTGGCACTTCCTTAAAAAAATGGATACAGATATACCATTTGACCCAGTAATTCCACTACTTGGAATATATCCTACAGAATCAAGGCCTTTCACACCAACAGACAGATGCACAAGAATGGTTATCGCAGCACAGTCCACAACAGCAAAAAGATGGAATCAACCCAGATGCCCAACAACAGAAGAATGGATAGGTAAACTATGGTACATATACTCAGTGGAGCACTACGCAATGATAAAGAATAATGATGATTCCAAGAAACATCTCATAACCTGGTTTCAACTGGAAGACATTATGTTGAGTGAAAGTAGTCAGTGACAAAACGACAAATATTGGATATGACCCCTATGATAAGATCTCAAAAACAGACTTATATATAAAAGAAAAGACTTTGACAGCTGCAAGGGAGAAAAGGGAGGGAGGGCGAGGGGGCAGGGTTTAGATTAGACAGTTGGTAGAAATCTGGTTGGGTGAAATTGGTGATAGCACACATTAGAAAGAACAACAATATTAAGTGGACTTCAGCATAACTTGAATACTCCTTCCATCTTAACGCAATATTGCAAGGACAGAGTAGCTGGGGCAGGGGGCAGGAGACCATGCTCTTAGGCAAAATCAAAGCCAATTGGCACAACTAGCGTTTTGCTAAGAGGGCTCTCTGCACCCCACTTCGGTGAGTGGCGTCTGGGGTCTTAAAAACTGCCAAGATACATCTATAGGATATCATCCTGCTGACCTCTGGCTGGAGGAAGGAGAGTCGGTGGAGAGGAGCAGAAAGGAGGCTGTTGGGAGGATAAGACATGTATGGAGCAGAGAGGAATAGTGTGTTGTCACCGGACAGGGAGAACAGTGGAAGCTGCATATAGGTGGGCATGTAAATTTATACGGGAATGTACATTTTCACTCAGTCATAATAAAAAAAAGGAAAGAAGATTTGGAAAAACATAGGATAGATTTTTAAGATGCTATGGAATCTAGGCTTATTGGATCCTTCAATACTAAAGGAACCCCTGAATTTATTACCCTGCCTTAATTTTTAAACTTCGAACCAAAAGTATTCCCAGAAATAATCTTTAAATCAAAGAACAGTTTACTTCAAACAGTAAAAACTGCTTACCTTGAAAACTGCACTCTTTTAATGTGAAGTAATTTGTGTAGAGACAGTGAGAATGATGGCTAAATGTGAAGAATCCTGCCAACGTCACTGAATTGGTTACACAGAAAAAATGAGGACTGTGAGAATTTTCTGCTGTGTATTTATTTTCACACATGAAAATATTTAAATTCTTCTGCTTAAATGGAAACAATCAAGAAAGAGAAAAGTCAATGCACAGAATGCATATGTAAAATGCTGCAGCTGCTATGGAAAACAGCTTGGCAGTTCCTCAAAAACTTAAACATAGTTATCATAACCAAACCAAACCCTTTGATGTCAAGTTCACTCTGACTCATAGTAGCCCCATGTATTACAGAATAGAACTGCTCTGTAGAGTTTCCATGGCTGTAATATTTATGGGGCCAATCACTCAGATTTTCTTCTACAATGCCACTGGGTGGGTTCTAACCACCAACCTCTAGGTTAATAGTCAAATGAAAACTGTCCACATCACCCAGAGCCTTCAGAGTCACGAGACAACCCAACAATATCACTCTTAGACATATACCCAAGAGAAACGAATATATATTTCCACACAAAAAATTGTACCCCAATGTTCACAAAAGCATTACTCATGGGGGAGGGGTGTATGTGTGTGAACTACACAAGATGGCAGAGAAATAGTCACTCACATTATCTTCCCCACAACTAACGCACTGCACAATGAATAAAAACAAGCACTGGCTGACATCTCAGCTCCAGGGAGCAGTTGAAGGATTAGAGTTGAGGTAAACCCTGTAAAAGAGGCAATTAGAAGCAGGGTCAGCAGAAAAACTGGGAGTTAATGGGGCTACAGGCATCCAGAGAACTTGGTTCCTTATGGCCATTTTTAGACATGGACAGGAAACACTCTGAACAAAGAACACATGATGTGAGCTAAAGTGATGTAAGTGTAGTATGATTGAGGTTGCAAACTGTCTATGGGAATTCATAACCCATTCACTTGGGAAGGGGCACAGGGAAGGCAAGGCACTGTGAGTGAGTGGTATTAAATATAACTGAGACCAGAGACATGCAAACATTAGAACCCAGAGTCACAAAAGAACTACAGAACCCATACATAAGCGAGGGTAAGAAAAAGACACGAAACAACCAACACAGCAGGAAACCAGTTCCCTATGCAATAGTAAGTACCATGGGAGAGCATGCTCGGGGTTGCCTGTGAGGGAAAGACATAAAAGTACTTACCATCCTCACCTTGGGAAAGCTGAGTCCCACTGCTTCCAATTACAGCCCACAGAAAAGCCACATGCATGTGCAATTGGTCATATAGGGAAAGCTGTAGCCCAGTCTTACAAAGGGAAGTAAAGGAATCTACTAAAGACAGAAGGATTCTCACATAGCAGTAGAGTCAGCCACCTTTGGAAGAATCAGCCCGAGTAAGCACCCAAATACTTAAAACTTTCAAAAATACCTAAAAGCTGTGGAGATAAACTAGAACCCTCCAGTAACAGAAATAAAGCCTCAGACAGAACTGCTGACTTAGCAATCAAGGAACCAAAGGGTCAGAATGCCCTCTAGAGGAACTTAGGAAAAGATGATGTTGTTTAAGTGTGGTTGAGTTGGTTCCAACTCATAGCATAGGGAACGATAGTGGAGATAAAGCTAAGAAAAGCAAGTCTTTGAAACACAGAAAACTCCAAATTCTAGAATATAACAATAAGATATTAAAATATACCATATTCTATGAAAAATAATAAAACATACAAGATTACAGAAGAAGATATCCCAATCAAAAGAAAAACATGAAGCAGAATAGTCCTCTTAATGAGGCCAAGATAACAGAAAAACAGAAGACTTCCAGATAATAGCGCTAAACATGCTTTAAGAAAGCAAACAACACAGAGAAAACTAGTGAAGATCAGAAAACACAAGGAGATACAAAATTAGACTTTCAATAAATAGACTGAAAACATTAAAAAAAAAACAAAAACAAATACTGACACTGAAGAATTAGAAAATGCAAGGGAAATATTCAATAACAGATTCTAGGAGAAGACACATTAAGTACACCAGGAGACAGAGTAACTGAACTTATTAAATCTCAAAGAAACAACAGACAAGTACAAAAACAGCAAATGAAGCTAAATGGAAATGTGAGATTCAATTAAGAAATCTAACATTAAAATTTTGGAATTCCAGAGCACTATGATAATAATACAGGCATGAAAAGAATTTTTCAAGAAATAATCACAGAGCACTTTCCAGAACTGAATAAAGAATCAAGTTTGCAAATACCAGAAGCTACAGGACATACTGTAATAGAATTCTTGACAACCAAAGACAAGGAGAGAATTCTGAAAGCAGCATGAGAAAATTGCAGTTCATCATAGTAATTACTGCAGATTTCTCCTCAGAAACCCTGGAGGCAAGAAGACAATGAAGTACCACGTAAAATACTGAAGGAAAACAATTACCAATCAAGAATTCTTTATATAGCAAAGCTGTCATTAAAAAATGAGGGGGAAATCAAAGACATTCTCAAATAAGCATAAGCTCTGAAAATTTGCCACTACCAGATCAGCTATGCAAGTATTATTATTTAAGGGACTTCTTCGAATGGACAGGAAAACATACTCAAATCTATACATGGGAAAAAGTATCAGAGAAATTTCCAATAAAAAATATAATACCATGGGCAAATATAAGAACCAATTATATGATATTTTCAAAGAATAAACTCAATAGTTCCACAAGCAATATAACATCAAGTAAATTTACATAGGAAATAAGTATATATTAAACCTTTTGGATTTATGTTGTACAATAACACCAGTGGACAATCACCAACAGAAAAAGAGGCAGGAGCAAAACAGAGTTTTAGTATGTTGATGTTATATGTTACTTGATGTTTATATGTTATCTGGTTTTGCAATTGCAAGGTATGTAATGTGGTATTTGTGGCAACTACTAAGAAAACACAGAAAAAGAAGAATGTAAAAAGGCTCTTTACAGAAAATTAGCTAAACACACAAAATAACCTAAACATAAGAATAAAAAGACAAAGAAGATATGTTGTTGCTAGGTGCCATGAAGTTGATCCCCATCCATAGCAACCCTACATACAACAGAACAAAACAATGTCCTGGCCTGTACCATCTTCATAATCGTTGTTACATCTGAACCCACCGCTTCAGCCACTGTGTGAAATAATACACTCAAAAATCAATCAGCAAATTCAACAAAGTAGATATTTCATTTTCAGTAATAACCTTAGAACACATGATGTGAGCTAAAGTGATGTAAGTGTAGTATGATTGAGGTTGCAAAATAGTCTAAACTTCCCAAGCAGAAGGAGCAAGTGACAGGATAATTAAAAAAAAAAAACATGATCCATTGTTTTGCTGCCTACAAGAAATACACCTTTAGACATAAAGACACAAGCAGGATGAAATTGTAAGAATGGACAAGATATTCCATTCAATCAATAATCAAAAGACAGCAGGGATGGCTATATGGATAACAGATAAAGCAGACTTTAAATCAATATCTAATTTATTACAAGAGATAAAGAAGGATATCACATAATAATGAAACGGTCATTTCAGTAAGAAGACAATTATAAATTATAAAATATATACACACCTAACATCAAGGCTCCAAAATAATACGAAACAAACACCGACTAATAGGAAAGGAGAAACAGTTAACTCCATAACAACAGCTAAGGACTTCAACACACCACTTTCAGTTATAGACAGAACATCTAAAAAGATTAGTAAGGACACTGAGGACTTAAAAGAAAACCATACACCAATTAGACCTATGGACACATACAGAACACTCCACCCATCATCAGAACAGTACACATTTTTCTCCACTGCACATGGAGCATTTTCCAAAGTTCTTCACATGCTAGACCACATAACAAGTCTCAACAGATTTCAAAAGACTGACGTCATACAAAGCATATGACCATAATAGTATGAAGCTAGGTATGAGTAGGAACATTAAGGAAAAAATAATAATTACATGGAAATTAAAGAGCACACTACTAAAATCAAAAGTGAAATTATAAGATAAAAACAAATGAAAAGAAAATACCAGTATATCAAAATCTTTGGGACATAGCGAAAGCAGAGCTCAGACACAGTCATAGTAATGAATCCCTATACTGAAAAAGAAAAAAAGGATCCAAAATCAGTAACTTATACCAGCAACTTGAACAAAATAGAAAAGGAAGAGCAAAAGAAGACCAAAGTTACCAGAAGAAAGGAAATAAGGATCAGAGCAGAAAAGCAATATAAAGAAATCAACAAAATTAGAAGTTAGTTCTTTAAAAGGATCAGTAAAATATACAAACCACTAGCTAGACTGATGAAAGAAAAAAAAAATGAGAAGAGGTAAATAACCACAGCAGCATTATTGGTAATAGCCAAAAAATAGAAAACAACTCAAATGTCTATCAGCTAATGAACACATAAACAAAATGTATTTACCTGTTTTACTCATTTTAGTTTATATCTCCAGTGGAATATTTATTCAGCCATAAACAGACATGACATACTATTACAACAGAGATGAACGCTGAAAACATTATGCTAAGTGAAATAAGCCAGACATAAACGGACAAATATTATATGATTCCACTTCTATAAAATACTCAGAATAGGCAAACATACAGAGACAGTAAGCAGGTTAATAGTTGCCTAGGGCTTGGAAACCCTGGTGGCATACTGGTCAAGTGCTATGTCTGCAACCAAAAGGTCAGCAGTTTAAATCTACCAGGCGCTCCTTGGAAACACTATAGGACAGTCCTTCTCTGTCCTATAGGGTCACTATGAATCAGAATCGACTTGACAGCAATGAGTTTTTTGGTTTTGAGGGCTGAGGGGAAGATAGGAATAAGGAATGACTTGTAATGGGTATAGGTTTCTTTAAGGAGTGAAAGAAATGTTCTGGAATCGGATAGTGGGGATGGTTACAGAACTTTGGAAGTATACTATGATCCAGTAATCCTAGTGCTCAGAATACATCCTACAGAGTCAAGGGCAGTCACCTGAACAGATGTATGCACATGAATGTTTACTGCAGCACAGTCCACAATAGCAAAAAGACGGAATCAACCCAGAGGCCCAACAACAGATGAACAGATAAACAAACTACGGTACATACACTTAATGGAACACTATGCAATGATAAAGAATAATTGATAATTTTAGGAAGCATCTCATAACCTCACATCATGCTGAGTGAAATCAGTCAGCAGCACAAAGACAAATATTGCACGAGACCTCTACTATAAGGACTTAAAAATAGACTCATGTATAGAAGAAAAGACTCTTAGCTGCAAGCGAGGGGAGGGAGGGAGAGGGCTTGTCATAGATTAGATAGTTGACAGAAATTTGGCTGTGTGAAAGCAGTGACAGCACACATTAGAAAGAAGTTCAACTTAATTAGACTTCAACAATTGGCACAACTAGCCTATTGCTAAGAGAGTCTTCTAAACCCCATACTAGTGAGTGGCATCTGGGGTCTTAAAAGCTAGCAAGCTGCCATCTGAGGTACACCAAATGGTCCCAACTCAGCAGGAACAGATCATCATGAAGAAAAACAAAAGAATGAGGGAAAAAGAGACCAGGAGACAGGAACCATGTGAACAGGTGACTGTTATCAACATGTGACCAGATGATCCAGATGGTGCCAGGCTACCACCAGGGACAGCCGTGATGGGGCTCGCAAGTTGAGTCTCAGTGGCAACACGAGAATAAATAGGGGTGCACCCTGCAAACTCAACTAAAAGACTGCAATTGATGGTCCGAAGGCCTTGGGGTTCCCCTGGGAGCATGGCCCCTGTTCATAAATGATGCTGCCCCTGTTCATAAATCATTACTGAGGTCAACTCCCCAGACAGGAATGGATTAGACTTGGCCACACAGAATTACCGTATCATGTGTGCACTTTATGGTTCTATGCATCTGTAGGATGTCGTCCTACTGGCCTCTTACTAGAGGGGAGTGGAGAGGGTAGAGAAGAGGGGACAGGACATTGTTAAGAGGATATGACATGGATAGAACAGAAAGGAGGAGTATGCTGAAACCATACAAGGAGAGCAGTAGGAGCTGCACATAGGCAGGCATGCAAATTTAAACTGGATTGTACACTTTCACTCAATCACAACAAATAAATACAATATAAAACAGAAAAAGAAATCAAAGACAAGAGGGAAAAAGAGCCCAGGAGACAGAAGGATCCACGTCAATGGGTGATTGTATCAACATGTGACCAGAAGAACCAGATGGTGCCCAGCCACTACCAAACACAGCCATGATGGGGCACACAATGTTGAGTCCCAGCGGCATCACGAGAAAGAGGGGTGTTCCTCAAGAACTCCATTAAAAGCCCGCAATTGATGGTCCAGAGGCCTGGGTTTCCCCTGGGAGAATGGCCCCTAGACCTTCTGCTGCCCCTTACCAGAAAACATTACTGAGGTCAACTCTTCAGACAGGAATGGACTTGACTTGGGATCACAATGTGACCATATGGTGTGTGTACTTTACGGGTCTATGCATCTGTAAGAAGCTGTCCTACTAGAAGGAAGAGGAAAGGGTAGACAGGAGGGAAGAGAAAACTGTTAAGAGGATATGACATATATAGAATGAAAAGGAGGAGTGTGGTGTCACCAGGCAAGGAAAGAGGACAGAGCTGCAGATAGGCAGGCACACAAATTTAATTTCAATTTTATACTTTCACTTAATCGCAATAAAGAAAGAAAACAAAAAATAAAAAGAACTTTGGAAGTACACTAAAAACCACTAAATTAAAGGGTGAAATTTTTGTTATGTAAATTATACAGTGAAACCTGTAAGACCTGGAACTCTACGTGACTGCCATGTTTTTCCAGATCTCAAAAGTATTCTGCCTTTGACAGGGTGCAGTCTTACCACTTTTCTACCACCCTGTATTAGTGGAAAACATTTTTTAGTTTTCCTACTCTTACAGGTTTCTGCCTTACACAGGTTATGGATTTCAAAGGTTTTACTCTATCGCAATAAAAAATTGTATGAGAAAAAACAGGATAATATTTACAACTGAAAAAATTCAAAAATCAATATAAGCAGGTTGTTATAAATATGGAGATGAAGGCACCAAAACAACTGAAATGACTAACTATGATGAGTAGAATCAGAGTTAAGAAGGGCAGGGCAGGGCAGGGCAGAGCAGGGCAGGGCAGGGCAGGGCAGGGCAGGGCAGGGCAGGGCAGGGCAGGGCAGGGCAGGGCAGGGCAGGGCAGAGCTCTGCTGTTTTTTCATTCAACCTTACAGAACAATTTGATTTTTAATCTATATACGCGTATTACTTTAATAAAATTTAAATTGCTTTAAATGGAACGCGCTTATTTACAAAGTAATTATTTATTAAGTACCTATTAATGTGCCATACACTGTGTAAATCTGAGCAAGTTACTTTAGCTCATGTCTGTTTCTTTATCAAAGAAAGGAAATCATAGCAGTACTTACCTCATCAAGTTGTTGAGAGCATTGAGAGAGAACATATACAAAGCATACAGCACAATGTCTGGCACATGACAAAAAGCACTCAAAAATGAGCAATTTTTATAAAGGATACAAGGACAGAGTCATACCATCATTGCTGTCAAGTTGATTCTGACTCACAGTAGCCCTAAAGGTCAGAGTAGGACTGACCTATAGTTTCCAAGGAGCGCCTGGTGGATTCGAACTGTCAATCTTTTGGTTAGCAGATGTAGCACTTAACCACTACGCCACCAGTTTCCAAGATGCTTATACATGTAAACAAATAAGTACAACAGTCATTATACCACCCACTGCCGTTGAGTTGGGTCTGACCCATGGCAACCCTAGAAGTCAGAGTAGAACTGCCCCATAGTGTTTCCAAGGAGCACCTAGAGGATTTGAACTGCCAACCTCTTGGTTAGCACAAATAGCACATAACCCACTACACCACCACGGTTTCCACAACAGTCATTATAGGTACCACGAAATGCACAGGGAGCAGTAAAGGTTAAAATGAGTGTAAGTTAAATAGGCCTGAAGGTTGAAGAAGTCATAAAGGACATAACTCTTGAACTCAGTCTCAGGTAAGTAGGAGTTTACCCAGAAGATGTACAAAAATGTTTTGGCTCTCCCTCTGCTTAGGGGATCTGTGTGCTCAAGGGCACAGAAGCTTCAAACAGCTTGGTATATCTAAAGAACTATAATAAGTTCAGTAAGCCTAGAATAATCACTCTCCAGATAAGGTCTCCAGATCAGCAGAATCAACATCATCTGCAAACACATTAAAAACACAAATTATCAGGTCCACCCCATGTATACTGAATCAGAAACAACAGGGCTGAGATTCAGCAATCTGTGTTATAAAAAAACTCACTTGGTAATTCTGAGGCATAGCTGAAGTTTGAGAACCACTGGCCTTAGGAATGGGAAGGAAGGGAAAAAAGGGGAGTCCCCAGAGAATACAGGGAATGGGGTCAAGTGAAGAAGTAGAGACTATGGAATATCTATTATGCCATACAAAGGAATTTATCTTTAGCATAGGCATGATATAACCAGTTTTGAAGTTTAGAACAATAACTCTGGCAGCAGCTTGAAGAGTCTGGAAGGATTTAAGAATAGCACGGTTCATAGATCAGTTGAGTAGCAATAATCCAAATGAAAATGATGACCCTGAACTAAAGTAGGGGCAGGAAGAATAAAGAAAAAGGGATTGATTTGAGTAGTATTTAAGAAGCTGTGGCAGTCAGGATTGTCAACTTGGCTACTCCATGTTTGGCTGCTGTATTAAATGGCAGGGTGGGACCCGTGGTGGCTTCCTGCCCCTCAGCTCTCTTCTCTGCCTTCCATTACCTACTGCCAGTCTGCTGACATAGCCAGCAGCTCCTACTCTCTTCTGGCATCTGGTTCCTAGACTTGAACTAGCCGCTGTCAGATTCATCAACCCTTACAGCTGGTGCTTGAGTCTTCTTCCCTGACCTGCCGAGAGTTTGCCAGTCTCTGCAGCTCCGTCTTTCTGCCAGCTTGGGATCTGCGGACCTACACAACCGGTGACCTAGAACTCGTCTCTGACCTGCTGACCTTGGGTTCACCAGCTCCCATGGTCACGTAAGGCTTGTGCCAGGACTTGGGACATTCAGCTTCTGCGATTATGTGAGCTGTTTCCTATATCTATCTATCTATATATCTTTCCTTGTAGTTTATATATATATAAATCTTTCCTTGTACATACACGTGTTACTGGTTTTGCTTCCCTAGAAAATCCAGCCTAAGACAGAAGCATAACAGACAAGACTTGGTAGCTGACTGGATCTAGAGGGTGAGAGAGGAAGACGGCAGCGCCATGAAGAATACTAGAACAAAAAGAATAATTGAAGATGCAATGGGGAGGTATAAGATAAAAATGAATCTGAGTGACATTTTCAGAAGAAAGTAAAAAGATTTGAAAGTCAATTGAGCATGGGGTATGAAAAAGAGGGAATTATGAATGATCCTAGGTTTCTAACTTACGAGACTCCCCAAGACAGGAAAATAAAAGAAAAGGCATTGGAATGAGAGAAAAAGATTCAGTTTGGGATTTGAGAATATTCAGGTGAAAGTACCTATGTGAGCCTAATAAAGACTGTGGCAGAATCCATAGCACTACAGTGATAGTATGCAGGTGGTACTAAAAGCTCTACTAATGCCTATTGTTTTATAGTCAAAGCTTCAGACTTCTATTACCTGGTAGGTACAGTAAAAATAACAATGCAAGAGAAGGACAACAGGTGATAGACAACAGCGTAATGCAGTATTAGTATCCAGAAGAGAATGTCTTCAAATGCTTTCCTAGATCATATTCACAAAAAAAATATCACCTCGTTTCTGACCACTTCCTGATCCTGATTGGTCCAGTCACACCAAACCAGTTCCCAAAGTAGTTTTTGCCTTTTGACACCTGCATGTCATTGCACACACTGCTCCCCCTGACAGGAGTGTCCTTCTCTCTGTTCTTAAGCAGTTAAGTCCTATTTATCCTTTTAAATTTCTCTCTAGCATGACTACTTCTCCTTGACCCTGCAACTGATTTTTATTTCTTACTTAGTTGACTAAGCCCCTAGACAATGAGCTGTATGAAGGTAATGGCTCATTTGAGTTTATAGCCAAAGCCAAGCTCAGCACCTAGTACACAGCACACTGGCTAGTCTTAGGTCTTTTTGGTACTTACCATCTTAGCCTGAAGATCAAGCAGTCTTCTCACACGAAATGGTTTGACTAGAAAAGGTAACGAAAACGAATACCATGCATTTGGTTCAGAATAAAAATCAACTTGTTACACCCAAGTCACCATGTAGTTCATTTAGCTTCTTCTTACAACAAATCAAGAATATAAATGCCCATTCAGTTAAGCCATTAAGCAGATGCTCTTAGAAGTACTAAAAAGCAATTTTCAGAAAACAATTCCTGATATGTAATGAATACTAATAGTCAACTTTATGAAGGCTAATACAAATGCTAATTCCACAGCATGACTATAATACAGCTGGAATGAAAACACTCACCATTCTCTTTTCTGGTAAGTAAATACAGTAAATGGCAGGCATAAGGGCACTGTTAAAATATAAAAATTTAAAAAGAGAAATGACAATACATTTTGAACAGAATAGCAACACATTTTCCTCAAATGTCAATTTTATACTGATCGAGCAAAAAGGCTTTCAGGAATTGTCTGAATAACAGTTTTAGAACGCTTCTCTTCTTACTACTACAGAGTGGTGATTAAAAAACTGGTATCTCATCTTTTAGTAGTTTTAAAAAATATAAAAACACTACAGACAATTGGAAAAAGGGAAAAACAATTGTACATAATTCATCTACCTAACAAAATTTCATGTTCCTTCCATTATTAGTCTATATTTATTAAAAAGATAGAAACTTAAATTTTTTACCTTAATTTTCTACTTAAAAGCTTTTCCATGTTATTTAGTCTTTAAATTATCATTTTCAATGATGATCAATATTCTAATGAGTGGATTTACCATAACTCAATTAATCTTTTAGCCCCCAGTTTAGCAAACAGCACACACTCAATAAATGTGTCTATTAAATTACTGAGTGATCCATTCCCCTGCACCCTTTCATTTTGAGTTCCATTTGCTGAAGTCTTACTCTAGGTCAAAACCAAAACCAAACTCACTGCCACTGAGCCAATTCTGACTCATAGCAACGCTATAGAACAGAGTAGAACTGCCAAGGAGCACTTGGTGGATTTGAACCACTGAATTTTTGGTTAGGAGATATAGCACTTAACCACTATGCCACCAAGGTTTCCTACTCTAGATCAGGGGTTGGCAAATTCTTCATCTAGGATTCTAGATCTAGGGCTTGCCAATTTTTGTAAATCTATACCTGCCTTCTCAGTACAACAGGACAGTAATTGCAACAAAGAGAGTATGGTCCGCAAAGTCTAAAATATTAAGTCCGATTCTTTATAGAAAAAGTTTGCTGACACCTGTTCTAGAAGAGAATATCTTCATGACCATAGATAGTAATTTTTTTCTTTCATAAAGGAAACAAATAATACCCACAAAATACAACATTAAAAACCCAATAAATTGGAGTTCATTAAATTAAGATCATTTGTTTATCAAACAAGGAAGCAATACGTTATAGCAGAGATATGTAAACTACAACCTGTGGGCATCATTCAGCCAACCACTTTTTGTAAATAGTTTTATAGGAATAAACTTACTGCTGT
The DNA here is from genome assembly GCA_028571685.1 of Heterohyrax brucei. Taxonomy (NCBI): domain Eukaryota; kingdom Metazoa; phylum Chordata; class Mammalia; order Hyracoidea; family Procaviidae; genus Heterohyrax; species Heterohyrax brucei. The sequence continues at coordinate 136,662,027 of CM053166.1, read as the reverse complement.
TGAGTTGATTCCGACTCATAGCAACCCTACAGGTCAGAGTAGAAACTGCCCCATACAGTTTCCAAGGAGCATCTGGTGGATTTGAACCATTAACCACTTAACCACTACACCACCCGGTTTCCTACAGGAACAAAGTCACACACATTTGCACTATAACAGCAGAGTTGAGTCAGTTGTCAGAGACAGTAGTCCCTCAAGCCTAAAATATTTAAAACTGGTCCTTTCCAAAAAAGTCTGCCAAGCCTGATCTAGAAGACAGGAAATTTAGAAAGTCAGTTATCTAATGGGACTAGAGAAAGCAAAGACTGTTTAAACAAATTTGTGCTTTGTTTAGTCATGTCTCTAAGCTTTTAAAGTCTCTAGTATTCTACATCTTCTCAGCTGTACTTGGAAATAGGTTCAGAAAGACTCTTGCCATACTTTTAAGAAGCATGAATTTTGATAGAGGATTTTTTTTATGTATGGAAGAACACATTTTATGACCAAATCTGCCATGTTATTGCTGTTGTTAACTGCCATCAAGTTGCCCCCAACTCACAGTGACCCCATGTGTCACAGAGTAGAAGTGCTTCATAGGTCTTTCATAACTGTTGTCTTTATGGAAGCAAATCACCAGACCTTTCTTCTGCAGCATCGCTGGACGGGTTCAAACCACCAGTCTTTTGGTTAGTAGATGAGCACAAACCACTTGTACCATCCAGGCCAAGTCAGCCATATTGTACACAAAATACAGTAAAAAACTCATTGCCCCTCACCCCTAGGGTATGAACTATTAACAACACTAATCTATCATGCTGACTATGAAATGAGTATCATACAATCACTTGCCCCAGGCTCCACCATTACAGGAAAGCCAATATTCTCCTTCAATCACATCTAGAAAGGAAAAACTGACGTGCATTGCACACCTTACAATTGCCTCCCTGGAAAATATTTAACCACCACAACTGAGTCACTAAAAAAGTGAGGCTCCCACCAAACTGTATGAAAATGACTTTTTTGAAACATTGCTTTTAAAAGTTAGACGCCTTATTTCTTGATTTAGGTGACATTTACATTAATGTGTTCAGTCTGTGAAAATTAATCAAGCTGATCATTTATGATACAGGTAATTTTCTGTATGTGCATTTTACATCAATAAATACTATTTTAAAATAGATTCAAAATAGTCTCTTTCTCTCCTACCACACTGAACAAGAAACTCTAGTCAGCTTCATAAAACATACTCAAGTAGATTGCAATTCATGACAAAACATTTATGAATAGTCCATATCATTCATTCATGAGACAAAATATTTATTAAGCAGTGAATAAACAGACAGAAAGTCCTGCCCTCAAGAAGTTTACATTCTATGTGCTATGAATCATGCTACCAAGTGTTATGGATTGAATTTTGTCACCTCTAAAGATAGTTCAAGTCCTAACTCCCATACTTATGAACATGACTGTTTGGAAATAAGGTCACTGATATGTTATTAGGATAACGTAAGGTCACACTGAAGTGGCATGGGTCCTAGTCCCACCTGAGTAGTGTCTAATAAAAGAGAACAGACACAGACATACAAAAAAGGAAGAATAACCATATGACAACTGAAGCAGACGCAGCTGCAAATCAAGGAATGCCAAAGATTGCCGGGAACACCAGATGCTAGGAGAGAGCCATAAAACAGTTACTCTCTCAGAATTCTCAGAAGATATCAATGTGGCCAACACTCTGATTTGGAATTCTAGCTTCCAGAACTGTGAGACCATAAACTTCTATTCTTTAAAGCCACCTGCCAAGCCAAGTGCCGTCGAGTCGGATCCGACTCATGGCGACCCTACTACTTTTTAGTATTTTGTTACAGCAGCCTTAGGAAACTGAGACACCAAGAACTTGGATTATAAAAGACTACATCCTTGCCTGGAAAAATTGAGTCTATTGAGCTATTACAATAAAAAGGAAACCACGCCTTCTTGTTTTGATTCTTTATCAAGTATGCTTAAACTCAGCACTCATTTTTATTGCAATTTGGTCCATTTATCAGCAGAAACAATAGGAGATTGAGAGAGATATTAAAAGTAAGGGACAGTCAACCACATACTTTCTATCATTTGAGCACTCCTGTATACCACAAGGAAAGCCAGAGAAACGAACCATTCTCACTGTTGATACCTCAGAGTCACTACTCTGTCACCTTTGTATGGAAAAGGAATTCAAGGGGCAGAGTCAAGATGGCAGACTAAGCACACATCTCCTTATATCCCTCCGGAAACCAAGATCTGAATTGATAATCAAACAGAGCCTTCTGATCACCTAATCAGCCTCAGGACACGCACAGGGCTGTTAATTTGGACTTCATACCATTGAGCGAAATACCTCCTCTCTTTCACTGACTCCCGCTCCTGGCTAGCCCTGGCTCTCACGGACTGAAGGTAAACGCACCATTTTGACTTTTGTTTCCTCTGTCTTGGCCAGCGGGGGGAGCTCGGTCTTGCCTAGCGGCTAGACCGCTAGGGGGGATAGGCAGGCAAAATTCCCATATTTTGAGAGCCAGGCTTAGGACTCTGTTCATCTAGCCACTTTGGCCTGTCTTTTTATTACTGCCACAGCGGGGTTTGTACAGAATTTCAGTCAGTGTGCGGCAAGCCATGTTGGGTACAGAGATTTTAGCAGGACCTAATTCTTAGCCTGGGAGCCAGTACCTGGCAAACAGGACAGCGCTTCTCTGACAGAAAAGCAGTAATTTACCAAAGGCCACCTACGTTGGGGGCCCTGCAACAGAAGCAGAGGAATCACAACCTCTCGGCACCTTTAGCCCCTCTATCTGCTGCCTGTGTGGAGGGCGCCATCTAGGATACAGTGGCTGCAGCTGGACCTATTTCTTAGCTTGGGAGTCAGAGCCTGCCCACAGGAGAGCACTTTTCTACCAGCAAAGCCGTACTTTACACAGTGTCGCCTAAGGCTGGGCCCTGTCAGCAGAAGCCAATAGGGCAGTAGCACTGCTGTATTCTGAACTAGTTTGCATCATCTGGGGTTGGATATAGAGGTGCTTACTTTGCCAGTTGGGAAGAGGGACCTCTACACCTGAAAACCTGACTGATTTGGGAAGTGGTCAGATACCCTTTGCTTTACATTTTAAGACAGCCTAGAGAAACATCTGCAGTCCATCCTCCCAGTATCTCTTCCAGCCTCTACTTACTCACGTGGGATCCAAAAAGCAACAGACACTTGTGGCATACAAGAAATCACCCATGGCTTCAGAAGGCTCCCAAACAAAGCAACCAACGAGTTTCCCAGATGAAGAAACTTTTATGAAAGCATCAGAAAGTGAATACAAAATGATTATATACAGAGCCCTTTTAGAACTTATACAAAATGCAGCAGAACAAAAGGAGAAATTAAGCAAGCTGTTTGATCTGATGGAACACCAGTACTCTGAAATCCAACAGACCAAGAACAAAATCCACAAAACAACAAATGCTGGAGAGGCTGTGGAGAAAGTGGAACCCTCCTACACTGTTGGTGGGGTTGCAAAATGGTCCAGCCTCTTTGGAAGGCAATCTGGCGCTTCCTGAAAAAAATGGATATCGATACACCATTTGACCCAGTAATTCCACTACTTGGAATATATCCTACAGATTCAAGGCCTTTCACACCAATGGACACATGCACCAGAATGTTTACCGCAGCACAGTCCACGATAGCAAAAAGATGGAATCAACCCAGATGCCCAACAATAGAAGAATGGATAAGTAAACTATGGTACATATACTCAGTGGAGCACTACGCAATGATAAAGAATAAGGATGATTCCAGGAAACATCTCCTAACCTGGTTTCAACTGGAAGACATTATGTTGAGTGAAAGTAGTCAGTGACAAAGGGACAAATACTGTATGAGACCTCTACGATAAGACCTCAAAAACAGACTTGTGATAGAAAAAAAGACTCTTTGACAGCTGCAAGGGAGGGGAGGGAGGGAGGGAGGGAGGGAAGGTTTAGTTTAGATAGTTACTAGAAATGTAGTTGGGAGAAAGCGGTGATAGCACACATTAGAAACAAGAACAACATTAAGTGGACTTCAGCATAACTTGAGTACTCCTTCCATCTTGACTCAATACTGCAAGGATAGAGTAGCTGGGGCAGGGGGCGGGGGACCATGCTCTCAGGCGAAATCCAGGCCAATTGGCACAAGTAGCATTTTGCTAAGAGAGCTCTCTGCATCCCACATTGGTGAGTGGCGTCTGGGGTCTTAAAAGCTGCTAAGCTGCCATCCAAGGACACAGCAAATGGTCCCAACTCAGCAGGAACGGATGCTCACCGAGGACCAAAATGACATGCGGTAAAGACAACCGAGAAGACAGAGACCCACAAGAGTGGGTGCCTACATCAACTTGGGACCGGAAGAACCGGATGGTGCCCGGCCACCACCAGTGATAGCCACGATGGAGCTCACAGAGAGGAGTCTCACTGGCAACACAAGAATAAAAAGGGGTGCATCATGAGATCTCCACCAAAAGACCTCAATTGATGGTCCAGCGGTTTTGGGGTTCCTCTGAGAGCATGGCCCCTGGCCCTGATGTTGCCCTTTCCCATAAATTATAACAAAGGTCCACTCTTTGGACAGGAATGGTTTGGACTTGGCAATGCAGAGTGACCATATATTGGAAGCACTTTGTGGTTCTATACATCTACAGGATATCATCTTGCTGACCTCTGGCTGGAGGAAGGGGAGTGGACGGAGAGGAGGGGAAAGGAGGCTGTTGGGAGGATGAGACATGTATGGAGCAGAGAGGAATAGTGTGCAGTTACCAGACAGGGAGAGCAGTGGAAGCTGCATATAGGTGGGCATGTAAATTTATACGTGAATGTACGTTTTCACTCAGTTATGTTAAATAAAAAAAAAAAAAAAAGAACAAAATCAAAGACATAGAAACTTCCATGCAAAGCCAAGAAAACGGAATGGAACAAATGGAAAAAATAATTTCTGACTTGGAAGACAGAGCTACTGACACCAGCGTCTATGAGTAGAAATCAGAAAAAAGAAACAAGAAAAATGGAAAAGGAATTCCTTTGAGACTTAGTCCACCTAACTTCACCACCTATATGCTACAAATCCACTACTAACCTCCTAGTAACTTACCAAAATTTACTGAGCACTTTGGTATGACTCAGTCTTCTTCTCAAACACTAACCCCAGTATCATACCAGAAGACTTCAATGTACATGTCAACCAATCACTTTGCCCTTACAGTTCAATGACCTTCTCAATTCCAATGACTTGACTACCACTGAAAGAAATATTGCATATTGGGTATCTTCCAACTCAGTGGCATTTGGCTGCCTATCTTGAATGACCCTGCCTACTTTGGGGCTGATTCAGCTAGTTTTTAAATATTGTACCTAGCTGTTTAAACACACTTCTAAGCTGGCATGAAAGTAAAAATCCAGAAAAGAAAGTGAAAGAAGAACACTGAATGTTGAACAAGCTTTCTCCCCAAGATTTTGTCAGAATTCAGTCTATTGAGCTATTACAAGAAAAAGGAAGCCACACCTTCTTGTTTCCATTCTTTATAAAGTCAAAATCTTGGGCAGAAAGCTTGGACTTCTACTTTTAATGGTTGCCAAAGGACACAGGGATAGGGCAGGCAGTAGACGAAGTTTAGGACTCAGCAAAGATAGAATTAATGCAGGTGATCTATCACAAAACTGGAAGCACCAAGAGATACACCCTAAGTGTAGGAGTGTAAAATAAAAGCAAGCCCCAGTATGCTGAAGAGGACATCAAGTAAACTCGCCACTCGTCATATTGGGGTTGGGTGAAAGGAAAATAAAGCCTTTCCCAAGAATTTGTAACCACGAGCCAGCCCTATGTAGGTCTACAGTTTGAATTTACACTAGTGATATAGACTGAAAAAACTCAAACGGTGAATTTAGAATGGTCCCAGCTTAGTTGTACCTCCCGGGCTTGTGGGAGAAGTAAACACAGATCCCCTCTGGAGGAAGACTGACTATACGAGAATTTTCAAGATTCAAACATTCTCAGGGATAAAGTTCCAAGGAGAACAAGTACTTTACAGTCAAAAATCACAAAACAAAGAAAAAGAAGCATCATGAGTAAGAACCATCAGAAGCAGATCTCAAAGAAATCAGATCACTGCTCTGAACCCTGGTCTACTACACAAATCATACTATGGTCATTTGTACACATCCTGAAATCTTAAATTAACTCCAATGCCACAACTTCCTAACATTCCAGCTACTAGTCCCATCACACTTGATGAATGTTATCAGGATACTTCAAACCTCAACTGCCTGTTCGCCCAATCCGCCCTCTTCTGCGTTAACTTCCTTCCCTTTTCACTCTAGACTCCATGCTCTATAAGCTAAATCATCCGCTATCTCCTTGAACTACCATGGAGAAGTCACTCACCCTTGCATATTAGTGACATCAGAAATTCATGCTCTTACCTCTCTGGACCTTCAAAATTTCTGTATCTCTAATCAGTTCCCATTTCCCTTAGCACCTATTTCAAAATTGGCACTTTCATCAAATATAATATTCTATCTTCCTCTTCCTCATTATCAGTAGAAGACTTTGTTTCCTACTTGAGTAAAAAATTGAAAAAACAAACAAACAAAAAAACCACAGTGCAGGAATTCCCTTAGCTTTGTCCCCTACGAATCCATTCTTTTTTCCTAACATCAAGAGATCTCTCTCTCTCGAAGACTATACCTGTAACTTTAACCTTTATCCTAGTCTTATTTTCATATTCTCCTACATTAGCCCATAGAAACCTGTGGATACAATAATAGGATTTTTTTCTCTCAAGAAACCCTGATGGTATAGTGGTTGAATGTTACAACTGCTAACTGAAAGGTCAGCAGTTCAAATCCACCAGAATCTCCTTGAAACTCTATGGGGCAGTTCTACCTTGTTCTCTAGAGATGCTATGACTTGGAATCGACTCACCGGCAAGGGGGTTAGTTTTTGTTACGTCTCACCCACACTTAAAGATCTTTGAGACTTGGCCTCTTAGTAGCAGGTCACCTTAGCAAAGGGCTAAGTTTTCTATGCCTCCTTTTATCTCATCTCTAAACTAGGAATGATATCATTTTCCAGGAATCCCAGCTATAGTTATATGACCTCAGATGAATCTGACTTCTCTGTTCCTCAAATTCTTCATCTGTAAAATAGGGACATTAGTAATGTGTAAGGAGCCCTGTGATGCAATGGTTAAGCACCTGGCTGCTAAGCGAAGGGTTGGCAGTTCAAACCCACCCAATGACTCATCAGGAGAAAGACTTGGTGATCTGTTTCTGTAAAAATTATAGCCAAGAAAACTCTATAGGGCAGTTCTACTGTCACATGGAGTCACTATGAGTCAGAATCCACTAGATGGCACAGAATAACAATAAAATAGTGTGTATATTTTAAGACGTCATGAGGATTAAAAACCCACTATTGTGTAGTCCATTCCAACTTACAGCAACCTTTAAGACAGGGTAGAACTGTCCCATAGGGTTTCCAAGGATATAAATTCGTATGGAAGCAGACACCCATAATTTTCTCTTACATAACAGCTGGTGAGCTCAACCTGCCAGTGTTTCAAGTTAGCAGCCCAGCACTTCACTGCTGTGCTACCAGGGCTCTCGTGTCATGAGGATTAAATTGGTTAAAACTACATTTTACCAGGTGTATAGCTTACACTTACAGCACATTTTAGTTTAGACTAGTTATATTTCTAGTGCTCAGTAGCCACACGTAGCTAGTGGCTACCAAACTGGACAGCACAGGTATAGAAGATGCTAAAAGCCCCAAAGCAAAACCTGTCACCAGTGACTCAATTCCCATTCATATGGACCCTTTAGGACAGAGTAGAACTTCCCAATAGGGTTTCTAAGAAACAGCTGGTAGATTTGAACTGTCGACCTTTTGGTTAGCCCCCACAACTCTTAATTACTGTGCCACCAATAAATTTTTATTTTTTTTTAGAATAAAGAATTTTCAAACTCTCAGGACTGGAAACAATAAAAAACATGGCTTGTATATTCTAACACATTTATTTTTTACATTGTAACATCTCTGAAAACAGGACTTAATCCCATAATCCATATAACAATGGTTTAAATGGTAGCATTTTTTTTCTTAATGATTTAAAAGATAATGGTGTAGCTTATAACTGACAGCATCTTAAGAGTTGATGATATACTGTATATAGCAAACCCACTGCCATTGATTCCAACTCACAGTAACCCTACAGGACAGAATAGAATTGCCCCAGAGGGTTTTCAAGGCTATAAACTGACAACCTTTCAGTTGGCAGCCAAGAGCCTTAACCAACGCACCACAAAGGCTCCTTATAAAGCACTTAGTGCCCAGCACATAAGCTTCACATAAATTAGCTATTGTATTTTATTCATATTTGTATTCCCAACACTATTTCAGCGTCTGACATAGCATGAAGTTAATAAATGTGCATTGAGTGAATTTCTATATGATGCCTTGTTACCTCCAACTTTATTTACATATATCAGAATGTATTATATTCCTTCAGAAACTAACTCCTTCTCATAAATTTCTTCTGTCAAAGTATACCATCATCGAAACTGACACTGAATTAAAACCTCATATCTTCAACTCTTGCCTCTTTCTCAAGCCCAGTGTAGACACCAGGTCACGTGAATTCCTCCCCCACAATTTCACCTAAAATTTGCACTTTCATATTCATTCTCACTGCCACCCCCTTAATCTAGGACAGTAATTCTCATACATTTTGGCCTTAGGATCATTTATACTCTTAAACATTAGAAGACTTCAATAAGCATTTGCATACTGGGAGGCCTCTTACTACTCAACTTTAGAACCTGTTAACACTGCCACAGTTGTGAAAACAGCCTGGTACCGGTACAAAAGGAGACATATAGATAAGTGGAACAGAGCTGAGACCCCAGAGATGCCACCATCCTCCTATGAACAGCTGATATTCGACAAAGGCCCTAAGATTTTAAACTGGGGTAAAAACAGTCTCTTTAACAAATGGTGCTGGCAAAATTGGATATCCATCTGCAAAAAATTGAAACAAGATCCATATCTCATACCTTATACAAAAACCAACTCAAAATGCATAAAAGACCTAAATAGCAAATCTAAAATGATAAAGCTCATTGAAGAAAAAATACGATCAACAATGGAAGTTTTAATACACAATGTACACCGACTTCAAAATCTATCAAACAAAGCACATTCAACAGAAGAGAAAAAAGATAAATGGAAACTACTAAGAATCAAACACTTTTGTTCATCTAGAGACTTTGTCAAAAGAATTAAAAGACTACCTACAGAATGGGAAAAAATATTTGGCAACAACAGCTGAGACCGATGTGTATTCTCCATGATCTACTAAGGTACTACAAAACATCAAAAAGAAAAGGATTAATAAATACAATTAAGCAATGGGTGATGGAGAATATCCAGGAGGATATTCAGGTGGCCAAAAGACACACGTGGAATTGCTAACGATCATCAGCTATTAAAGAAATTCAAATCAAAACTACAATGAGATACCATCTCACCCCAACAAGGTTGGCCATGATCCGAAAAATGCTAGAGAAGCTGAGGAGAAATTGGAACTCTCCTACACTGTTGGTGGGATTCCAAAATGGTGTAACCTCTTTGGAAAGTAATCTGGTGCACCCTTAAAAAACCTGGATAGAGATACACCATTTGACCCAGTAATTCCACTGCTCAGAATACATCCTACAGAATCAAGGCCATTCACATCAACAGATACATGCACATGAATGTTTATAGCAGCATAGTCCACGATAGGAAAAAGATGGAATCAACCTAGATGCCCAACAACAGAAGAATGGATAGGTAAACGATGGTATATATACTCAATGGGACACTATGCAATGATAAGGAACAACAATGATTTCAGGAAACATCTTATAACCTGGTTTCAACTGGACGACATTATGTTGAGTGAAACCAGTTAGCAACAAAAGGACAAATGTTGTATGAGACCTCAACAATAAGAAGTTAAAATCTGACTCATGCATAGAAATAAAGACTCTCTGATGGCTGCAAGGGTGGTAATGGTGGGAGGGTGACAGGAGGAAGGGTTTAGTTGTTAGAAATTTGGGAATAGGTGGAGTAAAGGTGGCAGACTAAGCACACATCTTCCTAAATCCCTCTGGAAACCAAGACGTGAACTGATAATTAAATGGAGTCTTCTGGTCACCTACTGAGCCCTAGGACATAGCATAGGGCTGTTAATTTGGACTTCATACAACTGAACGGAAAACCTCCTCTATTTAGCTTACTCCTGCTCCTGACTAGTCCTTGCTTTCACAAACAGAAGGTAACTCACCGTTTTGACATTTTTTATTCCCCTCTGTCTTAGCCGGACAGAGGAGCTGGGTCTTGACAAGCAGCTAGTCTCAGACACACTGCTCATGGGACCGGTGGGTGAAACTGCCATATTTTGGGGGCCCCACTTGGGACTTGTTGCGTCTGGCCACTTTGACGTCTTTTTCTGCCTCTGTGATGGTGCACCTTGTATGGAGACACTGGGTGGCGAGCTTGTGCAGGACACCACCTTGGTTACGGAGGCCTAGGCATGGCAGACAGCGTGTGCCAGCAGGAGAGTGCTTTTCTGGCAGAAAAGCAGTAGTTTACACAGTATCGCCTACAGCTGGAGCCCAGCCAGAGACTGTGAACTCTGTACATTTCAGGACCTCTGGCCTCTCTTTCCACCTCTGCTGTGATGCAGTTTGTATGGCGGTGCTGGGATGAGAGCTTGTGTGGGATACCACCTTGAGTACGGAAGTCTCGGTGAGAACTAATTCCTAGGCTCGGAGTCAGCGCTTGCCCGCAGGAGAACGCTTTGCTGGCAGAAATGCAATATTTTACAAAATGTCCCCTACGGCTGTGGCCTGTCAGCAGAGGCCAACAGGGCAGTAGCTTTGCTGCATTTTGAACTAGTTCATAACATCTGGGGTTGCATATAGAGGTGCCTACTGTGCCAGTTGGGAAGAGGGCCCTGTACACCTCAAAACCTGACTGACCTAGGAAGTGGTCAGATATCTTTCACTTTTCATTTTAAGATGACCAAAAGAAACAACTGTTGTCCATCCTCCTAGCATCTTTCCTAGCCATTACTGACTCACATGATGCCAAAAAGCAACAAACGTTGAAGGAAGCAGTAACGAGAAAATCACCCATGGCTTCAGAAGGCCCCCAAATGAAACAACCAAAGGGCATTCCAGACGAAGAACATTTTCTGAAATTATCGGAAGGTGAACACAAAAGGATTATATAAAGAGGACTCCTAGATCTTATACAAAATGCAGCAGAGGAAAATGAAAAATGAAGCAAGCCAATTGGCACAACTAGCGTTTTTCTAAAGACATCTCTCTGCACCCCACATTGTTGAGTTGCATCTGGGGTCTTAAAAGCTGCCAAGCTGCCATCTGAGGGTACAGCAAATGGTCCCAACTCAGCAGGAGCAGATGATCACTGAGGTCCATAACGACATGGGAGAAAGAGAACCCAGGCGACAGAGAGACCCACGAGAGTGGATGTCTACATCGAATCGTGACCAGAAGAAACGGAGGGTGCCCAGCCACCACCTGTGATAGCCACGATCGAGCTCACAATGTTGAGTCTCACTGTCAACACAAGAATAAACAGGGGTGCACCCTGAGATCTCCACTAAAAGACCACAATTCATAGTCCAGGGGTCTATAGGATGTCGTCCTGTTGACCTCATACTGGAGGAAGGGGAGTGGGTGGAGAAGAGGGGATAGGAGACTGTTCGGAGAATAGGACATGCATGGAGCAGAGAGGAAGAGTGTGCTGTCACTGGGCAGGGAGAGCAGTGGGAGCTTCATATAGGTGAACATGCAAATTTATATGGGAATGTACATTTTCATTCAATCATAAAAAAAAAAGAAACTTAGATCATGTAAGAAGTAACAAGAAAGTCAAAGTTGCTGGTGCATTGCAATTGGAGAGGAAAGCCACAGACGAAGTCAGAATGGCAGAGAAGCAGCAGATCATTTCCAGAATTTGGAAGGTGTTACAGATTTTTGTTTCATTTGGGTGCAGTATAAGTTTCTTAGGGGCTGCTGGTTCGAGTAAATACAGAGATACAGAATGGAGACAGGAGAACCGATTAAGAGACTGTTGTATTGTTAAATCTTGGAGCATGAGACTTAAACAAATTCACAGGTTGTCAGCTTCTGAATATATTTTGAAGGAAAACCAACAAGATTTTGGGTTGAACTGATTGTGAGGTGAGAGAGAAAAGCAGCAAGGGTGACTGTTTAATACTGAACTGAATATATGAGTTGTTTAGTATTGGCTTAGTAATGGTGATGTCAGTTACTGAAACTGGGGAGACTGTGAGGTAAATAGATTTGCAGGGAAAATTTCAGAGTTCTCTCTTAGCCTTCTTGAATACAGACCCAAAGAGAGATGCCAAGTAGGCAGTTAATTATACAAGTCTGGGACTCAGAAAAGAGGCCCATGCCCAAGATAACTATTGGAGAATATCAACATTTTTAAACAATCGAGCTAAACCAGATGAGTAAGAAGACAATCTTGTGAAGAAAGTACAGAAAGTTGGAACCTTGGGGTGTTTAGAGGTCTGAAAGATTATCCAAAAAACAGAAACTGAGGTGAATGGACAACCGATATATGTACAAGTGCATAACTGTTAATATCATTATTGTCACTTTTGTATGATCTTGGCTTATCTTTTTATTCTCAACTCAGACTACTTTTTCTCATGTGCTCTAAGTTCCAGTCATACAGAGTTCATTCCAGTTGTCCCAAGGACTGCACTGTCTTCTTTGTACTTTCAAAGAGCTGCTTCTTCCTGTGCCAACACTTATGCCACCTCTGTCCCTCTGTTTGACTAAGCCAACATCTGTTCCTCCTTGTGGTCTGATCCCAAGCAACTACTCATCAAGAATACTTTCAGTGTCCCCTTACTCTGGGACCCAGTTCTCCATACCTCTCATAGTGCACATTTGGCTTCTCTGGCTTTATAAGAAAACTTATCAAGGAGTATTGTAATTATTCATTTACACGTGTCTGTACCCTCCAGGAGACCATGAGTTATTTGAGGACCGGTTCTGTACATTATCCTTTGTGATGTCTGCATTGCCCACTGCAGTGTGTGGCATATAGAAAACAACTAACGAGTACTGCTGAATGAATAAATGTTTACTGGAAAAGTAAAAAAAAGAAAATAATAACATTTGAAAGGATAGAGTAGCAGGCACAGGGGTCTGGGGACTGTGTTGTGAGAGGACATGGAGGTCAATTGGCATAATCTTTTGCTAAGAGAGTCTTCTGCACCCCATACTGCTGAGAGGCATCTGGGATCTTAAAAGCTAGCAAGCCACCATCTGAGGAACACCAAATAGGCCTAACCCACCTGGAACAGATGACAACTGAGAACCTCAAAGACATGAGGAAAAATGAGCTCAGGAGACAGAAGGACCCACATGAATGGGAGACTACACTAGCATGAGACCAGAAGAACCAGATAGTGCCCGGCCACCACCAAAGGCAACCATGATGGGAGACACAATGTAGAGTCCCTGATGTAGCACGAGAAGAGGAGGTGTACAGCTGAAAAACTCTACTAAACGACTAGAATTGATAGTCCAACAGCCTGGAGGATCCTCGGGAACTTGGCCCCTGGACTTGCTGCTAGCCCTGATCTGAAACCAGTACTGAGGTCAACTCTTCAGACAAAGAATGGACTGGATTCGGGGGCCACAAGTGTGTGCATGTGGTGTGTGTACTTCATGGTTTTACATATTTATAGGAGGCCATTCTACTGGTTTCTTTCTAGATTGGAGAGGAGAGGATGGAGAGGAGGGGACAGATGTTCATTAAGAGGATACTAGAAAGTAAAGAGTGAAAAGGAGTATGCTGTCCCAGGGTGAGGAGAGCAGGTAGGAGCTGCAGGCAAAACTGACTTTGATTGTATACTTTCACTTAATCATAATAAAAAGGAAGAAAATAATAAACCCATTATATGCTGTTTTAGTCTCCTAGGACTGCCATAACAAAATACTACAAAGCAAGTGACTAAAGAAAAGATTATTTTCTCATAGTTCTAAGCTAGAAGATTAAATCATTATTTAGAAGGGATTGCTTGTTATGAAGTCCTAACTTAAATTGAAAATATCTTTAAAGAAAGACCCTTATTTCCCAAATAAGGTCACATTCACAGGTCCAGGGTTTAGGACTTCAATGTAATTTTGTTGAGGGGGACATGAGTCAATCCATAAGACATGAGAACATAAATGACATATTTTAAGAAAAATTACTCTATTTTACAACCCCCCTAAAAATTATGAGAAGAGTCATGCTGATTTACATTTCTATAAATCTCTAAAATATTTCCAGCTTCACAGAAAACAAAAATCCAGCCTCACAGAGATATGTAGTTGGAAAAGGCAAGAGTATTTCAATAGTCTTTCTCAGAAAATTGCGGATATATTTGTCTTTGACACAATACCAAAACTCGACAAGTGGTAGTTTCCAAAGGGTTAGCCACAATGTGGAATCTGAAACCTTATTGATGAACAGCTTGTATTCTATTCTAATAAAATTCACTGATGTATCTTGCTCTTTCAGTAGATCTTTTACCCATATGTGGTTCTGTAACTCATGCTTGGTCATTTGGAAAATATTGGTTCACTGAGTTACGCAAATCTTCCAAATGTTGATGTTTCATTATAAACTATCTACAAACAACATTCACGAACATTACCATCAATCTCATCACAAGTCTTAATCAGAAAGGTGTCAAGTCTCACAGATATAAATTTGCCAAACTTCTAATTTTTACTTGAAAGCTCAATTTTTATCACTGGTAGCAAACATTGCTGGTTATTTTCTTTAAAATGAAAGGTTTACTTTGTTCATTTTCATGTAAATGTCGGCTAAATACCAAAGTCTGAATAACCACAATGCATATATCAGTCATTCCTTCAAGTAAAAATGGTGTTCCATAAAGCAATCACCAAGTTTAGCTCACAACTCAATCACACATGCATTTTCCCTAAGGACAACTACAGTACTTTACTACACAGAAGTACTTTCTTTGTACTTTCCATTTCAACACACAAAATATTAAGAATATGTTTCAAGGGTTGAGGTTTATAAAATCAGCAAATTGTTACAGCAGGGACCACTACAATGACCACTAATAATTTAGTATTACTGTTGTGATTTGTGTTAAAAAGTGCCAGCAACTTTATCCACAAATGTCAACACAGTAAAAATAGCAAACTGCATCTTGGAACTGTTATGAAAATAAGTTTGATGTCTCAGACCTCCTGAAAGGGTCTCTGGGAGCCCCAGGGGTCCACAGACCATACTTTGAAAATCAGTTGCAGGCTTCATCATGTTATACTTGGATTATCACGTTAGTCTCCTAATTAGTCTTCCTAACTCTAGCCTCTCTCCTAATTCATACAACTTCCTACAGTGCTGCTTTTATTCTCAAATTTTTCAATGATTTTCCTAGCCAAGCGAGCCAAGTGCCGTCGAGTTGGATTAGGGAATAAAAAATAAAGTTCAAATTTCTTAGCTTAATATTACCACCCACCACTGCCTGACATCTACTGCAATCCAAGTCAGGATAGTCTATTTAAGGTCTCCTGAAAAACAATTTATATATTTCATTCTTGCAACCTTACTTGAAATACTTCTGTCATATTGAACATCATTTTCTCTCCTCATCAAATTCCAAATCCTATTCAGCCTCCAGGAAACCCTGGTGATGTAGTGATTATGTGCTGCATCTGCTAACCAAAAGGTCAGCAGTTCGAATCCACAAGATGTTCTTCAGAAACTCTTATTAGGGCAGTTCTATTGTGTCCTATAGGGTTGCTAGGAGTCAGAATCGATTCAACCTTCAAGACCAAGTACAATGCCCACACTTTGACGCTTTTTCTAATAAGCAATCTGATTTACAGCGCTTTCTTCCCTTTCCAGAAATATCAAGCATTTGCTATCTTTGAATTATTTAAGTCTTGAATTGTTTCATTTTATGTGCTTCCCTTAATCCCCCAAACTAGATTATACATTCTTGGAGCACAGAAACCTTGTGCTAAGCTTTCAGTCTATTAAGGGCTTAGCACAATGCAACAAACATAAAAACATTTCTTCTGAAAAATAAAATCAACAAATAAATTCTCTTCCCAAAAGCAGGAAGAATTCAGTTAAGATAAGTGATTCACATGGTCAAGACACTATTGATGGTCCTTAAAAGTGTTCCAGGTGGACAGTAGATTGATTTCTTAGAGAGATTAATATTTCTAATGGGAATAATCATGCTATTTAATCAGAATCAATCCACTGGCATCTCATGAAAAGCAATCCTCTCTTCATTAATTTTGATGAGGTTTTCTGCAAAGCTAATCATGAATATGTAGAATAAGTGACCCAAAGGATTCTGCTGAAGTGTTTAAAAGTGAAAAAGATTGCAATCACTACTCTAGATCAGCAAAGAGACTCCATTTTGGTGTCAACTCTATCTGGAACATTTTACTTCCTTGAAAGAAGATATAATGCAAACATGGTACAAATTTTACATGTGTTACATCAGAGAGATGCGTACAAGAGTGTTTGTTACGTTATTCTTTGTATTTGCTATATTATTAATATGTTTTAATTGTGTGGCATGTGAAATGCACATAGTGCAACAATAATGCACTATGTACTATTTGATCTATATATGATGCTGTCCAATTTTTACTTACCAATGCATCATCTTGCAATGAAGCAAAAAAGAAGCCATAGAGAGAGTTAACTTGGTCTTTTTCATCAATGAAGTTAAACATTGCTACCAGCCAACGGAAGAAAAGTATCTATTGAGGTACAAAAAGGTTTATATTAGAGAAATGTAACTGGCACGGAAGAGCCTAATTCCCACCTCACGGCTATTTAAATCACTTAAGTTTTGAAAGCTTATAGCATGAAGCAGAATAATATTTAACTCTCAGTAAAAAAATAAAAAATCGTTTGGAAAGATTCCTTGCATCAGGCTTTATTGTTCCAAAACTATAGGCTTTGTACAAAAGACCACTGCCGTTATTCCATAAATGGCTCTTTCCTGCCAGCCCTTAAGTGGCTCTGAAGGACTTATCATCAAAGTGCTTAAAAAGATTACCTTGGTACTACCAGAACACTGGCCAACACAAAGCCAAGAAACAGCCTTAACCACAGACTCTCCTGATATGACAGTTGCCGGAATCAAACACTTCAATATCCGAGTGTTTATGGCATTCCCTAAAAAACAAAGTATAAATTAAACTACATTTTAGTTCCTCGTTTGTTCTCTGGATGTAAAAACCTCAGTTTATATTGATGAAAACAAAAAACAGTGTGTAACATTCAATATATTTTATCATCATTATGGAACATTTTTCAACACACTAAAAATCACCTTTAATTTCTGATACCAACTACAAAGCACATTATTTGGCCCTTATAGTTCAACTTAAAAAGTGGAGGGGGATGAGTAGGTATTTTTGGAGGTGATTAAAAATGTTCTACAACTAGCTAGCGGTTATAGTTACACAACTTTGGGAATACAGTAGTAAAAACCAATGAACTGAACAATTTAGAATGCTGAATTTTTACATGTGAACTACAGCTCAAATAAGAGGCTATCACTGGGAAATTTCAAAACAAATTTTTGTTATTGGTTTTCAATGTCACAACGGACTGATTCATTTAAAGCTACAGACAGACCTTATATGAGTTGCTACATTTAAGAAAAATATTTGTGTCTTTTATCACCCAAAAAGGGAATGCAGGTGCTAGAATGGAGCGGGTATCCTTGAAATTTGCTAGTAATAATATCATTCTATACTAACCTAACCTTTCCATCTTGCTCTCTAGCCTCATGGTATTCTCTCTTCTGGTAGTAAATGTGATCTTGCAGAGAGTAGCTTTGTATACACCCAGTATCAACTTCTGTTTATTAAGGTGTCAAGAATTAAAATACATTTCACTAACTTCTACCTCATCAATCTGCAGAAAAGAAGCAGTGATGGCTACACTGGAATCAAAAGAGCAAAAACATCTGTCTCCTATTCTTGTGGTTTTTCTTTTTCTTTTCCATTCCCATCTCCTAACCTTTCTAAAGTTTAAAGCAGTCTCACAACTAACACTTTACAGATGTACCAAATTCAAAGTGGGAATTTCATACTGACTCTATTCTTACTTCCAAGTGAGTTTTTAATTAATTTCTAAAGACTGCAAAGTCTCTTGGCACCTAATCATGACGGCGTTCTAGCATACCTGCCTCCAAATAGGCATTTCAACTTACCAAGCAGCTATAAACAAAGATCTAATATTGCCAGTGGATATTATAGAAGTAACAAAAAAGGTGAAAAGCAATTTAGGAGGCCACATTTGACCTAAGCAAATGCTAACTTAACAGAAAAACGAAAAGTCAGACTAGAAAGCCAGGGATTATTTTTTAAATTGCTATATACAAGTTTCCAGTGCATGATGCATGTATTTTGAAACACCTCATGACCTGGCAGACATGAATACTACTAGCTGTTAATTTCTGAACTATCAAAAACAAAATTCCAAAGTAGAAAACACCTATATACTCTATACATATTTTTAAGGGCAGTGGGGAGTGACAGAATTGATCTTGATGGACACTGATCAGTTAAACATAGATTCCTAGAAAGGTATTAGACCAACCAACATGAAACACCTTCCTGAACAAAAGTCAATTTTACTTGGTCAACTCAGACTTTCTAAGAAAACCAAAAAACTAAGCAGAGAAAAGCAGAGAAATAAAATACCTGAGAGTCATAAGTTAGTAATGCTGTGTTGCTGCTTTAAAACATGCACACATGCAAATATGATGACAGGGTAGACACAAAGGCACCTAGGATGCAAGGACCAGGAAATACTTAGTATATAAAGCATCTAGCTTTGATACTTGCCTTAATTTTTTAAAACAAGTAGAAAAACTGGTAATAGTGTAATGCAGTATAATACTAGAATGGAGATTAGGAGACCAGAGTTCCACTTCCAACTCTCACATTAAAGAAGTCTCTTTACCACTCAGTTTCCTCATCTTTAAACTGAGGATGTTAAGGGTCTAAAATACCTTGCAAATCTGAATTTGGTTAAGAGGCTAAAAGGTTCTTTTCAAGTAAAAAGAATACTAATGAGGCGTTATTCATTTCTGAGAACCCCTCCCAACTTCTCCCCACTCCCCCATGCTCCCATAAACCTAGAACAGGCAAGAAAGCACTTGCACAAAAGAAAAAGCATTTTGACTGACAACAGTCTATCCATTTATTTGTAAAGACACATGACAACTGGTCATTTTTAGAATATGCACACAGAGACTTGGGCTCATAAGGTAGTTTGAACATCATTTTATAATCCTATCAAGTTGGTTTTAGGAAGAGAACAGTAAAAAGACAGAACTGCAACTGATTACAATGAACAAGCTAATTTAAAGTCTGAGAGGCAATACTAAAAGAAAACTAATGACAAATATATCCCCTCTACATACCAAATTTGCCACTGAGTGCCACATTTAAGAGAATGTCAATTTCTGATGAAGCTAAACCATTCGTCCAAGCCACATTTTCCACACTTTTGAAGTGTTTTTCCATGATTTTATCTTTACTGTGTAAAGTTTTAAGGGGACCTGAAAAAAAGGAGCAGTGTTAAATAGTGGGACCTTAAAATTCTTTCAGTCCTCAACAGTTAAAATTTGGGACTCTTTAAAGGAACAGCTTTATGTAAATCTTCCTAAAAACCCTTCAAAGGCTTTAAAATTCTAGAATATTTAACCACAATAATGCCTGCAGTGAGGAAAACTGAATCACATCCTGGCATCGAAGCTTTAAATGATCGTGGGATAACTAGATCAACTGGTATAACTTAGTTTACAACAACAGTGTCCTACATACTATTTAGTGAGTATCTCTAGGGTCTTAAAAACTTGCAAACAGGCATCTAAGATACAACTGTGGGTCTCTTCCCATCTGGAGCAAACGAGAGTGAAGGAAAGCAAAGACCCAACAGAAGAAATTAGCCCATGCAAAACACAGCCCCATCTAGCCTGAGATCAGAACTAGGCAGTGCCTGCCTACCACTACTGACCATTCTGATGAGGGACACCATAAAAGGTGCCCTGGTTAGAATGAGAGAAAACTACAGAACTAAATCAAATTGATTTAAAAAAAAAAAAGACCAGAATTACTGGACTGATAGGGACTAGAGGAACCCCCAAAACTATGACCCTAAAATACCCTTTTAACCTAGAACTGAACTCAATCTTAGAAGTTACCTTTCAGCCAAAAATATACATTGGCCTATTAAATAAAAAATAACATCTTTGAAGAATCTGCTTGTTTAAACAATCAACTATATGAGATCGAATGGTCAACATTTACACAAAAGCAAAGGGAAGGCAGGGAGGAACAGGAGATAAACTGGATGGGTGAAAACAGGATGAAAATGGTGAGAATAAGACATTATAAGGACTGTAGCCAACATCAGAGAACAATCTGTGTATGAATTTTTGAATAGGAATCTAATTTGCTGTGTAATCTTAAAACACAATAAAATATTGGGGAAAAAACCTTTAAACTATTAATGAAAATCATTGGCTTACACTATAAGCTGTTTCATACTAGGTCAATGGTTCCCAAACTTGGCTATATACTGGAATTCATTTAGGGAACATTTAAAAACCCCAGTGCTCTGGCTGAATCCCATAATAATAAAATTAGAATGGCTAGGAGTAGATACCAGGCATCAGCATTTATTTATTTATTTTTAAGATTCTTGGGTGATTCCCAATGGAAGACCGCAAACTACCTGACCTTAGAACCTACGACATTCCAATGGTAGTCAAAACAGCCTGGTACAGGTACAAAAACAGACATAGAGACCAATGGAACAGAATTGAGACTCCAGAAATATGGCAATCCTCTTATGAACAGTTGATATTCGACAACAGCCCAAAGGTTGTAAATTGGGATTAAAACAGTCTCTTTAACAAATGGTGCTGGCACAACTGGATATCTATCTGCAAAACATTGAAACAAGAGGCGGAGTCAACATGGCAGACTAAGCACATGTCTCCTTATATCCCGCTGGAAACCAAGACCTGAACTGATAATCAAACAGAGCCTTCTGGTCATCTAGTGAGCCCCGAGGACACGGCACAGGGCTGTTAAATTTGACTTCATACCACTGAATGAAAAACCTCCTTTCTTTCGCTGACTCCGCTCCTGGCTAGCCCTGGCTCTCACAGACTGAAGGTAAAAGCACCTTTTGACATTTTTATTCTCTGTCTTGGCCAGCAGGCGGAGCAAGGTCTTGCCTAGCAGCTAGACTCAGATGCACTGCTAGTGGGATATGCAGGCGAAATTTCCATATTTTGAGAACCAGGCTTTGCACTCTGTTCATCTAGCCACTTTGGGCCTGTCTTTTCATCTCTGCCACATTGCGGTTCATATGGAACCACAGTGCCTGTGTGTGGGACGCCATGTTGGATATGGAGATTTTTAGCGGGGCGTAATTCTTAGCCTGGGAGACAGTGCTTGCAAACAAGACAGTGCTTTTCTGACAGAAAAGCAGTATTTTATGCACTGTCGCCTACAGTGGGCGCCCGGCAACAGAGGCAGAGGACTCACTACCTCTCGGTACCTTGAGCCCCTCTATCTGACGACTGTGTGGGGGGTTCCTTCTTAGATACAGTGGCTGCAGCTGGACCTACTTCTTAGCTTGGGAGTCAGAGCCTGGCCACAGGAGAGTGCTTTTCTACCAGAAAAGCAGCAGCTGAGACAGTGTCGCCTAAGGCTGGCCCTGTCAGTGGAGGCCAACAGGGAAATAGTATTGCTCTAATTTGAACTAGTTCGTATCATCTGGGTTGGATATACAGGTGCTTACGATACCAGTTGAGAAGAGGGAACTCTACACTTGAAAACCTGACAGACTTGGGAAGTGGTCACATATCTTTTGTTTAAACTTTTAAGACAGCTTAGAGAAACATCAGCGGTCCATCCTTATAGTATCTCTCCCAGCCTCTACTTACCCACATGGGACCCAAAAAGCAACAGACGCTTGTGGGAAACAAGAAAGCACCCATGGCTTCAGAAGGCTCACAAACAAAACAACCAAGGAGTTTATCAGATGAAGAAACTTTTCTGAAATCATTGCAAGATGACTGTAAAAGGATTACATATAGAGCCCTTCTAGACCTTATACAAAATGCAGCACAACAAACTGAAAAATGAAGCAAGCTCTTCGATCTTGTAGAACACCGGTACTCTCAAATTGAACACATGAAGAATAAAATAAAAGACATAGAAACTTCCATTCAAAGCCAAGAAAACAGAATGGAACAAATGGAAAAAAGAATTTCTGACTTGGAACACAGAACTACTGATGACAGCGTCTATAAGGAAAATTAGAAACAAGAAACAAAAAAAAATGAAGAAGCATTAAGAAGCATGTGGGACTCTATTAAGACGAACAACTTTCGATTAATTGGAGTCTCTGAACAGGATGAGACACATGAGAACACAGAGAGTATTGTTGCTGGGCTACTGACAGAAAACTTCCCACACATCATGAAGGAAGAGAATATACATATCCCAGATGCATATCGTACGCCAACCAATATAGATCACAAAAGAAAGACTCCAAGACACATTATAATCAAGCTTAACACAATGAAACATAAACAGCAACTCTTAAAGGCAGCAAGACTCAAAGCAAAGCTAACATTCAGAGGGAAACCCTATACGCTTTCCTCAGATTTCTCAGCAGAGACCATGCTGGCACGGAGACAGTGGGATGACACATTCAAAGCCTTAAAGGAGAAGAACATCAAACCAAGAATTACATATCCTGCAAAACTACCTTTCAAATATGAAAATGAAATTAAGACATTCCCAGATAAGCAGAAACTCAGAGACTTTGTAAAAACCAAAACAAAACTACAAGAAGTACTGAAAGAAGTTCTTGGCTTTGGCTTAGAAGAACAAAACCACTAACTTTATATTTTAGAACGACACATCATCCAGAATTCTACTCAGTTACGGAAGGCTCCAAACTCAATCACAGCTTTAATACTGAGCAAAACAATCCAGTGATTATCATGAAAACTAAGGTACCATCATATTATAAAGAGGGATGCACTATAGTGATTATACTCCTTCCAGATGGAGAGGAAGTTGACAAGGCTGGTAGTAATTAAAATGGGGTTTATGTACAGCTTATTAAGGGGGATCTTAGGGACAGCCATATGGCACAACAAAGATGTAACATACCATAGTAAGAAATGTAATACAGGAGTCTCAACAACTAGAAAACCAGCTCTCAAAAACGTGAAAAATCAACTCACAAAACAGAATGTCTGAGAACAGACTAATAAGAACAACAGAGATAACATCAACACAAAAATAAACATATCACAATGGCACCAGTGAACATATACCTATCAATGATTACACTGAATGTGAATGGACTGAATGCTCCAGTAAAGAGAAATCGAGTGACATGTTGGATCAAAAACATGACCCATCCATATGTTGTCTACAAGAAACTCACTTGAGACCTAAAGATAGGAACAAACTGAAAACTAAAGGATGGAAGAATATATGTCAAGCTAACAATGAACAAAGAACAGCAGGTGTGGCAATTCTAATCTCAGACAAAATCAATTTTAACGTAAAATCCACCACTGTGGACAGAGATGGACACTATTTACTGCTGAAAGGTTTAGTACACAATAAAGACTTAACTATATTAAATATCTATGCACCTAATATCAGAGCACCTAAATACATCGAAGAAGCACTGACTGCACTCAAAAAAGAGTTAGATCACTCCACAATAACAGTGGGAGACCTGAAAACTTCACTCTGAATACTGGACAGATCATCTAGAAAAAAGCTCAGTAAATATGCAGAAGACCTCATTGCCACATTTAACCAACTAAATCTCATGGATTTATACAGAACTTTCTACCCATCAGCAGACAACTATACCTTCTCGAGTGCACATGGAACATTCTCCAGAACTGACCACGTGTTAGGACATAATGCAATTCTCAACAAAGTCCATTCCATTGAATTAATGCAAAGCATCTTCTCAGATCATAAAGCCATCAAAGTTGAAATCAATAGCACAAAAAATGCAGATAGAAAGTGGAACTCTTGGAAACTGAACAACATCTTGCTGAAACAACCATGGGTTCTAGAAGTAATCAAGGATGCAATAAAGAAATTCTTGAATTCCAATGAGAATGAAAACACTTCCTACCAGAACCTATGGGATACAGCCAAAGCAGTGCTCAGAGTTCTGTTTATCTCCATAAATGCACACATCTGGAAGGAAGAAAGAAACCAAATCAAAGACCTAACCCTACAGCTTGCACAAGTAGAGAGAGAACAACAGAGGAACCCCTAAAGCAACGGAAGAAAACAGATCATAAAGATTAGAGAAGAACTAAATGAATTAGAGAATAGAAAAACAATTGAAAAAATTGAAACGACCAAAAGCTGGTTTTTTGAAAAGATCAACAAAATTGATAAACCATTGGCTAAACTTACTAAACGAAAAGCAGGAAAGGAAACAAATAACCCAAATTAGAAATGAGAGGGGAGTTGTCCCAACAGATCGAGGAGAAATCAAAAACATCATAGCTGAATACTATGAAAGACTGTATTCTAACAAATTCAAAAGCCTAGAGGAAATGGACAACTTCCTGGATTCATATCACCTACCAAAAGTATCACAAGGTAACGCAGAACAACTTAATAAACCCATCACAAAGGGAGAGATTGAAAAAGTCATCCAAAAACTGCCACAAAAAAAAAAGCCCGGGCCCAGAATGCTTCACTGCAGAATTCTACCAAGCTTTTAGAGAAGAGTTATCTCCAATACTACTAAGACTACTTCACAGTATAGAAAGGGATGGAGCACTCCCAAACTCATTCTATGAAGCTAGCATAACCCTGATACAAAACCAAGGAAAGACCCAACAAAAAAGGAGAACTACAGACCAATATGACTCGTGAATCTACATTCAAAAATCTTCAACAAAATTCTTGCCAACGGAATACAACAACATATCAAAAACATAACCTATCATGACCAAGTTGGATTCATACCAGGGATGCAAGTCTGGTTGAACATCAGAAAAGCAATTAATGTGATTAACCACATAAATAGCACAAAAGACAAGAAACACCTGATTCTGTCCATTCATGCAGAAAAGGCATTTGATAAAGTCCAACAACCCTTCTTGCTAAAAACTCTTAGCAAAATAGACATAGACGGAAAATTCCTCAACATAGTAAGGGCCATTTATACAAAACCAACTGCCTATGTCATCCTGAATAGAGAGAGACTGAAGGAATTTCCCTTGAAAACAGCAACTAGACAAGGATGCCCAGTCTCACCTCTCCTATTCAACATAGTACTAGAAGTTCTAGCCAGAGCAATTAGAAAAGACCACGAAATAAAGAGCATCTGCATCGGCAAAGAAGAAGTCAAAATCTCTCTGTTTGCTGATGATATGACTGTATACGTAGAGAATCCCAAAGAATCTATAAGTAAACTATTCAAACTGATAGAAGACTTCAGCAAAGTCTAAGGATAGAAGATAAACAGAAGGAAATCATTAGGATTCCTTTGTATCGAAAGTGAGACTGCTAATGAAGAAATCATCCAAACAATACCATTTACTATAGCCCCCAAGAAGATAAAATACCTAGGTATTAATCTAACCAGAGAAATAACAGACCTTTACAAAGAGAACTACAAGCCCTTACCACAAGAAACTAAGAGAAACTTAGATAAATGGAAAAACCTACCCTGCTCATGGATAGGAAGACTTAACATTGTGAAAATGTCTATCTTACTCAAAGTAATCTACTTATATAGTGCAATCCCAGTACAAGTTGCAGTGTCATTTTTAATGAGATGGATAAACAAATTACCAATTTTCTTTGGAAAGGGAAGAAACCTCAGATAAGTAAAGTACTACTAAAGAAGAAGAACATACTGGGAGGCCTCTAACTACCTGACTTCAGAACCTATTACACTGCCACAGTGGTCCAAACAGCCTGGTACTGGTACAAGAACAGACAGATTGATCAATGGAACAGAATCGAGACCCCAGAGATGATACCACTTGCTTATGAACAGTTGATATTCAACAAAGGCCCTAAGACATTAAACTGGGGGAAAAACAATCTCTTCAACAAATCATGCTGGCAAAATTAGATATCCATCTGCAATAAATTGAAACAAGATTCATATCTTACACCTTATACAGAAACAAACTCCAACTGGATAAAAGACCTACATATCAAATCTAAAACAATAAAGCTCATCCAAGAAAAACTAGGAAGAACAGTGGAAGTTTCAATACACAATGTAGACAGACTTTAAAATCTGTCAAACAAACCATAATCAACAGAAGAGAAAATAGATAAATGGGAACTACTAAGAATCAAACACTTTTGCTCATCCAAAGACTTTATGACGAGAGTTAAAAGACCACCTACAGAATGGGAAAAAATATTTGGCAACTCTATATCAGACCGATGACTGATCTCCATAATCTACAAGGTACTATGAAATATCAATAAGAAGAAGATAAATCATCCAATTAAGCGATGGGCAAAGGAGATGGACAGACATTTCCCTAAAGAGGAGACTCAGGCAGCCAAAAAATACATGAGGACAGGTTCACGATATTTAGTAATTAAAGAAATTCAAATCAAAATGTCATTGAGGTACTGTGTCACCCCAACATGGCTGGCCATGATCCCAAAAACATAAAACAAGAAATGCTGGACAGGCTGTGGAGAAAGTGGAACTCTCCTACACTGTTGGTGGGGCTGCAAAACGGTCCAGCGTTTTCGGAAAGCAATCTGGTCCTTCCTTAAAAAAATGGATAAAGATATATCATTTGACCCAGTAATTCCACTACTTGGAATATATCCTACAGAATCAAGGCCTTTTACACCAACGGACACATGCACAAGAATGTTTATCGCAGCACAGTCCTCGTTAGCAAAAAGATGGAATCAACCCAGATGCCCAACAACAGAGGAATGGATAGGTAAACTGTGGTATATATACTCAATGGAGCACTGTGCAATGATAAAGAACAATGATGATTCCAGGAAACATCTCATAACCTGGTTTCAACTGGAAGACATTGTGTAAAGTAGTCAGCGACAAAACGACAAATATTGTATGAGACCCCTATGATAAGATCTCAAAACCAGACTTATGCATAGAAGAAAAGACTCTTTGACGGCTGCAAGGGAGGGGAGGGAGGAAGGGGGAGGGCGAGGGTTTAGATTAGATAGTTGGTATAAATTCGGTTGAGTGAAATCGGTGATAGCACACATTAGAAACGAACAATATTAGGTGGACTTCAATATAACTTGAATCCTCCTTCCGTCTTAACCCAATATTGCAAGGACAGAGTAGCTGGGGCAGGGGGCATGGGGCAGGGGACAATGCTCTTAGGCAAAATCGAGGCCAACTGGCACAACTAGCGCATTCCTAAGAGGGCTCTCTGCACCCCACATTGGTGAGTGGTGTCTGGGGTCTTAAAAGCTGCCTAGCTTCCATCCGAGGGCACAGCAAATGGCCCCAACTGAGAAGGAATGGATGCTCTCTGAGGACCAAAACGACATGGGGGAAAGACAACCCAGAAGACAGAGAGACCCACATGTGTGGGTACCTACATAGACTTTGGACCAGAAGAACCGGATGGTCCCCAACCACCACCTGTGACAGCCCTGATGGAGCTCACAAGGTTGAATCTCACTGGCAACACAAGAATGAAAAGGGGAGCACCTGAGATCTCTACTAAAAGACCACAATTGATAGTCCAGCAGCTTCGGGGTTCCCCTGGGAGCATGGCCCCTGGCCCTGATGCTCCCCTTGCCCGTAACTCATTATGAAGGTCCACTCTTCAAACATGAATGGATGGGACTTGGCAATGCAGAGAGACCCCATACTGGATGCACTTTATGGTTCTATGAATCTATAGGATATCATCCTGTGGACCTCTGGCTGGAGTAAGGGGTGTGGGTGGAGAGGAGGGGAAAGGAAACTGTTGGGAAGGTGAGACATGTATGGAGCAGAGAGGAATAATGTGCTGTCACCGGGCAGTGAGAGCAGTGGAAGTGGCATATAGGTCAACATGTAAATATATATGGGAATGTACATTTTCACTCAATCATAATAAAAAAAAAAGTTTTGACATAAAAAAAAAAAAACATTGAAACAAGACCCATATCTCACACCTTACACAAAAACTAACTCAAATTGGATGAAAGACCTAAATATCAAACCTAAAATGATAAAGATCATGCAGGAAAAATTAGGGTCAACAATCGAAATTCTAATACACAGCTTAGGCAGACTACAAAATCTGAACAACAATACAGAAGAGAAAATAAATGGGAACTACTAAGAATGAAACACTTATGCACATCCAAAGACTTTGTCAAGAGTTAGATGAGTACCTACAGAACGGGCAAAAAATATTTGGCAACTACATCTCAGATCGACATTTGATTTCCATAATCTACAAAGTACTGCAAAATATCAACAAGAAAAAGTAAAAAAGCCAATTATGCAATAGGAAAAGGAGAGCGATAGACACGTCGCCAAAGAAGACATCCAGACAGCTAAAAGACACAACAATGCTAATGATCATTAGCTTTAGAAAAATCCAAATTAAAACTGCAGTAAGACACCATTTCACTCCAACAAGGCTGGCAATAATCCGAACAACACAAAACAATAATGCTGGAGAGGCTGTGGAGACACTGGAATTCTTCCACACTGCTAGTTGGAATGCATAATGATACAACCTCTTTGGAAAGGAATTTGGCACTTCTTTAAAAAGCTAGAAATAGAAATACCACATGATCCAGCAATCCCACTGCTTGGAATATATGCTACAGAAATAAAGGTGACCACATGAACAGATACATGCCCATGAATGTTTAATGCACCACTGTCCACAATAGCAAAAAGATGGTATCAACCTAGGTGCCCATCAATAGATAAATGGATAAAAAAACTATGGTACATATACTCCATGGAACAATATGCAATGATAAAGAACAATGATTTTAGGAAGCATCTCATAACCTGGATTAAACTAGAAGACATTATGCTGAGTGAAATCAGTCAGCAGCAAAAGGACAAGTATTATACGAGACCTCTGTTATAAGTACTTAAAAATAGACTTATGCACAGAAGAAAGGACTCTGACAGCTACAAGGACAGGGATGGAGACAGAAAGTTGGTCATAGATTGGATAGCCAATAGGAATTTGGTTAGGTGAAAGCAGTGAAAGCGCACAGTAGAGAGCAGATCAACGTAACTGGACGATACCATAAACTGAAAGGTTTTCTAAATGCAACAGAATTCTTTCAAAGGATAGAGTAGCAACCCAGACACCCAACAACAGAAGAATGGATAGGTAAACTATGGTATATATACTCAATGGAACGCTATACAATGATAAAGAACAACAGTGATAGCAGGAAACATTTCTTAACCTGGTTTCAACTGGAGGACATTATGTTGAGTCAAAGTAGTCAGCAACAGAAGGACAAATTTTGTATGAGACCCCAACAATAAGAACTTAAAAGCAGACTAATGCATTAACAGAAAAGACTCTTTGATGGCTGCAAGGGTGGGGAGGGTGGGAAGGAGAAGGGGGAGGGCTTAGATTAGATAGTTGGTAGAAATTTATTTGGGTGAAGTTGGTGACAGCACACATTAGTAAGAAAACCAATATTAACAGGACTTCAACACAAATTGTGTACTTCTCTCATCTTAACCCAATATTGCAAGGTCAGAGTAGCTGGGGCGGGGGGGGTGGGGACTGTGCTCTCAGGGGAAATTGAGGCCAATTGGGACAACTAGCGTTTTGCTAATGAGGGCTCTCTGTACCCCACATTGGTGAGTGGCGTCTGGGGTCTTAAAAGCTGCCAAGCTGCCACCTGAGGGTACAGCAAATGGTCTCAACTTAGCAGGAACGGACCATTACCAAGGTACATGACAACACGGGGGAAAGAGAACCCAGAAGACACAGACCCACGTGAGTGGATGTCTTCATTGACTTGCGACCAGAAGAACCAGATGGTGCCCAGCCACCACCAGTGATATCCATGATGGAGCTCACAAAGTTTAATCTCACTGGCAACACAACTATAAATAGGGGTGTACCCTGAGATTTCCACTAAAAGACCACAACTGATGGTCCAGGGACTTCAGGGTTCCTCTGGGAGCATGGTCCATGGCCCTGATGCTGCCCCTGTCCATAAATCATAATGAAGGTCAACTTTTCGGACAGCAGTGGATTGGACTTGGTGACACAGAGTGACTATATTCTGTGGGCACTTTATGGTTCTAGGCATCTATAGGAGGTTGTCCTGCTGACCTCATACCGGAGGAAGGAGAATGGGTGGAGAGGAGAAGATAGGAGACTGCTGGGAAGGTAAGACATGTATGGAGCAGAGAGGAACAGTGTGCTGTCACCGTTCAAGGAAAGCAATGGAAGCTGCATATAGGTCAGCATCCAAATTTATATAGGAATGTACATTTTCATTCAATCATAAAAAAAAGGATAGAGTAGCAGGGACAGGGGTCTGGGGACCCTGTTTTGGGTGAACATCAAGGTACAGTGGCATAAGTAGTCTTTTGCTAAGAGTCTTCTGTACCCCATATTGGTGAGTGGTATCTGGGGTCTTAAAAGGTAGCAAGCTGCCATCTAAAGAACAACAAATGGTTCCAACCCACCTAGAACAGATGATCACTGAGAACAAAAAAGACACGTGGAAAAAAGAGCCTAGGCGACAGAAGGACCCATATGAATGGGAGACCCTAGCAACATGAGACCAGAACAACCAGATGGCACCCAACCACCATCAAAGGAAGCTGTCACAGGGGACACAAAGTAGTCCCTGAGGCAACATGAGAAAAAGAGATGTACAGCCCAAACATTCTACAATAAGACTAGAACTGATGGTCCAACAACCTAAAGGATCCCCTGTGAACATGGCTCCTAGACCTGTTGCTGTCCCTGAATAGAAACCAGTAATGAGTCACCTCTTCAAACAAGAATGGAATGGACTCGGGGGCACAGTGTGACCATATGTTGTGTGTACTTTATAGTTCCATACATTTATAGGAGGCTGTCCTAATGTTTTCTTTCTAGATGGGAGAGAAGAGTGTGGAGAGGAGGGGACAGGTTCCTGTTAAAAGGATACTAGAAGTATCCTTTTACTAGAAGGAGGAATGTGCTGTCACTGGGTGAGGAGAGCAGATGTTGCTGCAGACAGGCAAGCATGCGAAATTAAGTTGGATTGTATATTTTCACTTATTCACAACAAAATTAAAAAAAGAAGATCCTTGAGTGATTTCAACAGGCAGAAAAGTCTGGGTACCACTCTAGTAAGAATATACTTAATTTTTGTGTCTCTAGTACTTAGCATACTGATATGTAGTAAGTGCTTCATAAATGCCTATATGTCTCTAGTACCTAGCATATTAATATGTAGTAAGTGCTCAACAAATGCCTAATAAAGAAACAAAAGCACAAATGAAAATATAATTTTTTTAAAAATCATTTTCGGGGTGGAGTCAAGATGGCAGACTAAATGCACGTCTCCCTAAATCCCTCTGGAAACCAATACCTGATATGATAATTAGACAGAGCCTTCTGGACAACTAGCGAACCCTGGGATGCGGCATAGGGCTGTTAATTTGGACTTCATACCACTCAACATAAAACCTCCTCTTTTTCTCTGCTCTGAGCAAGCACAGGCTTGCACAGATCGAAGGTAACTCACCATTTGTGGGCAGAACTGGGACTTGACTAGCTACTGGTCTCGGATGTACTGCTGGTGGGACCAGCAAGCGTAATTGCCAGGTTCTGAGAGCCTGGCTTTGACTCTACACCTCGGCTCCTCTGGCCTATCGGGAAACAGAGAAGCCCAGGCAGAGGACCTGGCAGGACTTGGTTCTTAGGCTGGGAGGTGGCTTCTGCTGGGGGGAGAGCGCTTTACTAGTAGGGAGGCGATGTTTTGCACAGTGTCGCCTGGGGCCGGGGCGCAGCGGCGAAGGCTGTGGACTCTGGGCATTTCGGTACTCTTGGCCAGCTGGCAAGCTTACGTGGGACGCCATCTTGTTTTGCTGGGAGGTAGGGTCATCAATACAGAAGCCTCAGCTGGACCTAATTCCTGGACTGAGAGGCAGTTCCTACCCAGAAGAGACTCATTTTCTGTTAGAGTTCTACACAATATCGCCTACAACTGGGGCCCAACAACAGAGGCCAGCAGGCCTGTAGCCTTTCTGTACTTTGAGCTAGTTTATAATATCGGGTGGTCAATATACAGGTGCTTACTTTGCCAGCTAGGAAGCGGGACGTAGACACCTGAAAACCTGACTGTCTTTGGAAGGTGCCAAATACTTTTTATTTCTCATCTTAAGATGGCCTAGAGAAACAACTGTGATACATGTTCACAGCATCTCTCCCAGCCTCTATTGACCCACATGATGCCTAAAAAGCAGCAGATGTTGGAGAGGATGGTAACCTGGAAGTCAGCAATGCCATCAGAAGGCCCCCAAAAGCAACCACCTCAGAACTTGTCAGATGAAGAAGCTTTTCTGAAACTATCAGAAGGTGAATACAAAACGATTACATATAGAGCCCTACTAGACCTTATACAAAATGATGAAAGGAAGCAGAGCATTTTGCAGAGCAAAATGATAAAAGGAAGCAAGCTGTTTGATCTGATGGAACATCAGTACTCTGAAATTGAACAGATCAAGAACAAAATCAAAGAAAGAGATAGAAACTTCAATTCAAAGCCAAGAAAACAGAATGGAACAAATGGAAAAGAGAATTTCTGACTTGGAAGAAAGAGCCACTGACTCCAGCATCTATGAGGAGAAATCAGAAAAAAGAAACAAGAAAAATGAAGAAGCATTAAGAAGCATGTGGGACTCTATTAAGAACAACCTACGATTAACTGGAGTTTCTGAACAGAGACACCTTAGAACACAGAGAGTATTGTAGCTGACCTGCTGACAGAAAACTTCCCACAAATTATGAAAGAAGAGAATATAGATATCCAAGATATGTATCAAACACCACTCAATATAGATCTCAATAGAAAGACTTCAAGACATATTATAATCAAGCTCAACAGAATGAAATATATGCAGAAACTCTTGCAGGCAGCAAGACGCAAAGCAAAGCTAACATTCACAGGGAAACCCTATAGACTTTCATCAGATTTCTTTGTAGAAACCATGCTGCCACGGAGACAGTGGCATGACACATTCAAAGCCTTGAAAGAGAAGAGCTTCCAGGAATTATATATCCTGCAAAACTATCTTTCAAATATGAAAATGAAATTAAGACATTCGCAGATAAATAGAAACTCAGAGATTTTGAAAAAACCAAACCAAAGCTACAAGAAATACTGAGAGAATCTCTTGGTTTGGAAGAGCAAAACTGCTAACTTTATATTTTAGAAGGGCACATTACCCAGAATCCTACTGAGTTAGGGAAGGCTCCAAACACAATCCAAGCTATAATAGTGAAAGAAACAATCCAGTGATCACATCATGTAAAATATGATACATCATATTAAAAAGAAGGTTGTACTACAGTTGTTATAGTCCTTCCTGATGGAGAGGAAGTTGACAAGACTAGTAGCAATCAAAATTGGGGTTATATATGGTTTATTAAGTGGGATCATAGGGGCAGTCATAAAGCATAATAAAGAAGCAACATACCATATCAAGAAATGTAATACAGGAGTCTCAACAACCACAAAAACAACCCTGAAAAAGGTGAAGAATCAACTTGCAAAGAAGAAGGTCGCAGAACATATTAATGAGAACAACAGAGAAAACATCAACACACACACAAAAAATCACAATGGCAGCATCGAACATATACCTATCAATAATTACATTGAATGTGAATGGACTGAATTCTCTAGTAAAGTGACATCTTGGATCAAAAGACATGACCCATCTATATGTTGCCTACAAGAAATTCACATTAGACCTAAAGATATGAACAAACTGAAAATCAAAGGATGAAAGAACATATATCAAGCTAACAATGAACAAAGAAGAGCAGATGTGGAAATTCTAATCTCAGATAAAATCAATTTTAATGTAAAATCCACCATCTTGGAAAAGGATGGACACTATTTATTGCTGAAAGGTTCAGTACACAAGCAGGACTTAACAATATTAAATATTTATGTACCTAATGTCAGAGCACGTAAATATGTCAAAGAAACACTGACTACACTGAAACAGGTGATAGATCATTCCACAATAACAGTAGGAGACTTCAACACTCCACTCTCAATATTGGACAGATTCTTTAGAAAAAAGCTCAATAAAGACACAGAAGACCTTATTGCCACAATTAACCATTGAGACCTCATCCATATATACAGAACTTTCTATCCATCAGCGGACAACTACACTTTTTTCTCCAGTGCACATGGAATGTTCTCCAGAATAGACCATGTGTTAGGACATAAAGCAATTCTCAACAAAATCCATACCACTGAATTAAAGCAAAGCATATTCTCAGATCATGAAGCCATAAAAGTCAAAATCAATAGCACAAAAAACATAGACAGAAAGTGGAACTCATGCAAACTGAACAACACCTTGCTCAAAAAACAATGGGTTATAGAAGAAATCAAGGACGAAATAAAGAAATTCATGGATTCCAATGAGAATCAAAACACTTCCTACCACA
The DNA here is from genome assembly GCA_028571685.1 of Heterohyrax brucei. NCBI lineage: Eukaryota > Metazoa > Chordata > Mammalia > Hyracoidea > Procaviidae > Heterohyrax > Heterohyrax brucei. The sequence continues at coordinate 136,627,159 of CM053166.1, read as the reverse complement.
ACCTATGGGATACAGCCAAAGCAGTGCTCAGAGTTCTGTTTATCTCCATAAATGCACACATCTGGAAGGAAGAAAGAAACCAAACCAAAGAACTGACCCTACAGCTTGAACAAGTAGAGAAAGAACAACAGAGGAACACCTAAGGCAACAGAAGAAAACAGACCATACAGATCAGAGCAGAACTAAGTGAGTTAGAGAACAGAAGAACAACTGAAAAAATCGAAAAGACCAAAAGCTAGTTTTTTGAAAAGGTCAACAAAATTGACAAACCATTGGCTAAACTTGCTAAATGAAAACAGGAAAGGAAACAAATAACCCAAATTAGAAATGAGAGGGGAGTTGTCCCAACAGATCGAGGAGAAATCAAAAACATCATAGCTTAATACTATGAAAGACTGTATTCTAACAAATTCAAAAGCCTAGAGGAAATGGACAACTTCCTGGATTCATATCACCTACCAAAATTATCACAAGGTAACACAGAACAACTTAATAAACCCATCACAAAGGGAGAGATTGAAAAAGTCATCCAAAAACTGCCAACCAAGAAAAGCCTGGGCCCAGATGGCTTCACTGCAGAATTCTACTAAGTTTTTAGAGAAGAGTTTTCTCCAACACTACTGAGACTATTTCACAGTATAGAAAGGGATGGAGTACTCCCAAACTCATTCTATGAAGCCAACATAACCCTGATAACAAAAACAAGGAAAAACCCAACAAAAAAGGAGAACTACAGACCAATATCAATCATGAATCCACACGCAACAATCTTCAACAAAATTCTTGCCAATAGGATACAACAACATATAAAAAAAATAATCCATCATGACCAAATTGGATTCATACCAGGGATGCAAGACTGGTGCAACATCAGAAGAAGAATTAATGTGATCAACCATGCAAATACCACAAAAGACAAGAATCACCTGATCTTGTCTATTGATGCAGAAAGGCATTTGATAAAGTCCAACACACATTCATGCTAAAAACTCTCAGCAAAATAGGAATAGATGGCCAATTCTTCAATGCAATAAGGGCCATTTATACAAAGGCAACTGCCTATGTCACCTAAATGGAGAGAGACTGAAACAGTTTCCCTTGAGAACAGGAACTAGACAAGGATGCCCACTCTCATCTCTCCTATTCAACATAGTACTAGAAGTTCTAGCCAGAGCAATTACACAAGACCAAGGAATAAAGGGCATCTGATTAGGCAAAGAAGAACTGAAAATCTCCCTATTTGCAGATGAAATGATTGTATATGCAGAGAATCCCAAAGAATCCATAAAGAAACTACGCAAGCTGATAGAGGAGTTTGGCAAAGTCTCAGGATACAAGATAAACCTAAGTAAATCAGTAGGATTCCTTTATTTCAACAAGATTATTAAGGAAGGAATCACCAAGTCAATACCATTGACTACAGCCCCTTAAGAAGATAAAGTACATAGGAATAAATCTAACCAGAGAAATAACAGATCTTTACAAAGAGAACTACAAGCCCTTACTACAAGAAACTAAGAGAGTTACATAAATGGAGAAACCTACCCTGCTCATGGATAGGAAGACTTAACATTGTGAAAATGTCTATTTTACCCAAAGGAATCTACTTATGTAATGCAATCCCAATGCAAATTCCAGTGACATTTTTTAATGAGATGGAGGAACAAATTACCAACTTTGTCTAGAAAAGGAAGAAGTCCTGCATAAGTAAAGCACTACTAACGAAGAGGAACACACTGGGAGCCCTCTCATTACCTGACTTTAGAACCTATTACAGGGCCACAGTAATCAAAACAGCCTAGTACTGGTACAAAAACAGACAGACAGATCAGTGGAACAGAATCAAGACCCCAGAGATGACATCATCTGCCTATGAACAGCTGATATTTGACAAAGGCCCTAAGACTTTAAACTGCGGTAAAAACAATCCCTTCAACAAATGGTGCTGGCAAAACTGGATGTCCTCTGCACTAAATTAAAACCAGACCCATATCTTATACCTTATACAAAAAAGCAACTCAAACTGGATAAAAGACCTACACATCAAATCTAAAACAATAAAGCTCATTGATGAAAAAGTAGGAACAACAATGGAAGGTTTAATACACAACGTAGACAGACTTCAAACTACGTCAAACAAACCAAAAACAGAAGACAAAATAGATAAATGGGAACTACTAAGAATCAATCACTTTTGCTTATTCAAAGACTTTATCAATAGACTTAAAAGGCCTCTGTCTCAGTCACCGGGTACTGCTCTAACGGAAAATACCATGAGTAGAAGGTTTCATGAGAAGCTTTATTGACACAGTCTGGTAAGCCACAAATCCATTCATAAATTTTTAAGTCCATTCAGAATGAGATATCATCACAGTCCAGTAGGCTGAGTCTAAATCTAGTGAGAGCAGTTTGGCACAGGAACCTCAGGTCCAAAAGACGTGCTCTGCTCTCGGTGCTTCCCCCTTGGTGGTATGAGGTTCCCAACTTCCTCATCTCACTTCTCTCCCTTATATTGCACAAGCTTAAGTCCTGCCTCACTAACACAACTGCAAACCATTCTCCATCATCAATATCACAGAGCAGGATTCACAACACAAGGGAGGAAGGGCACCATATTGGAACTCCAAACCAAGTCAAACCAATACATACATTTTTGGGGGGACACAATTAAATCCATGACAGTCACCTACAGAATGAGAAAAAATATTTGGCGACTCTGTGTCAGACCAACACCCAATCTCCATAATCTATAAGGTACTACAAAATACCAACAAGAAAAAGATAAATCATCCAATTAAGCGATGGGCAAAGGAGACTGACAGACACTTCTCTGGATCTCTGAGGAGATCCAGGCAGACCAAAAAAACACATGCAGACATGCTCACGATCATTAGCTATTAAACAAATTGAAATCAAAATGACAATGAGATACCATCTCACTCCAACAAGGTTGGCCATGATCCAAAAAACACAAAATACTAAATGCTGGAAAGGCTGTAGAGAGACTGGAATGCTCCTACACTGTTGATGGGATTGCAAAATGGTGCAACCTCTTTGGAAAGCAATCTGACACTAGTAATTCCACTGCTTGGAATATATCCTACAGAATCAAAGCCATTCGCACCAGCTGATACATGCACACGAATGTTTATCGTAGCACAGTCCACAATAGCAAAAAGATCGAATCAACCCAGATGCCAAACAACAGAAGAATGGATAAGTAAACTATGGTACATATACTCAATGGAACACTATGCAATGATAAAGAACACCAATGATAGCAGGAAACATCTCTTAACCTGGTTTCAACTGGAGGACATTATGTTGAGTCAAAGTAGTCAGCAACAGAAGGACAAGTAATGTATGAGACCCCTACAATAAGAACTTAAAAGCAGACTCATGCATAACAGAAAAGACTCTGATGGCTGCAAGGGTGGGGGAGGGAGGGAGGGTGAAGGGGGAGGGCTTAGATTAGATAGTTGGTAGAAATTTGGTTGGGTGAAATTGGTGGCAGCACACATTAGTAAGAAGATCAACATTAATGGGACTTCAACACAACTTGTGTACTCCTCCCATCTTAACCCAATATTGCAAAGACAGAGTAGCTGGGGCAGGGGGCTGGGGACCGTGCTCTCTGGGGAAATTGAAGCCAATTGGCACAACTAGCATTTTACTAATGAGGACTCTCCTCACCCCACATTGGTGAGTGGCGTCTGGGGTCTTAAAAGCTGCCAAGCTGCCATATGAGGGTACAGCAAATGGTCCCAACTGAGCAGGAATGGATGACTACCAAGGTCCATAACGACATGGGGGAAAGAGAATCCAGAAGACAGAGAGACCTATGTGAGTGGATGTCTTCATTGACTTGTGACCGGAAGAACCAGATGGTGCCCGGCTACCACCAGTGATAGCCACAATGGAGTTCACAAAGTTGAGTCTCACTGGGAACACAAGTACAAATAGGGGTGCACCCTGAGATCTCCACTAAAAGAATACAGTTGATGGTCCAGGGGCCTCGAAGTTCTCCTGGGAGCAGGACTCCTGGCCCTGATGCTGCCACATCCATAAATCACAGTGAAGGACAATTGTTCGGACAGCAATGGATTGGACTTGGTGACGCAGAGTGACAATAGTTTTTTGGGCACTTTATGGTTCTAGGCATCTACAGGAGGTCGTCCTGTTGACCTCATACTGGAAGAGAGGGATTGGGTGGAGAGGAGAAGATAGGAGACTGTTGGGAAGATAAGACATGTATGGAGCAGAGAGGAAGAGTGTGCTGTCACCGTGAAGGGAGAGCAGTGGAAGCTGCATGTAGGTCAGCATGCAAATTTATATGGGAATGTACATTTTCATTCAATTATAATAATTAAAAAAAATAGTTTTATAGACTTTGAAATTCTAGAATATTTTTTACAGAAATAAGATACATAAAGGAAATTATCACTGTTACCTTGCTCGAAGTATTTCAATGCTATTTTTAGAGCATCTTTTCTGTCTTCATAATCTTCCTCTGGACTCTTTTGTCCGTGTTTCAAGATGTTCCCCGAGTAGCTAAGCCTCTTTCTTATTGGGCTTGACAGACGACCTCCAGAAGTTCTCCTCTGTGCCTCTCTGTTTTCTTGAGGTGACATTACTGCATATATTCTGTACAGAAACAAGTGTCAAGCTACCACTAATCAATCAAATACTCCCTTTTTTTCTCCACAAAACGGGGACTGTATCTGCCTTTATTCCCAGCATTTACTACAGTACCTACCATACAATAGGCACAAGCTAAACTGATAACACTCCAGGAAACAAAATCTATAGGCTTTCTTAGAAAGCCCTTGACTTAAATAAGAATAGAGAGAAACAATTCTATAAGGTAACATTCATCAACTAAATTGGCCTTGTGGGGGCAGGGGGAGTAAGAGCAAGGGCAACATAGCCGAGTTCATTCTTAAAATGGCTTTATCTTACGTGAGCCTAAAAATAATCCACCTTAAGAACTCTGACTTACTTTCTCCACTCCTCTTTTATTCTGCATTTAATCTCTATGCATCCCACCTTGTCAGTGCAAAGGTAAAACCTACATAGTTTTAAAGCCAAGTAGGTGGCCAAAGTAAGGATTTTTCAAGACAGAAACGTTATCCATTTATTTATTTATTTATTCATTCATTCATTTATTCACTAAATAATCACTGGACATCACCTACATGTCAAGGACAGTTCTAGGTACCAGGGATGAAATATTAAAAGACCCAAGATCCTTGCTCTCATGAAAGCAAAGAAATAAGGAAATTAATGAATAATGAATAAAAAAAAACCACAATGATGTGATAGAAACAAGATGGAAATGGAGGGGCCGCTTTGGAATGAGTGGTCAGTGAAAGCCTCTCTGAGGTAACCTTCAAACTGAGATCTCAACACCAAGAAGGAAATCAACCATAGCACCTTAAAACAACAAAGAGCTTTAGTGTAACAGAAACAGCTGCAGCAACACCAGTGTAGGGAAGAGTGGTATGAGATGGTGGGAGTGGTGTGAGATGAAGTCAGAAAGGCTAGTCAGGGACTAGAAGAGGTAGGAATTTATAAGCAGAGTAAGGAGTTTGGATTTTAAGTGTCATGGCAAGAGGTGCAGGTAAGAGCTAGGAAGACGAGGGATACCATCTGATTTATGTTTTACGGCTGTAGCTGCTGTGTAAAGAACAGAATGTAGTGATCAATAAGTGGAAACAGACCAATTAAAGGGCTCTTGCAGACGTTCAGAAGAGAAATGACTGAAGTGTGAACTAGGCTAAAAGTGTAGCAATGGAAAATTAATGAATCCTGTTTTGGATGGAGACGTGATAAAAGAACTGAATGCGGGCAAAAGGAGAGAGGAACCAAAAATGACTTCTACATTTCTGGCTTACGACGGGAAAGATTGAGCGCATGGTCGGATTTGACTTACCCAATCACACCTTCGAACAGATGATGTCAGAGAGGCAAGCAAAATGTACATCCAACGCAGTCAGAGGATCCAGGTTCCGAGCTCGTTTTAGGGGCCAGTTGCTGCAGTGGTTAAGAGCTGAGCTGCTAACCAAAAGGTCGGCAGTTGATATTCACTAGCCGCTCCTTGGAAGGTCTATGGGTCAATTCTATTCTAGCCTGTAAGGTTGCTATGAGCGGGAAGCGACAGAACAGCAAATGGTAAAGGCAAAAAGAGCTGGCAAGCAGCTTCTGACCCAATTCCTCTGTATCCTCCCAAAGCCTCCCAAGTATCCCTTTCACAGCCCACTGAGCAGATTGCTGGGCTGACGGAGAAACCGACCTCTGCAACACCTTTCAGGATAGTCCCGCTTGCAGAAATTAGGAAATCCCTTCTGCGCTCGGGATCCCAATTTGACGTGGTGTTTCAAAGTACTTCACCTGGCACTCTCTTCGGTATCCCAACGTCCCGCGCCCCTAAACCGCCTCAAGGATTCAAATACGCGTGCCCCGCCCCGCGCATGCGCCTTCCAAGAGACGAGGCGGTAACAAGGTGGAGCGGCACGCTCTACTGAAGCCTGATTGGTTGGGTTTCCGCTTCAAGTCGCGAGACAGTGCGCGCCAACGCTGACGTAGACGCAATTGCTGTGTACGACTGGCCGCACCCGGCCCAGTTTGGGTAATCCCGGCTCCTGGGCGGTTGTTGCTGTAGTCAGCTGACTGGGTGGTGTTTTCGCTTATCTGCTAATGCTCACGTACGTCGTTTGTCGTAAAACGCAACAATTAGTGTCTTCAGTCTTAAAATCAGTATGATAAATTATAGTGATCGTTTTGCCCAAATTACCTGACCCCGAATGTCAGAATTTTGAAGCTGTATGAAAATACGAAACTGCAAACTTCACCATAAAGTGCTTCTCCCATGCTAGTCTGGTCTGTGACCTGTGAGGCTGTCGCTCTTATGTGAAGACAAGGATTGGAAGGAAAGAACAGTTGGGTCTGCCCTTCTTTTACCAACGATAGGTATGGATACCTTCCGAGTTTTGTGAGAAGTGTGTGTCCTGAGTCGGATGTTGTGTCACCCTGCAAGCAGCAGGCAATGAACAGAAAAATTTCTAACCTTGAAGAGTCGATTGACACTAAAGAAACCAGCTAAAACAGCAATAACGATTAAATTGGGTCCCTAGTTTAACTGAGGCCAAAACGTATCTATAAACTGTAAGCGAAACTGTAGGGGAGAATTCTGGAATCTTCGGGAGAGGGAAAGAATAGATAACAGACAGACGTCTTTGATCTGGGAGTCTCGGTGGTGCAGTGTTAAAAATTAAGCTGCCAACTAAAGGGTTAGCAGTTAGAATCCACCAGCCTCCCTTGAGAAGTCTGGTGAAGCAGTTCTACCTGCTCCTACAGGGTCGCTGAGTTGAAATCAAGTTAATGGTGATGAGTATGTTCATTTTAAGGAGTTTTTCTTATCCATGAAACGAAAATCAATTGTGAAAAAGGCTTGACCCAAACTGCAGAAGTTTTGCCTTTTTTTTTTTCATTTTTCACCAGAAACTGCTCTATAGCTTTGTAAATTTCTCTTCCAACTAGAAAAGGATAGTCATTAACAAATCCACTACCTAGTGATTTAATAAAGACTGTGCACTTCTTTGATTTCAACAGGTCTCATAACTACAAATGAGTAAAGGGCCAAATTTTCAGCACTTCTTAATGTTGTAACCATTAAGTACTTGATCACTATGGAAACTTGTATTCTTTAAAAATATACATATATGTAAGCTTCTGTGGTCCAATCCGTTGAATGTTACTTTCTTCATATCTGACATACGGAGAAAACTAGTGCTCCACCAATTTGCAAACTGTCGAATCATGAAACAATCAAATACTATTGTTTTTAAAGATTATCTTTAATAATTGTAAACAGCCTACTTTGAGCCACTTGTTTTTTTAGAAAGGGACTTTGCTCCCTGCCTTCATGTAGACCTGTGTATCCTCAAATAAACCTTGAGGTTTATTTGGTTCAATTTCCTAGGATCTTGATTATTTTTAACTGGAAAGATGAAGAACTAAAGACTAAACTGATGTATTTGAAAAAGGCTACAGTAGAAATGACTGCCACATTCTCAGAGTACTTTCATAGTCTTATTTAATAATGAAAATTGAGACAGTGTTGATCCTTCAAATATTTGAAAATAGCTGTTCTTCCTAATCTAGTAAAACAAACTTTCTCTAGAGTCATGTTTCACACTTTTAATCATGTTAGATTCAAAGCAATGTAAATTGGAAGGGATCCTAAGGTTTCAACTTCCCCTCCTTTTTTGAAATGGATGAAACTGGGGTCCTAAGTGGTGAAATACGTTGTCTATCACAAACTTGTGATAAGTTTGTAGCAGTGCAAGTGTAACTTGTGCCACTTTCAGGGGGCATATGTAGTGAGACAGTGGGGTTCACTTGAATGTATTTGGATTTTTCTTCCCTCTGGAATTATTTCTCTACCTTCCCTTGGCATTGCCTGATGAAACAGAACTCCTCAAACCTAGAAATTGTATTGAGATCCCAAATCCATGGCTTTTCTCTTTTGCGATGACATGACAGAAGTGTGGGGGTAAATGTAAATAGATAAGAAAGTTGACCACCTGATTAGTATGTTAGGTGATTATTTTTTCCCTTCTCTCTTTCTCCCTCACCTACAGTTAATCCCTTGTTAGGACCCTTTCTTGCCAGATTTTCAGAATTTATCCAGACAGTTTCCTCCAAAGTTCAAAAACTTTTATTTTGAAAGAATGAGAGAAATAAAACAGAGGTATCAATTACCAAGAACAATGACATTGAAGAAAATACAGTAATTAGTACTCTCCCCACACACAACCCCCCACCCATTTCCCCACCCCGGCACAATATTAAAACCATCAAAGCACATCAAACAAGGAGAAGCAGCAGTACATAACGAGGAAAGCAAATACTCAGACTGCTCAATCCAACTAACCCTTACCAAATGTCCTTCCCCACCAGAACTCCAAACACCAGAATGATAGAGGTGCAGAGGAGAAAACCCTGGGGGTGATTTAGAACTCTGCTTACAAAAGATTCAGTGAAGAAGCAGAAGTGAGCCTGTTTGGTAGGGAAACACTGGTTACAGCTCTTCTATCAAATTCAGGTGACTCGAGAACAGCTAGGGGTTGAGGTTCACAGACTTCTAGCAGGACTACTCCCTGTTCACTCAACTGCAGCAGGGGAGCAGCTGTCAAATCCTGATTAGCTGCTGAGAATAGTGGAAATGAGGCAGTTTTGGGCTTGAGAAAATCAGACAAAAAGGATGTATAGTACCAAGTTTACTGCTTCAGTTTCAAACCTGAAGTAAAGGGGCTCAGTAGCTTGGGTTTGAAAAATGGCAAAGTGAAACTTCTTATTTTATCACATAAAGAATTAGACTATCTATTGACTGTATATATGAGTTGGAATCGACTTGAGCACAGTGGGTTTGTTTTTCTGTTTGTTGACTGCATGTATCCTTAGTTTTAATTAAACTCAGTGTGGAGTATTTAAACTTTAAACTACCTGACAGACAGCCTAATTAATTTTACATATAATTCAGTGTCTCAAATTGAAGGAACTTTTCCTAAAGTGGTGAGTTTTAAGATTAGGCATAATCTATTGAGGGATTTTCCCTTCATGGGAACTAGAAGTAAGTACGGTCATCTTTGTAGGGGTGTTTATTTTATTCTACCTTTGCTGAAATCAGTGTATAAAGGGAAGGATACCTGTGCAGGATTAGTTCAACACCAGAGCCTTCTCATCTACCAGTGCGTGCATACACGCACAGTAATTAAATGTATATTCCCACACGTCATTGAGTCACATGCTTGCTGGAGTCCATCTCACAAATACACTTCAGTAGTAGCCATATACATTTACATGCAGCAAGATGTGAGAGTTGCCCCAGAGTGATTAAAGGTGGTGCACAGATGTCTATGTAGGGGAAGTCATTTTATGGTACAGATGTACACAAGCCAATAGGGTCATTACCTTGCAGATTATATTTTTCCCTTTTCCCCAAGATAGATAAATCAAATGAGAAACACACACTGACATCTTCCTGGGTGTCATGGAGGCAACTGCCTGGAAGGTCCATTTTTGGCACTTCCATTTTCCTATGACACCTTCATTTTGCCCTGAGGAGCCTTCTCATATAAGGAGGGCTGCTCCTCAGTACTCCCTGGCAAGGGCTTCTTCTCAGAAGACCGGTCTTCGGGCTTGCGAGCAATCAGCAGGCGGCAGGTGAGCAGGATTCCAAACACCAGGGCATGAGCATAGCGTTTGAGAGGATCACCCACGAGCTGGTGGAAGAAGAGCACAACTAACACCAGCAACAGTAGGAAGAAGTTGGCCACATCCTTGGGACGCCCGGGCACAAGGGTCATGACGATGCCGCAGGCCACCTCAAGGACTCCAATGCTTTTGCGGAGAAGAATGGAATTGATCCCCATTTTCTTCAGCAGAGGAAGGGCTCGCACATAGCTCTTGTAAGCACGTTTCTAGAGTGGGAATGCCATAAGACAATCACTGCATTAACCGTGATGTTTGAACATTAGAATGAAGAAAACACAATCAATATCCTTCTTCCCCACCATGCCCTTTCCACACCAGCCAAGGGTGTTCACATTTCTTTACTGTGCCCCCTAAATAAAAAAGCCTTGTAACTAAAATAAGATAAAAGCAAGCAATCTCCTGAGATTCCTATGACTTAAACCTTAGTAGCAACATCAAAGGAAATAAGACAGAGAATTTGTATCATTCAGATTTTTTCTAATTATCATAAACAACTCTAAGAATTTACAAGAAAATTCATTGGGCTCATTAAAAACTAGTGTTAGCTATATCGCCTTTTCCGGTGCCTGCCTTGTCCAAACCTGGGAGTGTATGAATACCAACCAAAATGAAACAGGCCAGGCACAGTACAGTAAGCCTCACTAATTTGCACTTCCCTCATTTGAAATCTGTGATAATTCAGAAAAGAGTTGAGCTGAAGTTTACATTTGTGCAATCTATAACAAAATTTAAGTGTCTGCTAAGCAAATAAAAATGTATGCAAATATTAACCCCTTATATATATTTTAACACAGTAAGCCAAAATCATTCTCATGTTCATTGAGGTAAATCCCCAGACCTCTATAAGATACTACCCTGGTTAGTCTAGCTCAAGTTCATTCATTTTAATTCAAGAAATATTTATTGAACACCTACTATGTGTTATGCGTTGGAGATACAGAGGTGAATAAGACAGGGTCAAGAAGCTCTTGGTCTAGTGGGGGAAACAGATACGTAAACAACATTATAACGCAGCATGGTTAGTGTTATATAATAGAGGTATGCACAAGGTCTAATGGTAGTCCAAAGGGAGACATCACAGAATAAAGGTGCAAGTTACTGGATATATTACAAAGTAAAAGAATTCTATTGCAATTACAGTAATAGATAAATCATATTTTTCACTATTTCAGATTGGCTTGATCCTCATTTTGAGGCAAATTGATGAGATTTGAACGAATCTTGTTTGACTTCTTTGTTTTCGGTAAGTATCCATTCATTCACCCAATATTTATTAAGTGCCTCCTTGTGGTAGGCACCGTACTAGGTGCTCTGTATAAAGATATCAGTTGTTCAAAGGCCCTGCCTTCCTGAAGCTTGAAGTTTATAGACAGCAAACAAATAAGTGCAAAAAAGTGTTACAGGTGCTTGATAAAATTGTGTAGTGGATACAGGAAAGGCACACCAGAGGGAATATGGTCAAATCTCCCTAGGTGAAGGCTGAGAAAATCTGGAGTGGAATCTGAAAAGATAAGCAGATATTCACAAGATCAATAAGGGAGGGAAGGACACTGCAGGCAGAAGCAGCTGTATGAGCAAAGGTTCTGAAGCACAAGTGTCTGGACAACACTGCCACAGTTCAACATAGGTTGAGAAGGATGAGCAATTAGACAGGAGAGGTAGATATGAATCAGATTACAGAGAACTATATATGTTGTGCTATCTATCACACTGAACTTATCCTCTAAGCAAAGGAAAGCAACATAATCAATTCGTTGTTTAGGAAGTTTCCTCTGGAGAGAGTGTGGAGAACAGATTGGGGAGCATGTCTACAGCAAGGAGACAAGGTGAGAGACCTGGGTTAGAGTAATCACAGTGACAATGAAGGGAAGGGGACATAGAATAGAACTGGGCTCTTTGTTGGATGTGGACTTTGAGAGGAATGAAGGAGTCAAGAAAGATTCAGGTCTCTAGCTTGGGTGTCCAGGTAGCTACCATTCTCCAAGTTTGGGAATGCAGCAGAGGTTGAGGGGTAGGGAGCAAAGGGGAATAAGAAATTTAATTTAGCTTTTTTTGAGTTGAAGTATGTACAAGACATCTAAATTGAGATGTCTGGTAGGCAGCTTAGTAAAAGGCATCTGGGCTAAAGATACAGAATATATAGTCAACAGTATACAATATGGGAGTGGACAAGATTGCCCAGAGAGAGTACTGAAGTGAGAAAAATTGTGTGACAGAACATTTAAGCAATGAAGAGAGAAAAAGAGACCACAAAGCAGACAGAAGACAGTAGGAGGAAAACCAGGAGAGATGAGGCCATGGAGGCTAAGAAGAGTTTCAAGAAGGGAATACTCAAAAGCACCATATTCAAGACAAGTATTATAAGTCTCAAGCAGAAAGCCAACATACCCTCCCAGAGCATCTAGCACTTAGAACAGAGTTTTACACACTCTGGATTTGGAACAAACATTCAGTAATTTTTTTCTCCCTTCTGGACAAGTGAATGCACCTTTATTTCATGGATTAATTATCATGAGTGGCACAAGGTAATCCTCTCTGATGACTGTTAAAAGACCAGTGTTCTGGTGAAAAAAACCATTGGTTTTGGATTCCAACAGACTTGATTTCAAATCCCAGCTCTACCACCTTCCAGTTGGGCATCCATGGGCAAATTACTTAAACTCTCTGAGACTCAGTTTCTCGAGCACAGCAGGGACATGGATGAGGTAAGTGACACTGCTTGCCTCAGGAGCAAAATTTAATCGGATGCCAAAATATTAATTAATCATAAATAATATCCATGATGAACAAAATATCAAAATTTTAAATAAAGGCAGGATCCACTGCCCACACTTTCAGGACCCTGCCTCACTCTCCTCTTCTGCCTCTTTCTAATCTTGGCCATATCAGATCCCAACTTAATTTAAAATTTCACCTCCCTTTAATTCCTTCATTGTTCCTGAGCATATAGGAAATACAAAGTGTTAGTCATTCTTCCTCCCTCTTCCCATTTTAGGGTAAAATGGGTTTTGAGAGTGAAATTTGGAGAACAGTTGAACAGTAGGTGGAGTGTAGCCTGGAGGCTGAACTGAACCAGACTCATGCAGAGTTGAGCTGAAGGTTAGGAAGCCTGGTGATGGAGGCAAGTCTGTCCCTTTCCCTGTTAACCTAGATACCACCTGCCAGCTCCCCCTTTCCCCTTTTGTCCTCCTGCCAGCACTCTGGTGACGGTAACAGGGGTACATTAGGACAAGTTATCTAAACCCAGGAAACTTCCTTAATACTTTTAAGTAAGGACCATTTCTAATTAACAAAACAAACTTTCCCAGGAGGGAATTCCTAAGTCTTAAGTAAGTATAAGCTTCTGACATGATGAGAACAGGAGGCAAGAGTTTATTGCAGTCATTTCTGAGCCAACATTTCCAGATGCTGGCTGATTTACTTCTGGATATGTCCCTTTTTTTGGCTAGGGCTAAACACCTGTCAGAGAGCCTCGGTGGTGCAGTGAGCTATGTACTCAGCTACTAATGAAAAGGTTGGCACTATGAACCCACCATCTGCTCCACAGGAGGAAGATCAGGCAGTCTGCTTCCATAAAGATTTACAGCCTTGAAAACCTTATGGGATAGTTCTACTTTGTCCTGTAGTATCTCTATGAGTCAGAATCTACTAGAAGGCAAAGAGTTCAACCATTCATCATTCAAGAATAGATTCTGGGGGGTGGAGTCAAGATGGCACACTAAGCACATGTCTCCTTATATCCCTCTGGAAACGAAGACCTGAATTGATAATCAAAGGCAGCCTTCTGGTCACCTAGTGAGCCCTCAGGACACAGCACAGGGCTGTTAATTTGGACTTCATACCACTGAACGAAAAACCTCCTCTCTTTCACTGACTCCTGCTCCTGGCTAGCCCTGGCTCTCATGGACTGAAGGTAAAAGCACCATTTTGACTATTTTATTCCCTCTGCCTTAGCCAGCCAGCAGAGCTGGGTCTTGCCTAACGGCTCCACTCAGACACACTGCTGGTGGGATAGGCAGGAGAAGTTGCCATATTTTGAGAGCCAGGCTTAGGACTCTGTTCCTCTAGCCACTTTGGGCCTCTATTTTTATCACTGCCACAGCATGGTTTATACAGAACCACAGTGCCTGTGTGCGGGACGCCATGTTGGATACAGAGATTTTAGCAGGACCTAATTACTAGCCTGGCAGCCAGTGCCTCCAAACAGGAAAGCGCTTCTTTCACAGAAAAGCAGTAGTTTACATAGCATTGCCTACGGTGGGGGAACACCAACAGAGGTGGAGGACTCATTACCTCTCAGCACCTTTAGCCCCTCTATCTGCCAAATGTGTAGAGGGCACCATCTTAGACACAGTGGCTGCAGCTGGATCTATTTCTTAGCTTGGGAGCCAGAGCCTGCCCACAGGAGAACGCTTTTCTACCAGAAAAGCAGTAGTTTACACAGTGTTGCCTAAGGCTGGGCCCTGTCACCAGAGGCCAACAGGGCAATAGCATTGCTGTATTTTAAACTAGTTCATGTCATCTGGGGTTGGATATAGTGATGCTTACTTTGCCAGTTGGGAAGAGGGACCTATAGACCTGAAAATCTGACTCACTTGGGAAGTGGTCAGATACCTTTTGCTTTACATTTTAAGACAGCCTAGAGAAACATCTGCAGTCCATCCTCATAGTAACTCTCCAAGCCTCTACTTACTCACATGGGACCCAAAAAGCAACAGACACTTCTGGGATACAAGAAATCAGCCATAGCTTCAGAAGGCTCACAAACAAAACAATTTTCTGGATGAAGAAACTTCTGAAATCATCAGAAGGTGAATACAAAGTAATTATATACAGAGCCCTTCTAGACCTTATACAAAATGCAGCAGAACAAAAGAAAAAATTAAACAAGCTGTTCGATCTGATGGAACACCAGCACTCTGAAATCCAACAGGTCCAGAACAAAATCAAAGACATAGAAATTTCCATTCAAAGCCAAGAAAACAGAATGGAACAAATGGAAAAAGGAATTTCTGACTTGGAAGACAGAGCTACTGCTGCCAGCGTCTATGAGCAGAAATCAGAAAAAATGAAACCAGAAAAATGAAGAAGCATTAAGAAGCATGTGGGACTCTATTAAGAGGAAAAACCTTCGTTTAATTGGAGTCCCTCAACAGGGACTCCTGAGACACCTGAGAACACAGAGAGTATCGCTGCTGAGTTGCTGACAGAAAACTTCCCAGAAATCATGAAGGAGGAGAATATAGGTATTCCAGATGCATATCGTAAGCCACCCCGTATAGATCACAAAAGAAAGACTCCAAGACATATTATAATCAAGCTTAACAAAACGAAACATAAACAGCAACTCTTAAAGGAAGCAAGACTCAAAGCAAAGCTAACATTCAGAGGAAACCTTGTAGGCGTTCGTCAGATTTCTCAGCAGAAAGAATGCTGGCATGGAGACAGTGGGATAACACATTCAAAGCCTTGAAGGAGAAGAACTTCCAACCAAGAATTATATATCCTGCAAAACTATCTTTCAAATATGAAAATGAAATTAAGACATTCCCAGATAAACAGAAACTGAGAGACTTTGTAAAAACCAAAACAAAACTACAAGAAATATTGAAAGAAGTTCTTGGCTTTGGCTTAGAAGAACAAAATCACTAACTTTATATTTTAGAACAACACATTATTCAGAACTCTACTGAGTTAGGGAATGCTCCAAATTGAATCACAGCTTTAATACTGAAAGAAACAATCCAGTGATTATCATGAAAACTGTGGTGCCATCATATTAAAAAGAGGGATGTACTACAGTCATTATAGTCCTTCCAGATGGAGAGGAAGATGACAAGACTGGTAGTAATTAAAATTGGGTCTATATATAGTTTATTAAGGGGTACCATAAGGACAGCTGTAAAGCATAACAAAGATGTAACATACCATTTCAAGAAATGTAACACAGGAGTCTCAACAACTACAAGACCAGCTGTGAAAAAGTTGAAAAATCAACTCACAAAAAAGAATGTCCCAGAATAGACTAGTAAGAACAACAGAGAAAAGATCAACACAAAAATAAACATATCACAATGGCAGCAGTGAATACATACCTATCAATAATTACGTTGAATGTAAATGGACTGAATGCTCCAGTAAACAGACATCGAGTGACATCTTGGATAAAAAGACATTACTCATCCATATGTTGTCTACGAGAAACTCACTTGAGACCTAACAAGAAACTCACTTGAGACCTAAAGATAGGAACAAACTGTAAATTAAAGAATGGAAGACTATATATCAAGCGAATAATAAACAAAGAAGAGCAGGTGTAGCAATTCTAATCTCAAACAAAATCAATTTTTACGTAAAATCGACCATCGTGGACAATGATGGACACTATTTATTGCTCAAAGGTTCAGTACACAAGCAAGAATTAACTATATTAAATATTTATGCACCTAATAAGAGAGCACCTAAATACGTCGAAGAAACACTGACTACACTGAAAAAAGAGTTAGATTACTCCACAATAATAGTGGGAGACTTCAACACTCCACTCTGAATACTGGACAGATCATCTAGAAAAAAGCTCAGTAAAGATACAGATCACCTTATTGCCACAATTAACCAATTAAACCTCATCACTACATACAGAACTATCTACCCGTCAGCGGACAACTACACCTTCTTCTCCAGTTCACATGGAACATTCTCCACAACTGACCAGGTATTAGGACACAATGCAAAGAAGTCAAAATCTCCCTGTTTGCTGATGAAATGATTGTATATGCAGAGAATCCCAATGCAATTCTCAATAAAATCCTTACCATTAAATTACTGCAAAGTGTCTTCTCAGATCATAAAGCCATAAAACTCGAAATCAGTAGCAGAAAAAACATAGATAGAAAGTGGAACTCTTGGAAACTGAACAACATCTTGCTCAAAAAACCATCAGTTCTAGAAGAAATCAAAGATGAAATAAAGAAATTCATGGATTCTAATGAGAATGGAAATACTTCTTACCAGAAACTATGGGATACAGCCAAAGCAATGCTCAGTGGTCTCTTTATCTGAATAAATGCACACATCTGGAAGGAAGAAAGAAACCAAATCAAAGACCTAACCCTACAGCTTCAACAAGTAGAAAGAGAACAACAGAGGAACCCCTGAGGGACCAGAAGAAACCAGATCATAAAGATTAGAGCAGAGCTAAGTGAATTAGACAGTAGAAAAATAACTGACAAAATTGAAAAGACCAGAAGCTGTTTTTTTGAAAAAATCAACAAAATTGACAAACCACTGGCTAAATTTAGTAAAGAAAAACAGGAAAGGAAACAAATAACCCAAATTAGAAATTAGAGGGGAATGGTCACAACAGATCCAAAAGAAATAAAAAATATCATAACAGAATACTATGAAAGACTGTACTGTAACAAATTTGAAAACCTAGAGGAAATGGACAAATTCCTTGATTCATACCACCTATCCAAATTATCACAACATGAAGCAGAACAACTTAATAAACCCATCACAAAGGAAGAGATTCAAAATGTCATCAAAAAACTGCCAACCAAAAAAAGCCCGGGCCCAGATGGAGTCACTGCAAAATTCTACCAAGCTTTTAGACAAGAGTTATTCTACCCTGGCCCCTAGGGTCGCCATGAGTTGGATCCAACTCGATGGCACTTGGCTTGGCTTGGCTATCTCCAATACTACTGAGACAATTTCACAGTATAGAAAGGGATGGAATACTCCCAAACTCATTCTATGAAGCCAGCATAACCCTGATACCAAAGCCAGGGAAAGATGCAACCAAAGAAGAACAACAGGCCAGTATCACTCATGAATCTAGATGCAAAATCTTCAACAAGATTCTTGCCAATAGAATATAACAACATCAAAAAAATAATCCATCATGACCAAGTTGGATTCATACCAAGGATGCAAGGTCAGTCAACATCAGAAAAACAATTAATGTGATTAACCACAGAAATATCACAAAAGACAAGAATCACCTGATTCTGTCCATTGATGCAGAAAAGGCATTTGATAAAGTCCAACACCCATTCATGCTAAAAACTCTTCACAAAATAGGCACAGACGGAAAATTCCTCAATGCAATAAGGACCATTTATACAAAGCCAACTGCCTACGTCATCCTGAATGGAGAGGGACTGAAAGACTTTACCTTGAGAACAGGAACTAGACAAGGATGCCCACTCTCATCTCTCCTATTCAACACTGTACTAGAAGCTCTAGCCAGAGCAATTAGACAAGACCAAGAAATAAAGGGCATCTGCATCAGCAAAGAAGTCAAAATCTCCCTGGTTGCTGATGATATGATTGTATATGTACAGAATCCCAAAGAATCTATAAGTAGACTACTCAAACTGATAGAAGAGTTCAGCAAAGTCTAAGGACACAAGATAAACATAAGTAAATCAGTAGGATTCCTTTATACCAACAACGAGACTGTTAACAAAGAAATCATCAAATCAACACCATTTACTATAGCCCCTAAGAAGATAAAGTAACTACGAATTAATCTAACCAGAGAAATAACAGACCTTTACAAAGAGAACTACAAGCCCTTACTACAAGAAACTAAGAGAGACTTAGATAAATGGAGAAACCCACCCTGCTCATGGATAGGAAGACTTAACATTGTGAAAATGTCTATTTTACCGAAAGCAATCTATCTATATAATGCAATCCCAATACAAGTTCCAGCGTCATTTTTTTAATGAGATGGAGAAACAAATGACCAATTTTGTTTGGAAAGGGAAGAAGCACCGGATAAGTAAGGTACTAGTATAAGAACACCACACTGGGAGGCCTCTCATTACCCGACCTTAGAACATACTACACTGTCACAGTGGTCCAAACAGCATGGTACTGATACAAGAACAGACAGATTGGTCAATGGAACAGAATTGAGACCTAAGAAATGACACCATCTGTCTATGAACAGTTGATATTCAACAAAGGCCCTAAGATATTCAACTGGGGTAAAAACAGTATCTTCAACAAATGGTGTTGGCAAAATTGGTTATCCATTGGCAATAAATTGAAACAAGATCCGTATCTTACACCTTATACAAAAACCAACTCCAACTGGATAAAAGACCTAAATATCAAAACTAAAACGATCAAGCTCATCCAGGAGAAGGTAGGAACAACAATGGAAGTCTTAGTACACAACGTAGACAGACTCCAAAATCTGTCAAAGAAACCTCAATCAACAGAAGAGAAAATAGATAAATGGGAACTATTAAGAATCAAACACTTTTGCTCATCCAAAGGCCACCTGCAGAATGGGAAAAAATATTTGGCAACTCTATGTCAGACCAACACCTGATCTCCATAATTTATAAGATACTACAAAATATCAATAAGAAGAAGATAAATCATCCAATTAAGCAATGGTCAAAGGAGATGGACAGACATTTCTCTTAAAGAGGAGAGCCAGGCAGCCAAAAACACATGCGGACATGTTCACGATCTTTAGTTATTAAAGAAATTCAAGTCAAGATGACAATGAGATACCATCTCACCCCAACAATGTTGGCCATGATCCAAAAAACACAAAACAACAAATGCTGGAGAGGCTGTGGAGAAAGTGGAACTCTCCTACACTGTTGGTGGGGTTGCAAAATGATCCAGCCTCTTTGGAAAGCAATCTGGCACTTCCTTACAAAAATGGATATAGATATACTGTTTGACCCACTAATTCCACTACTTGGAATATACCGTACAGAATCAAGGCCTTTCACACTAATGGACACGTGCACCAGAATGTTTATCGCAGCACAGTCCACGATAGCAAAAAGATGGAATCAACCCAGATGCCCAACAGCAGAGGAATGGATAGGTAAATTATGGTATATATACTCAATGGAGCACTATGCAATGATAAAGAACAATGATTCCAGGAAACATCTCATAAGCTGGTTTCAACTGGAAGACATTATGTTGAGTGAAAGTAGTCAGCAACAAAAGAACAAATATTGTATGTGACCCCTATGATAAGATCTCAAAACCAGAGTTATGTATAGAAGAAGACACTCTTTGATGGCTGCAAGGGAGCAGAGGGAGGGAGAGCAAGGTGGGAGAGTTTAGATTAGAAAGTTGGTAGAAATTTCGTTGGGTGAAATCAGTGATAGCACGCATTAGAAACAAGAACAATATTTAATGGACTTCAGCATAAATTGAATACTCCTTCCATCTTAACCCAATATTGCAAGGAGAGAGTAGCTGGGTTAGAGGGCAGGAGACCATGCTCTTAGGGGAAATCGAGGCCAATTGGCACAACTAGCATTTTGCTAAGAGGGCTCTCTGCACCCCACTTTGGTGAGTAGCATCTGGGGTCTTAAAAGCTGTCAAGCTGCCATCCGAGGGCACAGCAGATTGTCCTAACTGAGCAGGAATGGATGCTCACCAAGGACCAAAATGACATGGGCTAAACACAACCCAGAAGATAGAGGGATCCACATGAGTGGGTGCCTACATAGCCTTGGGACCGGAAGAACCGGATGCTGCCGGGCTACCACCAGTGATAGCCACGATGGAGCTCACTAAGTTGAGTCTCACTGGCAACACAAGAATAAAAAGGGGTGCATCCTGAGATCTCCACCGGAAGACCACAATTGATGGTCCAGCGGCTTCAGGGTTCCCCTGGGAGCATGGCCTCTGGCCCTGATGCTGCCCTTGCCCATAAATCATAACGAAGGTCCACACTTCTGACACAAATCGATTGGACTTGGCGATGCAGAGTGACCATATATTGGATGCACTTTATGGTTCTATGCATCCATAAGATATCATCCTGCTGACCTCTGGCTGGAGTAAGGGGAGTGGGTGGAGAGGAAGGGAAAGGAGACTGTTGGGAGGGTGACACATGTATGGAGCAGCGAGGAATAGTGTGCTGTCACTGAGCAGGGAGAACAGTGGAAGTTGCATATACGTGGGCATGTAAATTTAAATGGGAATGTACATTTTCACTCAGTCATAATAAAAAAAAATAGATTCTTATCTATCCTACAGTGAAATCTGTAGCCCTGAGGCCAAATTCTCCCTCTTTATTAAATTCTATGACTTCAGTGGTGTTTTCTCTCTCCATTTGGTATAACTGCATATTACTTGTTCTCAGTTGTTTAGCTAACCTCTAAAACTGCACCTATGGATATTTTTATACAGCTCTAGCCTCTTTCTTTCCTTCATTTCTTGAGGAAACTGTATCTAGATAAGGCATTTCTTTAGATTTTTAGTTCAAAGCTCAGCAGAGACAGATGACATCTATTTTCTAGGATTCTAGACAGGGAATATTTAGTTTGTCAGAGATGGAGCTAAACTTGGATGTGTCTTGACATCACAGGAAGAATTTACCTTCCCCCCTCCCACTTTGGAGTAGAATGGAGACATCAAAACCCCATCATTAAGTCTGACCTAAAACTAAAAGAAAAAACCTATTTCTGTTGAGTCGATTCCAACTCACAGAAACCGTATAGGACAGAATAGAAGTGCCCCATAGAATTTCCAAGGAGTGGCTGATGGATTCAAGCTGAGGATCTTCTAATTAGCAACCGAGCTCTTAACCACTATTGCACCAAGGGTCCAAGCTTGGTCTAGGCCATCCCAATTCTGACACATCTCTTGAGACTAGAGTAACTAGGTCTCTAAAGACCTTAACTGTACTGATCATAAGGCTAAAGCGAGTTGATTGACTTACTCCCAAAAGGCTCTTGCAGTTCACGTTGTTAACTCTGTTTCGTTTTTATTGCAATGACCCAGACCCTGCACCACAGTGTTCTCACAGGGAAAAGAAGCAAGAAAGAGAAAAGTTCAGCTAAATAGTCCAAACCTCTTCAACCAAAGGCAATCATCCAGCAATATTCTTGGTCTGAGATTCTTCAAATAAGCTAAATTCCAATTTTAATTTTACCCCTAAATTGCTTGGAGAAAGTTACTAATAGCTTATTACCTCAGTTTCTCTTTGTGTAAATTAAAATCACATTTTAGAGAATCACATGAATGGAGCAGCACACAAACCTTTTCTCATTAAATGAACCACACAATTAGAAATCCATACGTTTGCAATGATAACAATGATGAATCAAGCAGGTCCATCCTTGTGGTATGAGGAAATGTGATTCAGACGTGAGTCAAAAGCATATGGAGTCTTTCTTTAGTCATACCTTTTTTCTTTTTGTTATTTATTCTTCACAACATCCCAGGATCCATGATATCATACAGTGACTTTAAATGTGAACAGCTCAAAACTATATAATGATATTCACCTTCTGTTACAATTAATAACTGACCCAAGCCAGCTAATGGGATAAAATGGGAACAGAGATCAGTTAGGTCCATTATGTCCACTAGCTCACATATATCAAATGGGTCAGAGAAAAAATAATTTGGCTAGTATATTGTATAATTCCATTTATGTAACATTCAGAATCAGGCAAAACTAATCTATGATATTAGAAGTCAGGATAGTTAATTACTCTGGTAGGTTATGAGGGGGATTTCTGGGGTGCTGGTTATGTTCCGTTTCTAAATGTAAGGGCTGGTTACACAGGAATACTCTGAAATTTCACGGAACAATAGGCACTTACGTGCACATTTCAGTATGTGTGTTTATACTTCAATAAAATTCACAGATAAAAAAATAAAAGCAGAAGAGGACACTGACAAAAGCATATTTTGATTTTAAAAAAAACTTAGCTTGGTTGCTATCTTAGACCATAAAATCTACGTAAGTACAACAAAATTTACTGACTCAAATGTGCCTTTTTCTGAATCTCTGTAGGAAAACAAAACAAAAACCACATGTCAACCACAAATCCCTTTTTATTTTAATGCAATAGAAGCCATAGGATGTTTAATTGCCAAATATTCATATGAATGATAAAAACCAAACCAAACCCACTACTGTCCAGTTGGGCCTGACTGGTAGTGAACCTAGAGGTTAGAACAGAACTGGCCCCTAGAGTTTCCAAGGAGCTCCTGGCAGATTTGAACTGCTGACCTTTCAGTTAGCAGATGTAGCACTTAACCCACTACACCACCAGGGTTTCCGTATGAATGATAGACACCTTTAAGTAATTCTACTTTTTGCTGACATATAATGCTGGCAAGCCTGGTCTTACTAACTGAAGTGGCTCTTTCTCAGATTGCATTTTAGGGCAGAAGAGTGTGACTTATGCTGTCAGTCAAAGGGCACTCTGAAACAAACACAGTGGTTGGCCAAACTAAGAGACCACGAGCTCTCTGGCATAAACCCCAATGCATAGTTTCCCTTGTGATGGCTAACTGTGTGAACTAAGGGAAATCACTTCACAGCTCAAAGTCTCAGTTTTCTTTCTGAGGGGATAAACATACTGTTCCACCTCAGAGAGCAAGCATTTCTAAGCATCAGTGAATTACTGTCTCATTACCTAGTTTGAAAGCACTAAGTATCAGTGATTGGAAGCAAGAAAGTTTACCTATGAACATTAAATAAATTGCCCAAACATACCAGGGGTGTTTCCCAGGGTTACACAAACAGGATGGCATTTAACTACAGGTAAACAAATCAGTCAAATCAACAAACCTTTACTATGTGCCAAGAGGAGATGCAAAGCAGCAGAAATTTTCCAGTTGTTTTCAGGGCCAAAATCATTGTGACAGGATTTTGGTGTTTTCTAACCATTTCATATGTGACCCCTTGTGCTTACAGGATGAAATCATTGCTACAAAGAGTATGAATACCAAATTTAGAGTAAGTCAGCCATTCATATATCCCCAGTCACTACAAACAAAACTACTTTAGCTGCACTTGTAAGCACTGTCTCCCAGTTTCAAATAAATTCATGATAATGTTTAGCTAAGGGAGTGGTTTATCGTAATGAGTTCATGTGGAATTTAGAGTACTGTACTCTATAATGACACTTGTCAGATCTGGAGGAGATAAGAGACAACACATGCCAAACAGGCTATTCAAAGATGCTTCTGGAAGGTCTGCACAGGATCCACTGTAATAATTCCATAGCAGCAAGTGAGGATTCTTCAGTATTAGCTGACTGTATAAAATCTGTTCACCAGGGTTCATGAGAATAACATTTTGCTCTTCTACATGCCTGATTTCATTCCCTTTAATTCCCTTTAACTAGACCTTCAAATTAGGCAAGAAACCATCACATAAAACAGAATCATCATCATCACCTCTCCAAGAGCATTTCTTGAACACTGACTCTATGCAAACACTGTACCAGATGCTTTCATATGTTAACCCCATTAATATTCACACCAATCATCTGAGGTACCAATTATTATCCCCATTTTACAGATAAGGAGGCTGAGACACCCAGAGCACCCATGATTCAAACACAAGGATGTGTGACTTCAAAGCCTATGCTCTTTCTATTAAACTTCCCTGGCTTCCCCATTAAAGACAGGAAAGAAATACATAGTCATTTGGTTGGTTGATTTTTAGCAGCAGTTCTCCATAGAGGAGATCACATCTAAGCTTGACATTAATGTTTCTAGAACAATAAAAAAAAAGGAGTAGCAAAAATATCTAAATTTGAAAAATCAGTTTCAAAGTAAAATAAAACCTCCAAAATATGGATTGGTGGAGTTGAATTGATATAGAAAAGGAGCAAGAATATACCAGATATTTTCAAGAATCAATTCTAGGTTCTGCCATCCAGAAAAACAGTTGAAACCATTAATCACCCCTCTAGTGGGAATACTGAGTCATGGACTTGGTTTCTAACTGTCCCAACAACACCTTACTCTGTGACCTTTGGTAAGTCATTAAACTTGCTCTGTTTCAGTTTATCCATCAGTAAAATAAGAGTAACTAATCATATCTAACTCACAGGAATATTTTAAAGAAAAATCAGCAATAGTACTTTGACATCTGATAAGAAAAGCTACTATAGTCAATACATGACTAACCCCATCAATGCACAGAAATCAGTCCTTAATGGAAAACACAAAGTCCCAGATAGTCATCCAAGCTGATTTAGGGTAGGGGTTCTGAGGGTCTGTGGCCCCATTCTAGAAGCAGAGGTAATAAAAAGCTCCTGAACCGCAAAATCAAGAACCAAACAGCAATCTACAGGGTGGTAAGCAGTAAAAACAATGCTACAATGACTCATTCATTCACCCATCCATTCAACAAATTATTGACCACCTTCTCTGTACTAGAGTTATATTTCCTCCCTTTCCTATGGATTCAAGAATAAAGATGAACTAAACCCAGGGACTATGTAGTGTGGTCAATTCCAGCTTGTTTCCTAATGCACAATACAGGAGGGAATCCTGGAAAAGGGCATCTGAAAATTCTCTTCAAGCCTTATGACACTGTGACATATACCTGCCAGTTAGATGTAATCCTTCCAGTCCCTCCAGATGCCCTAGAGCTCAGAAGCATCTACACACACACACACAAATATGGTTCTGGACTGGTATATTAGATCACATTTATTTAAACGTATCCCTTTGCATGATATGAAATCTTCATATTTGTTTCTTCCTTTCATGAGACTATAATAGATACAGCTCCACTCCTGAGGAAAAGCCTACTGTAAACCCATTTGTAGCCAGTCCTATTATGAGTTCCTGCCAAGCTGCTAGGAAGCTTCCTGTGACTCCATCTTAGTTAGATTACCTGCAGAGCCTAACACTGTCCTTAGGGTACAACCTGGGGAACCTCTAAAGCAGTTGAGCAGGGTCTGCCAGGCAGGGAGTATAATGAAGCAGGATACCCTGGCCCTCAGGAAATGAAAAACTAAACTATACCTAAGGTGCACACACACATGCATACACATGCATGCACATACACACACACACAAATATACATAAGCATATATATGTACATGAAAAGTAAAGAAAAGCAAGAGCATATTCATTTGTTTATAACCTGTAATATCCAACTACTACCACCAAGAGAAAAAACAGTAGCCTTTCCCCTCCACCTTGTCTCTGTGCCCCCAACCTCTTTAAACACTTTGGTGGCCTCTGTTGCCCCACCCTCCACTACCCTCCCCAATGCAAGCTGCCTTAGATACTCATTTTGACCTGATTTCAATTCCATCTGGTCAAACACGCTGGGAGGCAGGGAGGGGGGAAGGAGAAGCACGTTAGGATTTGCCATTTGGGGAAAGAGCTGGGCCCCTGAGTTCCAGCCACCCTCCCCCTCCTAACCCAGGGTGATCCTGTGGTGAGGGAACATAGAAAGCATCAGCTCAAACCGTGAAACTGAAGCTAGATCTTCCTGCTAACATTTTCTGAGCATCGACAATTTGCCAGTCTCTGTCCATTTGCAGCTCACGTTGAGGGGCCCTGGAATGTCCCAATGGTGGGCTCCAGGAGAGCTATCTATTCCTCTCAATGTGTGGGGCTATTCCTCCCTGCCTGAGCCTTGATAGGAGTCCCTTTTGCCCTCCTCTCATTCTCTTTCTGTTCTTTTCCTAAGCTCCTTGCCTTCTTGACCTTGAGAACCCAGTCATGGGCTCCCTCCCATTACTGGCAGTCTGGCAAAGGCAGTGAGAAGCAGGTTCCCTTGAGCTGGGCAGGCGAACCAACAGACAAAGTGACAGGGGGCGAGGCAGGCAAGAGACAGAAAGTGCTGGAAACATCCCTTGCCATCTTCTAGCACTCCACGGCATAAGAGCAAGTCCTCATCACGCCCAACTGAGGCAAGCAGCCCAGCCCCCGCCCCCCGGCGCCCCCCACCCCCAGGTTACAGAGAAAAAGGTTTTGGCCAGTCACCTTTGGTGGTTCCAACTCTGCAGAGGGGAAAACCTGCAGAGGGCCTGGCCCTGGGGATCTACAGCAGGCAAGGTGGGAATTACAGACTGGTTTGCAGGAGAGAAAAGGCAGACTTTGCAGATTTAGCAGATCAGCCAAAAAAAAAAAAAAAAAAATCCAGTTTCCCTTTGACAGACAGGTTCGGGAAAGCAGGCACTCAGTGACCTTTTTAGAGGGCCCAGACTGCTTTGTCTTAAGGATACAGATGTATAATCCAGGCAGCTAGGGAAATACTATCAGCTCTGGGTAAAGATAAGGAATAACTAGCCAGCCCCTAAGAACTGCAGGGGTTTGTAGCCTAGTCTCCAGCTCTTTCCCTCCTTCCCCTTTGTTCTTCCCCAGCATAAATAAACTCTCCAGCTTGTTAAACTCTTAGTTCCAAGGGAAGGAATCCAACTTGCAGATTGGTGGCCCGGACTTTGGGCATGTGCTGGAAGGAGAGAAGGGCTCTTGCCAATGACAGGTGCTACTCAAGTCTCAGCCTTCTGGTTTACCGGGGTTGGGCTAAGGGGGGTCCTCGCTGGCAGCCCCTCCTCCAACTGGCATTCAGTGGCTCCAGAACAGTTGCTCCCGGCATAGCCCACAAATGCAATCGCTCTTACCCAGCTGCTCCTGCAAGCGGCAAAGTTGTTGGGGAGAAGGGAGGGGTCCGGGGTCGGGGTAAGGGTTAAGGGAATGGGACCGCAGAATGAGAAGGAAACAAGGGGAGAGATGCTCACAATCCTTTTGGGGGTGCGCCTCTCATCACCCATTTGCTTTACTTACCATCTCATTGTAGGCATCCTTGCTGAGCCTGGGGGTCAACTTGATAGTCCCCATGAAAACAAAGAAGAGTCCTAGGGCCACTGAAAGGGCCACGATAGTTATGGTTCTGGGAGATGCCATGGGGCCACCAAGGCAGGTCCCAACTAACCCTTCTGCTTTGCCTACCCTATCTGTCTAAGGCGCAGGCAGTTAGCTCCGAGAGAAGGAGAGGAATGCTGAGGAAGCAGCAGGCAGCTAGAATGACAAAGGGAGAGGAGGGAGCTCCAAAGAAAAATTGAGAGATCGAGATTCAACCTCTCACTACAACAATCGCTGGGTCCTAATGCCCTACTCTTACTTCTCACTGGCCGAAAACAGTCTCGAAGTTAAATGAATCCCTGAAATGAGGCGGAAAGTTCAAATCTTAAATGGAGAACAGGTAGGTTATACTTCCAGCTGCTGAGCGGTTCCTAAAATGAGAATTAGGGAAGGTCATTCTGCTACTTCACCCCAGGAGCACTTTGTCTCCATCCCTCGTTTCTTCCTTTAGTTATTCACTCCCCGTTTTGCACCACTCCTTTTCTCGGCCCTTTTCCTCGAAGCATTTGTCTTCAAAGCTTTATTGGTTTCCAAAGCTGGTAGCATTCCAAGATAAAGCTGCAAAATTGTCGGGCTTCAGTGCTGCCCAAGAAGGCTTTATCTTCCCCTTCCTCAAAAGCTCCAATGGTCCCCGAGTTCTTACTTTGTCATTAAAGGCCCTCCACATTTTAACTCTTGTCTGTCTTTGGATTGTCCCTAGGTGGCATAAAGTGTTTATACTTGCGGTGCCACAGAAGAAAAGCCTGGCCATCTGCTTCTGTAAAAATATTAAAGCCTAGAAAACCGTACAGAGCTGTTCTACTCTAAAACACAGAGTCGAGTTGGGATGGACTTGACAGCAGCTGGTTTGGTTTGGTTTATGGCTCCGTTTCCCGTTTCCCAGCACCTCCCACTGTCACATGCCACTCATCATCTACTATCTACACGTGGTCCCATACAACTTGAGCCCTCACATTCCCCTAATTTTTGCCCAGGCCCTTTTCCCACTCTATCACTCTTTATCCTTTTCTTTAATATTACCGCCTGCTTAAAGCCCTTCCAGGTTCATTCCCAGCCAGATATGATTTCTCCCTCCTATAATTTCCACTAGTTTCAGCCAACATGCATTGGCCTGTTTACTAGGTGCCAGATACTGTTCTTCACACACATTAGCTCATCTGATCTCTACAGCAACACCGTGAGTCCTATGCCCATTTTATGGATAGAGACATTGAGGCACAAGGAGGTTAAGTAATTTGCCCAAGATTACACAGCTTGTAAGTGGAGAGCCAGAATTTAAATCTAGGTAGTCATTTCTAGAAGCCAAGCCTTAATCATTGGTCTCCTGCCTCTCCTATTATATTCCATACCATTAGCATGGCACGGGACTCAAACATACTGATGATCAAGAAGATGGCACAGGACTGGGCAACATTTGTTTCTGTTGTACACGGGTAAAGTCTCCATGAGTTGGAACTGACTCGACAGCAACTAGCAACAACAGTACAACACTTACTTGATGCTGCTTCACACTAATTACACACACATACACACACACACACTCATAATTTTTCGAGAAGCAGGGTTGATTAGGGTGAGAAAATAGTCTTTGGAGTCAAACCCAGAAGATCCCAGAAGAATTCCAACTCTACCACTAACTGTGTGACCTTGGAAACTCACTTAACATCTCTGAACCTCCATTTCCACATTTATAAAGTGTGGGCAGAAATCTTGTCTCAAAGTGTTGTTGTAAAACTTCCATGTATGTAAAGTGTCTCACATATGGTAAGAGCTCAATGGAGATGATAGTTCTTTTCTTGCTCCTCCTACCTTCTTGATGCACTCCACAATAAGATTAGATCATACACATTTGAAAGGTAGAAGCCATAGTGCCTAGCATAATATCCTTTGTGCACCAGATTCTAATAAATCTCTGTAAATGTCTTAGTCATATAGTGCAGCTATAACAGAAATGCCCCAAGTGGATGGCCTTAACAAAGAGAAATTTATTTTCTCATAGTCTAGCAGACTGTGAGTCTAAATTTACGGGATCAACTCCAGGGGAAGGCTTTCACCGTCAGTAAGCTCTGGAGGAAGATCCTTGTCATCAACATTCCCCTGAACTAGGAGCTTCTCAGTGCAGGAACTTCAGGTCCCAAGAAAGCACTCTGTTCCCAGCACTGCTCTCTGGGTGGTATGTGGCCCCTGAACTCTCTGCTTGCTTCCTCTTCCTTTTATCTTTACTAAGATAAACAGTGTTGCCGGCCACACCCCAGGGAAACCCTCTTTACATTGGATCAGGGATTTGACCTGAGTAAGGGTGTTAGATCCCACCTTAATCCTCTTTAACCATGGGCAGTTATGATTTATAACACACAGGACAATCACAAAATAGAGGACAACCACACAATACTGGGAATCATGCTCTAAGCTGACACATATTTGGGATCTACAACATTTGGAGGAGGGAAAAAAATAGGTAAATTTAAATGCAAATACTGTTTAGGAGTGGTATTACTTTAAAATTTAGCAGTCACATCTCATGTTGGAAGAGTCAGACTCTTTTCTGATTATTTAACCTTTAAATTACTGAGCATGCAACTGACATTTAGGTGCTGTAGGAAGGTGGTTGTTGGTTGCTGTCCGATATATTCTGACTCATGGCAACTGCATGTATGCAGAGTAGAACTGCTCTGTTACCAGAGAAAACACCAGGTTCTCATTACCTGTCCCAAATAGCCAATCTCTGAGACAGGTTTGGGTGAATGATTAAAGAGCAAGTTTATTAACCATATTCTGCTGGGTAGAACACAGGGAACAGACATATATGGATCTCCAGGATTATCCAAATTGGGGCAGAAAGAACTCACGGTTATATATGGAATGGAGGGCGGGGGCTTGCAGAGGTCTCGTGAGAACAGTGGGGCAATTGAGGGGAATATGAGGGTCCTTTGGGTGGAAGTCATCTGCTTCACAGCCTGTCAAGCCATCAAGTAAACCAAGTGGTGCTGGATGTCCTCTGGCCAGTAATGTGAAAGAAGAATGCTTCAAAACAAGTTTCTTCCTCTTTGCCTGTAGTTCACTGAATCTTGTAGTGCCTTTGAGGGCCCAACCCTAGTGTCACCACCTGGGGCTTGTGGAACCCTGTGAATTGGATGTGATTTGAAACAAAGCATCTCAAGCCCCCAGTCTTGAGCACCTCTCATACAGAGGCTTTTTCAGCCTCCGGTTTCAGTTTCATAGGGTTTACAAGGTTGTCACGTTTCAGAAGCAGATTACCAGGCTTATCTTTGGAGGTGTCTCTGGGTGGATTCAAATTGCCAACCTTCTGGTTGATACTTGAGTGCTTAACTATTTGTGCTACCCAGGGACTCCTAATGTAGGAATACATGGACAAATTACTCATAGAACCCACTCCAGTGAGCTTATTGCACTGTAAATAACAATGTGTTAGGAGGAATTTTTTTTCCTCATATACATGAAAGACTGGAAAGAATATACCAAAATGAAATGTTTATAATTTGTTTTCAAATGTTGTGCAGTAAAACGAGCACTTACAGAAGCCCATTCACACACACACACACACACACACACACACACACACACACACACACATTTTCAGCTGTATACACTTGCATTCTTTATCTATTAAAGGAGTCCCTGGGTGACCTAAATGGTTAATGTGCTCAGGTGCTAATTTCAAAAGGTTGGAGATTCTAATCTACCCAGAGGTACCTCAGAAGAAAGGTCTGCAATCTCCTTCTGCAAAATCAGCCATGGAAAGCCCTACAGAGCACAGTTCTACTCTGACATACACGAGGTCTCCATGAGTCAGAACAGACATGACAACAACTGGTTATATATATACATTTTTATTATGATTGAATGAAAATGTACATTCCCATCTAAATTTGCATGCCTACCTATATGTAGCTCGCACTGCTCTACCTGTCCAGTCACAGCACACTCTTCCTCTCTGCTCCATATGTCTTATCCTCCCAACAATCTTTTATCCACTCTTCTCCACCCACTCCCCTTCCTCCAGTAAGAGGTTAGCAGGATGACATCCTATAGATGCATAGAACCATAAAGTGCACACATGGTATGGTCACTCTGTGTTGTCAAGTCCAATCCATTCCTCCCCGAGAGTTGAGCTCCACTATGATTTGTGGACAGGGGCAGCATCAGGGCCGGAGGCCATGCTCCCGGGGGAACTCTGAGGCCCATGGACCATCAATTATGGTCTTTTAATGGAGATTTCAGAGTACACTCCTTTTTATTCCTGTGTTGCCAGTGAGACTCAACTTTGTAAGCTCCATCACGGCTATGACTGGTGGTAGCCAGGCGCCATCCAGTTCTTCTGGTCACAAGTCTATGTAGTCACCTACTCACGTGAGTCTCTCTGTCTCCTGGGTTCTCTTTCCCCATGTCGTCTTGGTCCTTGGCGATCATCCGTTCCTGCTGAGTTGGGACCATTTGCTGTGCCCTCAGATGGCAGCTTTTAAGACCTCAGACGCCACTCACCAATGTGGGGTGCAGAGGGCTCTCTTAGCAAAATGCTAATTGTGCAAGCTAGCCTCGATTTTCCCCTGAGAGCATCATCCCCAATCCTCCACTCCAGCTACTCTGTCCTTGCAATATTGGGTTAAGATGGGAGAAGTAATGATGTTACGTTAAAGTCCAGTTAATATTGAACTTTCTATTGTGTGTTGCCACAGATTTCACCCAACAAAATTTCTACCAACTAATCTAAACAATCCCCCTCTCACTGTCCTCACCTCCCCACACTTGCAGCTGTCAAAGAGTCTTTTCTTCTCTGCATGAGTTTGTTTTTAAGTTCTTATCATAGGTATCTCATACAATATTTGTCCTTTTATCGCTGACTACTTTCACTCAGCATAATGTCCTCCAAATTAAACCAGGTTATGAGATGTTTCCTAAAACCATCGTTGTTCTTTATCATTGCACAGCATTCCATTGAGTATATATATCATAGTTTATCCAATCCTTTGTTATTGGGCATCTGGGTTGATTCTATCTTTTCACCATTGTGGACTGTGCTGGGATAAACATTTGTGTGCATGTATCACTTAGTATGAATGGCCTTGATTCTGTAGGATATATTCCAAGCAGTGGAATTACTGGGTCAAATGGTATATCTATTTCCAGCTTTTTAAGGGAGCGCCAGATTGCTTTCCAAAGAGGTTGGACCATTCTGCAATCCCACCAACAGTGTAGAAGTTCCAATTTCTCCACAGCCTCTCCGGCATTTGTTGTTTTGTGTTTTTTGGATCATGATCAACCGTGTTGGCATGAGATGGTATCTCATTCTAGTTTTGATTTGAATTTCTTTAATAGCTAATGATTGTGAGGGTGTCCACATGTGTTTTTGGGTTGCCTGGATCTCCTCTTTAGAGACGTGTCTGTCCAACTCCTTTGCCCATTGCCTAATTGGATGACTGTGCAGTACCTTAAAGATTATGGAGATCAAGCATCAGTCTAACATATAGTTGCCAAATACTTTTTCCCATTCTATAGGTGCCCTTTTAATTCTCTTAATAATGTCTTTGGATAAGCAAAAGTGTTTGATTCTTATTAGTTCCCATTGATCTATCTTCTCTTCTGTTGTTTGTGGTTTGTTTGACAGATTCGGAAGACTATCTACATTGTGTATTAAAACTTCCATTGTTGTTCCTACTTTTTCATCAATGAGCTTTATTGTTTTAGATTTGATATTGATATTTTTCTCCAGTTGGAGTTGGTTTTTGTATAAGGGGTAAGATATGGTTCTTGTTTCAAATTTTTGCAGATGGCCATCCAATTTTGTCAGCACCATTTGTTGACGAGATTGTTTTTGCCCCAGTTTAATGTCTTAGGGCCTTTGTTGAATATGAACTCTTCACAGGAAGATGGTACCATCTCTGGGGTCTCAATTCTGTTCCATTGATCTATCTGCTTCTTTTTGTATCAGTACCAGGCTGTTTTGACTACTCTGGCAGTGTAATAGGTTCTAAAGTTGGATAGTGAGAGGCCTCCCAGTGTGTTGTTCTTCTTCAGTAGTGCTTTACTTATCCAGGGCTTCTTCCCTTTCCAAACAAAGTTGGTAATTTGTTTCTCCATCTCATTCAAAAATATGACTGGAATTTGTATTGGGATTGCATTATATAAGTAGATTGCTTTGTACAAAATAGACATTTTCACAATGTTAAGTCTTCCTATCCATGACCAGGGTAGGTTTCTCCATTTATGTAAGGCTCTCTTAGTTTCTTGTAGTAAGGTGTTGTAGTTCTCACTGTACAGGTCTGTTATTTCTCTGGTTAGATTTATTCCTAGGTACTTTATCTTCTTAGGGGCTATCGTAAGTGGTATTGATTTGCGGACTTCTTCATCAACAATCTCATTGGTATAAAGGAATCCTACTGATTTACTTATGCTTCTCTTGTATCCTGAGACTTTGCTGAACTCTTCTATCAGTTTCAGTAGTTTACTTATGGATTCTTTAGGATTCTCTGAGTATACAATCATGTCATCTGCAAACAGGGAGATTTTTACTTCCTCTTTGCCGATGCAGATGCCCTTGATTTGTTTGTCTTGTCTAATTGCTCTGGCTAGAAATTCTAGTACAATGTTCAATAGGAGAGGTGAGAGTAGGCATCCATGTCTAGGCCCTGTTCTCAAGGGAAACTGTTTCACTCTCTCCATTCAGCTTCATGTAGGCAATTGGCTTTGTATAAATGACCCTTATTGCACTGAGGAATTTGCCATCTATGCCTATTTTGCTGAAAATTTTTTAGCATGAATAGGTGTTAGACTTTATCAAATGCCTTTTCTGCATCAATAGACAAAATCAGGTGATTCTTGTATTTTGTGGTATTTATGCAGTTGATCACATTAATTCTTTTTCTGATGTTGAAACACCCTTACATCCCTGGTATGAATCCAAATAGGTCATGATGGATTATTTTTTTGATATGCTATTGTATTCTGTTGGCAAGAATTTTGTTGAAGATTTTTGCATCTAGATTGATGAGTGATATTGGTCTGTAGATCTCCTTTTTGGCTGGATCTTTTCCCTGGCTTTGGTATCAGAGTTAGGCTGGCTTCACAGAATGAATTTGGGAGTATTCCATCGCTTTCTATACTGTGAAATAGTCTCAGAAGTATTGGAGATAACTCTTCTCTAAAAGCTTGGTAGAATTCTGTGGTGAAGCCATCTGAGCCCAGGCTTTTTTTTGATGGTAGTTTTTTTTATGACATTTTCAATCTCTTTCTTTGTGACAGGTTTATTAAGTTGTTCTGCTTCAGCTTGTGATAATTTTTGTATGTGATATGAATCAAGGAATTTGTCCATTTCCTCTAGGTTTTCAAATTTGTTAGAGTGCAGTCTTTCACAGTATTCTGTTATGATATTTTTTATATGATATTTTATATTTTTTATTTCTGTTGGAACTCTCATTTCTTCTTTGGGTTATTTGTTTCCTTTCCTGTTTTTCTTTAGTAAGTTTAGCCAATGGTTTGTCAATTTTGTTGATCTTTTCAAAAAAACTAGCTTTTGGTCTTTTGAATTTTTTCAACTGTTCTTCTATTCTCTAATTCACTTAGTTCTGCTCTAATCTTTATCATCTGATTTCTTCTGGTGCCTGAGGGCTTCCTTTGTTGTTGTCTCTCTACTTGTTCAAGTTGTACGTTTAGGTCTTTGATTTGGTTTCTTTCTTCCTTCCAGATGTGTGCATTTATGAAGATAAACTGACCTCTGAGCACTGCTTTGGCTGTATCCCATAAGTTCTGGTAGGAAGTGTTTTGAATCTCAGTGGAATCCATGAATTTCTTTATTTCGTCCTTGATTTCTTCTATAACCCATGGCTTTTTGAGCAAGATGTTGTTCAGTTTCCATGAGTTCCACTTTCTATTTATGTTTTTTCTGCTACTGATTTTGACTTTTATGGCTTCATGATCTGAGAAGACGCTTTGCATTAATTCAATGGTATGGATTTGTTGAGAATTCCTTTATGTCCTCATACATGGTCTATTCTGGAAAATGTTCCGTGTGCACTGGAGAATAATGTGTAGTTGTCTGCTGATAGACAGAAAGTTCTGTATATGTTGCTGATGTCTAGTTGGTTAATTGTGGCAATAAGGTCTTCTGTGTCTTCACTGAGCTTTTTTCTAGATGATCTGTCCAGTATTGAGAGTGGAGTGTTGAAGTCTCCCACTACTATTGTGGAGTGATCTATCTCCTTTTTGAGTGTAGTCAGTGTTTCTTCGATGTATTTAGGTGCTGTAATATTAGGTGCATGAATATTTAATATTGTTAAGTCCTGCTTGTGTATTGAACCTTTCAGCAATAAACAGTGTCCTTCCTTGTCCACAATGGTGGATTTCATGGTAAAATGTATTTTATCTCAGATTAGAATTGCCACACCTGCTCTTCTTTGTTCATTGTTAGCTTGATATATGTTCTTCCATCCTTTGATTTTCAGTTTGTTCATATCTTTAAGGTGAGTTTCTTGTAGGCAATGTACGGATGGATCATGTCTTTTGATCCAAGACGTCACTCAATGTCTCTTTACTGGAGTGTTCAGTCAATTCACATTCAATGTGATTATTGATAGGTATGTGTTCTGTGCTACCATTGTGATATATTTATTTTTGTGTTGATGTTTTCTCTGTTGTTCTTATTAATTTGTTCTAGGACATTCTTCTTTGTGATTTGATTTTTCACCTTTTTCAGGGTTGGTTTTGTGGTTGTTGAGACTCCTGTATTACGTTTCTTGATTTGATATATTGCATCTTTATTGTGCTTTATGGCTGCCCTGATCATTCCCATTAATAAACTATGTATAAACCCAATTTCAATTACTACCATTCTATCAACTTCCTCTCCATCTGGAAGGACTATAGCGACTATAGTACATCCCTCTTTTTAATATGATGGCATCATAGTTTTCATTATATGATCACTAGGTTATTTCTTTCACTGTTATAGTTTTGATTGAGTTTGGAGCCTTCCCTAACTGAGTAGGATTCTGGGTAACGTGTCCTGTATTTGCTTCTAAAATATAAAGTTAGTGGTTTCGTTCTTCTAAACCAAGAGACTCTTTTAGTATTTTTTGTAGTTTTCATTTGCTTTCTACAAAGTCTCTGAGTTTCTGTTTATCTGCAAATGGCTTAATTTCATTTTCATATGTGAAAGAGAGTTTTGCAGGATATACAATTGTTAGTTGGAAGTTCTTCTCCTTCAAGGCCTTGAATGTGTCATGCCACTGTCTCCGTGCCAGCAGGATTTCTGGTGAGAAATCCGACGAAAGTTACAGGATTTCCCTCTGAATGTTAGCTTTGCTTTGAGTCTTGCTGCCTTTAAGAGTTTCTGCTTATGTTTCATTTTGTTAAGCTTGATTATAATATGTCTTGGCGTCTTTCTTTTGAGATCCATATTGAGTGGTGTTTGATATGTGTCTTGGATATCTAGATTCTTGTTCTTCATAATTTCTGGGAAGTTTTCTGTCAGCAGCTCAGCAACAATACTCTGTGTTCTCAGGTGTCTCACCCTATTCAGGAACTCCAATTCATCGTAGACTGTTCCTCCTAATAGAGTTCCACATGCTTCTTAATACTTCTTCATTTTTCTTATTTCTTTTTTCTGATTTTTCCTCATAGATGCTGGAGTCAATAGCTCTGTCTTCCAAATTGGAACGTCTATTTTCCATTTGTTCCATTCTGTTTTCTTTGCTTTGAGTTGAAGTTTCTATGTCTTTGATTTTCTTCTTCATCTGTTGGATTTCAGAGCACTGGTGTTCCATCAGATCGAATAGCTTGCTTCATTTTTCATTTTGCTCTGCTCCATTTTGTATAAGGTCTAGAAGAGCTCTCTATATAATTCTTTTGTATTCACCTTGTGATCATTTCAGAAAAGCTTCTTCGTCTGGGAAGTTCTGACGTGGTTTCTTATGGGGGTGTTCTGAAGCCATGGGTGATTTCTTGGTTACAGTCTTCTCCAGAGTTTGTTGCTTTTTTTGGCATCATGTGAGTCAATAGAGGCTGGGAGAGATGCTGTGTAGATGGACCGCAGTTGTTTCTCTCGGCTGTCTTAAAACGAGAAGTAAAAAGTATCTGACAACTTCCAAAGTCAGTCAGGTTTTGAGGTGTATAGGTCCCTCTTCCCAGCTGACAAAGTAAGCACCTCGATATCAAACCCCAGATAATATAAACTAGCTCAAAATACAGAAAGGCTACTGACCTGCTGGCCTCTGCTGTCAGGCCCCAGCTTTCGGCGACACTGTAGATTTCTGCTTTTCTGCCTGAGAAGTCCTCTCTTCCAGGCAGGCACTGTCTCCTAGCCCAGGAATTAGGTCCAGCTGAGGCTTCTGTATTGGTATATCTGCCTCTCAGTGGAACAAGATGATGTACTGCACAAGCTTGCTGCCAGGCTGGGTCCAGGCTACTCTATGGCAGAGACTGAAAGAGAGGCCAAAGGTGCCAAGATGCACAGTCCACACCCTCTATTGCCAGGCCCCAGCCGTAGGTTACACTGTGTAAAATACTGCTTTTCTGCCAGAAAACCACTCTCCCTCAGGCAGGTGCTGCCTCCCAGCCTAGGAATTAAGTCCAGCTGGGGCTTCAATATGGGTGTATCTGCCTCCCAATGGATCAAGATGGCATCCTGCAGAAGCTCGCCACCTGGCTGGGTCCAGGCTACTCTATGCCAGAGGAAGAAAGTGGGGCCAAAGGTGCTGAGATGCACAGAGTCCATAGCCGGGCTCTCAAAATGTGGCAATTTTGGTAGCCGCTCCCACCAGCAGTGCATCTGAGATTAGTGGCTAGTCAAGTCCCAGCTCTGCCAGCCAGCTAAGACAGAGGAAAAAAAAATGGTGATTTACCTTCGGTCCTACCTCTTAGCAAGCCTGAGCTTGCCGAGAGTGGGGTTAGTGAAAGAGTGGAGGTTTTCCATTCAGTGGTGTGAAGTCCAAATTGACAGCCCTATGCCGTGTCTTAGGGCCCACTATATGTCCAGAAGGCTCCACTTAATTATCAGTTCAGGTCTTAGTTTCCAGAGGGATTTAGGCAGATGTGTATTTAGCCTGCCATTTTGACTCCACCTCTCAACTAGTTATATTTTAAAGAAATATACTGTTGTTGTTGTTATGTGGCATCAAGTCTGTTCCAACTCATAGTGACCCTATGAACAACAGAATGAAACACTGTCCGGTCGTGCACCATGTCCAATCCTTTATATGCTTAAGCCCATTGTTGTGGCCGTGGTGTCAATGCATCTCATTGATGGTCTTCCTCTTTTTTGCTGACCCTCCACTCTACAAGCATGATGTCCTGCTCCAGGGAATGATCCTTTCTGACAGCATGTCCAAAGGATGTAAGACACAGTCTTGCCATCTTTGCTTCCAAGGAGCATTCTGGTTGCACTTCTTCCACAACAGATCTGTTTGTTGTTTTGGCAGTTCACTGTACTTTCAACATTCGTCTCCAACACCACAATTCAAAGCCATCAATTCTTCTGTCTTCTTTGTTCACAGTCCAGCTTATGCATGTGTATGATGCAATTGAAAATACCATGGCTTGGGTCAGGTGCATTTTATTCTTCAAGGTGACATCCTTACTTCTGAATACTTTGAAGAGGTCCTTTCCAGCAGATTTTCCCAGTGCAATGCATCTTTTGATTTCTTCACTGCTGATTCCAAGGGCATTGATTGTGGACACAAGTAAAATTAAATCTTTGAAAGCCTCAATTCTTTCTCCATTTATGACGATGTTGCTTACTGGTTCAGTTCCAGGGATTTTTGTTTTCCTGATGTTGAGGTGCAATCCATACTGAAGGCAGTGGTCTTTGATCTTCATCAGTAAATGTCTCAAATCTTCTTCATTCCAGCAAGTAAGATGGTGTATTGGCATAATGCAGGTTGTTAATGTGTCATCTTCCAATCCTGATACCTCATTCTTGTTCACATAATCCACCTTCTCGGATTATTTGCTAGGCATACAGATTAAAAAGGTATGCTGAAAGGATACAACCCTGATTCACACCTTTCTTGACTTTAACCCATGCAGTGTCTCCTTGTTTTGTTCGCATAACTGCCTCTTGATCCATATACAGATTCTTTAAGAGCACAGTTAGGTGTTCTGGAATTCCCATTCACCACAGTGTTAGTCATAATTTAGTATGATCCACACAGTTGAAAGTTTTTCCTTTAAAATTATAATATGAATAATGCATACTCATTATAAAAATGTACAAAATACTCAAAAATACAAAGAAAACTCATGATCCCATTATGCAGAGATAAACACTGTTAGTATTTTGATGTATTTCTGACCTTTTTCTTAAATATCTCTCTATGTAGAACATGTATGTAAATTAATTTTTCAAAATTTGGTCCTACTTTATAGTCAGTTTAAAACACTTCTTCCCCCCTCCTCATTTGTCAGTACTTTTCCATGTCATTTGATTGTCTTAAAAAACACAACCTTTTTTAAATGGTTGTATCATTTAAATATACGATTGTTATTGCTATATATTGATTCTCCCATTGCTCCTATTTCTATATATTGTTGCTGTTTTTGTTCTCTAAAAATTCTACAAATAAAGATGCAATGTACATATTTGCATGTGAATCTTTGAGTCCCTGAATTTTTCTTTAGGATAAATCCTTAGAAGATGAATGAGTCAAAATTATGAACTTTCTTTTCTTGACACACACACACACACACACACACACACTTTTTTTGATAATAGTTAACATTTACATCATGCTAAGTTACTTGCATTCATTGTGAGATTAATACCAAACCCACTGTTCTGGAATCAATTTTGACTCATAGCTAGAACAGGTTAGAACTGCCCAGAATGTTTACCGCAGCACAGTCCACGATAGCAAAAAGATGGAATCAACCCAGATGCCCAAAAATAGAAGAATGTGTAGGTAAACTGTGGTACATATACTCAGTGGAGCACTACGCAATGATAAAGAATAACGATGATTCCAGGAAACATCTCCTAACCTGGTTTTAACTGGAAGACATTATGTTGAGTGAAAGTAGTCAGCGACAAAAGGACAAATACTGTATGAGACCTCTACGATAAGATCTCAAAAACAGACTTGTGTATAGAAGAAAAGACTCTTTGACAGCTGCAAGGGAGGGGAGGGAGGGAGGGCGAAGGGGGGAGGGTTTAGTTTAGATAGTTACTAGAAATCTAGTTGGGAGAAAGCGGTGACAGCACACATTAGGAACAAGAACAACATTAAGTGGACTTCAGCATAACTTGAGTACTCCTTCCATCTTAACTCAATACTGCAAGGATAGAGTAGCTGGGGCAGGGGGCGGGGGACCATGCTCTTAGGTGAATTCCAGGCCAATTGGCACAACTAGCGTTTTGCTAAGAGAGCTCTCTGCACCCCACATTGGTGAGTGGCGTCTGGGGTCTTAAAAGCTGCCAAGCTGCCATCCGAGGACACAGCAAATGGTCCCAACTCAGCAGGAACGGATGCTCACCGAGGGCCAAAATGGCATGCAGTAAAGACAACCGAGAAGACAGACCCACAAGAGTGGGTGCCTACATCGACTTGGGACCGGAAGAACCGGATGGTGCCCGGCCACCACCAGTGATAGCCACGACGGAGCTCACAGAGAGGAGCCTCACTGGCAACACAAGAATAAAAAGAAGTACATCATGAGATCTCCACTAAAAGACCTCAATTGATGGTCCAGCGGTTTTCGGGTTCCTCTGAGAGCATGGCCCCCTTCCCTGATGCTGCCCTTTCCCATAAATTATAACAAAGGTCCACTCTTTGGACAGGAATGGATTGGACTTGGCAAAGCAGAGTAACCATATATTGGAAGCATTTTATGGTTATATACATCTATAGGATATCATCT
This sequence comes from Heterohyrax brucei, assembly GCA_028571685.1. Lineage (NCBI taxonomy): Eukaryota > Metazoa > Chordata > Mammalia > Hyracoidea > Procaviidae > Heterohyrax > Heterohyrax brucei. The sequence goes on along the minus strand of CM053166.1, from coordinate 136,585,384 downwards.
TGCTGACCTCTGGCTGGAGGAAGGGGAGTGGATGGAGAGGAGGGGAAAGGAGACTGTTGGGAGGATGAGACATGTATGGAGCAGAGAGGAATAGTGTGCAGTCACCGGACAGGGAGAGCAGTGGAAGCTGCATATAGGGGGGCATGTAAATTTATACGTGAATGTACATTTTCACTCAGTTATGTTAAATAAAAATAAAAATTAAAAAAAAAAACTTCCATTGTTGATCCTATTTTATCTTGGATGAGCTTTATCATTTTAGATTTTATAATTAGGTCTTTTATCTACTTTGAGTTGGTTTTTGTACAAGGTGTGAGATAGGGGTCTTGTTTCAATTTTTTGCAGGTGGATATCCAATTTTTCCAGCACCATTTGTTAAAGAGATCATTTTTACCCCAGTTTAAAATCTTAGGGCCTTTGTCTAATATCAACTGTTCATAGGAGGATGGTGGTATCTCTGAGGTCTCAATTCTGTTCCATTGGTCTATATGTCTCTTTTTGTACCAGTACAGACTGGAAGACTCAACATTGTGAAAATGTCTATTTTACCCAAAGCAATCTACTTATATAATGCAATCCCAATAGAAATTCCAGCAACATTTTTTAATGAGATGGAGAAACAAATCGCCAGCTTTGTTTGGAAAGGGAAGAAACCTCGGATAAGTAAAGTACTACTGAGGAAGAAGAACACATTGGGAGGCCTCAGACTACCTGACTTTAGAACCTATTACACTGCCACAGTTGTTAAAACAGCCTTGTACTGGTAACTAATGGGTTTGAATCTGAGGTTTTACAGAATACAATTGCTGTGGAGACATGAAGAACAGTTACCAATCCTACTTATGAGGTGTTTAAATTTATTTCCGTGTTCAAAGACCTTGGGGTCACAGTTTTCATTGGTTATTTCAGATAATTGGCTTAATATTGTTAATGTGTTCTATTTTCTAGTTCACACTGTATAATACCTGAGATCTTAAAAATCTGATTGTCATGGGTTGAATTGTGTCCCCCCAAAAATATGTGTAGTCGTGTGGCTGGGACATGATTCCCAGTATCTTGTGACTGTCTTCCATTTTGTGGTTTCCCTAAACTGTATGTTAAAGGATTAGGGTGGGGCTGTAAATTCCTTCATAGAATTACTTCCCTGCTCTGCTCTAAAGGGAGTTTCCCTGGAGTGTGGCTTGCCCCACCCTTAATCCTTTTAGCCCGCAAGAGATAAAAGGAAAGAGAAGCAAGCAGAGAATTGAGAACCTCACACCATCAAGAAAGCAGCACCAGGAGAAGAGTGCATCCTTCAGACCTGAGGTTCCTGCACCAAGATGCTCCCTGGACAAAGACTGATGCAATATTGGACTTTCCTCCAGAGCCGACAAGGGGAAAGCCTTCCCCTGGAGCGGACACCCTGAATATGGACTTGCAACCTACCGGACTGTGTAAGAATAAACCTTCCTTTGTTAAAGCCATCCACTCTGTGGTATTTCTGTTAGAGCAGCCTAGCTGACTAAAACACTGATAGTGTTCAATTACCATTTATTGAACACTTTGATCAAAGGTTTTATAGTGAGATATATAATTCTTCTAGGATCTGAATTTCTGACTTCTGTAAAAATTAAGTTGGCCCATATTGGCTACTACTTTTAGAAAAGACTGGTTCTCCTAACCACCTTTAAGTCAGATAATGGTCCAGATAAACTGGTCTATTATTTTACTGTGGACACTGTTTTAAAAAAAAAGCAATTAGGGCCATACATTTTTGTGTCTTGCTCCACATCAGACATAAGACAAATTATAAAAGCTTGAGGCAGAACCTCAGTCCACACTCCCAGTCGGTAGAGGATATTTTAAATAATGGTGGCAGAGAGAAAAGGATAAAAAGAAAGCCCAGTTGTGGATACAGCTCTTCAGATCCACCTCGAGGTAACCCAGTTAGCTCCAGAGATGAAGACTTAAGCATACCTCACTGGCCACTGAATACAGACCTTGGTTATTTACAGGTACTGTCAAAAATGAGGCCATGCTAAAGTGGAGTGTCCTGAACATCCTACAGCAGAATGTTCACTAGACCTCCCCAACAAAGGCCCAGATGGAGAGGCCCTCCTGGACTTTCTCAAAAAAGGAGTCTAAGAAACTGACCTCTAATGGAAGCCCTGAGACCCATCTGCCTCCTGGCCACACGTCAGAGAGCTAAGGGTTATACTCAATTTGGAAGGTAAGAAAATCAGTGTTAGACACAATACCTACCTTCTCTACCATAAACGATCCAACGGGTCTACTCTCCAAGAGGGACTGTGTAAGTTGCTTTTGTGTCTGATAGAGTCACAGTTGTTGAGACATTACCATGTAGGAGAAGAAAGAAAGAAAGACTAAGAAAGTGAAGAGAAGGCAAAGAGGAGTAGAAAAAGAGAGAAAAAGATGAAAAACTAGATAACTCCAGTCAGGGTTTCCAAAACACCTTATATCTTTCAGACTGCAACAGTTCCAAATAAAATGATGTTTCATAGGTCCTGACTGATACTCAGTCATTGTTGTCCTGGCCATTATAAATAACACTCTTAACAAGAGATTTCTACTCAGATAGGCAGGCCTACACCCTTACTCAGCATGATGCAGATACAGAAAAAGAGACCTGCACCCATTTTCCCATAAGAATTTTGAGTATAAAATCTCTCAGGAGAGTTATAGTAATAACATGGGAAAGACCAGTACAATTACTTTCACAAGAAATGAAAGTGCTAATATTTGTAAAATTAAAAATCCTTGCCTGATCTCCCAGGCTGAAACTAACCTGGAGACTGAAGTTTTTTATAGATCCTGTTCAGAAGACTGAACCAGATAACATCAGCCGCCTTGCCCAGAAAACTGAAAAAGCTACAGAGTCCAGATAACATCACAGTTCCTCTAACAGCAAGGTTTCTTCAGGGTAGAATTTGAAGTTATTTTCAGGACTCACAACCTAGGCTAGCTACACACGCTAGTAATTGTTTGTAGATTATTTGCTGCTTTATACAATGTATGCCCTACCTCATGACTTACTGTACCTCACGTTGTAAAGGATCATTTCATAATCAAAGACTTGATTCTAGAACTAATGCTATAAATCAAAGCAGTTGCTTTCATTTAAAACCTATTTCATCAATATAAAAATTATAAAACTAAGAGTGGGTAAGTGATGGTAAATGTAAAGGCCTAACACATCTGCATTTCCTCTTCCAAGGTCACTTAGGTTAACAGCTGCATTCCATTCTCTGCCTTAAAGACCATCCTCAGGCAGACTGCTAGATCTACATTTCCTCTTCCTAATTTGTAACTCCTATGGCACTTGGCTTGGCTTCGCATTGATCTGTGACAAACTCCCACCCCTTTGAATTTTGACTATTAAAACCATTAGAAATGTAACCCAAATGAAGAAGTTTTTTGGAGAAACTATTCTCACTGTCCTCCAGATCTGCTGGCCATCTGAAAACAAAGCATTGAACCCCACACTGTCTCTGAATTTTGGCTGTGAGTGACAGGTTGAACAAACTCACTTTAGGTTCAGCAACATATGTGGCTCCAGAAAGTCTGGAGTCCAAGAGAATATTTAATTCTCTTCTGCATTTTCCTGTTTTGATCAGGATTCTTTTATAGAATCTTTGATCAACAAGTTTAGTAATGGTAGGTGGACACCATCCAGTTCTGGTGTCATGGCAAAGAAGGCCATTGTTCACGTGAAACCAGAGGCTTAAAATGCCACGTGAGGTGTGCTCAAGATCGGGGCCCTCAGAGGCTTTGTTTCAGATCACCTCCATTCACAGGGAAAAACATCACTTCCATGTTCCATAAACCCCAGGTGGGGACACTAGGGTGGGGCCTTCAATGGCATCACTATGAACTCAGTGAAATATAGGCAATGAATGACTCCTTTTGTTTTCATAATTGAACTATTAACTAATGATAAAAGAATTAGGCATGGGAGACAGAGCAGTAACTTGTGTTTAAGCACTCTTCTTTCAGATTACTGGCCAGATGATGTCTAGCACCATTTTGTGTCCTTGATGGCTGGCGATGGCTTGCCAGGTTGTGAAGCAGATGACCTCCACCCAGAGGAGCCCCCCACAAGTCCCTTCCAACTGCCCCCACTGTTCTCGTGAGACCTCTGTGTGCATGTGCCCTTTATTCCCTATATAAACCCCAGGTTCAGCCTGCCCAATTTGGATAGCCTTGGAGATTCGAATATGTCTGTGTACTGTGTTCTAGCTGGCAAAACACAGTTAATAAACCTTTTTAAAACCACTCACTCAGTGGTGTCTGGGGTCTTAAAAGCTAGCAAGCTGCCATCTGAGGTACAACAAATAGTCCCAACTCACCTGGAACACATGATCACCAAGGACAACAATGACATGAGGGAAAAAGAACCTAGAGGACAGAAAGATGCATGTGAATAGGTGACTATATCAATATGTGACCAGCAGAACCAGATGGTGCCTGGCTACCATCAGTGACAGCCGTGATAAGGCTTATAATGTTGAGTCCCAGTGGCAACATGAGAAAAAAAAGGGGTGCACCCCAAGAACTCCACTAAAAGACTGCAATTGGTGGTCCGAAGGCCTGGGAGTTCCCTTGGGAGCATGGCCCTAGACCTGATCCTGCCCCTGATCATAGATCATTACTGAGGTCAACTCTTTGGACAGGAATGGATTGGACTCGGGGACACAGAGTGACCATATCGCCTGTGCACTTGGCAGTTCTCTGTATCTATAGGATGTGGTCCTACTGGCCTCTTACTAGAGGGGAGTGGAGAGGGTAGAGAGGAAGGGACAGGAAATTGTTACGAGGATACTACAGATATGGAACAGAAAGGAGGAGTGTGCTGTCAATGGGCAAGGAGAGCAGAGGGAGCTGCAGATAGGCGGGCGTGCAAATTTGAATTGTACTGTAAACTTTCACTCAATCACAATAGAAAAAAAAAATCGCTCACCCCAAAATACCTGTCTCACAAACTGGTTATTTGGGCAGGTAATGAGAATCTGAAGTTTTGTCCAGTAACACATGGAAACAATTAGCTACATATTTCAATATCTTTTCTCCTATTCCTGACTCCTGTTGCTGCAGGTGAATAGAAAGCAATTGTGCTTTGGGTGGCAGCTGGCAAGTTTTTATGACCTCAGGCACTATGCAAAGAACTAGTAGGTAGAAGAGAAGCACTAAACACATTATTAGGCCATTTAATTGGGATGCTCCATGAAACCATGACCCAAACCTCCAAACCAAGGAGCCAAATACCATGAAGTGTTTCGTTGTACACAAGCAACCTCAGTAGCTACTCTTTTTCTTTCTTTGGTCACTGAAATATATTGCACAACTTTTGCCAGTTCAACTTTTTATAAGCTATTTTTTGTCATTTTGTATAAGTGAGGTTGTATAATATTTGTCCTTTTGTGATTGACTTATTTCACTCAACTTATTTTCAGGCTCCACCCATATTTGTAGCAAGTGTCAAGACTTGATTTCTCCTTCTGGCTAAATAGTATCCCATTGTAGGTATGTGCCGTGCCACATTTTGTTTATCCATTAATCTGTTAATGGGCATTTAGGTTATTTCCACCTTTCAGCTATTGTGAACAGTGCTGCAATGAACACTGGCATACATGACTCTGAGTCTCTGCTTTCAAGTCTTTGAGGTATATGTCCCTTGGAATAGAATTGCTGGGTCACATGGTAGTTCTTTATTTTTCTATTTTTAGGAACTGCCACACTGTTTTCTACAATGGTTGTATCATTTTGCATTCCCAGAAATAGTGGATAAGTGTTCCTATTTCCCTATATCCTCACCAGCGTTTATTATTTTCTCCTTTTATTTCTTTTTAAATCTTAGTTGTCCTGGTGGGAGTGAAATGGTATATCTCACTGTGACTTTGATTTGCATCTCTCTGATAGCTAATGACATTGAGTATTTTTTTCAATGTGTCAGGTGGCCATTTGAATGTCCTCTTTGCTGAATGTCTATTCAGATCCTTTGTTCTTTTTCTGACTAGGTTATCTTTTTGTTGTTATAGTGCCAAAGTTACATATATGGGACATGATTTCCAGTGATATTCTCCGAATTGGTAGCTTATCTTTTCACTTTTTTGATGTCTTTGAGAAACAAATTTTTAATTTTTATGAAATCCCATTTTTTTTTTCTTTTTTAAATTATATAATCCATTGTTGAAAGCTAGGCTTGATATCACGACTATGTGTTTTCTTCTAGGAATTTTATGGTTTTAGTTTTCACATTTAAGTTTTTATTCATTTTGAATTTGTTTTGGAGTATGCTCATTATTACTCTTTTTCCAAAAAAATTCTTCCCTTCTTATTCCTTTAGATGAATGTTAGAACCACTTTATTAAGTTAAAATGACTTTCAGTTTTAACTAGGATTGACATGTAATTCATTTTTTAAATTTGATATCTTACAAAAGGTATCTTTCTCATCCAGGAATAGGACATCCAAATCCATTTATTCAAATCCTAGTTGTTGAAGGATGCAAAAGTACTCCTGTTTTCTTTGTGTAGATCCTATGTATTTCTTCCTAGGGTTATTCCTAAGGACTTTATGCTGTATTTTTGTCATTATGAATGAGTGTTTCCCCCATTATAATCTTCTAACTAGTTGTTGCTGGCTAATAGGAAAACTATCCACTGATATTTAGTCACTTTTTTGAACACTTTTCTGAACTCTCATTAAATCTAGTATTGTTCGATTTTTCTGGATATTCTCTAGGCAATGAAATCAATAGCAAATAATAATTATTTGTATTTTCCTTCCAACCACCATTGCCACTGAGGCAATTCCAACTCACAGCGATCCTATAAGATGGAGTAGAACTGCCCCCCATAGGGTTTCCAAGGAGAAGCTGGTGGATTTGAACTGCAGACCTTTTGGTCAGGAACCAAGGTCTTAACCATTGCACATCAGGGCTCCTCCTTCCAATAGTTATATTTTATTTCATTTCCATATCTTATTGTGTCAGCTGTGGGCCACTACTAACATTTACCTGGCCTGGGGCAAGAGTACAAAGGGAGGGCCACTTATTACCTGTCAAGAAACTGAATTGAAACCAAGAAAAAGAGAGGCTTGTTACTATTGTGAAAACTATCACTGCTATTATCATTGCAATAGAATGTATTGCTATTGAGAGAGAAGAAAGATTTGACAGGTTAATTTGTCTTTTCTTGTACTAAGCACTTCTGCTGCTCCCATTCTCCCAGCATTCTGAAGCCATGTGTGGCTCTGACATCAGCAACAGCCCAACTCACAAACATTCATGGCATTTGGATGCATTTGCCGTTTGTTTCAAGTACATTGAGCATGAGATACGAAGCATTCCACTTAAGTTTGAATGATGTTAATCACAAGAGCAAGGATGTTTATGGTTATGCATTGTGTCAACACAGAGCACTGGAATCTTGAGTGACACAAGTGCCTGTGTCTTCTTTAGTAAATTTATTTCTGTATATTTGCGATATGAGGGTTTCCCTGATCCAGAAGCCCAGGACAGGGGCTTCTCCTGGCCCTGATTACTCAGACCACTACTAAGCACTTTTAAATGGCAATAAGCTACTTTTGGAACCCTTGTGGCACAGTGATTAAGAGCTTGGCTGCTAACTAAAAGGTCAGCAGTTCAAATACACCAGCTACTCCCTGGAAATCCTATGGGGTGGTTCTCCTCTTATTGGGTTGTTCTGTATCAGCAATGGTTTTTCTTATAACACAACACACAGACATCCACTGCCGTTAAGGTGATTCTGACTCATAGCAACCTATAAGGTAGAGTTGGACTGCCCCACAGGGTTTCCAAGGAATGGCTGGTGGATTCAAATTGCTGACCTTTTGGTTAGTAGCTGAGCTTTTAACCACTGCACCACCAGGGTTCTACACCTGCATATAGACAGATTCACCTACATATGCCAACAAATATACATACTGTTAGAGCAGCACTAGCTGACTAAAACAGAAGCCATGATTCCTAATATTTCATGATTGTCCCCCATTTTGTGATTTTCCTGTGCTGTATGTTCAATGATTAGGGTGGGACTGGAAATCCCTTCATAGGATTACCTCCCTGCTCCACTGTAAAGGGAGTTTCCCTGGAATATGGCTTGCCCCACCCTTAATCCTTTTATCCTACAAGAGATAAAAGGAAGGAGAAACCGGCATAGAACTGGGAACCTCACACCATCAAGAAAGCAGCACCAGGAGTAGAGCACACCACGATACTTCCAGGACAAAGACTGATGCAACGCGAGGACTTTCCTCCAGAGCTGACAAGGGGGAAAGCCTTCCCCTGGAGCGGACATCCTGAATTTAGACTTGTAGCCTACCGGACTGTGTAAGAATAAGGCTTCTTTTGTTAAAGCCATTGACTCTGTGGTATGTCTGTTAGAGCAGCACTAGCTGACTAAAACACATACTTATACACTCATGCATGTAACACACTCCTATATTTTAGTTGTGGTTGAATGGCTGTAAATGTCAAAACATTCATAAAAAATGTCCTTTTTTCTTGTGTACTTTTAGTGACATCATTACCTTCATCAAGCTGTGTACACTTCACCAACATTTGGTGTTGTATTTCTCATTCTCAGAAATAACATGCATCTAACAATGATTGTGGGCATGGCCCACGACTGGGCAGTGTTTTGTCCTGTTGTATATGGGGTTACTATGGGTCAGAACTGACTCAGTGGTACCACCACCAACAATTACCTATAAAATGAACCTTCCCCCAAAATTTGTTTTTAAACCTTAGATCTTGGGCCCATCCTCAGAGATTCTCATTTCACTGGCCTGGGTTGGGGTTTCTGGCATTGATAGTTTTAAAAGTTTCCCAGGTGGCTCTAATGTACAAGCAGGGTTGTGACCATTACACTATGTTTTGTTGCCTCAAAGCTCAGTGACCACGGTTGTTTTTCAGGGAAATACAAAACACATGATGAAAAAAGATCAAAGTAAAAAGAAACAAGGTTATGATAGGGTGAGCATTATGTTGAATTTGTGCCTCTCTCTGTCTCCTGTAGACAACGTATGTTCTTTGTAGGGTAGGTATGAACAACAAGCTCAAAAGAGAGCCTGTACAGTAATGGCTCTCTCCTCAGTTTTACAAGCTAGTGTTAACAGAGAAGCTCTACAGCATTAACTGAAGGCACCAGTTATATTAAAATTCTGAGTGACAGGTAAGTATACTCTGCAAATACTGCTCTTTGATTTTTAACTCTTTCAGTTACTTCCAAAAGAGAACTAAGATCACACTTATACTCATCAGCTTTCTGTAGCTGCCAGGACCAAGTGAAAAGCTGAGCTTCACCTAGGAAACATCTAGTGCTTAACAGAAATTTGTGTTCTGCTATGACGGCAGCCTATGCTCTAGGTTCTCCCTCAGAATAGAGTCTTCTCCTCAGTCATACAGTCTTCCTAGAAAGAGGGAGGCCATGAGTAGAACCAGCAGATCAGAATATTCCTCATGATCCCTGAGCATTCAGCCATGAGGAGGAAGAAGGGAGAGAGGGATAGGAGAAAGAGAGGGAGAGTAAGAGAGGGGGAAGGGAGAGCAAGAAAGGGGAAGGGAGTGAGACAGACCTCCATGCCCTCACTTATGCTTAGCTTTATTAGAGCAGCAGGCTCTTCTTACCTTTAGAAAGAGGCAGTAAGGAGGATGGATCTCAGAGAGCTGCAGCAGCAGCGTTCGCTTCACCTGGAAACTTGTTAGAAATGCAGATTCACAGGTCCTACCCCAGACCTACTGAATTAGAAACTCTGGAGATATGGGACCCAGCAATCTGTGTTTTAACAAACCCTCCAGATGATTTTGATGCACGCTCAAGTTTGAGAACCACTGGTTAAAAGATGAAAAGTGAGGGCATGGGTATCAGCCACTTGAATTCAAGTCCTGGTTCCAGTATTTACTGTGTGATCTTGTGTCTCAGTTTCCTCATTTCATTGAATGTTGTCTTCTTTTTCCTTGACCCTCTACTCTTATCAAGCATAATATCCCTGTGCAGACGCTGGTCCTTCCTGATTACATGTCCAAAGTACATAAGAAGAAGTCTCATCATCCTTGCCTCTAAGGAGCATTTTGGCTATATTTCTTTCATGACAGATGTGCTCACTCTTCTGGCAGTCCATGGTATATTCAATATTTTTTCCAACACCATAATTCAAATGCATCAATTCTTCTGTCTTCCTTATTTGTTATTGTAGCTTATTTATTACATTGCCACATGCATATGAAGTGACTGGAAACACCATGGCTTGGGTCAGGTGCACCTTACTCCTTAGAGAGATATCTTTGCATTTTAACACTTTAAAGAAGTCTTTTGCAGCAGACTTGGCCAGTGCAATACATCCTTTGATTCTTCAACTGATGTTTCCATGGGTATTGATTGTGAATTCAAGTAAAATGAAATCTTTGTCAACTTCAATAATTTTTCCATTTTCATGATGTTGTTTATTGGTCCAGTTGTGAGGATTTCTTTTGTTTTTTAAATTTTTATTGTGTTTGAGATTAAAGTTTACAAATTAGTTTCTTATTAAAAAGTGTACACACAAATTGTTTTGTGATGCTGGTTGCAGTTCCCACTATGCATCAGCATTCTCCCCCTTTACGTTTCTATCCTGGGGTTCTCCGTGTCCATTTGTCCAATCTTCCCGCCCCTTCCTGCCTTCTCATCTTTGTTTGGGGGCAGATATTGTCCATTTGGTCTCATATACTTGACAGAGCTAAGAAGCACGTTCGTCGCATGTGTACTTGTTTTACAAGGTTCTGCCTAATCTTTGGCTGAAAGATGTCCTTTGGGAATGGCTTCAGCTCAGAGTTTGCAGGGTATCTGGGGACCATAGCCTTGGGGGTTCCTCCATTCTCTATCAGACCAGTAAGTCTGGTCTTTTTTGTGAATTTTTATTTTGTTCTACATTTTTCTCGCAGTGTCTCTGGAACCCTCTATAGTAATCCCTATCAGAGCAGTGGGTAGTGGTGGCTGGGCACTATTTACTTCTAGGCTCAAGCTGGTGGAGGCTGTATTTCAAGCACCAAGGGTATAATCTTTACAGAAGCAGATTGCCATTATCTTTTTCCTGAAGAGCAGCTGGTGGTTTGGAACTGCTGACCTTTTGGTTAACAGCTGAGCACTTTAACGTCTGTGGCACCAGGGCTCAATGGCGTTTATGTAGCAGGTAAAAATAAACATGACTGATAGTAAGCAATATATTGTCTTTGCAAATTAAGGCACATGGTTTGGGGAATGTCATGAACTGAACTGTGTCCCCCAAAAGTATGTATTATCAATTTAGCTAGCCATGAGTCTCAGTAATGTCTACCATTTGTTATCTGATATGGTTTCCCTGTGTGTTGTAAATTTTATCTCTATGATGTTGATGAGATTAGCATGTTCTTTTTTATATAGTTCAGCTTCTCAGACTAATGTGCTCAGCATACAGATTGAATAAGTACAGTGAAAGAATATGATCCAGACACACATCTTTCCTGAATTAAAACATGCAGTATCCCCTTGTTCTGTTTGAACAACTGCCTCGTGGGCTATGTACAGGTTCTGCACGGACACAGTTAAGTGTTCTGGAATTGCCACTCTTTGCAATGTTATCCATAATTTGTTATGATCCACATAGTCAAATGCCTTTGTGTAGTGAAATAAGCACTGGTAAACATCTTTCTGGTGCTCTCTGCTTTTAGCTAAGATCCGTCAGAGATCATCAATGATATCCCTTGTTCCATGTACTCTTCTGAATCTGGTTTGAATTTCTAGCAGTTCCCTATCAATGTAGTTCAGTTTCTCTGCAACTTTGCCAACATCTGTTGTTTCCTTATATTCTTTCTTTTTCTTTCCTTTAAAGCATTGCCATTCTAATGGAGGTGAAGTGGCATCTCATTGTGGTTTGATTTGCATCTCCCTAATGGTTAGTGAGAGTCCTGGTGGTGCAATGGTTAAAATACCAGCTGCTAACCAAAAGATTGGCAGTTTGAATCTACCAGCTGCTCCCTGGAAACCCCATGGGGCAGTTTACTTTGTCCTATAGGATCCGAATATGAGTAGAAACCAACTCGATGGCACATAACAATGACAACAAAGGGCTAATGCTGCTGAGTGTCTTTCGCTGTGTTTGTTGGCTATTTAAGCATCCTCTGATGAAATGCCTCTTCAAGTCTGTGATGGTTAAAGTTGTGTGTCAACTTAGCTAGGCTCTAATTCTCGGTGGTTTGGTAGACATTGTGTATTACCTCCCATTTTGTGATCTGACATGAGCAGCCAATCAATAGTTTCCTTGGAGATGTGACCTGCATTCGTGATTTAAAAATGAATATTCTGGCAACTTTTGCCCTCTCTAGGCCTGCATTCATCTAGTCATCATCTGACCTCTGTTTCTTGGGATGTGAGAAGCCTTCATTCTTCTGCATTTACCTGCAGATTTGGGACTCACTAGCTCCTGCAACCTTGTGACTCAGAAGCCTGCTGCTCGACATGCAGATTTTGGCTTTGTGGGCCCTTGCAAGCACTTGAGTCAGAAGTTTCTAGTTTGTCATCTGATCCATAGATTTAGGACTTGCCAGTCTCCACAACTGCATGAGCTATTATTACATACATGCTTCACTGGTTTGGCTCCTCTATACCACTCAGTCTAGACAAAATCCTTTGTCTCTTTTTTGATGGGGTTGTCTTTTTCTTGCTGAGTTGTAGGTTTTTTGTTTGATTGTTTTTAAATATACTTTGGGTTTTAGACCTTTATCAGATATATGGTTCCTAAAAACTTTTCCCATTCTGTAGGCTGTCTACTCATCATTTTTATAAGAGCTCTTCTGGAAAATCCACTAGGCACTTCTTGGAAATGCTATGGAGCACCTCTACTCTGTCCTATAGGGTCACTGTGAGTTGGAATTGACAGCTTGTTTTTTTTCTGGATTTTCAACTGAAATGTGATTGGATTCATTTGTAGAAATCTCTAATTATACATTCAGAAACTAAATAGCACTTCTTAACAATGCAGTGGAAATGGAGCAGAAACTACTTCATCTACTAGTTCCTTCAAAGAATCATGGAATAGAAAAGAGGACAACACCTTAAAAGTAATATAGTGCTACCGTCCAATTTAATTTAACAACAGCTCTTGAAAGAAATTCGGGTGCATAGCATCAGGAAAGAAAGTATAGATGAAATACATTATATGAGTTTACTAAGATGACGATTTGGAGAGGATTGAAATTATAGCCTCTGAACAGGGGTAGTATTTGTGCCCTTGGCGCTGAGTACCAGGCATGAAACAGAGGTTCCTGTACTGCGGTGTTCCAATGTAGGGCAGGATATGGGATGGGGTCCCCATGTTATTTCTCTTGTTACAAATCACATTAACCCATCAACAGAAATCAGTTAAAAATTTAACATGTGATTTGCAAATTAGGATAACATTTTGACTAAAACAAACAAAACCCAAATCCACTGCCATTAACAACTCTGACTCATAGCAACCCCATAGGACAGGGTAGACCTGCCCCTAGGGTTTCTAAGGTTGCAATCTTTATGGAAGCAGACGGCCACATCTTTTTCCCATGGAGCAGCTGATGGGTTCAAACTACTGGCCTTTCAGTTAGCAACCAAACCTTTAACCACTATGTCACTAGGGTTTTCACTAATGAATGATCAACTCCCCCCAAAAAGAAACTTGTGTCTGTGTTTTTTATTCCGACTCACAGCGACCCTACAGACCCCAGTAGAACTGTGCCATAGAATTTCCAAGGAATTCCTGGTAAATTTGAACTGTTGACCTTTTGGTTAGTAGACATAACTCTTAACTAGTATGCCACCAGGGTTTCCTAATGTATGATAAAGGATGTCAAAGTGCATATATAAGGATGATGTTATTGTTGTTAGGTGCTGGTGAATGTTCTGATTCATAGCGACCTTATGCACAACAGAATGAAACACTGCCCAGTCCTGCACCATGCCCACATTTTTTTGCTTAAGCCCATCATTGCAGCCACTATGTCAATCCACCTTGTTGAGGGTCTTCCTCTTTTTCACTGAGGCTCCACTCTACCAAGCATGTCCTTCTCCGGGGATTTATCCCACCCTACATGTCCAAAGTATGTGAGATATAGTTTTACCATCTTTGCTTCCAAGAAGCACTCTTGTTGTACTTCTTCCAGAGCAGATCTTTTTGTTCCTTTGGCAGTCTGTGGTATATTTAATATTCTTCTGCAACACCATAATTCAAAAGCATCAATTCTTTGGTCTTCCTTATTTATTGTCCAGCTTTCGCATGCATATGATACAACTGAAAATACCATGACTTGAGTCAGGTGCACCTTAGTCTTCAAAGTGACATCTTTACTTTTAAATTCTTTAAAGAAGTCCTTTGCAGCAACAACTTAACAAGCAAACAAACAAACCTATGTTAGTCATCTAGTGCTGCTGTAACAGAAATACCACAGGCCTTTCAGTTAGCAATCAAACCCTTAACCGCTATACTACCACGGTTTCTGTTAATGGATGATAACCACCACAAAACAAACAAACAACTTGTTGCTGTGGAGTCAATTCCAACTCACAGCGACCCTGCAGGACAGAGAAGAACTGCCTTAAAAAGAGAAGTTTTATTCTGTTACAGTTCAGTAGGCTACAAGTCCAAATTCAGGTCATTAGCTCCAGAGGAAGGACTTCTCTGTCGGCTATGGAGGAAGGTCTTTGTCATCAATGTTCCCATGGACTGGGAGCTTCTGAGGCATGGGGACCCTGGGTGCTTTCCAAAGGACATGCTTTGCTCCCAGCACTGCCTCTTTCCTGATGATATCATGTCCTCAACTCTCTGCTTGCTTCCCTTTCCCTTACATCCCAAGAGATTGCCTCCAGGCACAATACAATCTTAAACATTGAGTCCTGCCTCCTAACACAACTGGGCCTATCCTTTTTCATTAACATTGCAGAGGATTTACAACATGAAGGAACATCACACAGTACCAGGAGTCATGACCTAGCCAAAAGGCTACATACATTTTTGGGGGGACACAATTCAATCCATGACAACACTCATTGTTGTTGATTCTGACTCATAGTGACCTTACAGGACAGAGTAGAACTGCACTATAGGATTTCCAAGGACTACCTGGTGGGTTTGAACTACCAACTTTTGGTTAGCAGTCATAGCACTTAACCACTACACCACCAGGGTTTTCAACAACAACTTTAAAGGAACCAAAACAAACCTGTTGCTGTCAAGTCAATTCTGACTCATAATGACCCTGCGGGACAAAGGAGGACTGCTCCATAGAGTTTGTAAGGAGTGTCTAGTAGATTTGAACTGCCAACCTTTTGGTTAGCAGCTGTAGCACTTAACCACTAGCAATCAGGACTTCCACAACTTTAGGGAGTCAGAAATGTTCCAAAAATGTGAGACCTTCCAAAGATTCTTATACCTCATTGTGATGGTTAAGGTTGTGTGCCATTTGGCTGGGCCATGCTTCTGAGTGGTTTGGCAATTATGATATAGTTTAGCAGTTTTATGATAATGTAATCACATCCACAACAAAATCTGACATAATGTGATCACCTCCATAATGAGATCTGATGTAATGTGATCACCTCCACGATGAACAGCCAATCAGTGGAGAGGAGAGTTTCCTTGGAGGTGTTGCCTGCATCCAATATAGGTGGACTTTCTGGCAAAACTTACTGGCTTTTGCTTGCTCTTGATCCTGCATCTGGATCCTCATGTGACCTCTAGTTCTTGAGACTGGAGCTAGAAACTTACCTGCCAATCTTGAGATTTGTCAGCCTCCATAGCCTGTGAGCCAGAGATCTGCCATCTTACCTGCCAATCTTGGATTCACCACCCCTGCAGCTACATGAATGAGAAAAAGTCTCCAAACTGACCCACAGACATAGAACTTTCCATCCTAAACAAACGTGCGAGCCACTTCCTTGATACAAATTTCTCTGTCTTTGTCTCTGTCTCTGTCTCTGTCTCTGTCTCTGTCTCTGTCTCTATGTGTATCCACACTTTACTGCTTTTGCTTCTCTAGAGAACCCAGCCTAAGACACTCATCTTATCAACATTGCCATGGAAGAAGGGCTAGCACAAAACTGATTGAAAAAACAATTTGCCATCAGGAAGGATTTCATGCAGTGTTGTCTTGAGAAATAATTAAAATAATTACTCATTTGCCCTGAAACATTGTACCCTGATCTGTGGAGTCTGTGTTTGTCAGCACTGACTACACATAGATAATTCTTCAAAAAAGCCCAATGCCTAAAGCAAAATGTTCTTTACAGGTTTATTTAGATAACTGACTCAAAGATGACTTTCAGAAACTAGTTTCTTCAAGGCTCAAGCTTCAAAGGGACCTCTAAAGGCAATGGTCTGAGTGAGTTACCCCAACTCCATGGACTCAAGAAATCTGGATTCCAGGAGAATTGAAACAGTTTCTTACTCCATGTCTAGCTCTGAGGGATGAGTTGCCAGTACTGGTATACTATTAACATTGAAATGCAGTTTTCAACACTGGAAAAAACAAAGGGTTAGGACCTTATCAAATGCGAAAATGAACATCAGCACCAGTCATGTAAATGTATGGTAGTAAATACTTGTGTTACCCTAGAAACCAGAAGTACAAAGGTAGATAGGTAGTTTGATGACAGTTTCCAGGGTAATTCCTCCCACATACAACATAAGCACTTTCCTATTATGTTAACTCTTTTTCTACATGTCCACTGGCAATTCACTCTACATTGCACTATCATCTCCATCTCCAAAGACTCCTCTCTGACTTTCCCGCTTTTGTAAGTGGCAGTGACACTGTTCTAAGTACTATTTTCAGAAATCCTTGATATTTATCAGTGAACTAAAGGGCCCTCAAAGTATTATCTATCCTTAAACGTAAGGGATAAAATTTTTAAACATTACACACATAAATCAAGAAATGATAGACTCTTCAACTGAAAAAAGAAATTTAAAAAGGTTCAGAGTGGATGAAACTAGCCATCTGTGACTCTTCCCAGAAGCAACTTGTACATATAATTTGCATATATACTGCACATGATATTAAGATGCTTTCCAATATTTCACCTGGGAGCTACCAAACTCAAATATAATTTATGTAAGATTAGCTGTTACCTTGGCAACTGACATATAATGAGGACAGGAGGCAGGTAGTATTGTAATGAAAGAAGATTGTGGTAACTAGTTAGAGATGGTGAAAAAAGAACATTAGAGGGTCCGTGTTTATCTACCATGGTTCAAGTAAGAAGGACACTGGTCTGTCAGATATCGTACAAAAATAACCCAGTCATTTGTATTACAATGATTAAGAGCTTCCTCAAAACCATTTGTTCAAACTGCAAATGACCTGATTACTGGTTTGGTTTCTTAGGCACCTTATAGCTAGTATGTACAACCCTAGATGGTAGATAAGAATATCTCTGTCACTAGAAAGTATATACTTCACCATATCATTTAACATACAAACCAGCTTCCTACATACCCGTATACTGTAAGTTATTTCTAAGCACTTCCACATGAACTGATAAAGTCTGATTCTTAGTTTCAGATTCTGGACTATGAGGGCTTCATCAAAAATTTCCAATTTATTTCCTCCTTTTCTTTGATCATCTGTGTAGTACATGTGCATTGTAGAAAAACTGGAAACTACATAAATAGAAAAGACTGAATCACTTCCAAGCCCACTATCCAGATGCAATCATGGTAAACATTCAGCCTATTTCCTTCCAGTCTTTTTTCCATTGCATTTATTCTTTACACATTTAAGATAATACTGCATGCACAATTTTTTATCCTGCTTTTTTCAGTTAAAGTTGCCTTGCATATATTTCCGTGTCATTAACAACTTTTGAAAGGCACAATTTTGTGTTAAATTTGTATTGAAGTACAATGTAAAGAAAAATGAATGTATCAAAAAAGAGTGATAAATTTTCACCAAGTGAACACACCCATATAACTAGCACCCAGATGAAGAAAGAGAATATTACCAGCATCCAGAAGCCCCTTTTATGCCCCGTCAGTCACGACACCCCCTCAGAGTAATGTCTTGACTTCTAACACTGTAGCATAAGTGTAATTTGAATGGCTCTGTATAATATAATGCTGTTGTTGTTAGGTGCTGTTGAGTAAGTTCTGACTCATAGCAATCCTATGTACAACTGAATGAAACACTGCTCAGTCCTGCTCCATCCTTAGAATTGTTGTTACATTTAAGCCCATTGTTGCAGCTACTCTGTGAAGCCATCTCACTGAAGGTCTTCCTCTTTTTTGACAACTTTCTGCTTTACGAAGCATGATATCCTTCTCCAGGGACTGGTCCCTCCTGATAACATGTCCAAAGTATGTTGAGACAAACTCTTCCTACCTTTGGTTCTAAGGAAAATTTTGACTGTATTTCTTCTGAGACAAATTTGTTTGTCTTTCTGACAGGTCATGTTACATTTTCAGCATTTTTTGGCAAGATCATAATTCAAAGTCATCAGTTCCTCAGTCTTTCTTAGTCATTGTCCAGCTTTTGTATGCATATATGACTGAAAGTACCATGGGTTGGATCAGGCTTACCCTAGTTTTCAAGGTGACATCTTTGCCTTTAACACTTTAAAGAGTTCTTTGACAGTCGATTTTTCCAATGCAATGTGTCTTCTGATTTCTTCGCTGCTGCTTCCATGGGTGATGATTATGGGTTCAAGTAAAATGAAATCCTTGACAGCCTCTATGATGGGTTTATTAAGTTGTTCTGCTTCAGCTTGTGATAATTTTGGTAGGTGATATGAATCAAGGAATTTGTCCATTTCTTCAAGGTTTTCAAATTTGTTAGAATGCAGTCTTTCACAGTATTCTGTTATGATATTTTTGATTTCTGTTGGCTCTGTTGTGATAACTCCCCTCTCATTTCTTATTTGGGTTATTTGTTTCCTTTCCTGTTTTTCTTTGGTAAGTTTAGCCAATGATTTGTCAGTTTTGTCGACCTTTTCAAAAAACCAGCTTTTGGTCTTTTCAATTTTTTTTAACTGTTCGTCTATTCTCTAATTCATCTAGTTCTGCTCTGATCTTTATGATCTGTTTTCTTCTGGTACCCGAGGGGTTCCTCTGTTGTTCTCTGTCTACTTGTCCAAGCTGTAGGGTTAGTTGCTTGATTTTGTTTCTTTCTTCCTTCCAGATGTGTGCATTTATGCAGATAAACTGACCTCTGAGCATTGCTTTGGCTGTATCGCATACTTTCTGGTAGGAAGTATTTTCGTTCTCATTGGAATCCATAAATTTCTTTATTTCATCCTTGATTTCTTCTATAACCCATGGCTTCTTGAGCAAGATGTTGTTCAGTTTCCAACAGTTCCACTTTCTAAGTTTTTTCTGCTATTGATTTTGACTCTTATGGCTTTATGATCTGAGAAGATGCTTTGCAATAATGCAATGGTATGGATTTTGTGGAGAATTGCTTTATGTCCTAACACATGGTTTATTCTGGAGAATGTTCCATGTGCACTGGAGAAGAAGGTGTAGTTCTCTGCTGATGGGTGGAAAGTTCTGTATATTTCGATGAGGTTTAGTTGGTTAATTGTGGAAATGAAGTCTTCTCTATCTTTACTGAGCTTTTTTCCAGATAATCTGTCCAGTATTGAGAGTGGAGTGTTGAAGTCTCCCACTATTACTGTGGAGTAATCTCTTTTTTGAGTGTAGTCAGTCTGTTTCTTTGACGTATTTAGGTGCTCTGATATTAGGTGCATAAATATTTAATATAGTTAAGTCTTGCTTGTGTACTGAACCTTTCAGCAATAAACAGTGTCCATCTTTGTCCACGATGGTCGATTTTACATTAAAATTGATTTTGTCTGAGATTAGAATTGCCACACCTGCTCTTCTTTGTTCATCGTTAGCTTGATATATATTCTTCCATCCTTTAATTTTCAGTTTGTTCCTGTCTTTACATCTCAAGTGAGTTTCTTGTAGACAACATATGGATGGGTCATGTCTTTTGATCCGGGATGCCACCCGATGTCTCTTTACTGGAGCATTCAGTCCATTCACATTCAGTGTAATTATTGATATGTATGTTTTCACTGCTGCCATTGTGATATGTTTATCTTTGTGTTGATGTTTTCTCTGTTGTTCTTATTAGTCTGTTCTGGGACATTCTTTTCTGTGAGTTGATTTTTCACCTTTTTCAGAGCTGGTTTTATAGTTGTTGAGACTCCTGTGTTACATTTCTTAAAATGGTATGATACATCTTTGTTGTTCCTTACAGCTGCCCCTATGATCCTCCTTAATAAAGTATATATAAACCCAATTTTAATTACTACCAGTCTTGTCATCTTCCTCTCCATCTGGAAGGACTATAACAACTGTAGTACATCCCTCTTTTTAATATAATGGCACCACAGTTTTCATGATAATCACTGGATTGCTAATCTTTCAGTATTAAAGCTGTGATTGACTTTGGAGCCTTCCCTAACTGAGTAGAGTTCTGAGTAATGTGTCATTCTAACATATATAGTTAGTGGTTTTGTTCTTCTAAGCCAAAGCCAAGAACTTCTTTCAGTATTTCTTGTAGTTTTGGCTTGGTTTTTACAAAGTCCCTGAGTTTCTGTTTATCTAGGAATGTCTTAATTTCATTTTCGTATTTGAAAGATAGTTTTGCAGGATATATAATTCTTGGTTGGAAGTTCTTCTCCTTCAAGGCTTTGAATGTGTCATGCCACTGTCTCTGTGCCAGCATGGTTTTGGTGAGAAATCTGATGAAAGCCTACAGGGTTTCCCACTGAATGTTAGCTTTGTTTTGAGTCTTGCTGCCTTTAAGAGTTGCTGTTTATGTTTCATTTTGTTAAGCTTGATTATAATATGTCTTGGAGTCTTTCTTTTGAGATCTATATTGGGTGGCATACGATATACATCTGAGATGTCCATGTTCTCTTCCTTCATGATTTCTGGGAAGTTTTCTGTCAGCAGCTCAGCAATGATACTCTCTGTGTTCTCAGGTGTCTCATCCTGTTCAGGGACTCCAATTAATCCAAGGTTGTTCCTCTTAATAGAGTCTCACATGCTTCTTCATTTTTCTTGTTTCTTTTTTCTGATTTCTGCTCATAGATGCCGGCGTCAGTAGCTCTGTCTTCCAAGTCAGAAATTCTTTTTTCCATTTGTTCCATTCTGTTTTCTTGGCTTTGAGTGAAAGTTTCTATGTCTTTGATTTTGTTCTTGATCTGTTGGATTTCAGAGTACTGGTGTTCCATCAGATCGAACAGCTTGTTTAATTTTTCCTTTTGTTCTGCTGCATTTTGTATAAGGTCTAGAAGGGCTCTGTATATAATCATTTTGTATTCACTTTCTGATGCTTTCATAGAAGTTTCTTCATCTGGAAAACTACTTGGTTGTTTTGTTTGGGAGCCTTCTGAAGCCATGGGTGATTTCTTGTATGCCATAAGTGTCTGTTGCTTTTTGGGTCCCATGTGAGTAAGTAGAGGCTGGAAGAGATACTCCGAGGATGCACTGCAGATGTTTCTCTAGGCTGTCTTAAAATGTAAAGCAAAAGGTATCTGACCACGTCTCAAGTCAGTCAGGTTTTCAGATGTAGAGGTCCCTCTTCCCAACTGGCAAAGTAAGCACCACTACATCCAACCCCAGATGGTACAAACTCGTTCAGAATACAGCAGTGGTACTGCCCTGTTGGCTTCTGCTGACAGGGTGCAGCCTTAGGCAACACTGTGTAAACTACTGCCTTTCTGGTAAAAAAGCACTCTCCTGTGGGCAGGTTCTTGCTCCTAAGCTACGAAATAGGTCCAGTTGCAGCCACCGTATCCAAGATGGCACCCTCCACACAGGCACCAGATAGAGGGGCTAAAGGTGCTGAGAGGTAGTGATTCCTCTGCCTCTGTTGCCGGCCCCCCACTGTAGGTGACGCTGTGTAAATTACTGCTTTTTTGTTGGAGAAGCACTGTGCTGTTTGCAGGTGCTGGCTCCCAGGCTAAGAATTAGGTCCCGCTAAAATCTCCGTATCCAACATGGCATTCTGCACTCTGACAGTGCGGTTCTGTACAAACCACGCTGTGGCAGTGATAAAAAGACAGGCCCAAAGTGGCTAGATGAACAGAGTCCTAAGCCTGGCTCTCAAAATATGGGAATTTTACCCGCCTATCCTCCCAGCAGTGTGTCTGAGTCTAACCACTAGGCAAGACCCAGCTCCACCCGCCGGCCAAGACAGAGTAAAAAAAAAGGCAAAATAGTGCGTTTACCTTCAGACTGTGAGAGCCAGAGCTAGCAAGGAGCGGGAGTCAGCGAAAGAGGTGTTTTGCTCAGTGGTATGACGTCCAAATTAACAGCCCTGTGCCGTGTCCTGGAGGCTCACTAGGTGACCAGAAAGCGCCGTTTGATTATCAGTTGAGGTCTTGGTTTCCAGAGGGATATAAGGAGACGTGTGCTTAGTCCGCCATCTTTACTCCTTGATTTTATTCTTGATCTGTTGGATTTCAGATTACTGGTGTTCCATCAGATTGAACA
This sequence comes from Heterohyrax brucei, assembly GCA_028571685.1. Taxonomy (NCBI): domain Eukaryota; kingdom Metazoa; phylum Chordata; class Mammalia; order Hyracoidea; family Procaviidae; genus Heterohyrax; species Heterohyrax brucei. The sequence continues at coordinate 136,562,872 of CM053166.1, read as the reverse complement.
GCTGCATTTTATATAAGGTCTAGGATGGCTCTCTATATAATCCTTTTGTATTCATCTTCCGATAGTTTCAGAAAATGTTCTTCATCTGGACAGCTCTTTGATTGTTTCATTTGGGGGCCTTCTGAAGCCAGGGATGATTTTCTGGTTACTGCTTTCTCCAAAGTTTGTTCCTTTTTGGGCTTCATGTGTGTTAATAAAGTCTGGGAGAGATGCTGTGAGGATGGACTGCAGCTGTTTCTCTAAGCCATCTTAAAATGAAAACTGAAAGGCATCTGACGACTTCCCAGGTCAATCAGGTTTTCAGTGTACAAGGCCCTCTTCCCGACTGGTAAAGTAAGTACCTCTATATCCAACCCCAGATGTTATGAACTGGTTCAAAATACAGCAAGGCTCCTGCCCTGTTGGCTCTGATGACAGGCCCCAGCCACAGGCGACACTTTGTAAAATATGGCTTTTCTGACAGCAAAGCTCTCTCCTGCCGGAAAGTGCTGGCTCCAAGCCTAGGAATTAGGTCTCACTGAGTCTTCCGTACTCAAGATGGTGTCCCGCACAAGCTCTCCACCTGGTACCTCTGTACAAACTGCACCATGGCAGAGGTGGAAAGAGAGGCCAGAAGTGCTGAGATGCTCAGAGTCCACAGTCTGTTTTGCTCGGCCCCAGCTGTAGGCAATACTATGTAAACTACTGCTTTTCTGCTGGAAAAGCACTATCCTGTGGGCAGGCACTGCCTCCCAGGCTAAGAATTAGGTCCAGCCGAGGCCTCCGTATCCAAGGTCGTGTCCTGCACAAGCTCACTGCCTGGCGTCTCCATACAAACTGCACCATGGCAGAGGCGGGAAGAGAGGCCAAAGGTGGCGAGATGCACAGAGTTCTAAGCCGGGCCCCCAAAATATGGCAATTCCACCTGCTGATCCCACCAGCAGGATGTCCAAGATTAGCTGCTAGTCAATACCCAGCTCCACTGGCTGGCCAAGAGAGAGAAAAAAATGTCAAAATTGTGAGTTACCTTTGGTCTGTGAAAGCAAAGATTGGCCAGGAGCAGGAGTCAGCTAAAGAGAGGAGGTTTTCTGTTCAGTGGTACGAAGTCTAATTAACAGCCCTATGCCATGTCCTAAGGCTCACTAGGTGACCAGAAGGCTCTGTTTATTTATCAGTTCAAATTTTGGTTTCCAGAGGGATTTAGGGAGACATGTGCCTAGTCCACCATCTTGACTCCACCCCTTTTCCTGATTTGAAGTCACACAGTATTTCCTTTTCTGTTCAAACACCTGCTTCTTAGTCTATGTATAGGTTCCAACAATATTATTAATATCACAGACAAATAACATTTTCTGGAAGATAATTCAAAAACAGTTTCAGCAATACATGGACAGGGAACTGCCAGAAAGTCAAGGCAGATTGAGAAGAGGATGCAGAAGGAGGACTATCATTGTCGATATCAGTTCGATCCTGGTTGAAAGCAGAGAATACCAGAAAATGTTTACCTAAGTTTTATGAACTGTGCAAAGGCATTTGACTGTGTAGATTATAACAAACTAAGGATAACATTGGGAAGAACGAGTGTTTCAGAACACTTCATTGTGGAATGCATGCATAGGCTAATAGGCGATGTGATGGTTGGAATTGTGTCCCCCCCAAAATGTGTGCAGCCATGTGGCTGGGATATGGTTCCCAGTGTCTTGGGACTGTCCTCCATTGTGTGGTTTTGCTAACCTGTATGTAAAAGGATTAGGGTGGAGCTGTAAATTCCTGCTGTAGGGGGAGTTTCTCTGGAGTATGGCTTGCCCCACCCTTAATGCTTTTAGCTTGCAAGGACTAAAAGGAAAAAGAAACAAAGGACAATTTGAGAACCTCGCTACCATCAAGCAAGCAGCACCGGGAGCAGAGCGCGTCCTTCAGACCAGAGGTTCTTGCATTAGGACACTCCCTGGACAAAGACTGATGCAATACCGGACTTTCCTCCAGAGCCAACAAGGGGAAAGCCTTCCCCTGGAGTGGACACCCTGAATATGGACTTGCAACCTACCGGACTGTGTAAGAATAAATCTTTCTTTGTTAAAGCCATCCACTCTGTGGTATTTCTGTTAGAGCAGCCCCAGCTGACTAAAACAGGCTATAAAAAAAAAAAACCAAACCAGTTGCCATGGAGTCAGTTCATGTTGACCCCAGGTGTTTCAGAGTAGAACTGTGTTCCATGGAGTTTTCAATGGATATGATCTGTCAGAGATCAACATGCCTGTCTTCTAGAATGCTCTGAGTGGACTTGAATAGTCAACCTTTTGACTAATAGACAAGTGCTTAACTTTATATTACCTCCAAACCAAACCAAACCAAACCAAACCCACTGCCATTGAGTTGATTATGACTCACAGTGACCCTATAGGCAGAGTAGAACTGCCCCATAGAGTTTCCAGGGAATACCTGGCAAATTTGAACTGCTAACTTTCTGGTTAACAGCCTGAGCACTTAACTACTATGCCACCAGAGTTTTCTTGTGTTACATAGGAACTCCACAATAGGCCATGGACATACTATGCTCTGTGTTTACTATTCCCCATTCCTCTTACTGTTGTACCTTGAAAATGCTTTTTATTTAATTGGTTTGTAACCAGGAAACCTTTGGGCATATCTTTGTCCACATCTCCATTTCCATATAACAGATTCTCAGAGGGGAAATTTAAGGGACAAATAGTATAAAAACTTGGAAGTGCCAAATTCTTAGTGTTTTACAGGAAGAGTGTATCAACTTATAATCCCACTAGCAATGTATGAGATCATCTGCCTCACAGCCCATGGTCTACTCTGAGGAATATCAGTTTTATGTTAATCTTGACCATTTTGGTAGGTAAAATTTTATCTAGTTGATATACTTTGCATGATCTATGATTACTAATGAGGTAAAACAAGTACTTTATTGACCAAATGTTTTCTTTTTCTGTGATTATCTCTCCACAACCTTTGCCAAGGTCTCTATTGGAATCATATGTTTCTTAACAAGTTTATTTAAGCTGGATAAACAACATAATGACACTTTGCCACACTTCTATATATTTTCTCTTTGTTGTTTATTATTTAATGTTGCCAATTATATTTTTGTCATTGAGAAGTTCTTGAAGTTTACGTACTAAAATCTACCTACATTTTCCTTAGAGATTTTTTTTTCCTATGGCTTTTAAGTTTAGAAAGTCTTGCCTGATCCAGATTTCAGATGCATAATCACGTGTATTTTATTCTAGGGCTTTTATGATTAGTTTTTTGTTTTCTTTTCTCTTCTATTAAATTCCTGTGGAATTTCAGTTGGCACATCATGGTGCTTGCTAGTTGCCATCAAGTCAGCTCCAACTCATGGCGACTCCATGTACAGCAGAATGAAGTTTTCCTCAGTCCTTTGCCATGCTTATAATCATTGGTATGCTAAAGTTCACTGCTGTGGGTATTGTGTAGTGTCTTCTAACCAAGGAGATGCACCTTCCAAGATTATATTCAACAAGATTTTGTTGTGATCTACAGGGTTTTCATTAGCTAGTTTTTGGATGTAGATTGCCAAGCCTTTCTTCCTAGTCTATCTTAGTCTGAAAGTTTCAATGAATGCTGTCCACCATAGGTGGCCCTGCTAGTATCTGAAATACTAGTGGCATAGCTTCCAGCATCACAAGCCAACTACCACAACATGGCAAACAAAGATGTGGTGATGGGACATGGTACCCACTGTCATTAACTCAGATCTCATAGCAACCCTATAGGATGGTATAATAGAACTGTCTCATAGGGTTTCTAAGCTGCAATCTTTACAAAAGCAGGCTGCCACATCATTTTCGCTCAGAGCTGCTGGTGGATTCAAACCACCAATCTTTCATTCAGCAGCTGAGCACTTAATCAGTGTGCCACCAGGGCTAAAAACCAAAACCCACTGCTATTGATTTGATTCCAACTCATAGCAACACTATAGGACAGAGTAGAACTGACTCATAAAGCTTCCAAGAGCACCTTGTAGATTCGAACTGCCAGCTTTCTGGTTAGCAGCCATAGCACTTAACCACTGCATCACCAAGGTTTCCTTACAGGCCTCGTGGGTCTCAAATTTTAATAGGCATCAAGTGGTATGCCTGTTACAAACCAAATGTTTCTGAGCTCTGCTTCCTGAAATTTCGATTCAGTTGCTGTAGGTCAAGAAGCCTTGATGACATAGTGATTAATGCACTGATTACTGAAAAGTCAGAGGCTCAAAATCACTAGCTGCTGTCTGGGAGAAATATGTGGCAGTCACTTCCTCAAAAGATTTGCAGCCTTGAAAACTCTATGGGGTCACAATGAGTCTAAACTGACTCAATAGCAATGGGTTTTGTTTTTTTCTGAAGTGTAAAGTGGGGCTCAGGAATCAGCGTTTGTTACAACAATCTCAGCTGATTATGTTACAGATGGGCCCCTGATCATATTTTGAGAAATACTGCAGTATGCAATATAACTTGCCTTAGTGCAGAGACTTATCATCTGCCACCTGTATGACTGCATCGTCTCCCTCAGCTTCCAGGTCACTATATTCTAAAATCCATTTTATTCATAGTTACTAGAGTTGTTTAGAAGTATCTCTGGAAAAACTTTTTTTTAATTCCTTGTTTTTACAGAGGAAACCCTGGTGGTGCAATGGTTAAGAGCTGTGACTGCTAATCATAAGGTAATCACTATTTTCCTAGAATAAGCAAACCACCTCTTGTGTATTCCTAAACTGTGAATCTTGTCTTCCCTTGGACTGCATGCTTCTCAAGGACTTCTGTTTACCCCTTACAGCTTCTAGCACAGTCCAGGATGTGACAAAAGCACATCTTAAAAAAAAATTATATTGTGCTTTGAAAGTTTACAATCCAAGTCAATTTGTCATACAAAAACTTAGACAGCCACACTGCTATGCAATTCTAGCGGTTCTCCCCACCCTGTGACAGCACACTCCTCCAGGAAAGCACATTTTATGGAATGTGTTTAATGGAGCCAAACCAGTCCCAACTGCCAAACAATTTTAATACCTGTTATTTACTTCTGAGGGCTAATGCTATATAGCCTCTCAGAAATTGTTCCCTTGGACCAAAATGAGAATGTCTGACACATTTCCAGAGATTTCACTTTATTGTGATTTGGTTTGCTGATAACAAACTTAAAGCAAAGGTTAGCTTGGTTTCTGCTCTTATTTAATATAACAATATTGCTTATCACCTATGACATGGCTATTTATTGACTTCCCGGGGGAAGAATCTAACCTTTTCTATAATGTAGGATATTGTTCTCCCCTCTTGAAAATATAATGATTTCTCATTTATAGAACATGCTTTATCAGATTAAATAAATATAAAGGGGCTAATAGTGAAATAATTACATTATAGCTTCCTTAATCTGTTTTCTCTCTTTGCCCCTCAGGGTCCTGCCTCCTCACATGACAGATCTGCTTTAAATAAGTTTGCTTGGATGCTTGGGAACAGGGAAAGAGGAGGTGCCCATTTTCTTTCAGAAGACAAGGTGGAATTCAATTCGATTCATCAAATATTTATTGAGCTCCTATTGGACACCTGGCTCTGAGCTAGGCACAACAGATGAGAAAAGATAAAGGAGCATAAGGCATCACAAGGAGAAGAAAGGGGAAGAACAGGTGAGGAAAGGAATAGAGCTGGATACCACATAAAAGGGGACTAAGAGAGGAGACAGGGGAAAGAGAGTCTAAGGTGCATTCTCTGGCCTGGTCTTCTTGATAGTGTGACGTGGACCTCAAAACCTGAAGCAGGGGTTCGAACTCCAAATCTACTTAAGACACATTGCAAAATGTGTGGCAGTTAGGAAGTCCACAATTTGAGCCAAACATTTACCTCTTCAAACCTTTAGAATGGTGTCATGGATTGAACTGTGTCCCCCCCAAAATAGGTGTAGCCATGTGGCTGAGCCATGATTCCCAGTATCTTTTGACTGTCCTCCATTTCGTGGTTTTCCTATGCTGTGTATTAAAGGATTAGGGTGGGACTGTAAAGCCCTTTGTAAGATCATCTCCCTGCTTCACTGTAAAGGGAGTTGCCCTGGAGTATGGTTTGCCCCACCCTTAATCCTTTCTTCCTGCAAGAGATAAAAAGAAAGGGAAGCAGGCTGAGAATTGGAAACCTCACACCATCAAGCAAGCAGCACCAGGAGAAAAGCCTGTCCTTCAAATCCGACTTGATGGCACTTGGCTAGGCTTGGCTTGGCTCAGACCTGAGGTTCCTGAGCCAAGATGCTCCCTGGACAAAGACTGATGCAATACCGGTCTTTCCTCCAGAGCCGACAAGGGGAAAGCCTTCCCCTGGAGCGGACATCCTGAATACGGACTTGTAGTGTACTAGACTATGTAAGAATAAATGTTCCTTTGTTAAAGCCATCTACTCTGTGGTATTTCTGTTAGAGCAGCCCTAGCTGACTAAAACAAATGGGAAGCAAAATCCCTTTTTTTTTAAAAATGGGGTATCTGTGTGTATCCTTGATGGTGTAGAGGTTAAGAGCTATGGCCGCTAATGAAAAGTCAGCAGTTCAGAGCTACCAGGTGCTCTGTGGAAACTCTATGGGGCAGTTCTATTCTGTCGTACAGGGTCACTATGAATAAGAATGGACTCAACAGCAATCAGTTTTTTTTTTTTTTTGGTGTGTGTTTACAGTATATGGAGCCCTGGTGGCATAGCAGTTAAGTGTTCAGCTGCTGAGAGGTCAGCTGTCTGAACTGAACAGTCACTCTGTGGAAGAAAGATGTGGCAGTCTGCTCCTGTAAAGATTAGAGCCTTGGAAACCCTCTGGAGCAGTTCTACTCTGTCCTATAGGATTGTTGTAAGTCAGAGTCAACTTGAAGGCAATGAAGGTTTTTTTGTTTGTTTGTTTCTTAACTATTTAGGGGAGCAGATCATCAGGTTTTCTTTCTCCTATGGAACGTTGGTGAGTTCAAACTGCTGACCTTTCAGTTAGCAACTGAGTACTTAACCACTGAGCCACTGGGGCTCTTTCTGTAAAGATTACAGGCTAGGAAACCCAATGGGGCAGCTCTACTCTGTCCCATAGTGTCACTATGAGTTGGAATCTACTTAATGGCACACAATGATATATGTGTGTATATACATATATGTGCATCTCTACCACCCATCTGTCAGTTTGTTGTACTGGGTGGCTTGTGTGTTGCTGGGAGCTATGCCACCAGGATTTCACATACTAGCAGCACCACCCATGGTGGACAGGCTTTAGTGGAGCATGCAGAGACAGACTGGGAAGAAAGGCTTGGCAATCTATTTCCAAAACTTAAAACCTAAAAACCTAGTGCTATTGAGTCGGGTCCGACTCATAGCAACCCTAGAGGTCAGAGTAGAACTGCCCCATACAGTTTCCAAGGAGTGCCTGTTGGATTTGAACTGCTGAGCTTTCGGTTAGCAGACATAGCACTTAACCCACTATACCACCAGGGTTTCCTTCCAAAACTTAGCCAAAGAAAACTCTGTGGATCACAGCAGAATACTGCCCGACTGACTTGCTTTGGACATGGCATCAGATGGATACATTGCTAGAAGAGGACATCATGCTTGGTGAAGTATAGGGCTAGCAAGGGCAGTGGAGATCCTCAGTGAGATGGACTGGCACAACAGCCACAATGGAGTCAAACATGCCTGCAATTATAACACAAGACCAGGTAACAATTCATTCTGTTGTACAAAAGGTTGCCATGAATCAGAATCCACATGACCCAGCTATCTATATGTGTGCATATACACAATATATAAGATTATTTTTGAATGATAATAGTTAACATATCCTGAGTGTGTACTTACTCTGTTCTAAGCACTTGGCACGTATCAGCTCATTTAAACTTTACAATCCAGTGAAAACCAAAAACCACACCTGTTGCTGTTTAATGGTTTGACTCATATGGACCGTATAGGATGGAGTGGAACTGCCCCATAGGGTTTCCAAGAAGTGGCTGGTGGATTCAAACTGCTGAACTTTTGGTTAGCAGCCAAACTCTTAGCCACTGCATCACCAGGGCTCCTCAACTCTATGAGGTAAGAATAATTATTATGCCCATTTTTCAGATGAGAAAACTGAAGCAATTATGAATTAAGTAACTTGTCCAAGTTCACATAGCTTATAAATGTCAGATCTGGGATTTGGTTCTTGGTGTGGCTGATTCAACGTTTGCTGTTATTTGAGGTAGGGGGTCAAATTTAACTCACTGCTGTAGGCTTGGCTGGCTGTATTCACTAGGGTTAATGCACTGCCTTGCATGTAATAGACATGTTATGTTTTGAATAAATAAATAAATGAAGCATTGAATATGAAGTGCTTCTCATTTAAGCCCAATTACTATTCAGTATAAAAATGAAATATAATTAAATGTTAGTTCACTTTGCTGTAAAATTTATTCTATTAAAACAATTTTTTCTGTACACACATGTGAATCCTTAATGTTGTCTTATTCATTTGGTAGGGCTCACAGCCCTTCTACAAATTAAAAGATTCACTGGGTACACTCCAGGAATAGGTCTCCTTCTGAGGCCAGAATATTTGACAAAAAAGTCTTCTTCTCCGAGGGTTTAGGGTTCAGTAGCCCTGGGTAGGAACTACTTAAGAAGCCAGCTTTAGCTTGTCATGACAACATAATACTTATCTCAGACAACATTTGCCTTGTCACGATAACAATGCTTTTTTGATGGAGTGTAAAATATGAGGCAGAATGAATGCCTGAACATCCCTATTGCCCCCTAATATGGACGACTTTTACTATAAGGTGTGATTTGAGAAGACGATCCCACACCTCATCACCTCATCTTCTGACTCATTATGGATTGGATGTCCATGATTCTACCATTAGAAAGTCATTCCTTTTTACACCAGCGTTCCTTGCAACATTCTTTACAATAGCCAAAAGGTGGAAACAACTCAAATGTCCATCGACCAAAACAAATAAACCAAACCAAACCCAGTGCTCATAACAGATCAACGGATATACAAAACAGTGAGATGATGTCTAGATGCCTGCTGCAACATGGATGAGCCTTGAAAACATTACGTCGAGTTACATAAGTCAGTCACAAAAGGGCAAATAATGTATGATTTCACCTACACGAAACAGTAATAGGCAAATGCATAGACCAAAGTTTATAAGTGGTTACCAAGGACAGGTGGGGGAAGGAAGTTATTATTTAGAAAACAATGAGATTTTATTTATGATGACGGTTGTCCCACATGATTATGCAATTGAGATCATTAAATTGTAAACACCTGAAAAAATGTTGAATGTGTTATATATGTTTCTACAGAAAAAAAGAAAAAGCAAAAATCATTTCTTTGGTTTAAAGAGCTAAACTGCAAGCACTTCTGGGACAGGCAACACTAACGCTGGAAAGAGTTTCTTTAACGCTTCAGAAGGCTCATCTAGATCCACCAATGGGACACCGAGAAATGAGCAAGCGGTGGGCGGGGCCGCGGGGAGGAGGGTACTGGAGAGAGAAGGCTGCCACATGCTAGGTCAAAAGTGCTTTTGAAGAAGATCACCAGAGAAGAACCCGGGACAAACTAGCAAGGGAAGCTCCCCAACACCAACTGCCTCGGGACAGGAGGCCGGGCTGGCACCTGGGAGGAGCCCTGCGTCCCGCCTCACAGGCCCGTGGGGCTGGCGTAGACTAGAGGCGCCTGGCGCACCAGGAAGTGACTCTTACCCCACTTTTCTTCTCCAGCGGCGGCAAGGCCAGGCCATTTGCTGCTGGCTTTTTCTTTTCCCGCCTCAGGTTTGTAGGAGGATTTATTGATTGCGAAGGTAAGGGGTAGAAATATCCCGGAAAGTCCCATTTAATCCGTGCTGCACGGAAAACTGCTAGCTGTGCTCTACTGCGGATAGGACGGAGAATTGAGAAGGGGGAAGGGGGAGGGGGGCTGACCGGACGGTGGCTGCACGAGGTCACGTCCAGCTGAGGCTCCCTCCTCCCCTGCCTGCCTACCCCGCACTCCCGCCTTGTCCAAGTTCAGTGAGGGCCTTCCTAAGTGCATCCTCCGTGTCAACCGCTTCCACAGACACGGTGGGCAGAACTTGCCCAAAGAGGGCAATGGAGGGGGCTGGTGAGGGAATCGCGTGGGAGAATTAAGGAGATGATTGGAAGTGGGCTGCAGTCGAGATGCAGCAGGAAACCGATCATGGCTGAAGGAGAGATGAACATTTTGCTCCAAGGAGATCCTTGGTCTTGCAGGGATCACATCTAGCGCGTAGTCTGTAGTTCATAGGTCCTGGATGGCGCAAAAGAAGCCCTGATGTTTCAGTAGTTAATCCTGGAGCTGCTAATGGAAAGGTGGTCTTTTCCAACCCACCAGCCAGCTATTTTGCTGGAGAAAGATTACATGTTGGAAACCCTATGAGGTAGCTGTAATGTGTCTTACAGGGTTTCCATGAGCCAGAACCGACTAGATGGCAGTGGGTTCTGGTGGTGCAAGCAGTTTGCGCTTGAGTACTAACTAAAAAGGTTGCTTCAGACTCACCCAGCAGCACAGCGGGAAGAAGGTGGTGATCTGCTTCTGTAAAGACTTACAGCCAACAAGACCCTATGAAGTAGTTCTACTCTGTAACACATGGGATCCGAAGGGAATCTCTTCAGCTGTAAAGGGCTCTTTGGTTGGAATTTCCCTGAGCATCTCAGACATGTCACCCTTTCAGCTCTGCATTCTGTGTATCTTTCCAGTCAATCCCTGAGGCAGGAATAGAGCAATTGTCACATACTTTTTTTTTTCCGTAGAAAAAAGCCCCAACCATTTATTTTAAACACAGAAGACTATAAAAAGCAATCTTTTCTGTGAACAAGTGCCTCCCGACATTAAGAAACAGGACGCACTTTGGTATTACTGGGCTGCCTTGAAAATTATATCTCACTACCAAAACAAACCCCTTGCCATTCAGTAGATTCCTACTCATAGCGACACTCTAGGACAGAATACAGCTGCCGCAGGTTTTCCAAGGAGCATCTGGTGGATTCGAACTGCCAGTATTTTAGTTAGCAACTGAGCTCTTAACCACTGAGGCATCAGGGTGCTTTTTCACTACCAAACCAACCAACCGAACAAACAAACCCATTCAAATCCATTGCTGTTGTGTCCATTCTGATACAACAACCCTGTAGGACAGGGTAGTGCTGCCTCGGTTTCCAAGGAGCACTTAATGCATTTGAACTGCAGACTTTTTGGTTGGTAGCCATGGCTCTTAACGACTATGCTATCAAGGTTTCCTTTTTTTTCTGCAGAAATTAGTAAGTGTGAAGAAAGGGTTTTTACTAGGAGTTATGGCTGATTCATGCCCAGAAATAGTAGGTCCTGTTGCTGGGCAGTCTGGTGACCTCTACCCTCTGGAATCTTCCAGGATCTCACTTGCATGACCTTTTCCCCACATTCCAGCTGAGCTGACTGGCATCAGCCCATCAGGAGAAAGATGTGACAATCTGCTTCTGTTCATAAGGATTGCAGCTTTGGAAACCCAATGGGGCAGTTCTGCTGCATCCTGTAGGATAGACAGTGGGTTTGGTTGTTTTTTGGTATTTTAGTCCAGAATCCCTGGGTGGCAGAGATGTTAAGCATTTGCTAACTTAAATGTTCGAGGATTGAGTGTGCACAGAGGGGCCTTGGGAGGAAGGTGTGGTGATCTACTTCCAAAAATTCAGTGATTGTAAAGCCTGTGGGGCATAGTTCTACTGTGATACACATGGGATCATTATAAGTTACAATTGACACAATGGCAGCACCTTCCTGCTGGGGTATAGGACAAGAGGACATAGTCCAGGTAGCAGTCACTAGTGAGGGGACCCATGCACTCATAAAAAGTCTAAATATTGTGGAGGAAAGGATGTTGTTAGTTGCTGAGAAATTGACCCCAATTCATGGCAACACTAGGTGTGCAGAGTAGAAGCGCTCCATAGGATTTTCAAGGCTGTGACCTTTTGGAAGCAGATTGCCGGGCCTTTCTTCCAAGGTACCTGTGGGTGGGTTAGGATTGCCATCCTTTTGGCTAGTAGTCTAGTGCCTAATGTTTGTGCCACTCAGGGATTCAGGAGATGGGATTGTAGTTGTTAGGTGTCATTGAGTCAGTTTCTGCTCATAGGGATCCCATGTATAACAGAATGAAACACTGCCAGGTCCTTTACCATCCTTACAAGCATTGTTATGTCTGGTCCAGTATCATCCTCTCAGTCATCGTTATGCTTGAGCTCATTGTGTCGGTCCATCTCATTGAGGATCTTTCTTGTTTTTGCTGACCCAGTACTTTACCAAGCATGATGTCCTTCGTCAGAGACTGGACCCTCTTGATCACATATCCAAAGTATGTGAGAAGATGTAGTCTTGTCATACTTGCCTCTAAGCATTCTGGTTGTATTTCTTAGAGTGCAGATTTGTTCATTCTTTTGGTAGTCCATGGCACTTTCAATACTCTTTGCCAGCACCACGCTTCCCAGGCATCGGTGCTTCTTGAGTCGTCCTTATTCATTGTCCAGCTTTCGCATGCATGTGAGGTGATTGAGAATAATACAGTAGGAGGATGGGATAGCTCTCTGTCTTTCCAGCCCAATCCTTGAATGGACCTGTAGCTTCCTTCATCCTTCGCACTTGCCTGCCAGCTGGAGGGAGCCTTCTCCTGGGCCATCCCCACTGTTTCTTCTGTAGTGGGGGCTTTCATAGCTCCTCAGCCCCCAGGCTGTTCTGTTTCCTTTGTCTCTTGCCTCTTCACTCCTCAGATCTCTGGGTTTAGCTCTTCCCTGTATCATACATAACTTTCTTTAACCTTGAAGTGTTGGGGAGAGGTGGCCCAAAACAGAGGCAGAGACACACTAGTCCTAGGATCCAGGGAAGTTTATTGGAAGAGAAAGAGAGTGAGGTCTGAGCCAAGTGGCTCAGCCCACCCCTCCCTAGTATGGCAGGTCTTTTAATAGTTTTAAAGTTTCAGTGAGGTAGTGTGGGGTGAGGGGATTTATGGTTTGATAAAGAAAGAAAGATGAGCAGCAAGAAATTCTGATTAGGGGACTTATTGTCTGAATAAGGAAGAAGTGTTGATTAGGAGGGGAAGGGCTAGTCCTTTCAGTGACTTCTCTGAATTTCAGGGACAGAGTTCGCTCAGAAGAAATGTCTGTCACAGGTCATAGACTTTTTTTAAAATTATGATTGAGTGAAAATATACAATCCCATACAAATTTGCATACCTGCCAGTGAGCAGCTCCCACTGCTCTCCCTGCCTGGTGACAGCACACTCCTCCTCTCCGTTCTGTACATGTCATATCCTCCCAAAAGTCTCCTGTCCCCTCCTCTCCACCCTCTCCCCTGTGTGAGGCCAGCCGGATGACATCTTATAGATGCATCGAACCACAAAGTGCACACATGATATGGTCACTCTGTGTCACCAAGTCCAATCCATTTCTGTCCGAAGGGTTGACCTCCATTATGATTTATGGACAGGAGCAGCATCAGGGCCAGGGGTCATGCTCCCCGGGGGAACCCCGAGGCCCCTGGACCATCAGTTGTGGTCTTTTAGTGGTGATCTCAGGACTCACCCTTTTTATTTTTGAGTAGCCAGTGAGACTCAACTTTGTGAGCCCCATCATAGCTATCACTGGTGGTGGCCGGGCACCATCCAGTTCTTCTGGTCACATGTTGGTGTAGTTACCCACTCACGTGGGTCTCTGTGTCTTCTGGGTTCTCTTTGGCCCATGTTGTTTTGGTCCTTGGAGATTATCTGTTCCTGCTGAGTTGGGACCATTTGGTGTACTTCAGATGGCAGCTTGGCAGCTTTTAAGACCCCAGATGCCACTCACCAATTTGGCGTGCAGAAGACTCTCTTAGCAAAACTTTAGTTATGCCAATTGGCCTCCATGTCCCCAGACCCTTACCCCAGCTACTCCATCCTTGCAATATTGGGTTAAGATGGGAGAAATAATCATGTTATGTTGAAGTCCAGTTAAAATTGATCTTTCTAATATGTGCTGTCACAGATTTCACCAGTCAACTTTCTAATTGGTACTGCATCCTCTCCCTCCCTCCCTCCTCACCCTTGCAGCCATCAAAGAGTCTTTTCTTCTACGCATGAGTCTGTTTTTAAGTTCTTACAGTAGGGGTCTCATATAGTATTTGTCCTTTTGCTGCTGACCACTTTCACTCAACATAATTTCCTCCAGTTGAAACCAGATTATGAGGTGCTCCCTAAAATCATCATTGTTCTTTATTATTGTGTAGTGTTCCATTGAGTATACATACCATAGTGTATCTATTGATTCCTCATTGGGCATCTGGGTTGATTCCATCTTTTTGCGGTTGTGAACTGTGCTGCAATGAACATTCTTGTGCATGTATAGTTGGTGTGAATGGCCTTGATTCTATAGGGTATATTCCAAGCAGTGGAGTTACTGGGTCAAATGGTATATCTGTTTCCATCTTTTTAAGAAAGTGCCAGATTGCTTTCCAAAGAGGTTGCACTATTTTGCAATCCCACTAACAGTGTAGGAGAGTTCCAATATCTCCAGCTTTTTTTTTTTAAACATATTACTGTGCGTAAAGTTTATAGAGCATATTAGTTTCTTATTCAAAAAATTTATATGCACATTGTTTCGTGACATTGGTCACATCACATGCTTTTGATATTATGAAGCAGACCATAGCTTCACCACCCTCTAGCAGGCACTAATACAGAAGGGTCACAAAGATTTTTTTTGTGTGTCTTTTTTGTTTTGTGTGTATGTGTGTATGCCTTTTAAACAGTCCTCATATAATTATGAGTGTATCTTGAAATTCCCCAGTAACACTTACATGATATAACAGTTACTCTTTAAAAACTAAACCTGTTTCTTGAGTCAATTCTGAACCAGTATAGCGCCAGTGCTCCAAACCACTGGTGTAGAATTAATTCCAACTCATAACTGTCCTATAGGGCAAAGTAGAGCTTCCCTGTGAGTTTTCCAAGGAGTGGGGGAGGAATTCAAACTGCCAACCTTTTGGTTAGCAGTCAAGCTATTAACCAGTGTGCCAACACGGTTCCAGCTACTTTCTTCAGTACTTTATAATCATACAAAAGTGTGTATGGGCTAAATATTAAAGCACTCATGCATGTCTGTATCCTGTAAGCAACTATTGATCAGGGTGTATACAGTGGTACTAGAGAACACCCTGGAGGAATCTTTGTTAACAAGTTGTAATTAGTTACTGCTCCTGGAACACAGATATCATAAGTGAGTGGCTTTAAAGAACAGAAATTTATTTCCTCACAATTCTGAACACTGAAAGTCCAAATCGGAGTCTCCCTTGTCTCCAGGTGTTCCTTGGTTCTTGTAGATATTGGCATAGCATCTGTGTTAGGATGGTACGTGCTCTCATCCCTCTGATCTGCTCTATTCTTCATATAAGTCAGAAGTGCTTAGGTTTAAGCCATACCAGTCACTGATAATGGCCCCATTGAAATAACAAAGAAACCTCTATTTCCATACAGGATTAAATGCTCAGGGGTTAAGATTCCAACATACACTTTTGAGGGCTCTAATTCAATTCATAACACAAATCCATCGCGTACATTGTATACTTCTAAATATATGTCATTGTGAATTAAACCATAATTCAGCACTGGGATGAACTGCAAGGCTAGGGCTAAAACCCAATATCCATGTCGTTGAGTGGAATAAGATTCCTATCGTAGCTGATCAGTGCAGTGTTGTATAAGCCCATTTGAGAGTTCTGGGTATTCAGAAATGGTACTTACACAGCAATGGACAGACACCATAAGGTAAATAGGTAAAAGACAGAGTCCTGTGTTCAAGGAGGAGGCATCCTTCCTGTTACCAAAATGAAGCCCTCAACTTCTGTTCTCAGATTCATTATCAACACTTACTGAGCTTTTGCCAGGTACCGGATGTTACACTAAAAGCTTTATAAACATTAACTCTGTTTAACCCTCTGCTAAGTGCTGTAATCTTGAGGAATAGGTCACATAAAATATAATTGATCAGTTTTAAGTGGATACTGTGATGACTTTTTCCCACATCCTCCTCTCTCCCCACCCTCTGGTAACCACCGTTGTTCTTTTTTCTTCTATCAGAAACTGATATAGTCAAGTTGATTCCAACTCATATCAACCTTATAGGACACAGTAGAACTGCCCCATAGAATTTCCAAGGAGTAGCTAGTAGATTCAACCTTTTGGTTGACAGACAAAATCTTAACCATGGCACTACTGGGGCTCCAAATTTACCTGCAGCTATTATATTATTGTAATATTTGCCCTTTTGTGTCTGGCTTATTTCCCTTGGCATCTGCTAAGTGCTTTTTAAGGTCCCTGGATAGCACAAACAGGTTGCTGTTGGCTACTAGCCTAAAGGTTGGTGGTTCCAACCCACCCAAAGTATTTTTTATTAATTTATATTTATTTAATTCTGACCATCTAGTTGCTCAACTCATAGGTATCTGCTAGGACAGAGTGGAACTACTCCATAGGGTTTTCAAAGCTGTAATGTTTACAGCTGCAGACTGCTACATCTCTGTCCTGTGGAGCTGCTAGTAGGTTCAAATAGCTGACCTTTAGGTTAGCAGCCAAGCTGTTAACCACTGTGCTGCCTGGGCTCCTATTGAACTCTTGAAACACTAACCCTATAAAACTGCCCCATAGCATTTCTAAGGTGCTGTTAGTGGATTTAAACTGCCTACCTTTTGTTTAGCAACCATAACTCTTAACCACTGTCCCCACTGCATGAGGTAGGTACTATTATTATTTCTGTTTTACAACTGAAATAAAGTCTGAGGAAATGATTCAGTGGTCAAAGACCACTGCAGGTCTATATGACTCCAGCATCTGCACTCTTAAAAGTTTCAAAACCCAAGAACAACAATGGAATGTTTAATACACAGCATAGACAGACTTCAAAATCTCTCAAACAAACCACAAACAACAGAAGAGAAAATAGATAAATGGGAACTACTAAGAATCAATCACTTTTGCTCATCCAAAGACTTTATTAATAGAATGAAAAGGCCACCTACAGAATGGGAAAAAATATTTGGCCTGATCTCCATAATCTATAAGGTACTGCAAAATATCAATAAGAAAAAGATAAATCATCCAATTAAGCAATGGGCAAAGGAGATGGACAGACATTTCTCTAAAGAGGAGATCCAGGCAGCCAAAAAACACATGTGGACATGCTGATGATCATTATCTATTAAAGAAATTCAAATCAAAACGACAATGAGATACCATCTCACTCCAACAAGGTTGGCCGTGATCCAAAAAACACAAAACACTAAATGCTGGAGAGGCTGTGGAGAGATTGGAACTCTCCTACACTGTTTGTGGGATTGCAAAATGGTGCAGCCTCTTTGGAAAGCAATCTGGCGCTATCTTAAAATAATGAATATAGATATACCATTTGACCCAATAATTCCACTGCTTGGAATATATCCTACAGAACCAAGGCCATTCACACCAACTGATAGATGCACACGAGTGTTCATCGCAGCACAGTCCACAATAGCAAAAAGATGGAGTCAACCCAGATGCCCAACAACAGAAGAATGGATAGGTAAACTATGGTATATATACTCAATAGAACACTGCAATGATAAAGAGCAACGATGATAGCAGGAAACATCTCAACCTGGTTTTAACTGGAGGACATTATGTTGAGTCAAAGTAGTCAGTGACAGAAGGACAAATATTGTATGAGACTCCTACGATAAGAACTCAAATGCAGACTCATGCATAGAAGAAAAGACTCTTTGATGGCTGCAAGGGAGGGGAGGGGGGAGGGTGAGGTGGGAGGGCTTAGATTAGATAGTTGTTAGAAATTTGGTTGGGTGAAATTGGTGACAGCACACATTAGTAAGAAGATCAATATTAATGGGACTTCAACACAACTTGTGTACTCCTCCCATCTTAACCCAATATTGCAAAGACAGTAGCTGGGGTGGGGTGCCGGGGACCGTGCTCTCAGGGGAAATCAAGGCCAATTGGCACAACTAGCATTTTGCGAATGAGGACTCTCCCCACCCCACATTGGTGAGTGGCATCTGGGGTCTTAAAAGCTGCCAAGCTGCCATCTGAGGGTACAGCAGATGGTCCCAACTTAGCAGGAACAGATCATCACCAAGGTCTATAACGACATGGGGGAAAGAGAATCCAGAAGACAGACCCACATGAGTGGAAGTCTACATTGCCTTGTGACCAGAAGAACCAGATGGTGCCTGGCCAGCACCAGTGATAGCCACGATGGAGCTCACTAAGTTGAGTCTCACTGACAACACAAGAATAAATAGGGGTGCATCCTGAGATCTCCACTAAAAGACTGCATTTAATGGTCCAGAGGCTTTGGGGTTCCCCTGGGAGCATGGCCCTGGCCCTGATGTTGTCCCTGTCCATAAATCATAATGTAGGTCAACTTTTCAGATAGCAATGAATTGGACTTGGTGATGCAGAGGACCATATTGTGTGGGCACTTTATGGTTCTAGGCATCTATAGGAGGTCATCTTGTTGACCTCATACTGGAGGAAGGGGAATGAGTGGAGAGGAGAAGATAGGAGACTGTTGGGAAGATAAGACATGAATGGAGCAGAGAGGAAGAGTGTGATAGATGAGCATGCAAATTTATATGGAATGTACATTTTCATTCAATCATAATAAAAAAAAAATTCAAAATCCTCATTTGTTCCCATTGCTTGCCACTTCCCATTGCTGTATTTCCTCTCTTTCTTTTAACTCACTTACTGGATATGTCAACTCGTTGAAAGGCATCTCTGTTGGCCTGATGGCTGTGCACTCTTCTGGTTCTGCTTCTGGGTCACCAGTGTCTCTTCTTAAATATTGGCTTTCCCTCAGGTTTCATCATTGGCCTTTTGCACTTCTCTTTACTCAAAGCTCTTTTTTCATCCAACAACTTGTACCTAGTTTAGACATTGAATGAAATCTCTAGGCCTGATTTCTCTCCTAATTTCTAGTACTACGCCACTGACGTGTTCGACATTTTTGTTTGAATATTTCCCTATTATTTCAAACACAGGTCTCAAACATTAACTTGCTTTATATTAACTTTACTATTTCATCCTTATTTCTCTATGCAAAGCCTCCACTGTTTCCTTCCTATTCTATTCAGGCATTAAGGTTCCCTCACAGTTTTATTTCAACTTAGGTTTTAGATTTCTTTTTTATATTCCCTAAAATGAACCTGCCATTTTAGCAGTCTGGTCCATCCATGGAAACCTTGATGGCATAGTGGGCTAAGTGCTACATCTGCTAACCAAAAGGTTGACAGTTCAAATCTGCCAGGCAGTCCTTGGAAACTCTATGGGGCATTTCTACTGTGACCTACAGGGTCGCTATGAGTCAAACCTGACTCAACAGCAGTGGTGGGTTGGTCTACCCACTGTCTTCTAAACATGTCATTCCCTTCCCTTCTGTCCTTTAAGCCACAGGTACAGGGCCTTTGTTCTCTGGGAAGCCTTTCCTGAATGCTTTTCAGGAATTAAGTATATTGTGGTTTGTGTTATTTACTGTTGTCTTTTCCTGTGTTAGCCTTTGACCTTAATTATGTAACCTCTGTATCCCTACTATATCTGGTGTAGCACAGTGCCTTGTGCATGGTAAGAACTTACTAAATACTAGTTGATTGGTTGACTGTTGGGTAGGAGGGTGGAACAGGGAGAGAACCTGGCCATAGAAGTACATCCAGAGATATGAACTCTTTCCTGGAGGACAGACAGTGTTTTCCTTGTGTTTTTACTTTAGGCAGTGCCTGGCACACAATAATTCAATTCTGGGCAACATTCTTGCTTTTACTGAGTATCTACTCTGTGCCAGTCACTGTTCTAAGTGTGCTAGGATTCCATCAGGATTTTTAAATGAATGTGTTGACAATTGTGCCTTCATCTCTCAACTTGTGTATGTCCAGTATTTTCATGCAGGTGAATTTCAGTGTACTGTTTTGGTTTGCAGGTGTTAAGAGAAGAGTCATTTTGGGGTCCCAATGCCCAGCCCAAGAAACTTCCTCTCCAGGGTAGGTCTCTTCTCCAAACTAGGATTGCTTCCCTGGTATGCCAGAAAAGCACCAGGTTGGTCACAGCCCTTGTTGGGCGCAGCACATGGTGGAAATTTCACCCACTTTGTAGCCAACGAGTATCACAGGACACAAGAAAGTCAAAAGAAACCAAGCCAAGATCTTGGACCACTAGATGCTACTTGGCAAGAAAGGTAAGGCCGAGGGTAATGTCCTGTGCTTTTAGCAAGACTGACTCTGTAGACCTACTGAAATTCTGTATTCCTAATGTAACATTACAAGGATTCATGACAACACCTAAGGTGATATATATGTATGTATGTGTATATGTGTGTGTGTGTGTGTATATTTAAAGCCAAATCCATTACTGTCAAATCTGTTCTGACTCATAAACCCAAACCAAACCCAGTGCTGTTGAGTCGATTCTAATTCATAGCGATCCTATGAGACAGAATAGAGCTGCTCCATAGAATTTCCGTGGAATGTCTAGGGGTAGATTTGAACTGCCAGTCCTTTGGTTAGCAGCAGTAGCACTTAATGAGTACGCCATCAGGGTTTACATTCTGACTCGTAGTGACCCTGTATGTCTACAGGGCAAACTTGAGAACATTTAAAGAATGTTGATAAAAATGCTTTGGGACTGCAGAAAATGTTCTCATTGCCTTTAAGTGTATTTTTTCAGCAGAAAGGAGTTACTAAATTGGCACCTTGTCTCTAAAAAGATCCTGGGCAAGTATGCTGACCACCAGGGACTCAGAGAAATATTAGTTGGATTAAAAATGAATAATCCCATAATAGCCATGCAAACACAAATATACCTCATTTTATGCAACAAATGCATTTTCTAAATCAAATTATATTTTAAAAGCATTAGGGAGGTGAGCTATTTAAAGGTACCCAGCAGTGAAGCCTTTTGAAATGTAATTAATTACCTCCTGATAGATCTGGATTTTTCTTATATTAGGTTTACCCATCTGTTCTGCTTTGTTAAGTAGACAGCATCAAAACGAGCTCTTCTTCCACACAATTATCTCCCTAGAGGCATGAGAATTAGGTCTTCTGAATGATAAATAAAATGTTGGAGAATATGTTGACAGGAAGTACTTACATGTAGCAGGTGCTTAGTACATATGTATATAATGAATGAAATGCCTGAATCGTTTTATTGAAGGCTGGCTGATACTGTGACACCACTCTGGAGGCTGAGCTATGAAGAACAGCTTAAGGTAGGTGCCCTGCTTAAGTCTTTACCACCCCACCGTGGCAGAGGACAAGAGCCGGACTAATAGGAAGCTCTACCCAGATATTGCAGTGAGTCCTGGAATTCAGCATGCTAATGACTCCCAGATTTTAACTTGAGACCAGTTGTGTCTTCCAAACTGCAGACCCATATACTCAAATGTCTGTTTCCCTTGCTTCGTTGTTTTTTCTTAGTTCTTACTCTATGTGTGTAAGTGGCAGTGCCCTTACTGTTTCATTATAGCTGTATTTTCCGATGGCAGCCACTAGCCACATGTGGCTATTTAAATTTAAATACAGTCAGTTATACTATAATGCTTGTTTGAAAATGGGAATTTGTTCCAACAGAGTGATATGTTAGGGAACAATTTTAGCATCATGTGAATTTTGCATTTGTTTAGTGATTTCATCTGTGAGAACACAAGCTCCCTCCATTCACCAAAGGTGTTATGAGCCACACCCATCCACATTTGGTATTAGAACTTTGAGTCTGATTCATATAACCCATGTTTTACTACTTCAGGGTAACTCACAAACTGCCACCCTTCTGATGCCCACTTCCACATGCTGACTTCATGTCTTTGTCAGGGTGAAGTGCCGTATTTATTGTAGTATTTATATGTTTCTTCACCATTTAACATGTGCCAACCTGCACCAGTTTGTATTAGGCTCCTCTCTTTTTTGTGTTACAGATTTTTTATGTATATGATTTTATTTATTTTGTTGTTGTTGAGAATATACATATACCAATTCAACAGTTTCTACATGCACTATTTAGTGACATCATGTTAAAGTTGTGTAACCATTCTCACCCTCTTTTTCTGAGTTGTTCCTCCGCTGTTAACATAAATTCACTGTCCCTTAAGATTACTGTCTGATCTTTCAAGTTATTTTTGACAATTTGATCCCATGTACATAGTGCTTAAAACACTATAATCCTCAAGGCAGACTTTTTTTTTTTACCAGTTAAGCTAAATTATTGTTTGGTTTTAAGATTTCAGGGGATACATTTTTTTTTAAATTTTTTATTTAATATAACTGAGTGAAAATGTACATTCCCATATAAATTTACATACCCACCTATATGCAGCTTCCACTGCTCTCCCTGCCCGGTGACAGCACACTATTCCTCTCAGCTCCATACATGTCTCGTTCTCCCAACAGTCTTTTTTCCCTCCTCTCCACCCACTCTCCTTCCTCCAGCCAGAGGTCAGCAGGATGACATCCTATAGATGTATAGAACCATAAAGTGCATCCAATATATGGTCACTGCATCGCCAAGTCCAATCCATTCCTGTCCGAAGCGTGGATCTTCGTTATGATTTATGGTCAAGGGCAGCATCAGGGCGAGGGGCCATGCTCCCAGGGGAACCCCGAAACCACTGGACCATCAATTGAGGTCTTTTAGTGGGGATCTCAGGGTGCACCCCTTTTTATTCTTGTGTTGTCAGTGAGACTCAACTTAGTGAGCTTCATCGCGGCTATCATTGGTGGTGGCCGGGCACCATCTGGTTCTTCCGGTCTCAAGTTGATGTAGGCACCCACTGATGGGGGTCTCCTTGTCTTATGGGTTGTCTTTCCCCCATGTCATTTTGGTCCTCGGTGAGCATCTGTTCCTGCTGAGTTGGGACCATTTGCTGTGCCCTCGGATGGCAGCTTGGCAGCTTTTAAGACCCCAGATGCCACTCACCAACGTGGGGTGCAGAGAGCCCTCTTAGCAAAACACTAGTTGTGCCAATTGGCCTCGCTTTCGCCTAAGAGCATGGTCCCCCGTCCCCTGCCCCAGCTACTCTATCCTTGCAATATTGGGTTAAGATGGAAGGAGTACTCATGTTATGTTTAAGTCCACTTAATATTGTTCTTGTTTCTAATGTGTGCTATCACCGATTTCACCCAACCAGATACCTAGCAACTGTCTAATCTAAGCCCTCCCCCCTCCCTCTTTCCCTCCCCTCCCTTGCAGCTGTCAAAGAGTCTTTTCTTCTATACACAAGTGTGTTTTTGAGATCTTATTGTAGAGGTCTCATACAATATTTGTCCTTTTGTCGCTGACTACTTTCACTCAACATAATGTCTTGCAGTTGAAACCAGGTCATGAGATGTTTCCTGAAGTCATCGTTGTTCTTTATCATTGTGTAGTGCTCCATTGAGTATATATACCATAGTTTACCTATCCATTCTTCTGTTGTTGGGCATCTGGGTTGATTCCATCTTTTTGCTATTGTGGACTGTGCTGCGATAAACATTCTGGTGCATGTGTCTGTTGGTGTCAAAGGCCTTGATTCTGTAGGATATATTCCAAGTAGTGGAATTACTGGGTCAAATGGTATATCAATATCCATTTTTTTAAGGAAGCGCCAGATTGCTTTCCAAAGAGGCTGGACCATTTTGCAACCCCACCAACAGTGTAGGAGGGTTCCACTTTCTCCACAGCCTCTCCAGCATTTGTTGTTTTGTGTTTTCTGGATCATGGCCAACCTTGTTGGGGTGAGATATCTCATTGTTGTCTTGATTTGAATTTCTTTAATAAGTAAAGATCGTGAACATGTCCGCATGTGTTTTTTGGCTGCCTGGATCTCTTCTTTAGTGAAATGTCTGTCCACCTCCTTTGCCCATTGCTTAATTGGATGGTTTATCTTCTTCTTGTTGATATTTTGTAGTATCTTATAGATTATGGAAATCAGGCATCGGTCTGACATAGAGTTTCAAAATACTTTTTCCCATTCTGTAGGTGTTCTTTTAATTCTATTAATAAAGTCTTCAGATGAGCAAAAGTGTTTAATTCTTAATAGATCCCATTTATCTATTTTCTCTTCTGATGATTGTGGTTTGTTTGACAGATTTTGGAGTCTGTCCACATTGTGTATTAAAACTTCCATTGTTGTTCCTACCTTTTCTTGGATGAGCTTTATCGTTTTAGGTTTGATATTTAGGTCTTTTATCCAGTTGGAGTTGGTTTTTGTATAAGGTGTAAGATATGGATCTTGTTTCAGTTTCTTGCAGATGGATATCCAATTTTGCCAGCACCATTTGTTGAAGATACTGTTTTTACCCCAGTTTAATGTCTTAGAGCCTTTTTCGAATATCAATTGTTCATAGGTTGATGGTGTCATCTCTGGGGTCTCAGTTCTGTTCCACTGATCGATCTGTCTGTTCTTATACCAGTACCAGGCTGTTTTGACCACTGTGGCAGTGTAATATGTTCTAAAGTCAGGTAATGAGAGGCCTCCCAGTGTGTTCTTCTTCTTTAGTAGTACTTTGCTTAACCGGGGCTTCTTCCTTTTCCAAACAAAATTGGTGATTTGTTTCTCCATCTCATCAGGGGATACATTTTTGATTTAAAGTTTAAAGATTATCTTAGGGCAGTAATTTCAGGAGTTCATGAAACTTTCATGGCTCTAGGAAGTCTGGAGTCCATGAGATTATGAAATTATGTTCTGTATTTCCCCCCTTTTGGTCAGAATTCTTATATAGAATCTTCTATCAAAATGTTCAGTAATGGTAACCAGGCATCATCCAGTTCTTTTGGGTCTCATGGCAGAGAAGGATGTTGTTCATGGAGGTAATTAGTCACACATTTCACATCCTCCTCCTATTCCTGACTCTCCTTTTTCTTCTCTTTCAAGGAGATAGTATCCAGTTGTCCTTTGGATGGCTGCTTGTAAGCTTTTAAGGCATTACACATTGAACTAGGAGGTAGAACAGAAATTTTCCGAAATGGTTGTACCATTTTGTGTTCCCACCAGCAATCGATAAGGGTTCCATTTTCCTCACATCCTCACCAGCATTTGTTATTTTCTGTAGCGGGAGTGAAATGGTAGTTCTCATTGTGGCTTTGATTTACATTTCTGTGATGTTTATTGATGCTGAGTATCTTGTCATGTGTCTGGTGTCTATTTGAATGTTCTCTTTGGTGAAATATCTATTCAAGTCCTTTGCCTATATTACGATTGAGTTTTTTGTTGTTGTTAAGTTGTCAAAGTTTTGTATGTATTTTGCAGCTTTTGGGGGAAAGGTTCTTGTCTCTGTCTCCTTTTAGGGGGAAGATCCTTATCTCTTTTCAGCTTCTGTTTCTCAGTTCCTTGGTGATCTCCACTGGCATCAATCTTCCCCACTTCATTCTTGCTTGGTTCCATACCTAAGCTGCTCCTCTTATATTTCAAAAGTGATTCGCTGAATACACATCCTACATAGGTATAGCCTTATTAACATAACAAAGAAAACCGTATTCCAAGATGAGATTATATCCATATGTGTTGTTGTTGTTATGTGCCTTTTAGTCAATTTTTGACTCCTAAAGATCCAGTGTGACAGAGTAGAACTGCCCCATAGAGTTTTCGAGATTGTAGTCTTCATGAAAATATTGAACTTGTCAAGGGTTTCATCTTCCTTGGATGCACAATCATCACCCATGGAAGCAGCAGTCAAGAAACCAAATGGCATGTTGTGTTGAACAATCTGTTGCAAAAGACTTCTTTAAAGTATTGAAAAATAAAGATGCCACTTTAAGGACTAACATGTGCCTGATCCAAGCCATGGTATCTTCGGTCACCTCGTATGCATGTGAAAGCTGAACAGTGACTAATGAAGACCAAAGAAGAATTGATGCATTTGAGTTATGGTGTTGTTGAAGAATATTGAATATATTAAAGGTTACCAGAAGATCAAACTGTGTTGGAGGAAGTACAGCCAGAATGTCCCTTAGAAGCTAGGACAGCAAGATTTGGGTTTCCTTACTTTGGACATGTTATCAGGAGGGACCAGTTTTGGGAGAAGGGCATCATGCTTGGTAAAGTAGAGAGTCAATTAAAAAGAGGAAGATCCTCAATGAGATGGATTGACACAGTGGCTACAACAGTAAGCCCAAGCATAGCAATGATGGTGAGGATGACACAGGCCTGGGCAGCATTTCGTTCTGTTATATATGGGGTCTTTATCAGTTGTAACCAACTCCACAGCACCTCACAACAACAACAACAAACAGCCTTCATGGGAGCAGAATGTCAGATTTTTTTCTTTCAAGTAGCTGCTTGATGGGTTTGAGCTGCCACCCTTTTGGTTAGTAGTGCAGTGTTTAGCTGTTGTAACACTAAGACTCCTTATCCACGTGTATGGGGTCAGGATGTACAACATATATTTTGGGGGGATACAGTTTTGTAGGATACAGTGTGGAACCGTATTCTTACCGTAATCTCTGATTTTTTTATTTTTTTAATAAGTGTGCAATTTAACATAGTGTGGTGATTTTTAGTAACACTCATAGCACAGCAGACTGTATAAGTGCATTAAAATCAAATAAAGTTTATCTTGTTGAACCATTACCATTATCTGTCTCCACATTTTCTCATCTGTTTCTACTTTCTTGCAGGTGAAATTTGAAGCTCAAAAGAAAATTTTACAAAGACTAGAGTCTTACCTCCAAATGCTCAATGGGGCCAATGTGATAACAGCCACACCTAACTCTGAGGGACTCAGTTGTCTTCTCCATCCTATTATACCTTCTGTAAGCCTCCACCTCCCTGTTCCTTACCTACAAACCCCAAAACCAAACCTACTGCCCTCAAGTTGATTCCGACTCATAGTCTTTACCTAAAAAGTCCCCTTAATGGCTAATAATATCAGCAGTATTATTTGCTGAGGACTTGCCTTATGTTAAGTGATTAGCATGCATCATGGTGTTATTTAATGTTTATAATAACGGGGAGGAGTAAGTCCTCTTATTTTACAGATGAGGACTTTCAGGTTCAGAGAGATTAAGTATCTTGCCCACAGCCATACATCTAGAGTGTTCTAGAATTGATTCCCACTCAGGTCTATCTAATGCAAAGACTACTTTCTCAACTACTACATTACTGCCTCTTTAGAAAGATTCCAGACTTTGAAAACTTTCTTAATGAAGCTCCAGAGAATGAGAGTTTCATTCATGGCAGGAGTTGATGTCCCTTAGGCCAAATCTATCCCACTGCCTTATTTTATAAATGAAGTTGTATTGAAACACTGCCAGGCTCACTTGTTTATGTATTATCTGTGCCTGCTTTCAGGGGTTGCTGGGTGGCACAAAGGGTTAAGTGTTTGACTAATAACTGAAACTCTGGCAGTTCCAATGCATCCAGAGGTTCCTTGGAAGAAAGACCCGGTGATGTGCTTCTGTAAGGTCATAGCCCTTGAAAACCTTGTAGAGGGCAGTTCTACTGAGACACATGGGATCACCATGAGTTGAAATTGACTCAACAGCAACTGGTTATGGCTTCTTTTGTACTACAAGAGCAGAGTTGAATGGTTGCAACAGGGACAACAGGGCCTGCAAAGCCTGAAATATTTACTGTCTGACCTTTTACAGAAAAAGTTCGCCAGCCCCTGCTTTACGGCAAGATTAGAACTCCTCTTCTCTCATTGTCTCTATAGTGCCGTGATCTTTTCAGCCATGGACTTGGACATATGCCATACCTTCTGAGCAGTTGTCATTTTCCTTGTGGAGAGTCATTGCCGTTCAATTGGTTCTGACTTACAGTGACCCTATAGGACAGAGTGGAACTGCTACATAGGATTTTCAAGGAGTGGCTGGTGAATTTGAATTTCTGACCTTTTTGATTAGCAGATGAGCTCTTAACCACAGTGCCACCAGGGCTTCTATGAAAGAATATTCCTATTTTTATTGTTGTCCTTTTTGGCTTCATTTGACCTGTTCTCCTACTCCTGTCCTTGTGCTGTCTCCAGCCTGTCATCAATAGTTACCGAAATAAGTCCACTTTCTCTGTGAACCGAGGCCCAGATGGCAATCCAAAGACTGTGGGATACTACGTGGGAACTTGGAGAGGTCAGTTGAAGGCCATGACTAGTAGACGTAACAAACTAGCTGTAACTAGTAGACATAACAAACGTAAGAGTGAGGAAAAGAAAGGTCTAGAGAGTAGTCAGTGAGAGTGGTAACCTGTAACCTGCTGCCGTCAAGTCAGTCTGACTAATAATGACCCTATAGAATGGAGGGATAGGATTTCTGTAAGGTTTTTGGATTTCCCTATGGAAATCCTATGGGGCAGTTCTGCTCCATCCTGTAGGGTCTCTGAGAAAGAATCAGCTTGATTGCAGGGAGAATAGGGTTTCCAAGGCTGTAAATTTTTACAGAAGCAGCTTGCCACCTCTTTCTCCTGCAGAGAGGCTGGTGGATTTGATCTGCTGTCCTTTTGGTTGGTAGCCAAGCACTTTAACCACAGTGTTACCGGGGCTCCTGAGCAGGAGTAGAAAGGAGTGGCAAAAATGGTATTCTTGAATGAGAAGGTTGAACTGGATGTCTCATGCAGAACATGATCACAATTTTGTATCCTTTTTGGTGGATTAATTTTAGATCCTTTTAGGTGGGTGGTAATTGTAACAGTGGTAGAAATAAAAATCCTAGCCCTCTCTTCCTCTAAAGTCCATATGCCTCATCTCTAGTGAGCGGGTAGTAAATGTTAGCATCACTGCTACTGTTGTTTCATCATTATCTCTGTCATCAACATCAGTTTATGCTACTTTCCATATTTGGAGTAGCTCTCTCCGTTTTCCAGTGTGACCCTTTGCATTTCACATCCCCTACCCCTGAATGCTAGAGCTTCCTCTGATAAATCTACCTTAAAAAAATTAATAGGGGAGGTGAGTGCTGTTGTAGGAAATCACTGTAGATATTTCTAAGACTTCATTCTAGTATCCATTCCCATATTCCATTCCTGAACTTTCTATTTGCCCATTTCCAATAAATCCACTGGAAACACTATCATTTTATAATTAGTTATACTGCTTAATATCCATATGCCTTTGACTACAGTTCATTAGGGCAGGTGCTTGGGTATTTTTTTTTCCTCTGTATGCTGAATTAAATGAGTATATGATGTCAGTGTTCTATTATTCAGTAACAGAAAAACAAAGCCCATTGTGTTTTATTTTCCTTTCAAAATCAGAACAGAAAGCAGACGTTGTTATATTGCACATTTGTGGGATGAGAGAAAACACTGAGGACTAGTCCCATTAGAAAGTCTGTTCTTGATGGCTAGACCAGGAAACAGGTTATCTCTGAAAACAAGGCTATGAACTTGAATTAGGTAATTTGTTTCTTGATATCTGCATATGCCTCATTGAAGGAGGGAGTGTGAATTGCCAGACATTTTCTCTGAGATAATCTCTTAAGAAGAACATCATATTAATCAAATTTCTTTCTCTTTCCATAGACAGGAACATTGTCTGTGTACGGTCTCACCATCTGAAAAATATACCCGAGAAGCACAATGAAGTGGCACAGGTAAAAAGGAACAAGGGCTGGTTGATGATGACCTGGGGCACTGCAGCCTGTAACAGCAGCGTCCCTGACATTTTGATAATAGAGCTGCTTCTAGTGCTGAAAGAGAGGACGGCGCTGTACTGAAAGCATACCTCTTAACTTAGACAGAACATTGCCAGTGCTTCATTTTACAGGGTAGAGGACAGGAATGAGAATTGTTCCCATTATTGTAAATGTCAGGCATTCAAAGCATTTAATAGTGGGGAAGTATTAGGAAAGAAAGGTTCTGATGAAGGCTATATAGCAGAGTCTGACGTCTGGAATATTTGGAAGGCTAGTGTTTTTGTCAAAGAGTTTCTGGACAGTGCAGACAGTTAAGCACTCAACTACTAACTGAAAGGCTGATGGTTTGAACCTGCACAGAGATGCTTCAGAAGACAGACCTGGTAATCTGCTTCCCAAAGGTCACATGGCCTTGAAAACCATGGAGCATGATTCTGCTTTGCAACACATGGAGTCTTCTGAGTAGGAATCGACTCCATGGCAACTGGTTTGGTTGTTTGGTTGCAGTGTTTTGGGCAGAACAGAATTGAGAAGCATCATAAGAAGTGTAGGACTGGTGGTAAGGCACCTATACTGTGGAGTTGGCCTCTGAGACTATTTTTTTTTTTTATTATGACTGAGTGAAAATATACATTCCCATATAAATTTGCATACCCACCTATGTGCAGCTTCCACTGGTCTCCCTGCCTGGCAACAGCACACTATTCCTCTCTGCTCCATACATGTCTCATCCTCCCAACGGTGAGACTTTTTTTAATATCCTACATCTGCTAACCAAAAGCTCAGCAGTTCAAATCCACCAGGTGCTCCTTGGGAACTCTGGGGCAGTTCTACCCTGACCTTTAGGGTCATTAGGAGTTGGACCTGACTTGACAGCAGAGGGTGGGTTT
Organism: Heterohyrax brucei; assembly: GCA_028571685.1. Taxonomy (NCBI): domain Eukaryota; kingdom Metazoa; phylum Chordata; class Mammalia; order Hyracoidea; family Procaviidae; genus Heterohyrax; species Heterohyrax brucei. The sequence goes on along the minus strand of CM053166.1, from coordinate 136,532,392 downwards.
TATGCATCCATTGTTTATTGAGTACTTACTATATGTCAGGCACTGTGCTAAGTTTTGGAGTTACAAAGGTGACTGAAAAAGACATGGTCCCTGCCCTCAAAAACAAAAACAAAGCAGAAGTCTTACTATCCTACTAGACTGAGGATTGAACAGGACTCCAGCTGAGCAGTCTTGTTCCCTGTTCATTCTTACCAGCATCCACCCTCCTACTATTGTAGGTTTCTGACGTGTAGATGGTGCCTTCTGATAATGACACATCTTGATCTTCAGAGTTACCATGTTGGGACACAGCTCCCAGTCTAGAACCTTTCTTCAGGCGTCTCCTATTGGGTCATCATCAGCTTCTTCTCCCGTTCTCTTTAGTGACTCTTCTAATTTCTTACCTCACTCATCAAGTTTCCTGTATCTTTACCCTTTACCCTCTTCCTTTATCCTTACCCCTGCTCTTGGCAGATGACCATGTCTCATTCTTTTTTTTAAGTGTTTGTTATTGTAGAGACTATACACGGCAGAATATATACCAGTTCAACAGTTTATACAAGTTCATTTCAGTGATTACATTCTTGAAGTGATGCAACCATTCTCGCCCTCCTTTTCCAAATTGTTCCTGACCCATTAACATAAAGTGCCTCTATAAGGTTCCTATCTGATCTTTCCAGTTGCTATTGTCAGTTTGATCCCATATACATAGTTCTTAAAAGAGTGCAGTGCTCCTCAAGAACCATACCTTGTTTTTCACGGAAAAATTAGGGCCATCAGGTGAAGACTCCCTTAACTGCTTCTCCTACTATCTGTAAGTTTAGTTAAAATCTTACCTCTTCTTCCCTCCTGTCTCAGTGGTGAAAGAGTTGGTTCTTTCCTGTACAAGGTTTTTTCTGCTCCCTCTCTGGACTCATTCCTTTCTGTCTCCCTAAGATCTTTGTTCCTTCATTAAATACCATCTTTTTCCTGTTTCCTTCTCTCCTTCTCCCTTACCTCTATTGCTTCTTTTCTTTCAGTTCACAAACTTATTAAATATCTTCTAGCTTTAAAAAAATTCTGATTGTTTTTCTACCATCAGCAGTACATAGAAATTGATCTTGCCAAGGTCATCAATGACATTCATTTTGCCAAATCCAATGGAAACTTTATGTCCTTAACTTACTCAACTTTGGTCTGCCATTGGCACCATTTTTTATTCTTATTTGCTCCTTGAAACACTATCTTCCATTTGGTTTCTGATACCATTCTTTTATGATTTTCCTCCTGTTTCTGTGGCCACTTCTTAGTTTTTCTCATGGGATCTTTTTCTCCTCCCTTTTCCCACTAGAAGTGTTGCTATTCCCTAGGCCTCTGTCCTTGGCTATTTTCTTTCAGGAGATATTCATGTCAGACCACACCTAGTCATAGCTAATGCTTCAAATGAGTATCTAAAAATTATTGTTGGGTGCCGTCAAGTCAGTTCTGACTCATAGTGACCCCATAGGACAGACTAGAAGTGCCTCATAGGGTTTCTTAGGCTGTAATCTTTATGGGAGCAGATTGCCAGGTCTTTCTCCATAGAGTTGCTGGATGAGTTTGATCCAGCAACCTTTCAGTTAGCTGCTGGGCACTTAACTGCTGTACCACCAGGGTTCTTTCCCTACAAATTAGTAACCCCTAAATTTATATTTGCATTCTGTGATCTCTCTTGAACTTTGGGAGGTACATTTCCTAAAGGCTACTGAACACTCCTACTCAACAGTCCTACAGAGCTCTTCAACTCAATTTTGCATTAGGCTAGGGTTTCTCAACCTTTACGCTATTTACATTTTGGATCAGATAATTCTTTGTGAGGAGGGAGTGTTCTGTGTATTGTAGTGTGTTTGGCAGCATCTCTGGTCTCCACCTACTAGATGCTATTGGTTGTGATGACCTAGAATGTCTCCAGACATTGCCAGCTGTCCCTGGGGAGCAAAAGCGTATTGGCTGAGAACCATTGCCCTAAATTAAACTTAACCCTTACTACATGTGATTCTCCTTCCCTGTGATAGTAAACACTACCACAGTGTTCTGGAAGCATGTGTCATCCATCCTAGACTCCTCCACCCTAATCCTCTCTTCCTCTTCATCCACTTCTAATCAGTCTCCAAGTCCTGTCAGTTTATTTCCTAAAAATATCTTGAATGTATCTACTTCTTTCTGTTTCCAGCACTACCACCACTCTAATCCAAACTGCTGCCCTCTCTTGCCTAGACTATTGCAGTAGCTTCTGAGCTAGTCTCACTGATTCCAGTCTTCCCCCTCCCAGTGTTTTGCCACACAGTAGCCAGAGTGATCCTTAAGATGCATGTAACATCCTGCCACACTTTTGCTTAAAATTCTGCAGTAGTTGTCCAGTAGCTTTTAAAATGAAGTTTAAATTCCTTACCTTTGTGTATTAGTCTCTAGCCTAAACATCTGCTATTTCCTTGCTTTCATTCTTTTCATTCATTTCAATCTAGTAAGAGTTACTCTGCCAGATGCCAATTGTAATAATAATAGCACCTTGTATTTATATAGAAACCCTGGTGGCAGAGTGGCTATAAACTGCAGCTGCTAACCAAAAGGTCACCATTTCAAATCCGCCAGGTGCTCCCTAGAAACTCTATGGAGCAGTTATATTCTGTCCTGCAGGGTGCTATGAGTTGGAATCAAATTCACGGCACTGTTTTTATTATTATTATTATTATTTATGTAGTACTGGGCTATTCTGAAGGATGCCTGGTAGTACTGTGGTTAAGCACTAGACTGCTAACTTAAAGGTCGATGGTTCAAACCCACCAGCTGCTCCATGGGAGAAAAATGTAGCAATCTGCTTTTTGAAAGATTACAGCCTAGGAAACCATATGGGACAATACTACACTGTGATATGGAGTTGCCATGAGTTGGAATTGGCTCCGTAGTACCAGGGCCATTTGCAGTTTTTTTTTCATACTTGCTGCGTGTTCCTTTCCTGTTGTTGGTACTGACTTTTCATTAAGAAACCAAACCAAATCCATTGTTGTTGAGTTGATTCACAGAAACACTGTAGATCCCATAGGATGAGTAGAATTGCCCCATAGGGTTTCCAAGGAGCAGCTGGTGGATTCAAACTGCCACCCTTTGTTTAATCAGCTAAGTTCTTAACCAGTGTGTCACCAGCACTCCTCCATCTCTTTAAGAGGCGGAACAACCCTAGCCTGTCCTTGTTTGAGGTTTAACATAACACTTTTGATGCTTCTGTCAAAATATGGGAATTTTGTGAGAGCAGTCAGCCAGAGCACCAAGATCCAAGAAACATGGTTTTAAAAAAATATTTTTTTTCAAACCAATACAAGTACATAGCTTTAAAAGTCAAATAATACTGAAAGGTTAGTAAGGAAGTATGGTGATCCTGTGTTTCACCTCTCCGTGTTCTCAAGCCTTGTGTCCCCAGAAACAGCAGCAGTTATTTTAGCTGTTTCTTCTAGTGTTCCATATTTCTAAATAATACATTATTCTGTTATGTCGCAGCTTAACCAAATTAACGTATTTTTGTTGACTTCTAGTTACAGTATGTGAGAATTGATCTTTCTTCTTTCGTCTTCTCTCCCAAACTATTCCTCCTCTAAGTATCTTTATAGTACAAATTTTGGTCAAATTAATACATGTATTTAGTGTTTATGTTATTATAACTATGTAAATATTCACTATTGAGTGCAGTAGATGTATTAAGATTTTGTTTCCTTTATGGCGGATCTGACTCGACGGCACTCGGCTTGGCTTGGCTCCTTTATGGTGCAAATATTTTCTTTCATTTTTTATAACGGAAAACTGCAAACTTATGAAAGTAGAGAGAATAGTGTATCAAACCCCATGTACTCCATTACCCAGATTCAGCAACTGTCAGCGCATGGCCAATGTTGTGTTGTCTATACTTTTACCCAGTTCCTACCCAACCCCTTTGGATTATTTTGAGGCAAATTCAAGATGTCATATCATTTACAATGTAGAAACATTAGTATGAGTTCCATAAAAAGTTATTTTTTAATATAACACCTAAAAATAAAGTTATCTCACAGTATCATCAAATATCCTGTAAATACACCGCTTTGAATCCAGTTTATCCAATAGATGTTTTAATTTTGTAATAGATTTGTTCAAATCAGGATTCAAAAAAGGTTTATATGTTGCACTTAGTTAACGTGTCTTATTTTTTAAGCATCCCTTACTTTTAATTATTTTGCTCTTGCACTTTATTTTTTGAACCAACTCGTTTGTTTTTGTGTGGAGAGTCTCATATTCTGGATTTTGCTGATTGTATCTTCATGATGTCATTTAGTGTCATCAATAATGCTGTCATTTAGTGTCATCAATCATCAAGAAATTTCTTTGTCAAACTTATATTTTGGTGGGAGGAGACAGATTTAAGAGAAACAATAAACATAATAAGTAAACTATATGATATGTTAGAAGGTGATAAGTGCCCTGGGAAAAAAATAGCAAGATAAGGAGGATAGAAATTCTGAAGGTTGGAAGGAGTGTGGGTTGTAGTTTTAAATAGGTGTTCAAGATAGGCCACATCAAGAAGGTGATATTTGACTAAAGCAGTGGCTCTCAAAAGGGGGCTATTTTGCTCCAGAGGGGACACTTGGCAATGTCTGGAGACATTTTGTGTTGTTACCACTGGTGGATTGTGCTACTGGCATCTAGTAGGTAGAAGCCAGGAATGCCATTAAACATCCCATAGTGCACAGGACAGTACTTTCCAGCAAGGAATTATTTGACCCAAGATGTCAGTAGTACCAAGGCTGAGAAACCCTGGACTGAAGGCTTAAAGGAAGTGAAGATGTTATACTTCAGACAAAAAGAATAGCCTTTGTTAAGACCCTAAGACAAGAGTATGGCTGGCTTTTTGGACATACTGCATTGGGCCCAAATGAAGAGTAGTAAGAAATGAAGTAAGATAGTTAATGGGGGCTGGGTCGTGTAGTGCCTTAGTGGTCATTATAGAGACTTTAGTTTTTCTTCTGAGTGAAATGGAGAGCCATCGGAAGTTTCGATCAGGGAAATGTCATGATTAAGAATCAGGTTCTAACAGGATCACTTTGGCTGTTGTGTCAGGGATAAATCATTGAGGGACAAGTAGAAGCAGGGAGAATAGTTAGGAGGCTGTTGCAGTTATGCAGGTGAGATACGACATAGACTGAGACTGGCTGTGGAGGTGGATACATTTTGAAGATAGAACAACAGTCTTTTCTGATGGATTGGATGTGAGATGTGAGAGACAGAGGTGTGAGAAATGACTTCAGGTGCTTAAGTAGAGCAAGTGGAAGAATTCCATCCAGTGAGTTGAAAGGACTGCAGTAGAGCAGACTTTAGGAGATGATTATTAGTTAAGTTTTTGCCATGTTGCATTTGAGATACCAGTTAGGCATCCAAGTGGGTGTGTCAAGTAGACAATTGGATACATTAATATAGGGTCAAAGAGATAGAAATTTGAGGGTTATCAAGACAGAAATGGCTTTTACAATCATTGGACTGAAAGAGATCAATCACTAAGGGAGTGAGAGTAGATAGAGTAGAGAAGAGGAACTTAGATACAGTTCTGTGGCTCTCCTATTTTAAGAGGTCTGACAGAGGAGGAAGAGCAAGCAAAGGCAACTGAGAAGGAGCAGCCAGTGAGGTGAGAGGAAGCCAAGAGAGGATGGTGTCTTAGAAGTTAAGTGAAGACAGTGTACCAGAGAGGAGGAATTCATCAGCTGTGCCAGATGCTGCTGATAGGTCAAGTAAGATGAGGACTAGGATTGATCACTGGCCTTTGGAAGAAGGAGGTTGTTGGTGATCCTAATGTGAGCAGTTTCAGTGGACCTGATAAGAGTGGTGAATGGGAGGAAAGGAATGGGAAGCAGAGTATATACAATTCTTTTGATGAATTTTGCTGCAAAGGGGAGCAGAGAAATGGGGCAATAAGAGAAGGGTCTTACCTTTGTTTAAAGATGGCAGAATAAGGACATGCTTATATGGTGATGGGAATGATCCAATAGTAAGGGAGGAAAATGATGGTGCAAGAAAGAGAGAAGGGAGGATTGTCAGAGCACTGGGCGTAAGTAAGCGCAGACTATTTACTGTCCTGAACTGCACGTGTAGAAATGGTGGAATTGGCATGTTTTTCTGTGTATATTCTCAACAACAAAACGAACAAACAAAAAAACTCATTCACCGTTGAGTTGACTCTGACTCATGGGACCCGATGTGTTATCAGAGTAGAACTGTGCGTCATAGGCTTTTCAGCGACTAACTTTTTTGGAAGTAAATCCCCAGACCTTTCTTCCAAGGTGCTCCTGGGTGAACATGAACTGCCAGCTGTTGACTAGCAGCTGAATGTGTTAAGCAGCACTCAGGGACTTCAGTAGGAGTTGAGGAGGAATGTTCTGCCATTACCACCTCAAGGCCCCTTCGGTCCTAACACTTAGGCATTCTCATATAAGAAGAGGCACTGCAGTTTCCATTTTATAAATGAAGAAACCCAGGCCCTAGGTCATATAGTAGAGAGCCTGTATTTTACATGTGCTCATCCATTATCTTCTAGGTCAGGCTCAATTTTTGAATTCCCATTCTTTTGGTACCTCTGTGATATTTGAATCTTACCTCCAGAAAGCATTCTTTTTCAGCCAGTGAAAAAACAAAGTTGCTCCAGTCTTTCTTTGAATCACCAGCTTCAAGATCTGAAAATATATTTAGTATAGTTAAGCATATTTTATATTGCATTTCTATGAAATTATAGCAGAAGTGATCGAATGCAGCCTAAAATGATGTGATACTCCTAGGCAACACTGGGTTTTGGTATAACTCCCTCTTCCCTGCATAATTTTGGGCTTGTTTGAAAATACAGTGAGCCCAGAATGCATGCATTTTGAAAACAAAGGGATCTAGTAAATTAGACAATGTGTCAGTGTCTTTGTTGTGATAGCATTTGACTTTTGTTTGAGACGTTTGCCTTTGAGCATTTTTGATACACCATCAACTAAATCAGGATTGCATTTGACTTGTATTCACAGGTGGATCTGATTACATGATAGTGTAGTTGGTTACGTGTAGTGGTTATATAAAGAAATACAGAAATGATACTTATATTTGGAGGTTATAAGTAAGAATAAGTAGAATCATAGCAGCGTAGTCATACGTTAGGAATTGCTGCCAGAAGGACTTAATAGAATTGGAAGTTTATTGTGTTCTGTAATGGGTTTGTGGGGTTGGATACTGTATACAAAGAGCCTTGGTGGTGCAGTGATTGAGTACTCGTCTGCTAACGAAAGGCCAGCAGTTTGAACCAATCAGTCACTCTGGGAGAAAGATGTGGCAGTCTGCTTCTGTAATGATGAGAGCCTTAGAAACCTTAGGGTGAGTTCTACTCTGTACTATAGGATCTCTGTGAGTTGGAACCACTTTGACAGCATGTGTATGTGTAGAATAAACTGAAACTCTGTATATGAATATCTTTTTCATTCATACCTTCTTTTAGCAGTATTTATGGAATACCTATTATGTGTCAGACTAAGGACACAACTGTAAGCCTTTGTGGCATTTCCAGTTTGGAATACAATGAAGTGTATCCCTCTGGAAGGTCACAGCCAGGGATTATATGTTTCCTGCATCCGCCAGCATGAATAGCTAGCTGTGGAACTCATTAATTTTACTGTTGTAATAATAATTTTTTCTTTCCAGTACTATGAAGTTTTCCTTCGGCAGTCCCCAGTGGAGCCCTGCCTTCTGTTTCATGAAGGTGGCTGCTGGCGTGAGCTCACAGTTCGCACCAACAGACAAGGACACACGATGGCCATCATTACTTTCCATCCCCAGGAATTAAGTCAGGTGAGACTCACAGGATCATAAGGGGCAATTACTGAAGCAACCCTTTATTACTACAGTGCTGCAACTGGTTTTTAGAAATTTTAGGGCGGATAAAGGAAACTTTGCCTCCACAGAATATTAATGGAGGCTGGGGATGAGGAAGATGACTGTTTAAGCATGTTGCTGGTGTAGTCGTACCCTAGAGATTGTGGCTAGGTTACCAAGTTAATTATCACATGATCACTTCTGAATATTTTCTGAGGAACTGTGCTATGGGAATTAGTAGGAACTCTGTTGGATCCAAAAACCAATTCAATAGCGATTCGAATGCACTTAGAATTTCAGGACCTAAATAACATGTTACATTTGTAATGTATGCAGAACTTTCAAACAGTAATACAATAAGACATCCCTGTACTTATTTGATCATTTCAACTAACTTGAGAGAGAAGCAGAGGTATTGTCAACCCTCATTTTACAAATGAGGAAATGGAGAAGCGGAAATACCCAAGGTTAAAGAGCTAGGAAATAGCAAACTCTGTTACTTGAACTCAAGTCCTTTGGTATTTTTAACTCTGTAGCTCCAGTGTGGGTTGTTGTGATGTGTCCTTGTGTCAAGCTAGTGGTTAGGCTCTCTGGAGTGATGTGAGAATTTTAAAATGTTCTGAACTCAAAGAAAGGGTTTAGTTATTGTACCCCTTTCCTTCTGTGCCTCCTATTTTTTTTCTCCTGGGACTTAACACTTTCTGAGGTGGTGTTTTGGTGGATGGTTGTGATATTTGAAGTAGAGAGGTATGAGGGGAACTGAAAGGTTATTGCTTTGCAGTGGCACAAAAGCTTAGTTTAGCTCTATGTTTAGAACAGGAATAGCTCTCATACTTTCTTGTTTTGTTTGTTTGCATTGTAATCCATCTCTCTTTTTTAAATTGTGCCTTTTAGGTGAAAGTTTACAGCTCAAGTTAATTTCTCATATAAACATTCATACACACATTTTGTGACATGAGTTGCAATCCCCGCAATGTAACAGCACACTCCCTGTTTCTACCCTGGGTTCCATGTGTCCATTCCACCAGTTCCTGTCCTTCTTTCCTTGGATCTCATCCTGACCTCTAGACAGGAGCCACCAATTTGGTCTCATGTGTCTGTCTGAACTAAGACATGCAGTCCCAACGTCACATTTCGGAGAATTATTAAATAGGCTCAAGCCAAAGGAAATGTCACAGATATTGTATAGGATTTGTCAAAAAGCAGATAAGCAAAGCAATGCTTCCATTGAGATTGACATGTGTAGATAGCTTTTTTTGTGTGTCCCCTATAAAACGTTGCTTTATGTTAAGTGTTATTTATAATAGGATTTGAGAAATGTGCCCTCTTGTCGACCATTGCAGGGCTGACTACTGTAGGGTTTGGAGAGATAATTTGCCAGAGATGAGTCTTTGCTTGACTCTTGATTTCATGGTCTGTACAGGAGGAGCTCTGTGTCCAGAAGGAGACTGTAAAGGAGTTTTTTACAAAAGGGCCAGGAGCAGTCTGTAACTTGACATCACTTTACTTCCAGGAAAGGTAAACCTGGGACAGCCAAACAGGAAGTATGAGGCTGAGGGTTGCCTTACTCTGGGGTTTGTCGATTACCCATAGTACAGGGCTGTTGGTAATTGTGGATCTGGGCTAAGTGGTGCTGGCCCTTGTACACTAGCCAAGCTTGGGAAGCCAGACCAGAATATACACAAAAAATCCACTGCTGTCAAGTCGATTTTGACTCACAGCAACCCTGTAGGCCAGAGTAGAACTGCCCATAGAGTTTCCAAGGAGCACCTGGTGGATTTGAACTGTCAGCCTTTTGGTAAGCAGCCATAGCACTTAACCACTACACCACCCGGGTTTCCAGACCGGAATACAGACAAGAGAATATCTGCATTTACCTCCATCACTCAGAGGGGAGCTCCTGCAGAGCTTCCAGGGCCGTACCAAGGAGGCTTTATCTCTTAGAAGAGATGCTGGTACCTTCCCCTACAACCTACCACTAGAAGTGCCAGTGAGCTGCTGTGCCCTCAAGATACCTTTTTTCTCTGTGACTGTTTTTTTCCAGCACCATGACTCGTTGCAACCATCAGCAGTCTCCCTACCAGCTCCTGTTTGGGGAACCCCACATCTTTGAAGATCTCCTGGACTTGAAGATCCGTATCTCTCCAGATGCCTTTTTTCAAGTTAATACTGCTGGTGCAGAGATGTTGTATAGGACTGTGGGGGAGCTGAGTGGAGTGAACGTGGACAGCATACTCCTTGACATCTGCTGTGGAACTGGCAAGTGGCAGCCCACAGCCAAACCTAGATGCTGCTTTGCTCCCAAATACTGCTCACCTAGTAGGGCCTTTGTAGCTTAGTGGGAGAGGTGTTGATGGTAGAGTAGGCAGTAGGCATGAACTTGTTGGATTATGCCTAAGACACCCTACTCTTATTTCTCTCCTACTTTTCTAGGTGTGATTGGCCTCTCTCTGGCTCAGCATACTTCTCAGGTTCTTGGGATTGAGTTGGTGGAGCAAGCAGTAGAGGATGCCAGGTGGACTGCAGCCTTCAATGGTACACTGCTCACAGTCTGGGGAGAAATTGAGATGCACTTGTTTCCTTGGTATGGAAAAGATTTAGTGGGAAAGGGTATCTACCATATCCCTTACCTGCGATGAGGAAGGGAGGAGATTCTGGAGAGGTGAGAGTTGGGACCTCATGGATTTTTGAAAAAGGTCCTAATGACTTTTTTTCTCTTCTCTTTCTTTTTAAAAAAAAGTAATGTTCTATTGTATTTATGGTGAAAATTTGTACAACAAATTGGTTTCCCACTTAATAATTACTATACAAATTAGTGATGTTAGTTACATTTTCCACAATGTGTCATCATTCTCATTCATTCTGTTCCGGTTGTACCATTTCCAGTACTCTAGTTTCCCTGCCCCCGTACCTTCTCATCTTTGCTTTAGAGTAATTCTTGACCATCTGGTCTCCTGTTGATGGTGTTTTAAAGTCACTCATTACTCATGGATGATACTCTTTATGAGTCAATATGTTATTTAGCTAAAAGGTGACTTAAAGGATAATTTTTAACTAATGACTTATGCTAATTTTTTTTTTAAAATCAAGAAAGAGAGACACAGGAAAGGAACAAGCCTAGCTGATAGGAAGAGGAGTTCGTAAAACTTTGAACAATGTAGAAGTACCTTCTTGACATAACACTCGTGAAGCAACGTAGCATGCTACAATAGCTTTCAGGCAATTTTTAGCAGAATCTTTTCTTCAAGCAAAGTCTTGTGTCAGACTAAATGTAGAAAACAAATCCTCTTGTCCCCTCTATTCGACCTCCAGACAGCTCCTGAGGCACTGTGTAAGAATCTCTGATAGAGCAAAATAACACTTGAGTAAAAGTCAAGGCTTTGTTCTTGATGTAGGTACATAGGTATGTACATGCTATGTGAGTCTTGAATAAAGTACTGTGTAGCAAGTGCAGAGACTTACTGAATCAGTCTAAGGAAAAAGGCTTTGGAAAAAATGAAGCAGGTTCTAAAGCATCTCACGTATTGTTGTTCACAATTACGCTCAATCCAAAGGGAAAATGGCTGAACCCTGGTTCCTATACATTTCTAAAAAACTAAAGATTCCCCCGCCCCCACTGCTAAACTAGAGTTATTGTCATGTGAGCCTCTCTCCTATAGGCATCACCAACTGTGAGTTCTATGCTGGCCAAGCAGAGAAGATTTTGCCACAGTTACTGAAGTCAAAGGAAAATGAGCAGTCAATTGTCGCTGTGGTAAACCCAGCCCGGGCTGGACTGCGTAAGGATAAATAGATTCTCTACTGCAGAGATAGTTGGGTATTCCCCATGATGTCTGCCAGCTTTTGGTCCCTCATTCCCACACTGTGCTAAGGGTGTTCCTGGAGGGCTGGCCCTGAATCTTCTCCTATACTAGTAGCTACCCCTAAGTGCTGGTCATTTGGGAGTTCATCATAACTGGGACCTCAGTGATAGTTTTATTATACTAATATCAAGGTCTTTCTTCCCTCAGATTACCAGGTGGTTAGAGCCATTCGTAACTGCAGGGCCATAAGCATGCTAGTGTTTGTTTCCTGCAAGCCTCACGGTGAAGCCATGAGAAACTTCATTGAGTGAGTCTTGATTTCTTTTTTAACTTATTTTTTTCCACAGTTACCAAAATAATCCACACCCACTGTACAAACTTTGGAAAATGCATAAAATTGTAAAGAACAGGAAAAAAAATACGTGTTATACCAGCATTAAGAGACAGTCACAGGGCCAGGATTAGGGTGAGACAAGTAAGGCAGTTACTTTGGGTGCCAGTTTTATTTTATTCTGATGTCTGAGATTTTTCACCAAAAATCTCAGTAATCACAATAAAATTATAATGCAGTGTTTCCAAAAAATCAATATTGATTCTGCCCGAAATCCATAGTAAGACATTATTAAAGTTAAATACAGACTCAACTCCTGTATCTGCTGAGCGTTGCCTTATTCACCTCACCCTAATCCATGAACTGGTTCCAATAAAACATTATTTACCAAAATAAGTGGCTGGCTGTGGGCTATAGTTTGTCAATTTGATTTTCTAGGATATTGGATCAAAGTGTTGTTTTTCTTGATTACTGAGCTTTTTGACACTCCCTTAAATTTTGTATGCAAGGCAAGTGCCTCTTGCTTCACTCTAGGCCTTGGTCAGTGATTTTGATTTTTGAAATTTTTTAAAAAAATTTCTCTTTTTAATGTAAACAATACAGATTCCTTTTAACATTCAGACAACACAGGCAGGTATAAAGTACAGATGACATATTTGGATAAAACAAGTGAGAACTGAATGAATTGACCTTTCAAGTCAGTGAGCTGGAAAAAGAACAATAGCCTAAGAGAAACTGAAGGAAGAAATCCATAGCAATAAAAAATAATCCAGAAGTTAATGGATTACTAAACAGAAAGTCTGTACACTTGGCAAATAAACAAGTACACGGTTTTGGAAGAAGAAAATAAATGAATAAATAAACCTAATCAAGAATAGAAAGGGGCTACCCCCTTAATAAAATCCACACATAGTCTTAAATGAGCAGAAGAGCATAGCTACAGACACAAAGGAATTTTGCAAAATTATAGTGAAACCTGTGAGAGCAAGAACTTGATGAGAGTGCCTTGTTTTTCTGGGTCTTGCAAGTTTTCCGCCTTTGACAGGGTATAGCCTGCCCGCTTTTGTATCACTCATTGTAGTGGAAAATACTTGAGTTTTCCTTCTGTGACAGGTTCTGACTTTTGTGGGTTTTACTGTATAAGAAAGTCATTTTAAAAAAGAAAAGAAAGTAATTTTTATAACTCTAAATATGTGAAAACTCAGATGAAATGTGATTTTCTAGGAAAATACAAATGGCTAATATTAACTCCAGAAGATACAGTAAACCTAAGCAGAGCTGTCACCATGGAAAAAATTGAGAACATTCTTAAAGAGCTTCCTCTTGTCCACTAAAAAAGCCCATCAGGCCCAGATGGTTTTACAATCTTCTTTCCTTGGCTATTCTTTCTCATTTACTCTTCCAACTGTAAATTTTACTTCTTTTCCCTGCTAGTTCATAGAGTTGCTAGTCACAACCACCTCAACGGCATTGGGTTTGGGTTTGGTTTAATGGGCATTTAGAACAGTTCTTCTTTCGTTGTAATGTAGCAGTTAAATATCTTTACATGTCATTTCACATGTGTGTGAGCATGTTTGTAGGATAAAGCCTAGAATATAAATTATTGGATCAATGAGTATATATGCATTTGTGATTTTATTCTGTGTTGCCAGATTTCCCTCCATAAGGATGGTACCAATGTACACTCTTACCAGTAATGTTTCAGAATTCATCGTTCCCCATAGTATTGCCAGTAGAGTGTTTTATCAAACTTTTGAACTTTTGCCAATCTGAGATGGAAAAAATAGTATCTCAGGGTAGCTTTAATTTGCATTTCTATTATTATAAGCGAGTTGAGCATCTATTCAGGGCTTATTTATAATATTCCTTTTTATATCCTCTGCTCATTTCCTAGGTTTTTTTTCTTCTCAATTTCCAGGAGCTTGTTATATAAGAAGGGGAAAAGTCTTTGTGACATGACCTGTAAATTTTTTCCAGTTTATGTTTTGTCTCCTGTCTTTGCTTATAGTGCTTTTTATCATGCAAAAGTTACTGATGATTTTGAAACATTTCTATTGAGATTTAATTCATATACCGTATGACTCACCTGTTTAAAGTATAAAGTTCAGTGAGTTTTAATATATTCATAAGGGTATGTATTTATCACTACAGTTAACTTTAGAACATTTCATTAGCCAACAAATACACCCAGCAACCCTTTGTTATTACCTCCCTCTTCCGAGTTCCATAATCTGCTTTAACTTGATGAATTGCTTATTGTAGACATTTCATATAAAAGGACTCATAAAATATGCAGTCCTTTGTGACTAGCTTCTTTCACTTGGAAACCCTGGTGGTGTGGGTGTGTAATCTTTAAGTGCTATAACTGCTAACCAAAAGGTCAGCAGTTAAAATCCATCAGACACTCATTGGAAACTTAATGGGGCAGTTCTGCTCTGTCCTATACCACAAAACAGACCTTTAGGGTGCCAGCTCTAGGGAGAGATTTTTTCTCTCTGTGTGCTCTGGGGGAAGGTTCTTGACTTTGAACATCTGTGGGCTAGGTGTTTTTGGAGATCTGCATGTGTCTTGGCATCAGTCTTCCCCTGAGTCTAGGAGGTTCTCAGAGCAAGGACCCTTCATCTAAAGGAGTTATATGAGGAATTGTTAATCACAGTTAGGTATAAAAAAAATCACAAACCAAACCCACTGCTATTATGTCGATTTTTACTTACAGCAACCCTATAGGACAGGGTGGAATTGCCCCATAGGGTTCCTAAAGCTATAAACTTGATGGAAGCAGACTGCAACATCTTTATCCCAAGGAGTGGTTCGTGGATTAGAACTGCTGACCTTTTGTTTAGCAGCCAAGTGCTTGATCCCACTCCTTGCGGTTACCTATAGTAGGGGAGAACTGGGCAGAGGAGAGTCAGGGATGGAAAGGACTTCACTGCATACCTTTTCTTGTTTTTTTATTTTTAAATAAAGTGAAAAATATTCCTTATGCAAAACGACAATTTAAAAAATAAAATGCAGCAGTTAGAATAAATCTAAGAGATCAGACTTACTGGTTTAACCCTGAAAATACATCCCCTAGATAGCTCAGTACTCAAGTTACTCCTGAGGTTCACCATTCATTGAAAGATTAGAAGGGCGCATAAAACAAAACAAGACTGAGGCACACCAGCCAAGGGGCAAGGACTAGCAGGCAGGAGGGGACAGGAAAGCTGGTAATGGAGAACCCAAGGTTGAGAAGAAGAGAGTGTTGACATGTTGTGGGGTTGGCAACCAGTGTCACAAAACAATATGTGTATTGTTTCATAAGAAACTGGTTTGCTCTGTAAACTATCTACAAAAGCCAAGTGCTGTCGAGTCGGATCCGACTCGTGGCAACGAGTTCTGTTAACACTCACTGAGAAAAACAGCATGGCCTCACAAAAGCAAGACAGATTTTGCAGCAGTAGCATATACATATGGTAAAAAAGTATTCAAGCAATAAAGAATAAACAGTAAAAAATGAGTCTCTTTCCAACTCCTGACCTCTAGTCCTTCAGATATTGCCCCTTTTACTATTTTCTTGTACAGCCTACTAAGAGGTATTATGTGACTGTAGGTGTGTGTGTGTATTACCACCCTTCCCACCTTTCTATTTCTTTTTAAACAGGTAGTTTCATACTATGTACTCTGTTCTGTAGCATGCTTTTTCATGTACCAATAGATTTTAGAAATTGTTCTACAGTGATGTAGCATCTACATCAATACGTATAGGTTGGCTTCATTTTTTAGTTAGACTATATATTTTTAGCTTATATAAATATACCATAATTTATTTAACTGGTCTGCTAATGGACATTAAGATTGTTTCTACTCTGTTGCTGCAGTATTACAGTGACTGTCTGTTTTACTCAGCTAGGGCTGCTCTCACAGAAATACCACAAAGTGGATGGCTCTAATAAACGAACTTTTATTCTTACACAGTCCACTGGGCTACAAGTCCAAATTCAGGATGTCCACTCCAGAGGAATGCTTTCCTCTTGTTGGCTCTGGAGGAAAGTCCAGTATTGCATCAGTCTTTGTCCAGGGAGCATCTTGGCTCAGGTACCTCGGCTCTGAAGGACTCACTCTTCTCCTGGTGCTGCTTTCTTGATGGTGTGAGGTTCCCAATTCTCTGCTTGCTTCCCTTTCCTTTTATCTCTTGTAGGATGAAAGGATTAAGGGTGGGGAAAGCCATACTCCAGGGAAACTCCCTTTACAGTGGAGCAGGGAGGTGATCTTATAAAGGGATTTACAGCCCGACCCTAATCCTTCAACATACAGTGCAGGAAAATCACAAAATGGAGGACAATTACAGAACACAGGGAATCATGGCCCAGCCACATGGCCACACATATTTTTAGGGGGACACAATTCAGTCCATGACCCTATCCTTGTGTCTCTATGCACAAATGTGCAAGGTATGTAATAGATAAGTGTATGCAGTATCATATAATATGTTAGATAAATTTCTAATTTGGAATCGCTAGGTCAAAGGATATATGCTCTTAAAATTTTCATGTATTTTATAGCAGAACTCTAGAATCAACTTACTGGAAATCTCTTTTTGGTATTGTACCAAGTGTACTGATTTTTTTTGTTTTTATTTATTTTTATTATGACTGAGTGAAAATGTACATTCCCGTGTAAATTTACATGCAC
The DNA here is from genome assembly GCA_028571685.1 of Heterohyrax brucei. NCBI lineage: Eukaryota > Metazoa > Chordata > Mammalia > Hyracoidea > Procaviidae > Heterohyrax > Heterohyrax brucei. Next base: position 136,515,727 of record CM053166.1, on the reverse strand, counting down.
ACCTATATGCACTGCTCTCCCTGCCCAGTGACAGCACCTCCATACATGTCTCATCCTCCCAACAGTTTCCTTTCCCCTTCTCTCCACCCACTCCCCTTCCTCCAGTCAGAGGTCAGCAGGATGATATCCTATAGATGCATAGAACCATAAAGTGCCTCCAATATATGGTCACTCTGCATTGCCAAATCCAATCCATTCGTGTCTGAAGGGTGGACCTTCATTATGATTTATGGGAAAGGGCAGCATGAGGGCCAGTGGTCATGCTCCCAGGGGAACCCCGAAGCCACTGGACCATCAGTTGCAGTCTTTTAGTGGAGATCTCAGGGTGCACCCCTTTTTATTCTTGTGTTGCCAGTGAGACTCAACTTAGTGAGCTCCATCGCAGCTATCACTGGTGTCTGGGCACCATGAGTGGGTGCCTACATTGACTTGGGACCAAGTGTACTGAATTTTATTTTATTTAGGGAGAATTGAGATTTTTACTTTTTTTTCCATCTAGATAATGTGGTATGTTTCTTCAGTTACTGTATCTTTTCACAACTAATGTGTGTTGTATGGTTTTTTGCCAACTATGCACCCCCTACACATTATTTTTGTATGCCAATTTGTTTTTTTATTATTGTACTTCAGATGAAGGTTTGCAGAACAAACTAGCTTCTCATTAAATAGTACATACACTGTTTTGTGAGACTGGTTATCAATCCCATAGCATGAAACACTCTCCCTTCTCCACCTTGGATTCCTTATTACCAACTTTCCTGTACCCTCTTGCCTTCTCATTCTTGCCTGTGGACTGGTGTGGCCCTTTAGTCTCCTTTTGTTTTATGGGCTTGTCCAGTCTTTGGCTGAAGGGAGAACCTCAGGAGTGACTTAAGTACTGAGCTGAAAGGGTGCCCAGGGGCCATACCTCAGGGTTTCTCCAGTCCCTGTCAGGCCAGCAAATCTGGTCTTTGTTTTTGAGATTGAATTTTGTTCTACATTTTTCTCCATCTCTGTCTGGGACCTTTTGTTGTGATCCCTATCAGAGCAGTCAGTGGTGGCAGCTGAGTACCATCTAGTTGTACTGAACTCAGTTTGGTGGAAACTGTGGTAGATGTGGTCCGTTAGTCCTTCAGACTAATCTTTCCCTTATATCTAGTTTTCTGCATTCTTCTTGCTCTTGGAAGTGTGAAACCGTTGGAGTATCATAGATGGCTGCTCCCAGGCTTTTATTTTTTTTTTACAAATATATTTTATTGTGATTTAAGAACAGTTTTACAATCTATATCATTTTGTCATAGAATACCCAGAACTTTCCTCACTATTCTAGTGTAACTACCCTACCCCTGCAACAACACACTTCCCCTTTTGTCTGAACTTCCCCTGACCTTTTGACTAAGATCTGGCCCCCCTTACCCAGTCATCTTGGCTCCAGTGAAGAGGCTTTCAGCCAGCCCCGTACATGTTTAAAGGTTTGTTCGTCACCAGCCTCACTCTATGTTTTGTATGGTCCAGTTCAGTCTTTGTCTGGGGAGCTGGCCCCAGTGCTGGGTGCGGTCTGGGGTTAGAGAGTCTAGAGGCCATGCTCCCAGGGGGCCCTCCATTCAGAAGGACCATCAGGTGTGGTCTTTTGGTGGAGTTCTAGCTGTGCCTTCTCCTTCTCCCGCTATGTCCAGGGCTCCATTTTGTGTACTTATCCACGGTGTCATTGGTGGTGGCCAGGCACCATCTAGTTCTTCTGGTCCTGTGCTGAAGTGGACTCGGGGTCACATGGCCCCTTCCATCTGGTAGGCTCATATTTCCCTCCTATCCTTCATGTCCACCATTTGCCTCTGGTCCAGGTGGATTGGGACCATTTGGTGCTATTTAGATGGCAGTTTGCTGGCTTTTAAGACCCCAGACATCACTCATCCGGATGATATGTGGAACATTATCTTAAGAAAGGGAGAGACAAAGCTTGAGTATATTAACTGATCTGGATGTCTCCTGACAGCGTGGTTCCATGGCTCCAGGCCCTGTTTTCTTGTCCTTCCAAAAAGGTGGACCACATTAAGGGAAAAATTTGGTTTTGAATTTGAGTAGTTATGAGTACCCTACTTCTAGTGTATGTTGTCACATCCCACACCCAACCCTAATCGTAACCAGTAGCTAATTTGTTAAAAAATCCCTCTGCCTCTCTCCCTCTCCACCCTGTAACTGTCAAATATTGATTTCTTCTGTGCTTAAATGATTTGTTGCGTCCTTATAGTAACAGTCTCATACAGAATTTGTCCTTTTTGTCTGGCTCATTTCGCGAGCATAATTTCTTCTAGATGGTCCCATTTTGACAGGTATTTCTCTAGGCCATTGTTTCTTATCATTGTGTAATATTCGATTGTATGAATATACCATAGTTTGTTTAGCCATTCATCTGTTGATGGGTGTCTAGGTTGCTTCTGTCTTTTTGCTGTTGTCAAGAGAGCTGCAATGAACATTGGCGTGCATGTATCTGTTTGAGTGGTGGCCATTATTTCTCTGGGATATATTCCAAAGAGTGAGATGGCTGGATCATGTGGTATTTCTATTTCTAGTTTTCTAAGGAAGTGCGTTATTGATTTCCATAGTAGTTGAACCATTTTACAGTCCCACCAACAGTGTAGAAGAGTTGCTATCTCTCCACATCCTCTCTAGCATCTGTTAGTTTGTGTTTCTTGGATTATTGCCAGCTTTGTTGGGATGAGATGGTATCTCCTTGGATTTCTCTGATGGCTAGCGATCGTGAGCATTTCCTCATGTATCTATTAGCCTGTATGTGTTCTTTGGTGAAGTGCCCGTTTATGTCTTTTGCCTGGTTTTTAATTGGATTGTTCATCTTTCTTGTTGAGGTTTTGCCATATCTTATAGATCAGGGACATTAGGCATTGGTTATAAACATGTTGGGCAAATACTTGTTCCCACTCTGTAGGCAGTCTTCTTAAATTTTTGATGAAGCCTTTGTATGAGCGTGTTTGATTTTTAAGAGTTTCCAATTATCTATTTTCATTTCTGATGATTGAGGATTGTTGGTGGGTTTTTGTAGACTGTTGATGCCATGGATTAGGGCTTCCAGCATCTTCCTGGTTTTTTCGTCCAAGAATTTTATTGTTTTAGCTTTTATATTTAGGTCTTTGATCCATTTTGAGTTAGTTTTTGTGCATGGTGTGAGATTAGGGTCTTGTTTCACTTTGCAGATGGATAGCGGTTATGCCAACACCATTTGTGAAGAGACTGTCTTTTCCCTAGTTCACAGCCTTTGGACCTTTATCAAATATCAGCTGTTCATAAGTGAATGAAGTTATATTTATTTGGATTCTTAACTCTGTTCCAGTAGTCTATGTGTCTGTTTTTGTGCCACTACCAGGCTGTCTTGACTATTGTGGCAGTGTAGTAGATTTTAAGGTCAAGTAGAGTGAGGCCTCCCACTTTGTTCTTCTTCTTTAGTAATAATTTACTTATCTGTGCTCACAGGCCTTTAAGACCCCAGACACTCCTTAACCAAGTAGAATGTGGAACATTTCTAGCTCAATTCCAGTTGAGCTAGATGCTCCCTGAGACCATGGCCCCCACAATTTTTTTTAGCATGTTGCTGACTTCAATTTTTATTTCTGTACACAGGGAAACTTCACTAAAGGTAAGTATTGATTTTGTATTACTTGAAATGTAACTCAAGACTATTTACCTGTATATTAAAAGTGTTATACAAAATTTAGCTTTTGTGATGTCCTAATAATGTATCGTTGAGTTCTCATGAATGAAATACTGGGGCACCATGTTGAAACCAAAAAGTATGAATGTATGCGAACTACAAAAGTAACATTTTGTGATTATTTTTACACACATGTGAAAACATCTTGGGGGTGGTGTCTGAACTCCTCTGACTTCATAACAGGAAAAGAGAATAAAGGCTAGCAGCCCAAGGCTGATTCCCATGAGGTGGAGGTCAGACATGCCTTCTCCCTCCACCATCTTTACCAACTCTGACAACAATTGTCCCTCCTATCTCTACTTCTCTCCTCAGTTCAATAATTGATTACAGTGGCCACACAGAACTCAAAGACCATACTCAGAATTATGGAGTTTATTATAAAGGAAGTAACAGTTATTATTCACGCTCAGTAACACTCAAGATATAGTTCTTTCATCAGGACCATCTTCCACCAGCTGTGCTTGTAGGCATAGCTCTCCCTGGCCCTTGGCCTCTGCCCAAAAGCACTCAGCTTTCTTTCTCTGTGGGCTGGGGAGCCCACTGCATCATCTCCTACTGCCAGGGCTCTCCTGCCACTGAGTCTCACCATCTTCAGCTGTCTCTCTGTCTCTGGGTCTGGCAATGTCTCAGCTAAGAAATCCCAGGTCCAAAGGACATTCTGGTTCCTGGCTATTCTTCCTGGATGGTGGGATTCTCGCTTTCCCATTTTTATTTCAAGCTGGAAGGCAAAACTGACCAATCCCTGTGGTGGACAGCAATTACCCCTGTGTAGTCCTGCCCAGTCACTTGAGTGGGAATTACGAGACCATGGTGAGAAAGGCCACACAAGAGTAGTCCATTACACTGTAACACATAAGCAAGAAATTAAAGAAAATGAACAGAATGATATCATTTACTTGTAATATGAGAGGATGGGTGAATGAGATCAGGAAATGTCATGAGACATGTACACTATATTCATGGGTTTGTTATTTTTTTGGGTACATTACTTGCTGAAAAACATGACAATCTAGTCTTAGTTAATTCTCCATAGCTATATAGTTTTTTTTTCTATTATAGATGTTTATATTGGTATAAATTATTTTTAAGTTTCTGTTGGTGTTATGAATAGGATTTTTTTTTTATTTGAGTATGACATTTTATTGGTGGCCTTCTGTCCTGCTAGTTTATACTCCTATTAGTTTTATTTATTTTCTAGTTCATTCTCTTATATTTCTTGATAGCTGATCATATGAGCTCCATATAAAAATTTTATCTCTCTTCTTCAAAACTTATTGTTTTCTTTTTTTTATTGCATTGGGTAAGAAAATGATACATTGTAACAGTGGTAGTGAATATCTTTGCTTTTTCCTGATTTTAATGGGATAATGCTGTTTATGGTATTCGGTTTTAGCCAGGGAAAGAAGTACAACCTTTAAAATTGTTCTGATAAAGTTGTGCCAATTTTCACTGATTTGAGTGTAATTTGGTGTAACCTTTTAAGAATAATTTAATGCTACACGTCATAGGACCTTGAACATTTATGAGCCCTTCAACTTAGCAATTTCTCTAACTGAGGAAGTATCCAAAGATAAAAGAGTATTCATGCAGGAGCTGTTTGAAATAGCTGAACTTTTTAAAACAACTTAAATTTCCAATTATGAGGAACTGGATAAATAATGTTATAATCACTTAATGAAATGTCATATAACCCAAACCAAACCCACTGCCACTCAGTTGATTCCAATTCATAATGACACTATAGGACAGAATAGAACTGCCTCATAGGGTTTTCAAGGCTGTAAATCTTTACGGAGGTAGTTTGCCGCACATCTTCCTCTTGTGGGTCACCTGGTGGATTTGAGCACCAGCTTTTGGTTAGGGGCCAAGCACTTTAACCACTGCACTATCAGGCCTCCTTGAATACCATGTAGACAATAAAAACTAGGTGGCTTTACATACACAGCTTTATGGAGAGATGTTCATGATGTTTTGTTAACTGAAGAAACTGGTTGTAAAGCAGTATATACATTATATACAGTGTGATTCCGCTTCTTAAGCAGTAAGTATATGCACTTAGTAATAATGAGTTCCGAGAAGTCATCAATGGTGAGCCTTCTCTGGATGATGAGACTGTAGGTGATTTTTTTGTTGTTGTCATTCTCATTTTTGCTGAACTATGTTTTCTGTAATGAGTCTTTGAAATAAAGGGAAAAATGTACTTTCCTTTGAAAAAATCCAATTGAAGAAATTTAATTCAACAAATACGTATTAATTACCTGTTGTGTGCAAATCATTACGAGGCATACAGAAAAGTATATGACCTGAGCCCCTCACTCCACTCACCAAGTACATATTGAACCTCTACTCTGTGTCTTGTTTCTGCCCTGACAAAGATTATAAGCCAGTGAGGAAAATAGTTAAAAAAAACAGATTGTTGTTAGTTGTGGTGGAGTAGATTCCAAGTCATGGCAACCTCATGTATTCAGAGTAGAACTGCTCCACAGGGTTTTCAAGGCTGTGACCTTTTGAAAGCACTTTGCCAGACCTGTCTTCACAGGCATCGGTGGATGGGTTTGAACCGCCAATCTTTTGGGTAATAGTTGAGCACTTAACTGTTTGTCTCACCCAGGGATGCAGAAAAAAAATCAAGTAGTTAAATTAGATATGCTAAATGCAGGTATAGAGAGGGAGCCCTGGCGGTGCAATGGTTAAGCAGCTTAGCTGCTAACCAGTGGGCAGGTAGTTCAAATCCACTAGCTCTTCCATGGGAGAAAAATGTGGCAGTCAGCTTCCGTAAAGATTACAGCCTTGGAAACCTTGTGGAGGCAGTTCTAACCCTGTCCTCCAGGGTCGTTACGAGTCTGAATCAACTCAAGTGCAAGCAACAAGAGAAACACAGAGGATTTGGGAGCCTAGAGGAAGGGCTTAAAGTTTAAGCAATTTGTGTTTCTGTAGGTTCTTTTCTGTTTCTAGGAACTGATACTATGATCTTTGTCTGTAGGTTATGCTGTCCTCCAAACTCTGCTAAGAAGCTCCTAGGGGAGCCTTTTGTCCTGAGACAAGCTGTACCTGTGGATTTGTTTCCTCACACTGCCCACTGTGAGCTGGTGCTCCTCTTCACTCGATAAGCAGCCTCCTAAAAGACTGTAGGCTGTTTATTTAAGCCGAAGTTTCAGAAACTTCCAGGTTTGACTTATTTCTCCACTGCGGACTCTGGGACCATTACTGGGGAAAACAGTCTTTGAATTGTGGGAAGAACATGGAGCCTCCTGTGTGGGGCATATTTACCCTTAGTTTTGTTTCAAGTTTCCTTGGTGTCCGCATGTTGGCCTGGTTTTGATCACTCCTGACTCCTTGACCTTGGATCTGGACTATTCCTTCCTTTGCTGTCAGCCTGTTGTGGCTCCTTCTGTCCTGGCTTATAGTCTTGACTTCCTCCATCTGACTCTGCTATCGTATGGTGACAACGGAGCTTTTCGCAGCAGCTGGTAATAATTTCACATTAACTGAGGTCTCTGCACTTACCCTGACATTTTGTTAGATGTGTTTTTCAGACTTCTGAGTTCATGAGGTCGTCAAGGATTAGAACTAAAAGGAAGTCTAGCTTTAAAAAAATAAAAAGCAAGCAGGGTTTATTTTCTCTTATTGATTCTTTCAACAAGTGTATATATATATACATTTATTTATTTGGTTGTTGAAGATATGCACAGCAAAACATACATCAATTCAGCAATTTCTGCATGTACTACATAGTGACATTGATTACATTCTTTGAGTTGTGCAGTCATTTTCACCCTTGTTTTCTGAGTTGTTTGTCTCCATTAACATAAACTCACCACTCCCTAAGGTTCTTGTCTAATCTTTAAAGTCACTGTTGTCACTCGGATCCCATATAGATAGTTCTCAAAAAAAGCACAATGCTCAAGGCAGATATTCTTTTTTTTTTTATTGTTGTGATTCAGTGAAAGTTTACAGTACAATTCAGGCTTGCATACCTGCCTATCTGCAGCTCCCTGTGCTCTCCTTGCCCAGTGACAGCACACTCCTCCTTTCCATTCCATACATGTCATATCCTCTTAGCAATCTCCTGTCCCCTCCTCTCCATCCTCTCCACTTCCCTCTAGTAAGAGGCCAGTAGGACAACATCGTATAGATGCATTGCATCATAAAGTGTATACACAATATGGCCACTCTGTGTCCCTGAGTCTGATCCATTCCTATCCGAAGAGTTGAACTCACCAATGATCTATGATCAGGGGCAGAATCAGGTCTAGGGGCCGTGATGCCAGGGGAACTGCCAGGCCTTCAAACCGTCAGTTGCATTCTTTTAGTAGAGATCTAGGGTGGACCCCTTTTTGTCTCATGTAAGGCCAGCATTCTGTACTAGTTCAGCTAAACTCTTGTTAGGTTTTGAGAAGACTTCTGGAGGGATACTTTTCATTTCAGGTTTGAAGATATCAACAAATGTATTTTGTTTTACTTAAGTCTAGTTTTTTAAAATAGCAGAGAAACTTCAAAGTGATGGCAGGACACCTGAGTGATCATCAGTAGAGATTCATTCCTTTGGGTTTCCAAGGCTTTGAGGTTTCCTGAAGGCTCTTTTAGGATGTGGTTACCTGCTAGAGAAATAGCACCAGTAACCTCTCCATGGAGGGAGAATTGGTCGTAGGGAGACTCTGTAGGAAAGATAGTCAGAGAAGAGACTGAATACGTCTAATGGTGCTATGTACTATGGAGGTAAAAGCTCTAGAATCCTGTAAGGATCCAGTATATGCTATAATAACCTAGATATTGAAACTGACTATAATCCTAAGTACCTTCAGAGAAGACTTCTTCTCTGAAGAACATGGTTAGTAAATATACTATATAAATATCCATTATACAAAGACTAGGAAGAAATGATCTAATATAACTGAAGTGTTGCTTTATAATGGTCAAATAAGTTTTGTCTTTTTTTTTGATTTCTATTTTCTTCAATGTTACGAGGTATTGGTTGTTCAATGGTATAAATCTCGCCTCCTATGTGGGAGAGACCTGGACTCCATTCCTGGCCCATGCAGCTCGTGCACAGCCACCACACATCTGTCACTGGAGGCTGACAGTGTATGGCTCTGTTACCAGACAGGTTTCAGCAGAGCTTGTACACTAAGATGAACAAGGAAGAAAAGCCAGGTGATCTTCTGAAAATCTGTCACTGAAAACCCTGTGGATCACCATGTTTCAATCGTCAACTCGTCATGGGGATAGCATGGGACAGGGAAGAATTTTGTTGCATTGCACATGAGGTAGCCAAAGAATTGATGGTAACTGAAGATAGCAACAACAATTTTGTATTTCATGTAATGAGGTTATACTATTTTTAATAATTTAATATTTTTTAAAAGCCACTGGCTGGCATATATTCTTTAAGCTTTTTATTGTACTTTAGATGAAGGTTTACAGAACAAAGTGGTTTCTCATTAAAGAATACGTGTATTGTTTTATGACATTGGTTAACAACCCCGCATGTCAACACCCTACCTTCTCAACTTTGAGTTATCTGTTACCAGCTTTCCTGCCCCTCCTGCCTTCTAGTCCTTTCCCCTGGGCTGGCATTCCCTTTTAGTCTCGTTTTCTTTTATAGGCCTGTGCAGTCTTTGGCTGAAAGGTGAACTTCAGGAATGATTTCATTACTGAGCAGAAAGGGTGTCTGGGGGCCATACTCTTCAGTTTTTTCCTCCAGTTTCTGTCATACTAGTAAGTCAAGTCTTTTTTTGTGAGTTAGAATTTTATTCTACATTTTTCTCCAGCTCTGCCAGGCCTTTCTCTTGTGATCCCTGTCAGAGTAGTCAGTGGTGGTAGCCAGGCACCATCTAGTTGTACCGGACTCAGTCTGGTGGAGATAGTGGTAGATGTTGTCCATAAGTCCTTTGAACTGATCTTTTGCTTCTGTGTTTTATTTTCTTCATTCTTCCTTGCTTTTGAAGGGGTAATAAGACCAGTGGAGTAGCCTAGATGGCAGCTCACAGTAAAAACCACTGTACTTTTTCTTCTCCTTTGTTCCCCATCTCAGTCAATGGCAATATCATCTACCAGTTACCTAAGCTGGAAAGTAGGAAATTTTCTTTCTCATTCTCATAGCCAAATGCCTATGGGATAGATTCAGCCTGGATATACAAACTCAACCTGTCTGACGTTAAATGTTTCACATCTTTCCCTTAAACTGTTCCTCCTATCTTCTCAATTGGGTAGAAAATGCTAATCTTTTTAATTACCCTAGCTGAAGTCTGGAAATTATTTTTGAGTCCTTTTCCTGTACCTTCCCACCCTCATCCAATTAGTCACCAAGTCTCTATCTCTGCAGGCTACCATCATCTTGTACCAGATTATTATTGCAACAGCCATCTTCCTACTTGTTACTGCTTATACCACTCTTGCCCCCTTCCATTTCATAATCTACAGCAAAAGTGTTGTTTCTAAATATAAATCTAATCATGTTTATCTGTGGCTTAAAATCTGTCATACAGCTTATTTATTTTTTAAATATTATTGTGCTTTAGTTGAAAGTTCACAGTACAGATTTGTTTCTCATTCAAAAATTTATACACAACTTGTTTTGTAAGATTGGCTGTAATCCAATGTGTCAGCACTCTCTTCCTTTCCCTTTACACCTTGAGCCCCTGTGTCCATTCATCCAGCTTTCCTATTCCTACCTTCTTGTCTTTGCTTTTGACTAGGTGTTGCCCGTTTCGTCTCATATACTTGATTGAACTAAGAATAAGAAGCCCGTTCCTCATGGGTATTATTGCTTGTTTTGTAGGCCTGTCTAATCCTTGACTGAAAGGTAAACTTCAGGAATGACTTCAGTTCTGAGGTAGCAGGCTGTCTGGAGGCCATAGTCTCAGGGGTTCCTCCAGTCTCTGTCAGATCAGTAAGTCTGGTCTTTTTGTGTGTGTCAGGATTTTGTGTGTGTGAATTTGATTCTACATTTTTCTCCTGTTCTGTCTTGAAACCCTCTGTTGTGATCTCTATCTGAGTCATCAGTGTTGGTAGCCAAGCACTATTTAGTTTTCTGGGCTCAGGCTGGTGGAGGCTGTGGTTTGTGTAGTCCATTAGGCCTTTGGACTAACAGTTTCCTTGTGTCTTTGGTTTCCTTCATTTTACTTTGCTCTGGACAGGGTGGGACCAATAGGCATATTTTAGATGGTTGCTTGCAGAATTTCAAGACTCCGGATGCTATTCACCAAAGTAGATTGCAGACTGTTTTCTTTATAAACTGTGTTATGCCAGTTGACCTAGATGTTCTTCAAGACCATGGTCTCCAGGCTTCAGCCCCAGGAACTTTATTCCTCAACGTGTTTGAATTTGTCTAGGAAGTTTCTCTGACTTTGCCTTGGTCAAGCTGTGCTGACTTCCTCGTATAGTGTGTTGTCTTTCTCTTCAACAAAGTTAACGTTTGTCTGCTATCTAGTTTGTGATTTCCCTTCCTCATAACCATCAAAGATTGTTTTGTTTCTGTGTGTGCACCTTTTCTTGTTTTTTATAATAGTTGTCTCATACAATACTTTCTCCTTTAGTAACTGACTTACTGCAATCAGCATAATGCCCTCTAGATTCATCCATGATGTTAGATATTTCATAGATTCCTCATTGTTCTTATCCTTGCATATTATTCCATTGTGTATATGTACCATAACTTATCCATTGATCTGTTAATGAGCCTTTAGTTTGGGTCCATCTTTTTGATATTTTGAATAATACTGCAGTGAACACAGGTGTGCTTATTTGTGTAATAGATCTTATTTCTCAAAGATATATTCCTAGGATTGGACTTGCTGGATCAGATGATATTTCTGTTTCTAGCTTTTTAAGAAGGCTGCATATAATTTTCCATAGTGTTTGTACCAGTTTACATTCCAACCAGCAGTTCATAAGAGTTCTAGTCTCCTTGCAATTTCACTTTTTTTTTTTGATTCATGCCAGTAATGTCAGGGTGAGATGTTATCTCATTGTAGATTTGGTCTGCATTTCTCTAATGGCTAATAATTGTAAGCATTCTCTCATATGTCTGTTAGCTACCTGAATGTCTTCTTGGGTGAAGTGTAAAGTCTCAAATTCTTGATGTAGCCTAAAAGCCCTTTAATAATCTGGCCAGCTTCATTTCCTTGTACTCTTACCAGTTGTTGTTGAATCATTCTGACTCATGGTGACACCATGTGTGCCAGAGTAGAACTGTGCTCCATAGAGTTTCCAATGGCTGATTTTTCAGAATTGCTTGATTGGCCTACTTCCTCTGGGTGGACTTGAACATCCAACATTACATTTAACAGCCAAGCATATTAAACATTTGTACCACCCAGGGATTCCTGTGTATTCTAATCACACTGAATTCTTTTCCTCCCCAAAGACGCAATTTTTCCTCTCTTCCTTTTCATGTTCTGTTTCCTCAGCTTGAAATATTCTTTATCATACCTGTTCTGTCTAACTTTACTCATCTTTTTGTTTTAGCTTAGGTATTTCAACAGATGTGTATTGAATGAATGTAGAATTGGCTGTAGATAATCAATTTCCTGAAAATTCTGTGTTAATCTTATGCCCTGTAAGTAAGATGATTTTAGAACAGAGCATCCATTATTTATTTTTTTTTATTTAACATAACTGAGTGAAAATGTACATTCACATGTAAATTTACATGCCCCCCTATATGCAGCTTCCACTGCTCTCCCTGTCCGGTGACTGCACACTGTTCCTCTCTGCTCCATACATGTCTCATCCTCCCAACAGTCTCCTTTCCCCTCCTCTCCGTCCATTCCCCTTCCTCCAGCCAGAGGTCAGCAAGATGATATCCCATTATTTTTGTTTTGAAAATTTACAGACTTAATAGGAAAGTTGAAAGAGTAGTGCAGTGAACACTGGTATCTCCACCACCAGGCTTCAACAAATATTAAGATTTTGCCATGTTTGCTTTATCTGTGTGTGCAGATAGGTTTTTTGATAAACTGTTTGAAAGTAAGTTATAGGCATCATTATACTTCACCTCCAAGTAACTTGGCATGCATCTTCTAAGGATAAGAACATTTTTCTTCATAACCATAATAAGCCCAGCTAAGAAAATTAACAGTGTGTCACCAGTCTTCACTAATTTCATCGAACACCTAGCCTATTGCTACTTGAAGTGTGGTCTGCAGTCTGCCTGATGGTTTGCAGTGAGGTAGGAAGTATCTTAGGCGGGCTAGAGAAGCAAACGCAGTGAAGTGTATGTGTGTAAATGTATAACCCATTTCTGTCAAGTTGATTATGACCCATAGTGACCCTATAGAACAGAGTGAAACTGCCCCATAGAGTTTCCAAGGAGTAGCTGGTACATTCAAACTGCTGACTTTTTGGTTAACAGCCAAGCTCTTAACAGTTCCACCACCAGGGCTCAAAATATACAGAGAGATATATTTCAAAGAAATGGCTCATACAGTTGTGGAAGCTAGCAAGTTCCAAATCCATGGATCAGGTGTCAGGCTGGAGGCTTCACCTGACTTATATGGTTGCAGAGACTGATGAAGTTAAATTTGGCAGGTCAGATGGTAGGCTGCTGGCTTATGGGGCTGCAGGAGCTGGAGAATTTCAGAATGTACACAACTGGAGGCCAGAGGATGAGCAGCTACAGGCAGAATTGAGAGAGGGTAAGCTTTGCCAGAATATCCGTATATATTGGATGCAAGTCCTGCCCCCAAGGAAACTCCTTTCAGCTGATTGGCTGTTCAAATCAGGTCACAAAATGGAATGATTACATAATCTCTGCTTAACTACTGAGAATCATGTCCTAGCTATGATGGTTAAGGTTATGTGTCAACTTGGCTGGGCCATGATTCTCAGTGGTTTGGTGGTTGTGTGATGTTGTGATGACTTCTGTGATGAGATCTGATATAATATGATCCCCTTCATGTGGGATCTGCTGTCAGTAAGTGGCCTGTCAGCTGAAAGGGAATTTCCTTGGATATGTGGCCTGCATTGAATATAAGTGGACATTCTGGCAAAGATTATGTGCTTTTGCTTGCCCTGGATCCTGCAGCTGGCCCTTGTTATTTGACCTCTGGTTCTTGGAACCCGAGCTAGCAGCTTACCTGTGGTTTTGTCTGCTGGTCTTGGATTTGTTAATCTTCATAACCTGTGAACAAGATAGTTGCTCTCCCACCTGCCAGTCTTGGGTTCATCAGCCCCTGTGGCTACATAAATCAGGAGAAGCCTCTGTCTTGACCCATCGACTTGGTACTTGCAAGCGCTACAACGACGTGAGGTACTTCCTTGATACAAATCTCTCTCTCTCTCTCTATTTATACACTTCACTGATTTTGCTTTTCTAGAGAACGCAGCCTAACACACTAGCCAAGCTGACACATAACCTTAACCATCACAAGGGGCCTGTACCAGAATATATATCATTGTACTACATCCTTCACCTGAAAGTCTTGTTACAAAAAAAAAAAAAAAAAAAAAGTCAGCTGAACTAAAGGGTATGCTGAGTGGCAAAACTGATTTACATTTGTGGAATAGCAGTTTGAGTAGCACTGCTCTATATTATTCACATTTCCCCAGCTGTCCCCAAAATGTCTTTTCTGGCTGGTTCATACTTTGCATTTGGTTGTTGCATGCCATGGAATCAATTTTGACTCATGGTGAGCCCATGGAACAAAGTAGAATTGCTCCATAGGATTTCCTAGGTTGTAATCTTTTTATATATGTATATATAAATTGTGATTAAGTGAAAGTTTACAACCCAAGTCAATTTGCTGTATAAAATCCTCAGCACCTGCCTCTCTGGAACTCTGTCTGCTCTCCTCAACCCGGTTACAGCACACTTTTTTTTTTCCACTCTTGACTTCCAGTATCCACTCAACCAACACTTGTTCCTTCTTCTCCATCCTCTCATCTCCTCTTAGGTTGTAATCTTGACAGGAACAGATTGCCAGTCCCACAGTGCTGCTAGGTGGGTTCCAACTGCCAACTTTTTGATTTGCAGCTGAGTGCTTAACCATTGTGCCACCAAAATTCTTTTGTGTCTCTTCAGTGTCCTTTAATCTAGAACTGTCTCCCCACTGTTTGTTTTTCTCCCCTTTTCATGACACTACTGTTTGGAGACCAGATTGGCCCCACTTTGGTGGATTTGTCTGATTATAGGGTGACCAACCATCCCAGTTTGCCCAGGACTCTGTGCTACCTTAGGTCTAGATGCTTGATTAGCTTTAGGTTAGAATATATTTGACAAGAATATTTCACAAGTGATATTGTGTACTTCATGCCACATCTCATCGGGAGGTACAAAGTGTTATTTGTCCACTCTTAGTAAAGTTAAGGGTCAATAAAAGAGAGGAAAACCCCCAGTGAGATGGATTGATATAGTGACTGCAACAGTGTGCTGAAACACAGCAATGATTATGAGGATGGCGCAGGACTGGGCATTGTTTTCGTTCTGTTTTCCATAGGGTTGCTGTGAATCGGAACTGACTTGACAGCAGCTAACAGCAATAACGGTAGAGTTAAATGTGATCAGATGAGTGATGTGATGTGGCCACCAGAACTCTCCATGTAAGCTGCTGTTTGTAATTAACAAGAAATCTGTGGGGTGTGATACTTTGGAACTATGTGACTATCCTAGTCCTTAATAGCCTCTCACCTAAATATTTTACTAGCACACTGATTTACTGTTTCTGGACTTAGTAATTTATTTTATTAATGTTTATAATTTGTTTTCTGACTTGGTAATTTAATTGGGGTTGTAAAATGTTGATTTCCTAATTCTGCCATTCAGTCTATATGTAGTAGCTGGCATTCTGCTATAAAGATGAGCTTTTCTCCATCTATACAGGATGAGCTAGAATTCCTCTAAAGAAGGTTGTTTACCCTTAAGGAGGAATTTTCACAGCAAGGAGCTGATGTAATAGTTATTTCCAGTGGTGGCAAATTATTTTTATTTTTTGACTATTTTATTGTTTTAGCTGAAAGTTTACACTGCAAGTTAAATTCCCATTCAACAGTTGATACACAAGTTGTTCCATGACATTGGTTACAGTCTCTGTAATGTGTCAGTACTCTCGCCATTTCTATCCCACCTGTGCTGTTTGCAGCCATCCAGTTTCCCCATCATTCCTTGTCTTCTCATCTTTTCTTTTGTGTAAATGTTGACTATTTGGTCTTGAATTTTTGATTTTTTAATGGAGCACGTTCTTCTCTGGTGTTATTATTGTTTGTTTTATAGGCCGATCTATTATTTGGCTGAATAGTGACCTTTGGGAGTGGTTTCAGTTCCAAGTTAAAAGGGTATCTTAGGGTGATAGTCTCAGAGGTTCCTCTGGTTTCTGTGAGTCCAGTAAGTCTGGTCTTATTATGAGTTTGCAGTTTTCTCTGTCTTTTTCTTTCATTTGAATCTGGACTTTATTGTGTCTCTGGTCAGAATGGTCAAGTAGAGGTGGCTGGGCACCATCTAGTTCTCGTCTCAGGGTAGGAGAGGCTGTGGTTTGCATGGACCATTAATTTTGTAGGCTAATTTCTTTCTTGAGTCTTTAGTTTCCTTCCTTGTCCTTTGCTCCAGAGGAGAAGAGATCTTTAGTATCTTAGATGGCCATTAGCAAGCTTTTAAGACCCGAGATGCTACTCACCAGACTAGGATACAGAACATTACTAGGAAGAACTGGTATTAAATTATTAAGTTATTCCAGTTGACCTAGTTGTCTCATGAGACTGTAGTCCTGAGCCGTCAAACCTAGTAAATCAATCCCGTGAGAGGTTTGAGTATGTCTAGGAAGTATCCTTAACTGTGTTCCCTATGTGCTTTGTTGTATATATGAATATATATGTGACACATACAAATATGTATATACATGTGCCCACAAATATACCTGTATATGCATGTGCGTGTACTTCCACATGCCTTCCACACCCATATAGCATACATATCTACGTATGTAACCACTCACATAGTTTTTGCTTGTATGGTTGTTATGAAGTTATATGTGTTACAGCATTTACAGTAATTGGCCTTTATTCTTGTGTAACTCAGTGCCTTCATTTACCTTGGTTAAGTTGTGCGGACTTTCCCCATGTTGTGCATTGCCTTTCTGATCCCCAGGAATAACACATGTAAACTATCTAATAAGTGATTCCCCTTCCATCCCTGGTGACCATCAAAGAATGTTGCTTTCTGTGTGTATACTGGTTTTTGAATTTTTGTAAAAGTGGTCTCATGAAGTATTTGTCCTTTTGTGTTTGACTTACTTCACTCAGCATAATATCCTCAAGGTTTACCCATGTTATGTTTTGTGGTGTCATCATTATTCTTTATTGTTGCATAGTATTCCATTGTATGTATGAACCACAATTGTTTATCTGTTCATCTTTTGATGGGCACTTTGGTTGTTTCCAATTTTTTGCTATTGTGAATAATGCTGCAGTAAACATGGGTGTGCAGATGTCTATTTGTGTCACTAGGTTGAGTACTTAGTTTCTAGTACAAGATACCCAGGGTCATCTTGTGTTTACCATACCCCAGCCCTGGAATCAGCCATTTTAAGAGGTCCTGGTACCTTTTAATGATATTTAGAAATCAAGATATGGATACTGATTGTTAGAATCAGACTTCAATAGCACTGTATTCCAGTTTGTGATCTGTAAAACCTTAATACGGTGACCAACTGGTTCAGATTTCCTGGGATGAGACTTTCATTGTTAAAACCAGGAGTATCCTGGGCAAACTGAAACAAGTTGATCACCTTGAATTGGCCACACTATTAATACATAGTAAAGATTAAGGAAGGACAGTGGTAAATTGGAGTAGGGCTGTGAGGACCAGTAACTAAAGTAGCCATACATTTTTCAGAAGGTTTATGGGTTTGTACTAAATGGCTCTTCCATTGTAAAACATGTAGGTCTAGGTCAGTGGATTGCAAATGTGACTGTACATTAGTATCATCTGGAAAGCAATTAAAAAATGCTGATCCTTGGGTGCTGGAGATTCTGGTTCAGTTGGTCTAGGGAGGGGTCAGGCTTTATTACTTTTCAAAGGTTCCCCTACAGTGATTCTACTGTGTAGCCAAGATTGAGAGCCAGTGGTTTAGGTGAGACTTGAATCTTTCAAAGTCCTTGGGTGGTGCAAATAGTTAAAGCACTTAGCTGCTAACAGAAAGGTTAGAGGTATGAGTCCACCCACAGGCACCTCAGAAGAGAAGCCTTGCAATCTGCTTCCAAAAATCAGCCATTGAAATCCCTATGGAACTAGAGGGGAGTGGAGAGGTGGAGAAGAGGGGACAGGAGATTGTTAAGAGGATATGACATGTATAGAACAGAAAGGAGGAGTTTGCTGTCACCAGGCAAGGAGAGCAGTAGGAGCTGCACACAGGCGGCCATGCGAATTTAAACTGGATTGTACACTTTCACTCAATCACAATAAATAAAAGAAATCCCTATGGAACACAGTTCTATTATGACACACATAGCTGGGGTTGCCATGAATTGAAGATGACTAGATAGCAACTATCATTTTTTTTTTCTTTGTCTTTCAAACTATGGTCTTAGAACAGCAGTACTGGTGTCATTTGGGGTCTAGTTAGAACTGCAGACTTTGGGGCTCCATTGCAATGAATTAGAAATACTAGTGTAGGGGTTCAGCAAACAAACAAACCAACCAAACCCAGTGCCGTTGAGTTGATTCTGACTCATAGCAACCCTACAGGACCGAGTAGAACTGCCTGATAGAGTTTCCAAGGAGTGCCTGGCAGATTTGGACTGCTGATCTTCTGGTTAGCAGCCGTAGCACTTAACCACTACACCACCAGTGGTTCAGCAGTCTGTGGTTTAATAAGCCTTCCAGGTGATTCTGATGCATGCTTAAGTTTGAGAACCACTGATTTAGTGCAGCTGTTCTCAACCTTGATTGTATATTAGAACCACCTGAGGACCTTTTACCATCGCTGTTTCTGGGCTTTATCCCCTTAGAGGGACACCCTGATGGTGCAGTAGTTGAGAGCTACAGCTGCTAAGCAAAAGATTGGCAGTTGAGTCTACCAAGTGCTCCTTAAAACTCTGTGGGGCAGTTCCACTCTGTCCTGTAGGGTTACTGTCAGAATTGACTTGGTGGCAACAGGTTTGCTTTTTTTTTTCCTCAGAGGTTTTGATTTAATTAATCTTGGGTGGGGTCCCTAGTGTCGTTATTTTAGAGCTCCTCAGATGACTAATGTACAGCCAATGATGAAAATCACTGATCTGAGGTTTTATCACCGAGCCCAGTGTTTGGCTTGATGGATAAAATTGTATGTCAAATTGCAGATAATAGCTATTTAGTTGGGTGATACATTGACCAAATGGCTTGCTTGTCTGCTTTCTTCTCTAGATCCTCCTGGGCTCTCTGAGCACTGGTTTGCTGTCCTTTATAAAGTTTTCATCTCTTTAAAGCACTTCCTTTCCTATTAGTTCTGCAGTTATTTTGATGGGTGTGATAGAGAGGAGCTTAGAGACCATCAGTTGCTAATAATCTTGGCCAAACTGTAAAATCAACACTCATATCTACAAGAGAAAAGGGAGCTCATTTTAGTATTAAACTAGGACAGTTGTTGTTAAGGCTTGATCTCACCCTGCTTCCTGTCTTGCAGCACTGGCTCATCCATAGAGTAGCTGAACTGCTGAGTGCCAAATCTTGCCATTGCCTATATCTCCGATTTTGAGTTATTCCCAAGGCCAAACCCACTGTTGACAAGTCTATTCTCCTAGTCACTCAAACGGTTTCCAAGGTTGTGAATCTTTATGGAAATAGACTTCCACATCTTTCTCCCACAGAGTGGCTGAAGAGTTCAAACCGCTAATCTTTTGGTTAGCAGCTATAATTTTTTTTACCACTATGCTAGCAAGGTTTCCAGAATCACCTGGGAATCTTTTAAAACTTCTGCAGCTGAAGCCATACACTTGATCAATCAAATCATTATATGGTCTAGGAGTGGGGCACCAAAACAAAACAAAAGAAACACCATTGCCTTTGAGTCAGTTGTGACACATAACAATGCTATAGGACAGAGTGGAGCTGCCCCATAGGATTTCCAAAGAGAGGCTAGTAAATTGGAACCACAGATCTTTTGGTTAGCAGCTGAATTCTTAACCACTGCACCACCAGGGGTCCAGGAGTGAGACATAGACAGTGGTAATTTTGAAATTTCCCCAGCGATTCAGTGTGCAGCCAACATTGAGGACCACCATGTATTATGGGTTGAATTATGTCCTCCAAAAATCATGTGTGTCAGTTTGGCTTGGCCACGGTTGCTAATATTGTGCAGTTATCCACCATTTTGTCTTTTGGTGGGATTTTCTTATGTGTTACAAATCCTATGACTATGATTTAATAAGATGGATTAGCAGCATTTATACTCATGAGTGCTACGATATTAGATAGTGTCTTAAGCCTATCTCTTTTGAGATACAAAGGAGAGAAGCAAGCAGAGAGATAAGGGTACCTCATGCCACCAGGAAAACAGTGTGGGGAGCAGAATGTGCCCTTTAGAGTTGAGGTTCCTGTGCTGAGATTTTCCCGGACCAGAGGAAGACTGATGCATCACAAGGACCTTCCTCCATAGCTGACAGGGAGAGCTTTTCCCTGGATTTGGCTCCCTGAATCTGAACTTCTAATGTATTGGACTGGTATTTTATAGCAGCACTAGATGACTAAGATATCATGTTAGGATATTTGATAATGCTGTCTGATTATTGGGGGCATGGAAAAGAGAAGAAGATAGTTATTTGCAGAGATTTAGGTCTTCAAACCCTTCACCTTCAAAATCACATTGCCAATTTATAACTTAAAGCGTTACATTGTCATTTTTTTCTAAAAAATATGTTTTAGAATTTCAGGCCCATTGATCCTTGTTCAGTGTTCATTGCAGCATTATTCACAGTAGCCAAAAGGTGAGCACAACTCTGTGTGCATCAACAGAAGAATGGGTAAACTAAATCTGTTATTTACATATAATGCAATTATTACTGAGCCATAAAAAAGGAATCAAGTTCTGACACATGCTGTGATATGGATGAACCTTGAATACATTATTGCTGAGTGAACTAAGTCAGACGCAAAAGGACAAATATTATGTGATTCCACGTATATGAAATATCTACAGCAGTAAATTCTTACAAAGCGTTATTAGTGGTTGTCTAGGCTGGGTTCTCTGGAGAAGGAAAACCAGTGAAGCATGTGTATATATAGAGAGGGGAACCTTGGTAGCTACAGCTGCTAATCAAAAGTTTGACAGTTTGAATCTATCAGTCACTCCTTTGAAACCCTATGAGGCAGTTCTCCTCTGTTCTGTGGGGTCACTATGAGTTGGAATTGACTCAACAGTAATGGATTTGATGTTTTTAGAGAGAGACAGAATAAAGATAGAGCTCACGTGGTTGTAGCAGCTGTGAAGTCCAAAGTCCATGGGTCAGGTGTCAGACTGGAAGCTTTTCTTGACTCATTCAGTGTCAGGGGCTAAGGAACTCAAGATCAACAGGTAAGAGTGGCAGGCTGCTGGCTCAAAGTCTATGGATCCTGACAAATCCCAAGGTCAACAAGTAAGACAGCAGACCAGTAGCTCAGGGGCTGTGGAGGTTGATGAATGCCAAGATCAGCAGGTAATATGGCAGACAGTTGGCTCAGGCTCCAAGAGCTGGAGGTCAGATGATGATGAACCAGATGCAGGACCCAGAGCAATTAAGCTAGCTATGCCAGAACATCCATACATATATCGGATGCAGGCCATACACCTGAGGAAACTTCCCTTGTAACTGATTGGCTGATCATATCGGATCATGTCATGGAGGATGAATACATCATTATACAACTGCCAAATTACATCATTATATAACTGCTAAACCAGTGAGAATTATGACCCAGCTAAGCTGATACACACTCTTAGCCATCACAGTGGTTAATGACACAGAAGGAGGAATTGAGAATTATTGCTGAAAGAGTACTGAGTTTCTCTTTGGTGTGGTAAAACACTTTTGGAAATAGATAATGATGATTACCTAACATAGTAAATATGATTAATGCCACTGAACAGTACATTTAAAATGGCTAGAAGGGTAAATTTTCTGTTAATATATTTTGCCAAAATAAAAAAAATAGCATGCTTATAAAGTGTGGTCATGAGCCATTTGAAGCTTCCTTAAAACCCATTGTCACTGAGTTGATTCTGACTCATGGTGGCCTTATAGGAGAGAGTACAATTGCCCTATTGCGTTTCCAAGGCTGGAATTTTTTTTTTTTTTTTTAATATGACTGAGTGAAAATATACATTCCCATATAAATTTGCATGCCCACCTATGTGCAGCTTCCACTGCTCTCCCTGCCCGGTGACAGCACACTATTCCTCTCTGCTCCATACATGTCTCATCCTCCTAACAGTCTCCTTCCCCCTCCTCTCCACCCACTCCCCTTCCTCCAGTGAGAGGTCAGCAGGATGATATCCTATAGATGCATAGAACCATAGAGTGCACCCAATATATAGTCACTCTGTGTCGCCAAGTCCAATCCCTTGCTGTCCAAAGAGTGGACCTTCATTATGATCCATGGGCAAGGGCAGCGTCAGGGCCAGAGTCCATGCTCCTAGAGGAACCCCGAAGCTGCTGGACCATCAATTGCGGTCTTTTAGTGGAGATCTCAGGGTGCACCCCTTTTTATTCTTGTGTTGCCAGTGAGACTCAACTTTGTGAGCTCCATCGTGGCTATCACTAGTAGTAGCCGGGCACCATCTGGTTCTTCCGGTCCCAAGTCGATGTAGGCACCCACTCATGTGGGTCTCTCTGTCTTCTAGGTTGTCATTTTGGTCTTTGGTGAGCATCTGCTCCTGCTGAGTTGGGACCATTTGCTATGCCCTTGGATGGCAGTTTGGCAGCTTTTAAGACCCCAGACATCACTCACCAGTGTGGGGTCCAGAGAGCCCTCTTAGCAAAATGCTGGTTGTGCCAGTTGGCCTCGATTTCACCCAAGAGCATGGTCCCCCACCCCCTGCCCCAGCTACTCTGTCCTTGCATTGTTGGGTTAAGATGGGAGGAGTACTCAAGTTATGTTGAAGTCCACTTAATATTGTTGTTGTGTGCTATCACCGATTTCATCCAACCAAATTTCTATCAACTGTCTAATATAAACCCTCCCCCATCGCCCTCCCTCCCTCCCCTTCCTTGCAGCTGTCAAAGAGTCTTTTCTTCTATGCATAAGTCTGTTTTTGAGTTTTTATCGTAGGGGTCTCATACAATATTTGTCCTTTTGTCTCTGACTACTGTCACTCAACATAATGTCTTCCAGTTGAAATCAGGGTATGAGATGTTTCCTGGAATCATCATTGTTCTTTATCATTGCGTAGTGCACCATTGAGTATATATACCATAGTTCACCTATGCATTTCTCTGTTGCTGGGCATCTGGCAAGGCTGTAATTTTTATAGAACCAATCTGCTACATCTTTCTCCCATGGAGTGATTGATGAATTTGAACCATCAACCTTTCAGTTAGCAACCAAGTGCTTTATTCACTGTCCACCAGGGCTCTTTGAAGCTCCTTTAGAGCTTACCAGTTAATACAATTGTGAAGAGGTGATTGAAATGAAATACAACAATAATGTCTGACTTAAAATTTTTCCATCAGCTGATTCTGTTTCTCCAGTAGATGTGTTTCTGTGTTATATTTCCCATTGTTTCTCCTCAAAGGAGACAAAGTATGGTGGCAATGCCCTCATTCAGCCCAGAGCCACACAATGGAGGAACATGTAAGTACCTTGTGTCCATCCATAACTGTTGGTATCCCCAGGGTGCATGGAGGGTCAAGGCCTTTGCTCAGAGGACCTAAAAAAGTAGCAGAAATATTTAAAGGGATTAGTCTTTACCTCTTATATTTCCTGATAACCTTTACTTGTGAGCGAACCAAGGCATATCTGAGAAGAACCCAAACCCACTGCTGTCGAGTCAATTCCTACTCATAGTGATCCTATAGGACAGAGTAGAACTGCCCCACAGAGTTTCCAAGGAGGGCCTGGTGGGTTTGAACTGCTGACCTTTCAGTTAGCAGCTGTAGCACTTAACTACTACACCACCAGAGTTTTTGTATGAGAAGAGAGTGCTATGTTATATTTAGCTGTTCAATAGTCGAGGTACTCTGATGGCACAATGGTTAATTGCTTGGTTGCTAATTGAAGCTTGCTGGTTCAAACTCTATGGAAATTGGCTTCTTCTGTAACAATTTACAGCCTTGGAAACCCTATGGGGCAGTTCTGCTGTGTCCTACAGGGTTGTTGTGAGTCAGAATTGACTTGGTGGTAGTGAGTTTGGTTTTGGGGATTGGATAGTCTGTCTCCCAACTAAACTATAAGGTTTGAGAGTGTAAGAGTTATGTCTTGTTTATTGCTGTACCTATCTGTCTAGCACCTAGTAGTGTTTGAAATGTGGCAGATGCTCAGAGAGGCAGTCTAGCATGCTGCCCAAGAGGACAAGCATTGGAGTAATGCAGACTTGCGTTTGAATTCTTTTTTTTTTGTTTGTTGTGATTGAGTGAAAGTGTACAATCCAGTTTACATTTGCATACCCACCTATGTGCAGCTCTCCTTGACTGGTGGCAGCACGCTCCTCCTTTCTGTTCTATCCATGTCATATCCTCTTAACAATCTCCTGTCCCGTCTTCTCCACCCTCTCTCTCCTCCCTAGTAAGAGGCCAGTAGGATAACATCCTATATAGAATCATAAAATGCACACATGATATGGCCACTCTCTGTCACAGAGTCCAATCCATTCCTGTCTGAAGAGTTGACCTCAGTAATGATTATGGACAGCATCAGGACAAGGACCATGCTCCCAGGGGAACCCCAAGTCCCCTGGACAGTCAATTGCAGTCTTTTAGTGGAGCTCTCAGGGTGCACCCCTTTTTATTCTTATATTCCCAATGAGACTCAACTTTGTGATCCCCATCACGGCTATCACTGGTGGTGGCCGGGCACCATCTGGTTCCTCCGGTCACATGTCAGTGTAGTCTCCCACTTATGTGGGTCTCTGTGACTTCTGGGTTCTCTTTCTCCCATGTTGTTTTGGTCTTGGTGATCATTTGGTCCTGCTGAGTTGGGACCATTTGATGTACCTCTGATGGCAGCTTGCTAGCTTTTAAGATCCCCGACGCCACTCACCAATATGGGGCTGTTACATGAGTCTGTTTTTAATTTCTTATTGCAGGAGGCTCATCCAACAATTGTCCTTGTGCCACTGACTACTTTCAGTCAACATAATGTCTTCCAATTGAAACCAAGTTATGAGATGCTTCCTAAAATCATCATTTTTCTTTATCATTGCATGGTGCTCCATTGAGAATATATACCATAGTTTCTTTATCTATTGGGTTTGAATTCTGACTCCATCACTTACATGTTGTATAACCTTGAGGGAAGCTATTTAACCTCTCTAACCCTCTGTTCCTATGCCTGCAACCATGTCAAATAAGGATAATAATAACTCTTACTTCATGGGTTTGTTGTGACTGATTTAGTAGAATGACATATGTAAAGTGTTTTACAAATTGCCTGGTATGTAGTACAAACCAGCTACCTCAGAGTCGATTCTGACTCATGTCGACCCTATGTGTTACACAGTAGAACAATGCTCAGTAGGGTTTTGAAGCCTGTAACCTTTTGGAACCAAATTACCAGGCCTTTCTTCTAAACCCTGGCAGTGTAGTGGTTCAGTGCTACACCTGCTTACCAAAAGGTTGGCAGTTTGTATCCACCAGGCACTCCTTGGAAGCCCCATGGAGAAGTTCTACTCTGCCCTATAGGGTCACGATGAGTTGGAATTGACTTGACGGCGGTGAGTTCGGTTTCTTCCAAGGTGCCTCTGGGTGGGTCCAGACTGCCAACCTTCAAATTAGGGTAAGAGTGCTTTACTGTTTGTGCTATCCCGGGACTCCTTGGCACATAGTAAGCCTACATTAAATGGTAGTTACTCTTTTTTTTAAAAATTGTGTTTTAAGAGAAAATTTACAATTCAAGTTCAGTTTTTCATACAAAAACATACACACACATTTGGTTGTGTGACCCTAGCTGCTCTTCCCACACTGTGACAGCACAGTTTTCCTGTCCAACCTGTACTTGCCACATCCATTCAACCAGCTCCTGTCTGCCTCTGCCTTCTCATCTCGCTTCAGAACAAGAGCTGCCCAGTTAGTTTCTTGTATCTATTTGAGCCAAGAAGCACTCGCTTCTGAACAAGAGCTGCCCAGTTAGTTTCTTGTATCTATTTGAGCCAAGAAGCACTTCACTGGTTAAATGGGAGTTATTAATAAATTATTTTTTGATGAATAAATGGATGTCATGGCTTGCTTTCTCTTCCTATTCTTCAGGAGGTAAACTAGCAAAAACAACCTAAACAAGTCTGTAAGATTTCAACACTTAATTTTAGGCAAACAAAGCCAAAATCGCATTAGAAAGAGTCCTTTCATTGTTGGTGTGGGTGTTTGCTTGCAATTATATTATAGTCAAGTATTACAACTTGTAGTAAAAAGTTTCAATGCAATTTGAAGAAAAATGAAGCATAGAAAACACAAGAAAGGCCATCCCTCTCATTTTGTCACCTTCATAATACTGGTTGCTAAAATAACCCACTTGTCAGTTCCCTTTGTACTACTGTGAAAAGTACTAATTCAAGACATATTTTCTGAAAATAACTGTGATGAGGTATCATGGATTAAGGGCTTCAGTACAGAAGTGATAGAATTCCCTCTGGATGGAATAGCTCAGGATTGTGAGTTGCCCAGAACATCTACTTGCTTGCCCTTTAGATCTCTGAAAAGGAAACTTATTTCGAGGGGTGTTTTTTATTTTTGTTTTTTAACTAAACATATTGTTAATGCAGTATGGGATCCTGGATTGGATCTTGGAACAGAAAAAGACCATTTAGTGGAAAAAGTGGTAAAACCTGAATGAAGTCTGTAGTTTAGTAAATTATATTGTACTAAGTTAAATTTTATGTTGTGATAATTGTACTATAATTATGTAAGTTGTTAACATTAGGGGAAGCTGGGTAAAGGGTTCACAGGAACTCTACTATGTTTACAGTTCTGTAAATCTAGAGAGATTTCAGAATGCAAAGCTCAGGAAAACACAGTCTTTTAAGAACTAAACAAACTAAACATACATACAAAATAAATACACTGATAATTTTACAACAATCAGGCTCTGGGCAGGGGTTGAGGCCAAGGCTCCAGGCAGAGAATAGTACTCACCCATATACCCAAATAGGTGCTTGAGTGACTGTAAATACTACCTGTGACAAAGCTACCAAAGGAGATATGCAGCACTTCCTTTTCAAATAATGAACTTAACAGCTTATCAAAAGCAGTTCCTTTCTCAGTATTACATAGCCTAGTTCAGAACACAGCAGCCTCATTCAAAAGAGACTCAAATAGAAATTTGCTTCAACGCTCATCATGGGGTTGTTTGGTCTGCTAGGTGTTTGAAGTCATTTCTCACTGTAGTGCTAAATCTGCGGTGGTAATTATATTCCAGTAGGTGCCCTGAACTTATGCGAGGAAGTAGAAGAGGAGTGATCTAGCCATTTTAAAGCACCGGCCTCCTGATCCTTCATTTCTTTTCTGTTCCCTGAATCAAATTATTGCCTATTTAGCCCCTGTGCCAGCTAAAAGGCAGGTTACTGTAACCTGATGTGATCAGCATAGCAGTGAAAGAAAGGTATTATTAAAAACTTGGGTTGGGGGAAGCTGAGTGGAATTAAAGGAGTGTCGTCATCCTCCTGTCTTTTAGGTTCTTTAGAGATGTACTCTTCTGTGTATGTTTTTCCATCACTAATTAGCCTGTGTGCCTGCTGTCTCCTATTCTGCTGGTAAAATCTTTCTTGTTCTGGTTTCCACCTGCACAGCGCACTTAATTGTCATCTTTAATGGCAGTGCAGCATTCCAGTGTATCAACCAGCATGACAATTCATAGGGCTAGGCTCATTTTTCTGAGCAGACCTAAAAGGCCTGCTGTCTCTTAGCACTAGAGGTCTATTTTAGTTCCTGGAAGTGGCGACTAGCATGAGCGTGGGCTCGCGTGGGATTCCTGAGTCATCATCGCACAGCATACTTGAAGCGTTTTGTTAACATTGCTCTGCGACTACGCAACAACAGAGCCTCCTTGGGCTCTCTGGACCTGAGTGTGGTGCTTTGTGGGCTTAGGGGCAGAGGGCTAAGCTCCCTGAGTCCCACGACCATGAGCTGATAATACCTACATGCCAGCAGCAGGTGTCCCGCTACTTTTTCACGGGCTGGAGATTCAAATGCCAAGCAAAAGCAAGAGGAATGGGAGGATGCATTATTACAGCTAAATGATTAAGGGCATAAGTCAGGAGGGCAATAGCTACAGTTCTTGTAGGCGCACTTGTGAAAATGAAGTGGTCTGAGGGGCTGATTTCCAGTCCTGGAGAACTGGGTGACAGCCATTATTCTCTATACCCCATCCTGTCAGAAATCTTAGTTTTGGTCATCCAGTAGGGGCTTACAGGGGTGAGTAACAAAGCAGTGAGTCCAGGCCTGACCCCTATTCCAGCTGAGACCAGTGACATTATGTAGTTTAAGAATGCGTGTTGGTAGGACTTGCTGGAGAAGAGTAGTGTTGTGTTATGTGTGCTTCGTTATTAAATTCTGCCAGTAGCAACTGCCTTGAAAACTAGTAATTCTAAGAGGCAAGGAATAGTGATATTCAAAATATGTCTGTGATCACACAAGCAGCAAACACTTAACACTCCAGGGGATTTATAGCATAAAGATTAGTTGCTGTTGGTTTCCATGCAGCAACCCTAAATTATCACAGTTCTGTGTTCCGTAGGGAGCCATGGTGGCACAGTGGTTAAGAGCTCAGCTGTTAGGCAGAGTTGGAATGCATCAGCAACTCCTTGGAAACCCTACGGGGCAGTTGTACTCTGACCTATAGGGTGACTATGAGTCAGAATTGACTGCAGGGTAACAGATTTTTGGTTTGGTGTTCCCTATAATTTTCAGTGATTGATTTTTGGGGAGTAGATCACCAGGCTTTTCTTCTGTGGCAACCTCTGGGTTGACTTGAGCTACCAGCCTTTTGGTTAGCAGCTGAGCACTTAACCGCTTGCATTATCTAGGTACTCCCTTTAACCTTACAGCATATTAATTATGTATATTGTGTGTTCTACACATCATAGACTGTCAACCCTGGTGATAGGGTACTTCTAGTGGATGGAATAGAAACACATATGACTGAATAGTGGTGGCTGGAGTTCATGAGTGGAAAGCCATTTCAAATCTATTGGAAACAACAGATAAAGGAACCCCTCTACCTATTCACTTTGAGTTCTCTACTCAGAAAGCCCATGCCTGTCTTGCCAGACAAATTAAGATGCAGAACCATGTGGAGCTTATTGATTGATTGGCCAAGGTTATATGCTTCAAGTGTGTTTGACAAGAGCTGAGCTCTGAAAGTTTGGAGGAGGGAAGCTAAGACATTGACAGTAAGAGAGATCCTAAGGCAGCCACTTACCTAAAAGAAAGTATGTCATTAGGATTCAAGAAACTATCCTTAATCTTGGTCCCCAGGCTGCCATGCTGAGATGCAGATTTGTAAGCCCTCTTTAGCAGATTTCAGATTTACAGAGACTATGAGGACTGCCAGTTAAGTTTGCGAACTCATCCTAGAAAAAGTGTTACATACCTCATTGCTGATATTGCTATGGTCATCTTCGGAGGACCCCCCTTGGGAAGCTATGCACTGATGCCAGCGCTTAGTCCACCCTTCAAAGCAATTTTAGAACCCTTTTTCTGGAATGGTCATTAGCGCTATCGTGATATTATACTTGATGTCCTAAATGTCATCAAAATGTCTTCCTTCCAATATTTCCTTTATCTTCAAGTAAAAAAAAAGTCACTGGGGGTCAGATCAGGTGAGCAGGGAGGGTGTTCCAGTACAGTTATTTGTCTCTTAGCTAAAAGCTCCCTCACAGACAACCATACAATTAAGTTCATGAACTTGTCACCGTGTGCAGTGGCCATTCCAGAAAGAGTTCCAAAATTGCTTTGAAGGGTGGACTCAGCACTGGCATTGGTGCATAGCTTCCCAAGGGGAGTATTTCAAAGGTGACCGTAGTGATATTCAGCAGTGAGGTATGTAGTGCTTAGAACAATTATGTGCATGGACTTATTTTTGGAGTTCATATATAGCAGGTGATAGTTGTAGTTGTTACTGTAGATTATCTGTGATTGTGGTACTTTAGAATCTAAGATGTCTTTGCATTGTTCCCTGGAGAAAAAGAAGTATCCTTCCCAGAAGGGGGATTGTTGCTGTGAGGTACCATTAAGTCGATTCTCACTCATGCAGCCTCATGTGACGAATAGAACTGCCCCATGGGGTTTCCTAGGCTGCCAGCTTTATGAAGCAAGTTGCCTAGTCTTTTCTCTCATGGAACAGCTGGTGAATTTGAACTGTTGACCTTTTAGTTAGCAGCCAAGTGCTTAACCATCTAACTACCAGGGCTCTTAGAAGGGGTGTATTGCTGTTTAATGGTGTGACTGAGCTTCTCCTCTAATGATGATAGCAGCTGATAATTCAGTGAGCTACTTAGGATATACCAGCTACTGTGCTAAGCTTTTTATGTGGATTGTCCCCTTTAATCTGCACAACAAAAGCCAGTGAGGTCAGTACTGTTATACATGTCAGCAGGATGATCACTCATCCTGACCAGGGGTACATGAACAGTCCGCAGCAACAAAAGTAAGATTACTGAGAAATCAATTTTTCCATTTTATAAATAAGAGTATACTGGTTATATATTTCATGTCCCTGTGTGGCACAACTGGTTTGTGCTCAACTACTAACCTAAATGTTGACAGTTCAAATCCACCCACTGACTCTGCAGAAGAAAGACCTGGCAATCTGGTTCCATAAAGATTATAGACAAGAAAACCCTATGGGAAAGTCCTCTCTGAGAGAAATGGGGTTGCCATGAGTTAGAATCAATTCAATGACAACTATTTTTTTTTTTTTTGGCTGTATTTGAAGTGTATTTTTTAAGTAACTCTGTGATTGATCGATTCTACTTAGGAAATTTTCATTGACACCCACGAACACAGACATTGAACAAAGGGAAATATATCAATATCCTAAAATTTGCTTTTGTTAGAGATTACTTCAACCTAAAGTCTCCACCCTGCCTGCATTTAAAGGTAGCACTCCCATCATCCCCTTTTAGCCACTTTTCACCTTTCTACTCTTCAGAGAAAACATTACCTGGTAAACACACATGCCATCAAAAGAAATGTGGATGACCCAATTTTCTTAACTATGGTTTGTTGAATTACAGTTTCCTGCCTAAGAAAATGCCAGTTTTTTTTCAGTTTGCTGCATTCCCAGGCAAGAATGATTGGAGCAGAATCCTTCAATGATATTTATCATGCAAACTGGAGGAAAGTGGGTGGGCCTAGAGTAGCCAGAGAAGACCCAGCAAGATGCGGTCCTTTTGAAAATGGTCGAGCATTGGCTTGGGCATACAGGACATCTGGATTTTAGGACCAGCTGTGCCAGTAATCCGCTTGTACAATTCACTTAACCTGTGTACCTCGAGCTCCTCATTTGTATAACTAATGGGATAAGAGTAGAAACCCTAGTTTCTTTCCACCTCCATGACTAGTACTCTGAGCGTGAGTCAGAATACTGCCAAGACTTCCTGGGGAAAGCAAGTCCATGGAGTGCCTGGGGTGGCTGCCTTAACAGGTAAAGCCATACACAGTGTACAAGAGTAAGAGATGTGGCCTTACTGTCAGACTCTCCTGATAAGGTTATGAGACATCTTTTACTTTATAAAATATTTTGCAATCCAAGTCAGTTTTTCTTGGAAAACCTTGCATACACACTGCTATGTAACTCTAGCTACTCTTCCCACTTGGTGACATCACAGTTCTCCTTTATACCCTGTATTTCCCTTGTCCATTCAACCAGTTTTTGTCCCTCTGTACCTTCTCATCTCGCCTCTGGACAGGAGCTGTTCAGTTAGCCTCATGTATCTACTTAAAACAAGAAACACACTCTTTGCCAGTGACATTTTATGTTTTATAATCTAGTCCAGTCTTTGTCTGAAGAGTTGGCTTTAGGAATGGTTTCAGCTCTGGGCTAACAGGGTCCAGGGGTCATATCTTCCGGGGATCCCTCAGTCTGTTGGACCATCAAGCCTAGTCTTTTATTAGAGTTTGAGTTCTGTACACTCATTTTTTTCTGAGACATCTTTCTATGCAAGATTTCTACTTTTCAGAATTGATTATGATTTAGTTGGTTCATTCCACCTGGTCAAGTGGTGTGAGGTGGAATTAAGAGCATGGGTTATAGTATTGAACCTTAGTTTGAAATCTGCTTCTGCCATTTTTTAGTGTGTACTATTGGACAAGTTACTTAACCTCTCTGAACCTTAGTTTCTGCCTCTGTAGGATGGTAATAAAGGAACCTCTTCACTAAATTATGAGGATAAAAGGCAAAAAAAATCCATAAAGCATTTTAACCCAGAAGCTGGCAAAATGGAAATGCTCCATCAACCTTGTTTTCTCCTACTACTGGTATGATTATTGCTATCAACACAGTTCTTCTGACATGGATGTAAATAAGCTTCAGTATTCTTATGGATATAGCTTTTTTTTTCTGGGTGAAGTTTGAGAAAAGTATAAGGGGGTCTTTCTAAGCTAATGTAGCTTTAGAGTCAGGTTGACCTGTATTTAATTTCTTGCTCTGCTTCTTACAGGCTGTGGGATCTTAGGCAAATTATTTAACTTCTCTGTCCCTTAGTTTCTTCATCTATAAAATGTAGTCAGATTATGGTGCCTATCCCAAAGGTTGCTGGGAGCAAGACAATGGATGTGAAGAACTTTGCACTGTGCCTGGCAGAAGGAAGGCACTGAGTAAATGGTGGCTGTGGTACTAATACAGATCCCTGGATAGTGCAAATGATTAGAGCTTGACCGCTAATTAGAAGGTTAGTAGTTCAAATCCTCTGAGTGACACTGCAGAAGAAAGGCTTGATGATGTCTTTCTATTAAGATTACAGCAAAGAGCACCCACAGGGACCAGATTTCTATCTGTAACACATATATTATAGTCAGAATCAACTTGATGGCAATAGGTTTGTATTTTTGATTTGGTAGCACTGATGATGATAGTAATAATAATAATTTTTAAAAAGTCATCAAGTTGATTTTGACTCATAGTGACTGTGTGGGACAGAGTGAGCTGCCCTGCAAGGAATCCAAGGAGTGGCTGGTGGATTCGAGCTGCTGACCTTTTGGTTAACAGTCTGGCTCCTAACCGCTGCACCACTCATGGAATGGAGGGTTAAATGCATCCAAGCTCTACATCTTTTGCATGCCTAACCAACGTATTAGGAGAGGCAGCAGTTACGGTTACTCTTCTTGAAGGGACAGCATAGGAATTGCTGCTGGGCTTCACAGGAAGTGGCTGGAAATTTAAAATTGGATTGCCTTTGGAGGCCGGACTGAAAATGATTCAGCAAAATATAATTCTCAGCCCAAAGGTTCTATTTATTTTTTCTACTCCTCTTATGTCCAAGAACCTCAAGGGAAACAGTGGTAATTCTAAATTAACCTATACTTCTAAGGCTCAGTTTCTCTTGCTCACCCAAGATGTATTGTCAACAGATTTCATCGGGAACATCTGGGTGAAGAGAT
Source organism: Heterohyrax brucei (assembly GCA_028571685.1). Taxonomy (NCBI): domain Eukaryota; kingdom Metazoa; phylum Chordata; class Mammalia; order Hyracoidea; family Procaviidae; genus Heterohyrax; species Heterohyrax brucei. The sequence goes on along the minus strand of CM053166.1, from coordinate 136,482,330 downwards.
GGAAAGTCTCTGTTCCTCACCAAGATTGTCTTCATTCTCAGATGGATACCACCTACTCTTTCTTATCCCCCAGTGTTCCTGCTGCTTTGAGCTTCTGGGTAGGTATAGGATTAATTTGATGGTTAGATTATAGATGTACAAGAGCAGTTAGGTTCTCAGGGCTGTGATGTTAGTAGTCTCTTAAAAATCTAAAATGAGAAGGAAAATAGGCAGTCACTATAATTGAAATGAAGTACTAGATTTCCTGTCCTTTCCAGACCACTTCAGGTTAGAACAGTGTTTGCTGACCATTTCTGAAAGGTGGTGTAGAACATACTCCGTGAGGCACTTCTGCCTTGCCTCAGCCTCATATTCTGTCTCACTTTGCTCTTTCCTCTATCCCCTACATTTAAGAAATACTAACCAATCTCCACAGAGATTGTCCAGTGACATTTCTTCTGTGTCACATGTGTCAGCTCTGTTCTGGGCTGTGGGCTCTGAAGATATAGAAATAATACTGAATTTTAATTTTGGACAGAGATTTAGGGGTGGTTGCTGATATCAGGAAATACTTCTTCAACTCTTCTATCTTCCCTCCACTCAACTCTCATCTTCTCCCGTCATCCCCAGAGCAGTGCCTATTTCCTCTTAAGTGTCCCTGGCCAAGTCCAGGCTGTTTCAGGCTGTTTAACAACCTGAGGCTCCTGGGTAGCCAGAAATGCCAGATCCTTGAATAGCTGAGGTGACATTGTAGTATTGACAGTTGATAATCTTGGAGACTGAGGCCTCAAAGAATGCTAAGAAGGAGTGACTGTTAACAACATTGAGGCTTCATAATGTCACAGATTTATTTTTTTTTATTTTAATGCCTTTATTGTGTTGGAAGAAATGATATTTGTTCATTATAAAAAGTAAAATTTCCAGTAATACACAAAAATTCAACGAAGCAAATCTAGACCTCTTATTTCTCAAGATAACCCAGTATCTCAGCCCCTGAGAAAACCACTGCTAGTATTTGGGTGATATCCCTCCCGATATTTGTATGCATATATGCACATCATGCTACATGTGCTGTACTTTAACTTGCTGCTGTGTTCCCTAACAAAATGTCAAGTTGTGGAAAACGTTCCATATCAGTAAATTTTGACTTCCAGCATTAGCCTTTTTGATATCTGCATTCTACTGCATTGTATGGATACACCATAGTTCATTTAGCTGTTCCCCATTGTTGGACATTTAGGTTGTTTCCAGTTTTAAGCTGTTATATACAGTGCTGTGATTGAATACCCTTGATGCTGTTCGAGGAATGAGATTGCTGGCTCACAGGGTATCCATGTTTTAAAAATTTTCGAGATTTCACACACAGACACACACACATGTATATAGGTGGGCAGGGAGAAGGAGACAGAAATTGAGCATGAGAGTGTGAGAGTCAGCCAACCAAATTACCTTCTGTATAGGTTGCACCAACTTGTACGTCTGCCAGTGGAGATCATAACCCTTAAAATAACCCTGTGGCCAGCTATCCAAAGTGGCTAGAACAATGAGCTCAAACATGATGACAATTGTCAGGATGGCATAGGACCAGGAAGTGTTTCATTCTGTTGTACGTAAGATGGCTGAGTTGGAGCCAACTCATTGGTACCTAACAACAACAAAATAGCCCTCCAAAGATCTTGTTTACCCAGCACTGGGAGTCATATTGGCCTACCAGAAGTCGTCATCCCCGCTCCCCTGTGCCTTTTCCTTTGCTTGTCATTATTTCCTAGCCAGCAACGATAAGAGTTTCAGGCTGAAAATAGGAATAATATTTTAGAAATTGTGACACAAGGCCTATATATCTTTTGACTTCTGACTAACCACTGGTACAGTGTTATCTTCAAAAAGATAATCATTAATATATGGAGCTGGAGTTGGCAAGTTAGCAGTTTGATTGTAGTGGAGCTCATTAGCTTTCTAATCTTTGTTTTCTGTAAAATATTCACTTTCCTCCATTGATTCATCTAAAGCAAATGTTACTAACATGTGCTTTTTAGGCCTTAGTAAATCTTCTTTCTGTATAGTGAGAAGATGAGGAAAGAAAGTCAATTTGTGCCCAAAAGTTCAAGGGTTAGCCACTGGAGCACTAACATTCAAAAAGTTATGTACCTATAGTATTGGCTTCAGGGGTCTAGCGTGTACTGAATGATGTTCTAAATCTAGTCTTTACTGTTTGGTCATTCTCATCCTGGTGTAGAAGCTGGGGAAGGTAGAAAGGACAAAACAGGAATAGAAACACACAGGCTTCAAGCTTGTTAACCAAATGAAGATTTACCCTATTCCTACTATGTGCCTTTGTTTAACAGGAGAGCAAGAAGGCATTTAGGCCTTTCATTCCACAAAACCTGGAGTACCTCCTGTTTTCTCTTACTCTTTTTAGCACCCCTGTTCTTTCCCATCATTTTCTTTTTCTTGGGAAGATCAGAGAACCTGGAGGCTGAGAACATGGGATAGTTCTATGACATTCAGTCATAGAAGTGCCAGTAGGCTCCTTCAAGTGCTTGTGTACCTTTTCTCCTCCACGTGCAAATAGCAGCCCAGTTTGGAGAAGCTCTGCTACTTGTAGGTTGGTTTTACCTGCACACAACTCGTCTCACTAACATGACTGCTCAAATTTGTGTGTGAGAGGTGTACCTAACAGTGTTGATTACTTCCGTAACTCCATTTGGGCCAAATCATCTTGAGAATGTTCCAGAGAAATGAAGCACCTCCTAGAACTTGCTTGTGTTGGAGATTGCCTCCTATATAAATTTATATCAGTAGACCCAAAGAGGTAGCTCAGTATCTGCTGAATGAACATCTTTTTCTAGAGTTTCTGGTTCTCTTGGAGATTAGGTTTCTTGAGATAGATGTTAGTTCCACTCCACATTGCTATTGACAGGTCCATAGCTTTTCATATTTATCCCCAGTGACAGCTAGTAGCCAGTGTAGCCCTTCAGTTATGGATTGATAGTTTCTTCTCTGGAGGTTTTTGATAGCTGAACAAGCCTCCTGTGACGAGAGAAGACTCCATGATGCCCACATTCCCCGGTAACTCATCCAGAGAGCAGAGGTTCACATAAGCTCTGCTATACCTAGAGTGGCTCTAGGACCTCCTAAGAGATGCTCAGCACTGACTTCTTAGAAGATAAGTGAAACATAAAAAAGCTAAGATACTTCAGTAAAGTGGTGTAATGTCCTGAATGTGTGCCCTTGAGCTTAGAGTGAGAGTCTCTGAGCCTTATCTCACTTACCTATAAAATGGAGATATTAAAACTTCTAACTTTACAGAGTTATTTTGAAGGCTTTATGAGAAAACATATGAAACTGTTACAAGAATGTCATATTTATTATCACCATCAGGTCAGAAATCATTATTGTAGATGTTGCCTGACAGGGAGGGGCTTTGGCCTAAGTCCAGTATATGCAGCTGATTATGGAGTAGGCCAAGGAACACACTGGAATTGATGGCAATTCCTTTTTTTTTTTTAATTTAAGGAACCCATCAGCTGGACTCTAGAGGGAAGGGAGGGGTTGGCACTTAACAGTCAGCACAGGGATTTATTCTCATTTGCAAGCTTTTCCAGCAGTAGGTAGTCAACAATTTCAAAAGGAAGGAGGGCATCTTTCTTTTCTTGTTTGTTTGCCAGGCTAGAACAGGGCACAGGAGAGAAGGATGCAAGAAGAGAGACGTGTGAAACAAATAGAGACAAAGAGCAAGATGAGAAGGTAAAGAAGAGGAGAACCAGCTCTGGCACAGCTGCTATATGAGGATTGACAAATTCATGAACTCACCCTAGGAAAAGTGCTACGTACCTCGTTGCTGAATATCATTATGGTCACCTTCGAAATACTCACCTTGGGAAGTTATGCACCGACACCAGTGCCTAGTCCACCCTTCAAAGCAATTTTGGAACTCTCTGGAATGGTCATCAGAGCTGTTGTCGTATTACCACTGATGTTCTGAATGTCATCAAAATGTCTTCCTTTCAATATTTCCTTTATCTTTGGGTAAAGAAAAAAATCCACCGGGGGCCAGATCAGGTGAGTAGGGAGGGAGTTCCAATACAGTTACTTGTTTACTGGCTAGAAACTCCCCAACAGAGAAGTATACAATTAAGTTCATGAACTTCCCACCATGCCATCGTGTGCAGTGGCCATTCCAGAAAGAGTTCCATAATTGAAAGGTGGATTAGGCTGTGCCACTGGTGCATAGCTTCCTAAGGGGAGTACTTCCAAGTTGATCATAATGCTGTTTGGCAATGAGGTATGTAGCACTTAGAGCAATTGAGTTTGTGGACTTAATTGTCAGACCTCATATATCCAATAAGATGAGCCAGGAATTTTTCTAGCCAACTCTCAATGGAAGAAAGAAACAGTGCAAATAATTTAAATACAAACAAATCCCCAGGCCTCATTTCTCATTTCCCCTACATTATGCCATCAAATTCTAGTTAGAATTGCAAACTGGGATATGAACACCTTTGGAGTTTTTATATCGTCTCCCAAACTCTGTTCATGCTCTAGTAGTGCTGCTAATGAGGAATTAAAAAGGCAGAAATGGAGTGGGGGAAGGGTGAAGATTGACTGGTACCTTGAATTATTATCCTGGACCAAGTGTTGGTTATTCAACTCTTGAACAATCTGCTAAGGGAGGGGGCCATTGGCATAAATTATGCAAAAATAGGGGTGATTCTCTGCCACTTTGAGATCTCAAGATTAGAGACTGAAACCAGGTAAGATGAGAAACAAATTGCTGAAAGCAGTCTTCAGGAAAAGTCAAGGGATGGGAGGTAGATGTAGCTATTACTTTTCATTGCCCTTGGATGCTTGCTTTCAGCATTACCTTCATACAGTTAGGTAGGTCTCTAGGTGGTGACAATGATTTGTGCTCCAGTGCTAACCTAAAGGTTGGCAGTTCAAACCCATCTGATGGTGCCCTGGTGATCTACTTCCAAAAAATCAGCCTTTGAAAACCCTGTGGCGTAGATATACTCTTTAGCCTAAGAGTGTCACCATGAGTTGGAATCAACTGGATGCAACTGACAACAAATAACCATTAAGTAACATGCCTTCTATAGCAATATGTGGTAGAAAGTGGTCTCTGAAAACAACCCCAGAGGACAAGGCCACTCTTCATCACTGAGCATAAAAGAGAAAGAAGAGGTCTAGCTAGGCCTTGACAAAGGGATGATTGCACCCTTCATCCTATATTTGTATCTTTTTAAGGCACAAAATGGGAAGGGAAGTTGGGTCCCAAGGCAAAGTCTTACATTAAGATTGGTTTTCCTGCTACTCGTTGATCAGACAGCAAACATGGCAAGATGGTTTTCACTTTTTGCATTCATCCTAAGTCACTTGAGTCCAGCACAAAAATAATCCCGTGAGCCTGCTCATAGTAATTAGGCCCTAATTCTTGATCTTTAGGCTCTCCATTCAGGTCATAGATGGAAATGTAGTTGTCTAGCAGCAGTGTAGTTAGTTCAGATTTCATACATTTGTTCATTCTGCCAGGAAGTTCTATGAGTAGAAGAAGATTGGAAAAGCAACCATTAAGTGTCCTGGGTTGAATTGTGTCCCCCCTAATATGTCAACTTGATTAGGCCATTCTTCAGTATTGTGTGGTTGTCCTGTATATTGTGATTGTAATTTTTCTGTATGTTGTAAATCCTAATCTCTGCCTGTGGCTAATGGGGCAAGTTTGGATCATGTTTAAGAGAATTATCGTGGGATTGTAACACCCTTACTAGGGTCACATCCCTGATTCAATGTAAAAGGAGTTTCCCTGGGGTGTGTCCTGCACCACCTTTTATCTTACAAGAGATGAAAGAGAAGGAAACAGGGAGTTGGGACTTCATACCACCAAGAAAACAGTGCCTGGCACAGAGTATGTCCTTTGGACCTGAGATTCCTGTGCAGAGATGCTTCCAAACCAAGGTAAGACTGATGTTTCACAAAGACCTTCCTCCAGAGGTGACCAAGAAAGCTTTTCCGTAGAGCTAGCACCCTGAATTTGGACTTCTGCCCTACTGGACTGTGAGAGAATAGACTTTTTTCTTTGTGAAAGCTATCCACTTGTGATATTTCTGTTATAGCAGCACTAGATGACCAAGACTCTAAAGAAAAAAGTTAGTAGCAGTTGGATTACCCAGTAATAAGGCATGCAAAAACAGGTGAAGTTGTTCCTTACAGATTAGTAAGTAAACACAATCCACCCATCAGGGATTGTAAATTTGAAAAGAGGCTTTGATTCTGTAGGAAGGTGCTATGGGGATGGGAGAGAGATAGATGCCAGCCCTACCTAGAAGCAGAATCTTTGTTGTGGTGAAAAACTGTGAAGTTGTTCACTGTAGATTATCTGTGAAGCAAGGGAAGCACCATGTTTACCTTGCCTATTGGATAATCTGCCCGTGATTTAGATCAAAGGATTTGTTAAATGTTTTGCTGCTAAACCTTGACTAGAGCCTGCCCCTTAAAATACTAGTGAAGCATTCTGCCATCCTATTCATCCTCATGGATTCATCTTCCTAAAACCTCACTTTGCCCCTGCTACCCTCTCCTGGCTCTGAAAGTTTCAGTGACTGCCCACTGCTCCGAGGGTGGACTGTAGACTGCTTTCTAACATGCCAGACCTGTCTCCTAGCACTCCAACCGTGCTGATGTCCTCCTGGTCTCCAGTACACACCCAGTCTCTTCCTTCCCCTGGTCCTTGGTCCATGCTCCTTCTGCCACCCTAACTCCACGTGAATACCGTGCACTGTTTTGCCACTAGACCTTCACAAGATGCTATACTGTCTGCTTAGAACACCCTTCCACTACTCTTTGCTTGGTTAGTGCCTTTTTTGTGGGAGGGAAGGGGTATCAATTTAAAAGTTGTGTTTCCTCTAGAAAGCCTTGCTAACTCATATTGTCATCTCCCAGTCTGGATAAGGGGCCTTTCTTTTGGGCTTTTCACCATGATAGCATGTATTACAACACTGTCATATAAAGTATAAGGTTTACTTATCTGCACTGTAAGTCCTTTCAGTGTTATTCATCATATTCATGGTGCCTGGCAGAGGAGCGGACACATAGGTGGTTGATAAATATTTGTTGGATGAATGAATGAACGAACAAACAAGAGGCCTTTTCAGGAAGCCTTATCTGGCTTGCTCAGCTCTCGCTTTTCCCTCTGTCATCGAGCATATAGTCTCTTGAACTGGTCCTTCACCTCTTTCTGTGCGTACCTTGTCTCCCCACTAAAATATAAGTTCCTCAGTGGAGGGAGGAGTAGGTGTTCAATAAATGTTTGTGGTGACTGTTACTGTGGATGAGGCTATGAAGTCTTCCCCCTTGTATCTTTTTCAAGAACCCATGCAAGGCTGAGGCACATTTCACCTTTAAAAGTTATGGCCACAAAACAACAAATGCTGGAGAGGCTGTGGAGAAAGTAGAACCCTCCTACACTGTTGGTGGGGTTGCAAAATGGTTCAGCCTCTTTGGAAGGCAATCTGGTGCTTCCTTAAAAAAATGGATATTGATATACCATTTGACCCAGTAATTCCACTACTTGGGATATATCCTACAGATTCAAGGCCTTTCACACCAATGGACACATGCACCAGAATGTTTATCACGGCACAGTCCACAATAGCAAAAAGGTGGAATCAACCTAGATGCCCAACAATAGAAGAATGGATAGGTAAACTGTGGTACATATACTCAATGGAGCACTACGCAATGATAAAGAATAACGATGATTCCAGGAAACATCTCCTAACCTGGTTTCAACTGGAAGACATTATGTTGAGTGAAAGTAGTCAGCGACAAAAGGACAAATACTGTATGAGACCTCTACGATAAGATCTCAAAAACAGACTTATGTATAGAAGAAAAGACTCTTTGACAGCTGCAAGGGAGGGGAGGGAGGGAGGGAGGGCGAGGGGGGGAGGGCTTACTTTAGGTAGTTACTAGAAATCTAGTTGGGAGAAAGCGGTGACAGCACACATTAGGAACAAGAACAACATTAAGTGGACTTCAGCATAACTTGAGTACTCCTTCCATCTTAATACTGCAAGGATAGAGTAGCTGGGGCGGGGGGCGGGGGACCATGCTCTTAGGCGAATTCCAGGCCAATTGGCACAACTGGCGTTTTGCTAAGAGAGCTCTCTGCACCCCACATTGGTGAGTGGCGTCTGGGGTCTTAAAAGCTGCCAAGCTTCCATCCGAGGGCACAGCAAATGGTCCCAACTCAGCAGGAACGGATGCTCACCGAGGGCCAAAATGGCATGTGGTAAAGACAACCGAGAAGACAGAGAGACCCACAAGAGTGGGTGCCTACATCGACGTGGGACCGGAAGAACCGGATGGTGCCCGGCCACCACCAGTGATAGCCATGACGGAGCTCACAGAGAGGAGTCTCACTGGCAACACAAGAATAAAAAGAGGTGCATCATGAGATCTCCACTAAAAGACCTGAATTGATGGTCCAGCGGTTTTGAGGTTCCTCTGAGAGCATGGCCCCCGGCCCTGATGCTGCCCGTTCCCATGAATTATAACAAAGGTCCACTCTTTGGACAGGAATGGAATGGACTTGGCAATGCAGAGTAACCATATGTTGGAAGCATTTTATGGTTCTATACATCTATAGGATATCATCTTGCTGACCTCTGGCTGGAGGAAGGGGAGTGGACGGAGAGGAGGGGAAAGGAGACTGTTGGGAGGATGAGACATGTATGGAGCAGAGAGGAATAGTGTGCAGTCACCGGACAGGGAGAGCAGTGGAAGCTGCATATAGGGGGGCATGTAAATTTACATGTGAATGTACATTTTTACTCAGTTATGTTAAATAAAAAAAAAATATAAAAAAAAAAAAGTTATGGCCAGAGCTTAAAATCCCAAAGGGAATTCTGTACATCATTCATCTCCCATAGAAATGCAGTTCAAAAGGCCAATCCTTACACACTTTGCAGTTGGCTCTCTTGACAATTCTGACCTAGCTCACTGCCCCTATCTGCAGCAAAATGATTTTATTAGATGCTATGCACCCAAACCCTGATGGCATGGTGGTTAAATGCTGTGGCTGCTATCCAAAAGCTTGACAATTTGAATCCACCAGGCACTCTTTGGAAATTCTATGGGGCAGTTCTACTCTGTTCTATGGGGTCACCATGAGTTGGAATTGACTCAACAGCAGTGGGTTTGGTTAGATCTATACCATACCAGGAAGTTCCAAATAAGCAATTACAGATCTGCGTGTGACCTTTTCCATGGAATTGCCAGAGTGAGTCAGTAAGCTGCGAAGTTAGTAGTAACATGCTTTAAGTTCTTTGGAAATGTATGATTATGCATACACTTATGTGTGTGTGCATATGTATCTATATATGTGTGTATGTGTATATTATTATGCTTTAATGTGATTTTATACTTCCTCTTCTGTTTTCATGTTAGTCAATGATCTTTTTAATTATAGATTTCAGAGAACATATAATTTTCAGTCACAGCTTTGATGTGACATTTGCTGTGTCTCCATTAGACTACTTAAAAGTAATAAGTGAGTAGGTTAGAACTTCCAAAGGAAATTTTTAAATCTTGTTTCTTGCATCAAGGCAAGCTTTGTATTATTTTTCCCTACCAGAGCAAATCATTTTCTCTAGTTTTTTTTCCCCCACTTGAAACCTTACAAATTTCTTCACTAATGCAATCTGTCATTGGTGAACCCTAGATGCCATGAAAAGTTGTTCCCTGACAATTTGCGTTTCTCTTTCTTCCTCTATTAATTTATAAACTCCTTGAGGGAGAGGTAAGGGCCCTTGGGTGGCATAAACGGTTTGCTTTCAGCAACTAACCAAAAGCTTGGTTGTTCAACTCCACCCAGCAGTGTGACAGAAGAAAGTTCTGGGGATTTTCTGTAATATTACAGCCATTGAAAACCCTATCGAGCAGTTCTACTCTGAAACATGTGGGGTCACCCTGAGTTGGAATCAACTCGATGACAACAGGTTGAGAACAGGTACTGAGTCTAATTTATCTCTGTTTCCCTAGTAGTGTGTTTCTTGAAGTATGATGTGGGAACTGTCTGCTTCAGAATTACAGGGGGATGATTATTAAGTCCTATCCTAGAATAAGTGAGTCAGAGTCTCTAGGCTTAGAACCTAAGCATGTGTGTGTTTAGCACCCTCCCTATAGTTAAAAAAATGCCCTAGGTGATTCTTCTGCATTTGCTGCTTAAGAACCACCGAAATGAAACTCATGTCTGCTGATGCCTCAGCATCATCTGGTAAGCTTGTTAAACTACAGATTCTCTGGGTCCTGGCATACTCTGGGCACCAAAGTATGTAAATCTCCAGGTTCTGGGCCAGTAGTTTTGAAAACTCCCCAGGGGATTCTGACAATTGCCCCTGGACTCCAGGGGCACCTGTGGTGCTTTAAAAAAATAAGTAAATAATGGTGTTGGGCCTCATTTTCTGAGGGTTTCATTCCATAGAGTTGGGGTGAGGCTCAAGTGTCATGTTTTTTTGAAAAAAAAACAAAAATTCTTCCAAGGTGATTGAAATGTGTAGGCAGGTGTGAGTGGCACTGGTCTAAATGTCATCACTGATGGCACATGCTTGTGCCCACACGTGGCTTTTTACCATACTGTACAAAACAGTTATAATGAAAGGTATCATAGGTAATAATGGCTTCTGTCCCCAAATATCTTGAAACTGGCACCTTCAAACGTTCATGCACGCAACTACTTGTACACTAGAATTTCCCTCCTAGGCAATAATCTGTCTTTGGTAATCATCTCTTAAACACTGCAAGAGCAGGGTAGGTAAGCTGTTGGATTTGTGGCCCAGACTCTCGTGGTCTTGCACGAGCAGTAGTGGCCTGACACACTCTTCAGTGTAACACGTCAGTGGTGTTTTATGTCTTGGCCATATGAAGCTACTGTATGAATCAAGTCACAACCATAAACCAGGACATTTATGACTCAGCCCCAAGTTAGCCACTGAGTACACAGAAAGCTCTGCAGTAACGAAGTGGATCAAATAGCCTCCAGGCCTTCTAGGGATTAGAATGGAAAGCAGACAATATTCTTACAGACAAAATAGGATACAGTGAATTCCAGATGAGTGCTTTGCAAACCTTACTGCCATCAGAAACAACTGGGGTGTTCTTTGAATGTAAATTCCCAGGCCCCACCCAGACTGAATGGGGCTGAGTTGGAGCTCTAGAAAGTTATCTCCTGTTCTAGCAGTAATCTTGTGATCTGCCCAGACTCCTTGATTTTTCTGCTGCTGCTCACCATTTTTCCCCATACCATTTCTGTTTGTTAAGTTCTATCAGAGAACTGGGAGAAACAAGAAAAGAGTCAAGGTGATTGCCTAGAAGGTGGGGCCCTAGGCTGAAGCATTGGTGAAAAGTATGGTGCTTGCAGCTGCCACAAGGGGAAGAAGTGACAAGAAGGTAACACGTAACATGAGGGGAGTTCTGGAGGTACTAAAAGTGCCAAGGCTAAAGATATAGAGATAAAAAGATTCATTACTGAACTTCTCCTTAAGGGACCCACAGTCAAGTAGATGGACTTGCAATTGTGCAATGATGTTGTGATAATTGCCACAATAGGGGGCTCCATGGAATAGAAGAGGCCATGGAAAGAGGTGATGGGAGATAGGGAAACTGTCCTGAAGTTAATTAAACCTGAGCTGGACCTGGAGGTGTTTGATGAAGCAAATAGATACTAGAGGTGGTGATGTGCCAGGCGATGCAAACAGCATGTGCAGAAAGCGTGGGCAATGAACTAGAACAGTGGGATGGTGGGGGAATGGCAAATGCTTTGTTCTGGCTCTATCATAGGCCATATATGGAGAACATGGAAAACGAAGCTGGAGAAGAAGACAGGAACCAAATCATGGAGGACTTTGCATGCCACACTAAGGAACTTAAGTTTTATTTTAAACACAGTCAAAAGGCATTGAATGGTTTTGAACAGGAGAGTACAATGATCAGATTGTTGCATTAAGTCCTTCTGGTAATAGTGTGGACTGCATATTGGGACAATATGGCTAGATACACCAGAAGGCTATTGTTATGTATAGTTCTAGGAGACTGATGAGGACTTCAAGTAGGCCAGTGGCAGAACGGGCAAGTTAACCCTTTCCTGTACTTTACTGTGGCCTGTGAGGACTCAGTTACATTATCATATCTCTTCATTTATTTAATAAACATCTGTGGAGTGCCTAAGGAGCCCTGGTGGTACAACAGTTAAGTGCTTGGCCACTTCCTGAAATGCTGCTGGTTTGATCTCATCCAGCAGCTCCAAGGGAAAAAGACCTGGCGACCTGCTCCCATAAAGATTACAGCATAAAAAAACCCTGTGGGCAGTTCTACTCTGTCATATAGAGTCACTGTGAGTTGGAATCAAGATGATGGTACCTAACAACCATGGAGTGCCTCCTATGCCAGACACTGCTGGGCTCTTAGAGTGACTGACTAGCAGTTAGTTAGGTCTTCACAACTAGCATACTATCTCCTTGAAATTCTGTGAAACTTCTTGAAATGTCAAAGTATTAAGCAGGAGATGTATTTGCTGATGGGGAATGAACATCTGAACTGATGGTATTTCTCAAGCTCCTACTCTGTATATTAGCTATCACAGAGTTTCATGTTATTAAGCGTCTTTATCATTCCCCCATGTGTGTCTCTTGTCTACACCAAATACCACCTTAACTGAGTTCAGAACCTAGACACTATTTCACACATGCTATCCTTCATAATTGACTGCAGTACTTTACATTAGTTTGAGCTCATGCACAATGACACTATGACAGGAACTTCAATTAGGACAATTGTATAAAGGAAACAGGTGACAGACAAACATCTTATAGCATAAACAGGCTGATAACACCCAAAGAGGTGTGTGTGTGTATTGTGTATGTGTGAGAGAGACAGAAAAAGAAAGCAGGGAAGGGAAAGGGAAAGAGGGGAAGAGAGGAAATATGTGTGCATGGATGCATATATTGTGAGAGACAGAGAGAAGAGAAGAGAGGAAGAGGGACAAGAAAAGATACGGGGGGGACACTGTTGAGAGAGTGGAGGAGAGAGTATGTGAGATTCTGTGTGTGTGCGTGTTGTACAAGAATGGCAGACTTGTATGATAAAAGGAAGGAAATAAAAAGAATAGAATTGTAGAGAATGTGTGTGGAGAGGGTATGACTTTGTTCTTAGAGAAAACAGAAGAAGAGAGGGGGAGATGGGAAAGAGATGCCAAAGGAGGAGGGAGAGAGGAGGCTGTATGTGTGTTAAGAGGAGTAGGAAGAGAAACTGTTGTCTTGAGAGAGTGTGTGTGTGCATATGTATTGTGAGGAAGGGGAGGGCCAGAAAGGAGGGGAAATAGTATATATGTGTGTGTTTGTATTGTGAGAGTGTATGTGTGTTGTCAGACAGCAGAGAATGTGTGCGATGCATGGGGAGAAAAGAGAAAGGGAGACAGTGTGAGAGAGTGTGCTGGAAGAGAGGGAAAAAGGTAGGTGAACAGTGGGAGAGAGAAGTTGTGTGTGTTATGAGAAGAGACAAAAAGGGGAAGAGACAGGAGAAGGTGTTTTGAGAGAGAGTATGTGTGTGTGTGCTCGTGCATATCTATGATGTAAGAGTGCATGAGGAAAGGAAGAATGTGTGTTTGAGTGTGAGTGCTGTGAGAGAAGAGAACGGGATGAGCAGGAGGGGGAATGAACAAAGGAGAAGGGGGGAGGAAGGAATGTGTGTGCACATATGTGTGTGCACGTGGGTGCTGTGAGGTGGGTAGACAAAAGGGAAGGGAAAAATAAGGAAAGACGGGCAAGAGAAGGGAGAAGAGCATGTATGTGTCTGTTGTGTAAGAGGATGTATACTTTTAGAAAGGGAAAGAGTGGGAGTGTGTGTGTGTGTTTCTGCTTGTGGCTATGTTGTATGAGAGAAGTTGTATGTGAGAGGACGTGTTGTGAGAAAGGGAGGAATGGAAGAGAAGACAGTGGGAGGGTGTGTGTTTCTGTGGGTGTGTGCTGTGAGGAGGAAAGAAAGGAAAGGGAAAAGGAGGGAAGGGGTGAGAAAAAGGAAAGACGAAAAGAGGATGGGAAGGGAGAAGGAAAAGAAAGGGTAGACGTGTGTGTGTGTTGTGAGAAAGTGGTGAGAGAAAAGAGATGGGAAGGGGGTAGAATGTACATATGTGTATGTTTCTGTGTGTGAGCAGTAAGAGTGTAATAGGAATGTGTGTGTATTGTGAGAAAAGAGGAAGACTTAGAGAAGAGGGAGAGAGTGTATGTGTATTTTGTGGGGAGGGAGAGAAGAGAAAATAGAGTGGACAAGAGACAGGCTAGGACGTGAATGGAAAAGAGAATAAGGGAAAGCATGTCTGTGCTGTGTGCATGAAAGAGTGTGTGTATGTTGTGAGAGAGTATATTAGAAGAGAGGGAGAGGATATGTGTATGTTTTTATGTTGTACGTGAGAGAGTGGATGCGTTGTGTATGAGAGAGAGGGAAGAACAGAGCCAGAGAGAGAGAGGCTGTGTGTTTCTGTTGGTGTGCATTTGTCTGATAGAGAGGAAAGGAGGAGGAGAGAGGGAGAGGGAAGAGAAGAGGGTAGGGAAGAATGTGCGCATGTGTGTTATGGAAGAACAAAAGAGGAAGGGAGGAGGGGGAGGTTATGTTTGTGTTTCTGTTGTCAGAGTATGTGAATGTGTTCTGTTAGAGTGTGTGTGTGTGTGTGTGTGTGTGTGTGTGTGGTGAGAGTGAAGAGTGGCAGACCTACAGAGGGGAAAGGGAAGTCAAGGGAAAAGAGATTATGGGGGTGAGATGGAGAGTGTGTATGTACTTGTATGATTTTTTTGTGTTGTGAGACATTGTCTATGTGTGTGTTAAGAGGGTGGAAGGGGAAAGAAAAGAGTGAGGAGAAACTGGGAGAAGGGAGAGGAAGGAAGGGGAGAGGAAAGAAAAGGGAGAGAGGGTGAGACAGGAGAGGGGATAGAGTGTGTGCATGTGTTATGTGAGAGTTGTGAGGAAGACCATGTATATGTGTGTTGTGAAAGATGGGAAGGAAAGGAAGAGAGTGTTTTTTGAGAGTGTGTGTTGTGAGAGAGCACTGAGTGTGTATTGTGAGTGTATGTGTTGTGAGAGATTGTGTGGTTGTGAGTGAGAAATGAAGAGGAAGGGAGGGGGCAGCATGTATGTGTGTTGTAAGTGAATGTGTATATTGTGAAAGTGTGTGGTGAGAGAAAGGGAGAAAGAAGAGAGGAGGGGAAGAGAGTGATTTGTATGTAGCAAGAGAAGGTGTCTTGTGAGAGTATGTATGTGTCTGTTGTAAAAGTGTGTGTGTGTGTGTATGTGTGTGTGTGTGTGGTGAGAGAAAGGAGGAAAGGAAGGGGAGAGGTAGGGGATAGAAAGTATGCCTTGTGTGTTTCTGTGGGTACGTGTTGTGAGGGGAGATAGGAGAGAAGGAAGAGTGAGAAGAAAGAAGGTGGTGGTGTAGAAAGGGAAAAGGGGAGAGAGGGACGGGAGAATATATGTGTATGTGCATGTGTGTTGTGAGAGAGAGTTGTGTGTTCCTGTGTCTGTTTTAGGATAGAAAGAGAAGAGAGGAGAGGATGTTAAAGTTGGAAAGAAAAAAGAGGAATGTTGGGGGGTTGTGTTTTGTAGATGGGGGTAGGTGAGGTGGGAAGGGAAAACTCGGGGAGGGAATGGAAAAGGGGGTGAGATAAAACAGGAAGCAGGAGGGCGTGTTTTCAGAAAGCAAGAGGGGAGAGGGAGAGAGCAAGAGAATGCATGCCTTTGTGTGTGTGTGTATTGTGAGAGGAGGCAAGAGGGAGAGAGACAATTGAAGATAGATGGAGAGAGAATATGTGTGTTTAGAGAGAACAGAAGAGAAACAGAATAGATTGGGTGAGGAAACAGATACAGGAGGAGGGAAGAGCAGAAGAGAAGAGTAGGGTAGAGGGTGTGTGTGTGTATGTGTGTATGTGTTGTGAGGGAGAGTGCATGTGTGTGTTTGAGAGGACAGAAGGAGAAAAAAATGGAGAGATGCAGAGGAAGAAGGGAAGGGAAGGACAGGAGGAGGAAGAGGAGAGTATGGTGTGTGTGCTGAAAAAGAAGGGAAGTGGGGGAAAGCAAAAGGGAAGAGAAGAGAGGAAAAAGTGGAGGGGGGTGTGTTGTGATAAAGATTGTGTTGTGTGAGAGAGCATGTGCCTGTGTGTATGTTTGTGTTGTGAAAGAGATTGAAAGGAGGAGGGAGAGAGTGGTGTGTGTGTGTGTGTGTGTGTGTGTGTGTGTGTGTGTGTGTGTGTGTGTTGTAAGAGTGTGGGTGTCTGTATTGTGAGAACATTGTGTGTTGTGAGAGAAGAGGGAAAGTGGAAAAGAAGGGAGGAAGGCTGAGGAGGAAAGAGAAGAGAAAGGGGAGGAAGGAGGAGAGTATGTATGTACATGTTGTGAGAATGAGTTGAGAGGAAAAAAAGAACAGATTGGCGAAGGGAAATAACGAGTGTGTGTGTGTTGTATCTGTTTTGTGGAAGGGGAAAGGAGAGAAGGAGTGAGTGTATATTGTATGAGAGTGTGTTGTGAGAGGGTTTGGGTGTGTTGTAAGGAAGATGGTCTAGATGTACATGTTGTGAGAGTGTGTTCTGAGAAAGTGTATGTTGTGAGAGGATTTGGGTGTGTTGTAAGGGAGATAGTCTGGGTGTATATGTTGTGAGGATGTGTGTGTAATGAGAAAGTTATGTTGTGAGAATCCAAGGGGGGAGAGTGATTTGTGCTTGTATGTTTGTGAGAGGGTAGGTGTGTGTTTTGTAAGAGTGTGTATGTGTGTATACCTCTGTGTTGTGAGAAAGGGGAATGAAGGGAAGGGAAGGCAGAAAAACTGCATTGTGTTTTTGTGGATGTGTGTTTATTAGAAAATGAAGAGAAGAAAAGAGGAAACAAAAGGAGAGAGAAGAAGGAGGGGAAGGGGGAGAAGGGAGGAGAGGGAAAGACAGGGAGACTAAGTGTGTGAGCTCTAAGAGAAGGAAGAGGACGGAAGAGGTTAGAGGGGAAGAGACGAGAGAAGGGGAGAGAGGCAAGAGAGAGTTGGGGGAGATAGAGTGTGTGTGCTTGTGTGTTTTGTGAGAGAAGGGAAGTGGGGAAGAGTGATTTGTGCTTGTTATATGTGTGGAGAGGGTATGTTGTGATAGTGTACTGTTAGGGAGAGTGAGGAAGGGAAGAGAGTGGCAGTATGAGAGAGCATGTGTGGTTTTGTTGCGAGAGAAGAGGGGAAGGGAGACAAAAGGGGGAAGAAGGGAAAAAGAGTGGGTAAGAGGACAGGGTGGGCGACTGTGTGTGCGCATGCGCGCATGCGCACTGAGAGGGGGGGAGAGGGAGACAGAAGTGTGTTGTGAAAGAAGGTTAGCAATCATAGCTGTTGACTGCTATGTGACCAGGGTTTCCCAAATAGAGAAGAAGGGGGAGAAGTAGTGTATTTTGTACATTTGTTGTGAGAGTGATGTGTGTTGTGAGTGTGTGTTGAGGGGGAAGATAGATGAGTGGGAGAGAGGGGAGAAGGGAAGAGAGCTTCTGTAAATGTTTTGTGAGAGGAAGGAAAAGTGGGATAAAGAGTGTGTGTGTGTGTGTGTGTGTGTTGGTGAGTGTGCTAGTGTGTTGTGTGATTATATGTGTTGTGAAAGGGAAAAGATGTGAAGAGTTGTGACGAGAGGTGAGGGGGACAGAAATAAGGAAAGTAAGAGAGGAGGCGGGGCAGTGGGTGTATTATGAGTGGAAAAGTGTATAATGAGAGAAAGAAGAAGGGAAAGGAAAGAGTAGTGTGTGTGTTTGTGTGTATTTTGAGAGAAGACAGTAGAGACAAGGAAGAGAGATTATGTTGTGAGAGATGTGTGTATTAGAGAAGTGAAGGGAAAGAAGAGGAAGAGTGATTTTGTGCTTGTATGTGTTGTGTGAGAGGGTGGAGGGAAAGGGAGAGGGGGAAAGAGAAAATGTATGTGTGTGCCTTTGTTTCTGTGGATTTGTGTTGTGAGAGAAAGCAGGAAGGAAAAGATAATAGGGCAGAGTGTATTGTGTGTGTAGTGTGACTGTGTGTGTTGAAAGAATGAGTGCAGGCATGTGTTGTGAGAAAGAAGATAGGAACAGAGGGGAGAGTGATTTTATGCTTGTATATGTGTTGTGAAAGAGTATGTGTGTTGTGAGAGAAAGACTGAGACGGAGTCAAGGATGAGAGCAGGGAGAATGAGTGGGTGGGCAGGTGGGTGGATGTCTTGTGAGGAGAGAGAAGGGGAGGGGTGAGAAGAGTGAGAGAAGAGAAGGGATACTGGTGTGTGTGCTCATGCTTGTATGGTTAGGAGGGAGGAAGGAGGAAGGGAATAGAGGGGCTGAGGTGGAGGGGGAGAGTGCTGAGTGTGTGTGAGGAAAAGAAGGGTAGAGAATGTATTTTTGAGTGTCATGTAAGAGAAGATTAGATGAGAGAGGGAGAGTGTTGTGAAAGAATGAGGAGAGGTGAGATGTGTTGTGAGAGGGAAACTGAGTGGGAGGAAGTGTGTGTATGATTTTACACTTGTGTGATATGAGACGGTAGGTTTTTGTGTTGTGAGAGAAATGTGTGTGTCTATTGTGAGGGAGGGAGGGAAGGGAAGAGCAGGAGACAGATACATTCTGTGGATAAGCTTGTGAGAAAGAAGATGGGGAGAAGGGAAGAGAAGAGAAGGGAAAAGAAAACATGTTCTGAGAGAAAAAAGGAAGGAAGAGGGAATGCATTTCTGTTAGAATTGTGTGTGCTGTGAGGGAGGAGAAGGGAAGGGGAGAGAGAAAGCTAAAGAGGGTGAAGCAAGGGAAAGGGAAGAGGTGGAGGGGGACAGGTTTGGGGGGAGAGTGTGTTGTGGGAGAGGAGGGAGCTAGAAGAGAGGGTGGGAAGGGAAGAGAGGAGAGGAGAAGAGACTCAGACTCCTGAGGAGAAAAGGGATAGGGAGAGGGGGGGAGAGTTTGTGAGAACAGAGGGAGAATGTGTATGTTGTAAGAGTGTAAAAAGTGTATGTTGTGTGAGAGTGGTGCTTGTGAGAAGAAAGGAGGGGAAGGAAGGGCGAGAAAGAGACTGAGGGAGAGGGAAGAGATGAGAGAATGGAACGGAAGAGAGAAGGGGAGGGAGAAAGTGTGTCTATGTGTGTTGTGTGAGAGGAGGGAGAAGAGAAGAAAACAGGAAGACAGGAGAGGAAGATAGAGATGACAGAGGGAGAGGAAGGAAGGGAAGGGAAGAAAGGGAAGAGAGAAGAGGAATGTGGGTGTGTGTTGTGAGAGAAGAGAAGGGGAGAAGGAAGAAGAGGGATGTGTGTGTATGTTTGTGTATGTGGTGAGAGATAGAATGGGAAGAAGAGGGGAGAGAAGGGGAGTGTGGGGGTGGTTTATGCATGTTGGCTAGTGTTTGCCTTCAAAAGAGGGAAACTCAGGGTCATGAAGTAAGTCTGGGGAAAAAAATGAATATTTTATTGGTCCCTTGGGCCCATGGGAGACCTAAACTAGTGTGTAATTAATGCTCTAGTGTCCTTACACCTTTGGAAAACTTCCACAAGAACACTTTTACCCGAGTTACCCAATCTGATGATAATGAGTATCATGCTCCTAGAAATGGAAAAGAGAAGTGAGTCCAAGCCTGAAAGCACTGCTAGTTCTTAGACCAAAGAGATCTTCCTGCTTCCTCAGTGTTTGGAGCTCTAACAAGTGGAGCTCCATGGCCTGCACCAATGAAAGGCATAGCCAAGGTGGTAGAAGGTAGTGTGAGGACCCCTCCCCAAAGCCTCCAGGGCAGCTTTTCTTCTGATGTCCTTGCCTTGTGGAATTGGCCGTCCTCCTCCGACTTTGCCCTCATTCCTGCAGATGCTGCTTAATCACTTCTCCTAAAAATATGTATCACGAAGACTTGTCCCTCGAGTGGCTGAGGGCAGATTTGTTGAAGGATGTGGAAGGATAGGTTTAGAGAAATAGTTGCACAGAACTGAGACCCCAGATATCAGAACTGAGACCCCAGAGATGACACCATCTGCCTATGAACAGTTGATATTCGACAAAGGCCCTAAGACATTAAACTGGGGTAAAAACAGTATCTTCAACAAATGGTGCTGGCAAAATTGGTTAGCCATCTGCAATAAACTGAATCAAGGTCCATATCTTACACCTTATACAAAAACCAACTCCAACTGGATAAAAGACCTAAATATCAAACCTAAAACGATAAAGCTCGTCCAAGAAAAGGTAGGAACAACAATGGAAGTTTTAATACACAATGAGGACGGACTCCAAAATCTGTCAAAGAAACCTCAATCAACAGAAGAGAAAGTAGATAAATGGGAACTATTAAGAATCAAACACTTTTGCTCATCTAAAGACTTTATTAATAGAATTAAAAGAACACCCACAGAGTGGGAAAAAATATTTGGAAACCCTATGTCAGATCGACACCTGATCTCCATAATCTATAAGATATTACAAAATATCAATAAGAAGAAGATAATCCATCCAATTAAGCGATGGGCAAAGGAGATGGACAGACACTTCACTAAAGAGGAGATCCAGGCAGCCAAAAAACACATGTGGACATGTTCACGATCTTTAGTTATTAAAGAAATTCAAATCAAGACAACAATGAGATACCATCTCACCCCAACAAGATTGGCCATGATCCAGAAAACACAAAACAACAAATGCTGGAGAGGCTGTGGAGAAAGTGGAACCCTCCTACACTGTTGGTGGGGTTGCAAAATGGTCCAGCCTCTTTGGAAGGCAATCTGGCGCTTCCTTAAAAAAATGGATATCGATATACCATTTGACCCAGTAATTCCACTACTTGGAATATATCCTACAGATTCAAGGCCTTTCACACCAACGGACACATGCACAAGAATGTTTACCGCAGCACAGTCCACGATAGCAAAATGATGGAATCAACCCAGATGCCCAACAATAGAAGAATGGATAGGTAAACTATGGTACATATACTCAATGGAGCACTACGCAATGATAAAGAATAACGATGATTCCAGGAAACATCTCCTAACCTGGTTTCAACTGGAAGACATTATGTTGAGTGAAAGTAGTCAGTGACAAAAGGACAAATACTGTATGAGACCTCTACAATAAGACCTCAAAAACAGACTTGTGTATAGAAGAAAAGACTCTTTGACAGCTGCAAGGGAGGGGAGGGAGGGAGGGTGAGGGAGGAGGGTTTAGTTTAGATAGTTACTAGAAATCTAGCTGGGAGAAAGCTGTGATAGCACACATTAGAAACAAGAACAACATTAAGTGGACTTCAGCATAAATTGAGTAGTCCTTCCACCTTGACTCAATACTGCAAGGATAGAGTAGCTGGGGTGGGGGGCAGGGGACCATGCTCTTAGGCGAATTCCAAGCCAACTGGCACAACTAGCGTTTTACTAAGAGAGCTCTCTGCACCCCACATTGGTGAGTGGCGTCTGGGGTCTTAAAAGCTGCCAAGCTTCCATCCGAGGGCACAGCAAATGGTCCCAACTCAGCAGGAACGGATGCTCACCGAGGACCAAAATGACATGCGGTAAAGACAACCGAGAAGACAGAGAGACCCACAAGAGTGGGTGCCTACATCGACTTGGGACCGGAAGAACTGGATGGTGCCCGGCCACCACCAGTGATAGCCACGATGGAGCTCACAGAGAGGAGTCTCACTGGCAACACAAGAATAAAAAGAGGTGCATCATGAGATCTCCACTAAAAGACCTCAAGTGATGGTCCAGAGGTTTTGGGGTTCCTCTGAGAGCATGGCCCCCGGCCCTGATGCTGCCCTTTCCCATAAATTATAACAAAGTTCCACTCTTTGGACAGGAATGGATTGGACTTGGCAATGCAGAGTGACCACATATTGGAAGCACTTTGTGGTTATAAACATCTACAGGATATCATCTTGCTGACCTCTGGCTGGAGGAAGGGGAGTGGACGGAGAGGAGGGGAGAGGAGGCTGTTGGGAGGATGAGACATGTATGGAGCAGAGAGGAATAGTGTGCAGTCACCGGACAGGGAGAGCAGTGGAAGCTGCATATAGGTGGGCATGTAAATTTATATGTGAATGTACATTTTCACTCAGTTATGTTAAATAAAAAAAAAATTAAAAAGAAATAGTTGCAGTATTACCTTGGTGTCTCTTCACTTCACTTGATCCGAGACCAGAAAGAGGTCAGTAGCCAAAACATGATTAAGCTTGGTTCTTTAATACAAAGGCAGTAAATAAACTGTAGGTTAGTCCCGTTATTAACACTGCACCAAACCTAACTCATGACTGCACAAGTGCTGATAAATAGAAGGCCTGGGACTGTCAGAATTCTGTTACTTGAGTCTATCCAACCTTGTCCATAAATGTCACAGATGGAACTGTTATCCTCAAGCCTAGTCACAGTCACAGTGGCATTAGGTGTGGCATATTCTTCAACCATAATTCATCCCTCCTGGAATGTTTTTGGAAACCTTGGTGGCGTACATAGTGGTTTAGAGATACAGCTGCTAACCAAAAGGTTGGCAATTTGAACCACCAGGCTTTCATTAGGAACTCTATCGGAATGTATACTTTGTCCTATAGGGTCACTATGAGTCAGAATCAACTGGACAGCAATGGGGTTTTTTGGTTTAAAGATGTCCTCTTCAACTTTGGAGATGATGGGGTAATGACTTCTACCTTGGAAAAGAACTATCTTAGCTTTCAGAGAGGATCTACTGAGGAAATCTGTTCTAAGTGACAGCTCTCCGTTGGGCTGGGTCTTTCACTGTCTCTGCTTCCAAGAATGTGGGTGTTGGTGACCTGCTATCAGAGACTTCATGTAATTCCTGGAGCTGTAAAGGATCTCATCAGTTCAGGTGCCTCGCTTCCAAAAATTCCAATCAGTAGATTTGTGGATGGGTCCAGGGAGGTGCATAACCTTCCCAGGGGATTTTGCTGTACAGCCAGATTTGGAAGAGATTGCCTGAGTCAAAACGAGTAATTCAGGCAATTGCTTCAAGATTCATCAATATTGTAGTATATTTCAGTGCTTTATTTTTTTTTTATGGCTGAATAATATTGCATTGTACTCATATGTCACATTTTGTTTATCCATTTGTCTGGTGGTGAACATAAGAGTAGGTTCCACTTTTGAGCTGTTATAAATATTGTTCCTATAAACATTCGTGTACAAGTTTCTTTGTAGACATATGCTTTCATTTCTCCTGGGTGTATATATATATATAACTAGGAGTGCAATTGCAAGGTCATATAGTCATTCTATGGTTAACATTTTGAGGAACTGCCAAACTTTTCTAAAGCGGCTGCAACATTTCATATTCCCACCGGCAGAGTATTTCTGCACCTCCTTCACATCTTCACCAGTCCTTCTTCTTGTCTGTCTTTTTAGTTATAGCCAGTTTAGTAGAAACCCTGGTTGCCTAGTGGTTAAGTGCTATGGCTGCTAGCCTGAAGGTCGGCAGTTCAAATCTGCGAGGTGCTCCTTGGAAACACTATGGAGCAGTTCTGTTCTGTCCTATAGGGTCACTATGAATCAGAATCAACTCAATGGCAGTGAGTTTGGTTTTTCTGTTAGAGTGGATGTGAACTGGTATCTCACTGTGATTTTGTTTTGTCTTTCCCTAATTATGTATTGAAATCTAGAACTAGAGGAAGCCTTAGTTGGGCTAGCAAAGTACTTCAGTTGATACTCAGTTGGGCTTAGCTATGTGATGAGCACACTTTATTTCCCAGCTTGTTAATGGATAACGTAGCAGGGTACTGCAGAGTCATCCACAGTTTTGGAGACTCGCATTTCATAGCATTTATTAGAGCACAGCTCTCTCCATAGAAAATCAGTCAGAATGGCTCTGACTTATGCCAGACAAAAGGGAGACCTTAAATATGCCCCTTGGTCAAAAACAGCTTTAATTCATCTTTGCTGAGGCTGATGAGACCTGGAACCTGAAACACCAGAGTGTAATTGTATAGGTTCCACAGTAGCCATCTCTTTTTGAGACAAGGCCAATAACAGCTTTATGTCTGTTTCCTGATAATTGTCAGGACTTTCTAGCTTGATCTCAGACTCTCTTGTGTTTGCCAGTGCCCCTAAAAAAGGTCAAACTGTATTTACACCTGACATCACACAATTTCTTCCTTTACAAGAAAGAGTCAGCAGGTTAACTGAGTGGGAAAACTACTGAATTATGGATTACTGGCTCTATCTTTTATTCCCATTGTTTCTCCTGGGCCACCTGGGATAAAATCACCAAAATTAAACCTGCCATTTTCAGATTTCTTAGCTGTTAAATGGAGATGATGGTGTATTTTGCTTACCTTGAGTCGGATCCGACTCGACGGCACTTGGCTGGCTTGGCTGAGGTGGTTAATTGTTCGCTTGATAAGAAGTTGGCTCTTTTTAGATCCAAGAGTAGTCACGAAAGTATACGGAGCTTTCAAAAGGCTTCTTGGTAGACTTACAGCTCAGTTATTTCTTTACAAAAGATATGGTAGTGCCCTAATAAAGGCTACTAAGTTTCTGGTGTTTCTATGGCAACCACTGGTTCATAGCAACCAAAGTTATATCTCTCTCCCTTGTATGATAATAGCTATTACTAAAGGTACTTTTAGTAACTAGTTTTTATTTAGTTTACAAAATATTTGGATAGAACTTACTGTGTGCCAGTACTCATTTAAACACTATGTAGACATTAGCTCATGGAATTGACTCGGTAGTAGTGAGTTTTGTTTGGTTTTGATATGACATGATAAAATAGGAGTTATCATTTCTACTTTTTGTTTATTGATGACATTACACACAGCGGCTCATACATCCATTCGGTAACATCTACATACATAGTTCAATGACTGGTAACATTCTTCATGTTGTGTCTCCATTCCTGCTCTCTCTCCACATACTGTTTCACCCTCATTGACTTAGACTCACTGCCCTTTGAACTATCACGTATACTTTAAATTTACTGTTGTCAGTTTGATCTCATATAGATGATTCTTTTCAAGAGCGCAGTGCTTAAGATGAACACTCTTTACTAGCCCAGCTAAACTGTTGTTTAATTTGAAGATTACTTCAGAGGATGCTTTTGGTCCAAAAATTTTCTCAGGGCAACATGTTTGGGGGTTCCTGCAGCCTCAGTAGGTCAAGTAAGTCTGGATGCTGTAAGAAATTTGAAATTCTATTCTATGTTCCCACCTTTTGATCAGTATTCATCTTTTGAGTTCTTGATCAAAATATTCTGTAATGGTAGCTAGGTGCCGTTTAGTTCTGGTCTCATGGCAAAGGAGGCAGTAGTAGTTCATGGAGAGAGCTAGACCTGCTGTCCAGTTCCTTCTCTAATTCCTAGATCTCCTTCTTTCTCTGCTGTTCCAGGTAAATGGAGACTAATTGTTGTTTCTTGGATGACTGTTCAAAAGATTTTAAGACTTCAGGCATTACTCACCAAATGGGAGATGAGGGGTAGAAGAGAAACTCAAATTGTTGTTAGGCCAATTGACTGGACAGTCCCACAAAGCCATGGTCCTGAGCTTTTGAACTAACCCCATGAAGTATTCACATGCAAGTAAAATTTTGCTCAACATCATTCAAAAGTGACTGCAACAGTATATTGACAAGGAACTGCCAGAAATTCAAGCTGGATTCAGAAGAGGATGTGGAACCAGGAATATCATTGCTGATGTCAGATAGATCTTGGCTGAAAGCGGAGAACACCAGAAACATGTTTACCTGTGTTTCATCGACTATGCAAAGACATTTGACTGTGTGGATCATAGCAAATTATGACTAACATTGCATAAAATGGGAATCCCAGAACACTTAATTGTGCTCTTAAGGAATCTGTATGTGGATCAAGAGGCAGTTGTGTGAACAGAGCAAGGGGACACTGCATGGTTTAAAGTCTGGAATGTTGTGTGTCTGGGTTGTATCCTTTCACCATACATTTTCAATCTATATGCTGAGCACATAATGCTAGAAGCTAGATTATATAAAGATCAATAAGGCATCAGGATTGGAGAATGACTCATTAACAACCCGCATTATGCAGATAATACCACCTTGCTGGAAATGAAGAAGATTTGAAACACTTACTGATGAAGATCAAAGACCACAATCTTCAGTATGGATTGCACCTCAATATCAAGAAAACAAAAATCCTCACAAGTGGACCAGTAAGCAACATCATCATAATTGGAGAAAGGACTGAGGTTGTCAAGGATTTCATTTTACTTGGGTCCACAGTCAACAGCCATGGAAGCAGCAGTCAAGAAACTGAAGGACTCATTGCATTGGGAAAATCTTCTGAAAGGATCTCTTTAAAGTATTGAGAAGTAAGGATGTCACCTTGAAAACTAAAGTGTTCCTGACCCAAGCCATGGTATTTTGAATTGCATCATATGCATGTGAAAGCTGGACAGTGAGTAAGGAAGATAAGAAGAATTGATACCATTGAATTGTGATATTGGAGAAGAATGTTGACTATACTATGGACTGCCAAAAGAATAAACAGATCTGTTCTGGGAGAAGTACAACCAGAGTGTTCCTTGGAAGGAAAGATGGCAAGGCTGCGTCTTACATACTTTGGACATGTTGTCAGGAAGGATCAGTCCTTGGAGAAGACACCATGCTTGGTAGAGTGGAGGGCTGGTGAAAAAGAGGAAGACCCTCAACAAGATGGATTGGCACAGTGGCTGCAATGATGGGCTTAAGCACAAAAACAATTGTGGGCATGGCATAAGACCAGGCACTGTTCCGTTCTGTTGTTTCATTCTTTATAAGTCAGAACTGACTCAGTGACACCTAACAACAACAACAAGTATTATCAGCAACTGCATCCTTTTTTTTTTGATTGTTGTCATGGATTGCATTGTGTCCCACCAAAAATGTGTGTATCAGTTTGGCTCTGCCATGAGTCACAATATGGTGTGATTCCTCCCATGTGTTTTGAATGCTGCTTCAATGATGGTAGTAAGGGAGAGTAGGAAGCAACTGTGTTGGTGAGGCAGGACTCAGTCGACAAGCTGGGCTTGGATTGAGATCACCTCTTGGGAGATGAAAGGACAGAGAAGTGAGCACATTGGTGGAAACCTCATACCACCAAGAGAGCAGCACCGAGGGCAGAGTGAGCGTTGGACCTGCAGTTCCTGTGCCAGGATGCTCTATCGTATTGAATTTGGACTCTTAGCCTACCAGACTGTGATAATTTCTCATATTGAACTTGGATTTGTAGCTTACCAGACTATGAAAGTAAAATTTCTCATCTTGAAGCCATTCCACTCGTGGTATTTTCTGTTAGAGCAGTACCAGGTGACTGACACAGTTGTTGCAATTATATATAATACATTTGCCATACTGCCCTTTTTCTGGCATGCAGTTTAATAATATTATTTACATTAGTCAAGTTGTGTAGTCATTACCCTTAATTGATGCCAATTTTCCCATCACCATAGACAGAAATTTACTGCTTCTCAGAGGATAATTCCCTCTTTCCCTCCCCTCTCCCACCCCAGGTAACCTCTTGTAACAATTGGCCACTATTTAACAATTCGTGTCATTTCATATATGTGAGGTCATTATGGTATTTGTCCTTTTGTAATTGACTTATTGCACTCAGCATAGTGCCTCTGACGTTCATCCGTATCAGCATGCATCAGGACTTTCTCTTTCTGGCTGTGCAGATTTCCATTGTATGTATATAGCACATTTTGTTTATTCATTTATCCATTCATGGGCATTTAGGTTGTTTCCACCTTTTTGCTATTGTAAACAGTTGTGCTATGAACATTTGTTGTTGTTAGGTGCTGCTGAGTTTGTTCCAACTCATAGAGACTCTGCATACAGAATGAAACACTGCCAAATCTTGCTCCCAGCCTCACAACTGTTATACTTGAGCTCATTGTTGCTACCATGGTGTCAGTCCATCTTGTTGGGGATCTTGCTCTTTTTGCTAACCTTGCACTTTACTAAGCATGGTGTCCTCCAGGGCCTGATGCCCTGGCAAATGTTGTATTGTATATAATTATGTCCCCCAACTCCCCCCCAAAAAACTGTGTAGCAGTTTGGCTGGGCTGTGATTCCTAGCATTGTGTTTTACCCTCTATTTTGTGATTGTAATTTTTGTGTATGTTAGAAGACCTAATCTCTGCCTGTGGTTAATGGGACAAGATATGATTATGTTAAAGAGGATTAGGGTGGGACTGTAACACTGGTGCTAAGGTTACATCCCCGATCCAGTGTAAAAGGAGTTTTCCTAGGGTGTGGACTGTACCACCTTTTCTCTCTCAAGACATAAAAGGGAAAGAGAAGTGAGCAGAGAGTTGAGGACCTCATACCACAAAGAAAACAGCACTGTTCCTTCACTGTGATGATCTCCAACCAAGGGTAGACTGATGCCAAAGACCTTCCTCCAGACCTGACAGAGGGAAAAACTCCCCTGGAACCAGCACCTGAATTTGGGCTTCCAGCCTACTGGAATGTGAGAGAACAAATTACTGTTTGTTAAAGTCATCCATGTCTGGTATTTCTGTTATAGCAGCACTAGATAACTAAGACATCAGTCAATTCTTAAGTCTTCCTTATTCATTGCCAGGCTTTCCTATGCATATGAGACTATTGAAAACACAGTGGCTTGGGTCAGGTACACTGTCCTGGTCACCTGGTACTGCTGTAACAGAAAATACCATGAGTGGAAGGTTTCATGAAGAGAAGCTTTATTGACACAGTCTGGTAAGCCACAAATCCATTTATAAATTGTAAGTCCATTCAGTAAGAGAATTTATCACAGTCTGGTAGGCTGAGTCCAAATCCAGTGAGCGTATCTCAGCACAGGAAACTTGGGTCCAAAGCTCGTTTTCTGTTCTCGGTGCTTCTCTTGGTGGTATGAGGTTCCCAACTTTCTCGACTCACTTCTTTCCCTTGTATTCCACAAGCTTGTAGCTTGAGCCCTGCCCCAGTAACACAACTGCAGCCCATTCTCCATCATCAGTCTCACAAGAGGCAGGACTCACAACACATGGGAGGAAGGGCACCATATTGGGACTCAGCCAAATCAAATCAGCACATACATTTTGAGGGGGGACACAATCCATAACATCTACCCTTTGGCACCCCAAAAATCATATCATTAGAACATACAACATATAGTCATTCATAGCATAGCAACAGTTTTCATTCACAGCATACACCAAGCAGTTTATCAGAACAGATTACATTAGCCTTCGTGGCTTCAAAAACATTCCATACTCTGAGACATTTCATAACCATTCCCATCAAACTCTTGGTATTGTCCATACTCTCCAGATACTGAGTGGAGGCACCTGGGCTTCAGCTCAGCCTTTCAGGCCCACTTGCACAGCACTCTGCCCCCTTAAGCTTTAGACGTGCACCCTAAGTCCAACTGAGTGGCAGTTCTACTCCCACAAACACAGAAAGCCCTGGCTCCACCCTTTCACGGCCATACCTTCTGAGACAGGCAACTCAGCCTGTCATCAACTTTGGGTCACAACCCCACATCTTAATCAACTTGTCTCAGCTCTGAGACTGAAGCAGCTCAACCTCTCATCAACCTTGGGCCACAACCCCACATCTTCATCAACTTGTCTCAGTTTCTACTTCCAATGGCCTCATGGCCTGGGCCTCAAGCCCACATCTGCCCTGAAAGGGTCAGTGTTACAAAGCTCTGTTGCTCCACCGATTCAAGTGCCTAGTAGGCATCCCACTCCATCAAGTAGCCTCATGCACACAGGCACTCAGCCCTCTTGTTTCGTGGGTCAGCAAGCTTAACTTCACCTGTTCAAGTGCCCAGAGGCACCCCACTCTGCCAGGAAGCCTTCTGCACACAGGCATTCAGCATTCTTGCTCCTTGGGTCAGCTCCTGGTTCTGCTGCTGCCAGTCCACTGCTGCTGCTGCTGCTTTTCTTGCCATCTGCTGCGTTCTCAAATGCTAGCGGTTCTCTTCGGTGCTTTCTTCCACCCATTCACAGTCTCACAAAAAGCTTCCACATTTTGGGTATTTGTTAGAGCAGTACCCCACTGCCAGTACCAAATTCTGTCTTAGTCACCTGGTAATGCTGTAACAGAAAATACCACAAGTGGAAGATTTCATGAAGAGAAGCTTTATTGACATAGTCCAGTAAGCCACAAATCCGTTTATAAATTGTAAGTCCATTCATTAAGAGAATTTATCACAGTCCAGTAGGCTGAGACCAAATCCAGTGAGCACGTCTCAGTACAGGAACCTCAGGTCCAAAGGACGTGCTCTGCTCTTGGTGCTACACCTTAGTCACCAAGGTGATATCTTTGCTTCTTAACACTTTAAAAAGGTATTTTGCAGCAGATTTGCCAAGTGCCATGTGTCCTTTGATTTCTTAACTGCTGCTTTTGTTTGTGTAGACTGTGGATCCAAGAAAAATGAGATCCTTGAGAACATTAACCTTTTGTCCATTTATAATGATGTTGCCCAGTTGTGAGGATTTTTGTTTTCTTGATGTTGAGATGTAATCCATACTGAAAGCTGTAGTCTTTGATCTTTGTCAGTAAGTACTTCAAGTCATCTTTGCTTTCAGCAAGCAAGGTTCGTGTCATCTGCATATCTCAGGTTCTTAATTAGTCTTCCTTCGGTCGTGATGCCCTGATATTCTTCATATAGTCCAGTTTCTGAGATTAATTTGCATAGCATAAAGATTAAATAAGTATGCTGAAAGGATACAACCCTGATGTACACCTTTCCTGACTTTAAACCATGCTATGTCACCTTGTTCTGTTCGTGTGGCAGCCTCTTGATTTGTGTACATGTTCCACGTGAGCACAATTTTGGTGTTCTGGGATTCCCATTCTTCACAATGCTGTCTATAATTTGTTAGGATCCATGCAGTTGAATGTCTTTATATAGTCAATAAAATAGAAGTAAACCTCTTTCTAGTGTTCTCTGCTTTTCAGTCATAATCCGTCTAACATTAACAATAATATCCCTCATTCCACATCCTCTTCTGAATCTGGATTTCTGACAGTTCCCTGTTGATGTACTGTTAGATCCACTTTTGTAGAATCTTTGGGAAATTTTACTTGCATGTGATATTAATGATGTATATCTGTGTTGCTATTTTTAGGTTCCTATGGTATATACCTAGCAGTAGAATTGCTGGGCCACACAGTGTTTCTATTTTTTAATTTTTTTGAGGAATCGCCACATTGTTTTCTACAACAGTTGTACCATTTTACATTCCCACCAGCAGTGGATAAAGGACTCTGATCTCCCCACATCCTTGCCAACATTTTTTGTTTTCTGATTTTTGACCCAATTTGCTGTTCTAGTAGGGGTGAAGTAGTGTCTCATTGTAGTTTTTTTTAAAAAACTATTTTTATTATGATGAAGTGAAAGTTTACGGTCTGACTCAATTTGCCATATAAACCCCCGAGCCCCGTCTCTATGCAAATCTGTCTGCTGTCCTCACCCTGTAACAGCACACTCTTCCTTTCCATTCTTTACTTCCAGTTCCCCATCAACCAATACTTGTCCCCTCTGCATCACATTCTCCTCTCACCTCTGGAGATGAACAAGTTGGACAGCTGCATACATGTGTTAAACCATAAAATACACACAGCACCTGCATCACTGTATGTCCCGTAGTCCAGTCCAATCTTCATCTGAAGAGTTGGCTTCAGAATTGATTTCAGCTCTGGGCTAGAAGCAAATCCAGGAGCCATGTTCTCAGGGGACCCTCCAGGTTATCAGACTATCAAGTCTGATCTTTTAATAGAGTTCTAGAACTGCATGCCCCTGTTTCTCTTGCTTAGTCAGGGACTCTACGTTGTGTTGCTTGTCAGGGTAGTCCTTAGTGGTGGCCAGGCACCAGCTAGTTCTTTGCTATCATTTTGATTTGCATTTCTTTAATACCCAGTGATGATGAGCATCTTTTCATGTATTTGTTGGCTCCTTGCATATCATCTTTGGTAAAGTGTCTGCTCATTTCTTTTGCCCATGTTTTGATGGGGTTATTTGTCCTTTTTTGGTAGAAGTTTTATATATTTTTTGCATATTAGACCCTTATGGGATTCGACTCGACAGCACTTGGTGCTTTGCTTATGGGATATGTGGTTTCCAAATATTTTTTTCCAGTCTGTACGTTGTATTTTTGCTCTTTTCATAAAATCTTTTGGTAATCATAACTGTTTAATTGTATGAGGTCTTAATTATCTGTTTTGTCTTCTGTTACTCATAAGTTTGTTGTTGTGTTTCATAATCTATCATTAAAAAAGCTAGGTCCCATAGTTTTGTCTCTCTGTTTTCTTCCAAGAATTTGATAGTTTCAGTTTTAACATTTAGGTCCTTGATCCATTTTTTATTAGTGTTTATGTGTGGTGAATCTTGCTTCATTTTTCTGCATGTGGAAATCTAATTTTCTGAGCACTGTTTGTTGAAGAAACTGTTCCTCACTGAATGGATTTAACAGCCTTGTAAAAAGTCAGCTGAACATAGACACATGGTTCTATCTCTGAGCTTGAGATTCTATTCCAGTGATCTGTACGCCTATCATTATACCAGTACTGGGCTGTTTTGATTACTATAGTTGCATAGCATTTTTTTAAATCAAGCAGTGTGAGGCCTACTACTTTGTTCTTCAAAATTGCTTTGGTTATTCAGGGCCTCTTACCTTTCTATAGAAAAGTGAGGATTAGCTTTTCCATATTTCTAAAAAACACTGTTGGAATTTTTATCAGGATTGCATCGAATCTGTGATCACTTTGGGTAGTATTGACATTTTGACGATATCTTTTATTCTAATCTATGAGCATGTGATGTCTTTCCATTTATTTAAGTCTATTTTAGTCTCTTGCAGCACTGTTTTAATTTTCATCATATAAATTCTTTATATCATTGGTGAGGTTTCTTCTAGGTGTTTTTTTCTTTCAAGTTCTACTATAACTGTATTTTTTTTATTGTGATTGAGTGAAAGTATACAATCCAAATTAAATTTGCATGCCCACCTCTCTGCAGTTCCTTCTGCTCTCCTTGCTCTGTGACAGCACACTCCTCCTTTCTGTTCCATGCCTGTCATATCCTCTTAACAATCTCCAGTCCCCTCTTCTCTATCCTCTCCTCTCCCTTCTAGTAAGAGGCCAGTAAGATAGCATCCTGTAGATGCAAAGAACCATAAAGTGCACACACCATATAGTCACATTGTGTCCCCGAGTCCATTTCATTCCCGTCCAAAGAGTTGACCTCAGTAATATTTTCTGGTCAGGGGCAGCAGCTGGTCTAGGGGCCATGCTCCCCATGGAACCCCCAGGCCTCGGGATGATCAATTGCAGTCTTTTAATGGAACTGTTGAGGTCCACCCCTTGCCACTGAGACACTATATTGTATGCCCCATCACGGCTGTCTTTGGTGGTGGCTGGGCACTATCTGGTTCTTCTGGTCACATGTTGATACAGTCACCCATTCACGTGGGTCCTTCTGTCTTCTGGGTTCTTTTTCTCTCATGTCTTTGTTGTTCTTGATGATCATCTCTTCTGGCTGAGTTGGGAACATTTGGTGTACCTCACATGGCAGCTTGCTCACTTTTTTTTCCTTAAAATTCTTTTATTTATTTATTGTGATTGAGTCAAAGTGTACAATCCAGTTTAAATTTGCATCCTGGCCTATGTGGA
This sequence comes from Heterohyrax brucei, assembly GCA_028571685.1. NCBI lineage: Eukaryota > Metazoa > Chordata > Mammalia > Hyracoidea > Procaviidae > Heterohyrax > Heterohyrax brucei. The sequence goes on along the minus strand of CM053166.1, from coordinate 136,448,710 downwards.
GCTCCTACTGCTCTCCTTGCCTGGTGACAACACACTCCTCCTTTCTGTTCTATACATGTCATATCCTCTTAAAAATCTCCTGTCTCCTCTTCTCTACTGTCTCTGCTCCCCTCTAGTAAGAGGCCAGTAGGACGACATCCTATAGATGAATAGAACCATGAAGTGCACACATGATACGTCATTCTGTGTCACCGAGTCCAATCATTTCCTGTCCGAGGAGTTGAACTCAGTAATGATTTATGAACAGGGGCAGCATCAGGTATAGGGGCCATGCTCCGTGGGGAACCCCCAGACCTTCGGACTATCAATTGCAGTCTTTTAGTGGATTTCTCAGGGTACACCCCTTTTTATTCTCATATTGCCACTGGGTCTCAACTTTGTGAGCCCCATTACAGCTGTCGCTGTTGGTGGCTGGTCACTGTCTGGTTCTTCTGGTCACATGTTGATGTAGTCACCCATTGATGTAGGTCTTTCTGTCTTCTGGATTTTCTTTACCCCATGTCATTTTTGTCCTTGGTGATCATCTGTTCCCGTTAAGTTGGGGCCATTTGCTGTACCTCAGATGGTAGCTTGCTAGCTTTTAGACCCCAGATGCCACTCACCAATATTGGGTGCAGAAGACTTAATGTCTTCTAGATCTTAATGTCCCTAGAGAGCATGGTCCCCAGACTCCCACCCCTGCTACTCTATCCTTGCAATATTGGGTTAAGATTAGAAGAGTTTTTAGTTTATGTTGAAGTTCAGTTAAGTTGATCTTTCTACTGTGTGCTGTTACTGCTTTCATCCAACCAAATTTGTATCAAGTATCTATGACCAGCCCTCTCCCTCTCTAACCTCCCTTGCAGCCATCAGAGTCGTCTTCTATGCATGACTCTGTTTTTTAAGTCCTTACAGTAGGGGTCTCATACAATATTTGTCCTTGTGCCGCTGAATGATTTCAATGAGCATAATGTCTTCCATTTGAAACCAAGTTATGAGATGCTTCCTAAAATTATCATAGTTCTTTATCATTGCATAGTGTTCTATTGAGTACCATAGTTTGTATATCCATTCATCTGTTGTTGGGTATCTGGTTGATGCTCATCTTTTCTCTGTTATGGACTGTGCTGCAGTAAACATTCATGTGCACGTATCTGTTTGTGTGACTGCCCTTGATTCTGTAGGATATATTCCAAGCAGTGGGATTAATGGATCAAATGGTATATCTATTTGGATCTTTTCAAGGAAGCACCAAATTGCTTTCAAAAGAGGTACCATTTTGCAATGCCACCAGCAGTGTAGGAGAGTTCCAATCTCTGCAAAGCCTCTCTAGCATTTGTTGTTTTGTGTTTTCTGGATGATGACCAACCTTGTTGGGGTTAGCTGGTATCTCATTGCAGTTTTGATTATGATTTCGTTAATAGCTAATAATTGTAAGCATTTTCTCATGTGTCTTTTGGCTCCCTGGATGTCCTCTTCAGTGAACTGTCTTATCTACTTTGGCCATTGTTTAATTGAGTTATTTACCTTTTTATTGATGATATTTTGTAGTACCTTGTAGATTATGGAGATTAGACGTCAGTCCTACATGTAGTTGCCATATATATTTTTCCCATTCTGTAGATGTTCTTTTAATTCTTTTTTTAATATATTTTTTTATTATGATTGAGTGAGAATATACAATCCCATGTAAATTTGCATACCTACCAATGAGTGGCTCCCACTGCTCTCTCTGCCCAGTGACAGCACACTCCTCTGTTCTGTACATGTCACATCCTCCTAACAATCTCCTATCCCCTCCTTTCCACCCTCTCCCACATGTCCAGTAAGAGGTCAACTGGATAACATTCTATAGATGTATAGAATCACAAAGTGCATACATGAGATGGTCACTCTGTGTCACCAAGTCCAATCCCTTTCTGCCTGAAGAGTTCATTGACCTCCATTGTGATTTATGGACAGGGGCAGCAACAGGGCTAGGGGCCATACTCCTAGTGGAACTCTAAGGCATCTGGAATATCAGTTGTGGTCTTTTAGTAGAGATCTCAGGGTGCCCCCCTTTTTATTTTCATGTTTCATGTGAGACTCAACTTTGGGAGCCCCATCACGGCTATTACTGGTGGTGGCCAGGTACCATCCAATTCTTCTGATCACATGTCGATGTAGTCACCCACTCATGTGGGTCTCTCTGTCTTCTGGGTTCTCTTTGCACCATGTCGTTTTGGTCCTTCGAGATCATCCGTTCCTGCTGAGTTAGGACCATTTGGTGTACCTCAGATGGCAGCTTAGCGGCTTTTAAGACCCCAGATGCCACTCACCAATTTGGGGTACAGAAGACTCTTAGCAAAACGCTAGTTGTGCCAGTTGGCTTCAGTTTCCCCTGAGAGCATGGTCCCCGGCCGCTCACCCCAGCTACTCCATCCTTGTAATGTTGGGTTGAAAAAACGGGTGCATCCTGAGATCTCAACTAAAAGACCTCAACTGATGGTCCAGTGGTTTCGGGGTTCCCCTGGGAGCATGGCCCCTGGCCTTGATACTGCCCTTGCCAATAAATCATAATGAAGGTCCACTCTTCAGACACGAATGGATTGGACATGGCAATGCAGAGTGACCATATATTGGATGCACTGTATGGTTCTATGCATCTATAGGATATCATTCTGCTGACCTCTGGCTGGAGGAAGGAGAGTGGGTGGAGAGGAGGGGAAAAGAGACTGTTGGGAGGATGAGACATGTATGGAGCAGAGAAGAATAGTGTGCTGTCACCGGACAGGGAGAGCAGTGGAAGCTGCATATAGGTGGGCATGTAAATTTATACGGGAATGTACATTTTCACTTAGTCACAAAAAAAAAGATGGGAGGAGTAATCATGTTATGTTGAAGTGCAGTTGAAATTCATCTTTATAATATCTGCTGTCACGGATTTCACCCAACCAAATTTCTGTCAGCTATCTAATCTATACTCCACCCTCTTCCTCCCTCCTTCCCGACCCTTGCAGCTCTCAGGGAGTCTTTTCTTCTATGCATGAGTCTGTTTTTAAGTTCTTATCGTAGGGATCTCACACAATATTTGTCCTTTTGCCCCTGACTACTTTCACTCAACATAATGTCTTCCAGTTTGTCATGGTTGGAATTGTGTCCCCCCAAAAATGTGTGCAGCCACGTGGCTGGGATATGGTTCCCAGTATCTTGGGACTGTCCTCCATTGTGTGGTTTTGCTAACCTGTATGTTAAAGGATTAGGGTGGGGCTGTAAATTCCTGCTGTAGGGGGAGTTTCCCTGGAGTATGGCTTGCCCCACCCTTAATGCTTTTAGCTTGCAAGGAATAAAAGGAAAAAGAAACAAAGGACAATTTGAGAACCTCGCTACCATTAAGCAAGCAGCACGGGGAGCAGAGCGCATCCTTCAGACCAGAGATTCTTGCGTAAGGACGCTCCCTGGAGAAAGAATGATGCAATACCGGACGTTCCTCCAGAGCCGACAAGGGGAAAGCCTTCCCCTGGAGCGGACACCCTGAATATGGACTTGCAACCTACCGGACTGTGTAAGAATAAATCTTTCTTTGTTAAAGCCATCCACTCTGTGGTATTTCTGTTAGAGCAGCCCTAGCTGACTAAAACAGAATTGGTACCGTGGGAGTGGGGTGCTGCTCTAGCAAATACCTAAAATGTGTAAGCCACTTTGAAACTGTGAATGGATAGAAGATTTAGAAGGAACGAAGAAGGCGCAGATGGTGAGAAACAACAGAGGACCGGCAGCAGCGGCAGTGGCAGCAGCAGAACCAGAGGCAGCGTTGGAGCCGACCCTTGAAGCGAGAGAGGTCAGTGCCTGTGCAGAGTTTTCCTCGCGGAATGGGGTGCCTCCGGGCACTTGAATCAGTGGAGCTGGCCTTGCTGACCCACAGAGTGAGAGAGTTGAGTGCCTTTGTGCAAGACGCTTTCCAGCAAGAGTGGGGTGCCTCCGGGCACTTCAACCAGTGGAGCTACAGAGCTTTGGAACACTTGCCCGGCAGGGCAGATGTGGGCCTGAGGCCCGGGCCATGCGGCCATAGGAAGCTGAAGCTGAACAGACAAATAGTGTGAGACGCTCAGCTGCCTCAGTCTCAAGAGGTATGGCCATGACCTCAGGGGTCTGAAAGGGTGGAACCATGGCGTGCTGTGTTCGTAAGGGTGGAATTGCCACTCAGTTGGGCTTAGGGTGTTCCTAAAGCTGATGGGACAGAGTTTCTGTCCAAGTGGGCCTTGAAGGCAGAGTTGTAGCACTGGGCTGGAGGTCTCCACTCAGAAACCAGAGAGTGTGGCCAATACCTAGAGTCTGGAGAGCATTGCTGTTGTGTAGAATGTCTAAGAAAATGTAAGAGTATTTCCAAAGCTTTGAGGGCTAATGTAATGTGTTCTGTTGAGTTGCCTGTTGCCTGTTAATGCCTTCTAAGTTTCACAGATGTAGAAGAGTTTTTGTATTTTGGACTTGGAACTGATTTAAGACTTCTGTTATATGGATGGACATAATTTTGCTATGGTGAGATGAATGTGTTAAATGTTTTTGTGATGTGATTTTTGGGTTGTCAAAGGGCGGGATGTCATGGTTGGAATTGTGTCCCCCCAAAAATGTGTGCAGCCACGTGGCTGGGATATGGTTCCCAGTATCTTGGGGCTGTCCTCCATTGTGTGGTTTTGCTAACCTGTATGTTAAAGGATTAGGGTGGGGCTGTAAATCCCTGCTGTAGGGGGAGTTTCCCTGGAGTATGGCTTGCCCCACCCTTAATGCTTTTAGCTTGCAAGGAATAAAAGGAAAAAGAAACAAAGGACAATTTGAGAACCTCGCTACCATCAAGCAAACAGCACTGGGAGCAGAGCGCGTCCTTCAGACCAGAGGTTCTTGCGTTAGGACGCTCCCTGGACAACGACTGATGCAATACAGACTTTCCTCCAGAGCCGACAAGGGGAAAGCCTTCCCCTGGAGTGGACACCCTGAATATGGACTTGCAACCTACCGGACTGTGTAAGAATAAATCTTTCTTTGTTAAAGCCATCCACTCTATGGTATTTCTGTTAGAGCAGCCCTAGCTGACTAAAACACAGTTGAAACCAGGTTATAAGATGTTTCCTAAATTCATCATTGTTCTTTATCATTGCATAGTGTTCCATTGAGTATATATACCATAGTTTCCCTATCCGTTCCTCAGTTGTTGGGTATCTCAGTTGATTCCATCTTTTTGCTGTTGTGGACTGTGCTGCAGTGAGTGGTGGGTGCATGTAATCAGTTGGTCTGAATGGCCTTAATTCTGTAGGATATGTTCCGAGCAGTGGAATTATTGTGTCAAATGGTGTGTCTCGATCCAGCTTTTTTAAGGAAGCACCAGATTGCTTTCCAAAGAAGTTGCACCATTTTGTAGTACCACCAATGGTGTAGGAGAGTTCCAGTTTCTCCACAGCCTCTCCAGCATTTGCGATTTTGTGTTTTTGGCTCATGGCCAAGCTTGTAGGGGTGAGATGGTACCTCACTGTAGTTTTGATTTGAATTTCTTTAATAGCTAATGATTGTGAGCATGTTCGCATGTCTTTTTTGGCTGCCTGGATCTCCTTCCTCTTTAGAGAGTGTCTGTCCATCTCCTTTGCCCACTGCTTAATTGGATTCCTTATCTTTTTCTTAGTGATATTATGTAGTACCTTATAGATTTTGAAGATCGGGCATCGGTCTGGCATAGAGGTGCCAAATATATTTTCCCATTCTGTAGGTGGCCTTTTAATTCTGTTAATAAAGTCTTTGGATGAGCAAAGTGATTGATTCTCAGTAGTTCCCATTTATCTAATTTCTCGTCTGTTGTTTGTGGTTTGTTTGACAGATTTTGAAGTCTGTCTACATTGTGTATTAAAACTTCCGTTGTTGTTCCCACTTTTCCTTGGATGAGCTTTATCGTTTTAGATTTGATATTGAGGTCTCTTATCCAGTATGAGTTGGTTTTTGTATAAGATGTAAGATATGGGTCTCCTTTCAATTTATTGCAGATGGACATCTCATTTTGCCAGCACCATATGTTGAAGAGATTGTTCTTACCCCAGTTTAATGTCTTACGGCCTTTGTTGAATATCAGCTCTTCATAGGCAGATGATGTCATCTCTGGAGTCTCAATTCTGTTCCACTGATCTATCTGTCTGTTTTTGCACCAGTACCAGGCTGTTGTGACTACTGTGGCAGTGTAATAGGTTCTAAGGTCAGGTAATGAGAGGCCTCCCAGTGTGTTCTTCTTCTTTACTAGTACCTTACTTATCCGGGGCTTCTTCCCTTTCCAAACAAAATTGGTGATTTGTTTCTCCATCTCATTAAAAAATGACGCTGGAACTTGTATTGGGATTGCATTATATCAGTAGATTGCTTGGGGTAAAATAGACATTTTCGCAATGTTAAGTCTTCCTATCCATGAGCAGGGTAGGTTTTTCCATTTATCTAAGTCTCTCTTAGTTTCTTGTAGTAATAAGGGCTTGTAGTTCTCTTTGTAAAGGTCTGTTATTTCTCTGGTTAGATTAATTCCTAGGTACTTTATCTTCTTAGGGGCTATAGTAAATGGTCTTGATTTGATGATTTCTTCATTAACAGTCTCCTTGTTGGTATAAAGGAATCCTACTGATTTACTTATGTTTATCTTGTATCCTGAGACCTTGCTGAACTCTTCTATCAGTTTCAGTAGTTTACTTACAGATTCTTTGGGATTCTCTGCATATACAATATATCATCTGCAAACGGGGAGAATTTAACTTCTTTGCCGGTGCAGATGCCCTTTATTTCTTGGTCTTGTCTAATTGCTGTGGCTAGAACTTCTAGTACAATGTTGAATAGGAGAGGTGAAAGTGGGCATCCTTGTCTAGTTCCTGTTCTCAAGGGAAAGTCTTTCAGTCTCTCTCCATTCGGGATGACGTAGGCAGTTGGCTTTGTATAAATGGTCCTTATTGCATTGAGGAATTTTCAGTTTATGCCTATTTTGCTAAGTGTTTTTAGCATCAGTGGGTGTTGGACTTTATCAAATGCCTTTTCTGCATCAGTGGACAAAATCAGGTGTTTCTTGTCTTTTGTGATGTTTATGTGGTTAATCACGTTAATTGTTTTTCTGATGTTGAACCAGACTTGCATCCCTGGTATGAATACAACTTGGTCATACTGGATTATCTTTTTGATATGTGTTGTCTTCTATTGGCAAGAATTTTGTTGAAGGTTTTTGCATGTAGATTCATGAGTGATATTGGTCTATAGTTCTCCTTTTTTGTTGGGTCCTTCCCTGGCTTTGGTATCAGGCTTATGCTGGCTTCATAGAATGAGTTTGGGAGTACTCCATCCCTTTCTATACTGTGAAGTTGTCTCAGTAGTATTGGAGATACCTCTTCTCTAAGAGCTTGGTACAATTCTGCAGTGAAGCCATCTGGGCCTGGGCTTTTCTTGGTTCACAGCTTTTTCATGACATTTTTAATCTCTTCCTTTGTGATGGGTTTATTAAGCTGTTCTGCTTCACGTTGTGATAATTTGGGTAGGTGATACAAATCAAGAAATTTGTCCATTTTCTCCAGGTTTTCACATTTATTACAGTCTTTCATAGTATTCTGTTATGATATTTTTGATTTCTGTTGTAACCACTCCCCTCTGATTTCTAATTTGGATTATTTGTTTCCTTTCCTGTTTTTCTTTAGCAAGTTTAGCCATTCGTTTGTCAATTTTGTTGATCTTTTCAAAAAACCAGCTTTTGGTCTTTTCAATTTTTTCAATTGTTTTTCTCTTCTCTAATTCATTTAGTTCTGCTCTAAACTTTATGATCTGATTTCTTCTGGTGCCCAAGGGGTTCCTCTGTTGTTTTCTTTCTACTTGTTCAAGCTGTAGGGTTAGTTCCTTGATTTGGTTTCTTTCTTCCTTCCAGATGTGTGCATTTATGGAGATAAACAGACCTCTGAGCACTGCTTTGGCTGTATCCCATAGGTTCTGGTAGGAAGTGTTTTCATTCTCATTGGTATCCATGAATTTATTTATTTTGTCCTTGATTTCTTCTATAACACATGGTTTTTTTTAAAAAAAAATTTTATTTAATGTAACTGAGTGAAATTGTACATTCCCATATAAATTTATGTACCCACCTATATGCAGCTTCCACTGCTCTCCCTGCCCGGTGACAGCACACTATTCCTCTCTGCTCCATACATGTCTCATTCTCCCAACAGTCTCTTTTTTCCCTCCTCTCCACCCACTCTCCTTCCTCCAGCCAGAGGTCAGTAGGATGACATCCCATGGATGGATAGAACCATAAAGTCCACCCAATATATGGTCACTGCATTGCCAAGTCCAATCCATTCCTGTCCGAAGCGTGGACCTTCGTTATGATTTATGGTCAAGGACAGCATCAAGGCGAGGGGCCATGCTCCCAGGGGAACCCCGAAACCACTGGACCATCAGTTGAGGTATTTTAGTGGGGATCTCAGGGTGCACCCCTTTTTATTCTTGTGTTGCCAGGGAGACTCAACTTAGTGAGTTCCATCGCGGCTATCACTTGTGGTGGCCAGGCACCATCCAGTTCTTCTGGTCCCAAGTCAATGTAGGCACCCACTGATGTGGGTCTCTTTGTCTTCTGGGTTGTCTTTCCCCCATGTGATTTTGGTCCTTGGTGAGCATCCGTTCCTGCTGAGTTGGGACCATTTGCTGTGCCCTCGGATGGAAGCTTGGCAGCTTTTAAGACCCCAGATGCCACTCACCAACGTGGGGTGCAGAGAGCTCTCTTAGCAAAACTCTAGTTGTGCCAATTGGCCTCGCTTTCACCTAAGAGCATGGTCCACCGCCCCCTGCCCCAGCTACTCTATCCTTGCAATATTGGGTTAAGATGGAAGGAGTACTCATGTTATGTTTAAGTCCACTTAATATTGTTCTTGTTTCTAATGTGTGCTATCACCGATTTCACCCAACCAGATACCTAGCAACTATCTAATCTAAACCCTCCCCCTCCCTCCCTCCCTCCATACACAAGTCTGTTTTTGAGATCTTATCGTGGAGATCTCATACAATATTTGTCCTTTTGTCGCTGACTACTTTCACTCAACATAATGTCTTCCAGTTGAAACAAGGTCATGAGATGTTTCCTGAAGTCATCGTTGTTCTTTATCATTGCGTAGTGCTCCATTGAGTATATATACCATAGTTTACCTATCCATTCTTCTGTTGTTGGGCATCTGGATTGATTCCATCTTTTTGCTATCGTGGACTGTGCTGCGATAAACATTCTGGTGCATGTGTCCATTGGTGTCAAAGGCCTTGATTCTGTAGGATATATTCCAAGTAGTGGAATTACTGGGTCAAATGGTATATCAATATCCATTTTTTTTAAGGAAGCGCCAGATTGCTTTCCAAAGAGAGTGGACCATTTTGCAACCCCACCAACAGTGTAGGAGGGTTCCACTTTCTCCACAGCCTCTCCAGCATTTGTTGTTTTGTGTTTTCTGGATCATGGCCAACCTTGTTGGGGTGAGATGGTATCTCGTTGTCATCTTGATTTGAATTTCTTTAATAACTAAAGATGGTGAACATGTCCGCATGTGTTTTTTGGCTGTAACACATGGTTTTTTGAGCATGATGTTGTTCAGTTTCCGAGAGTTCTGCTTTCTATCTATGTTTTTTCTGCTATTGAGTTTGACTTTTATGGCTTTATGATCTGAGAAGATGCTTTGCATTAATTCAATGGTATGGACTTTGTTGAGAATTGCATTATATCCTAACACATGGAGAACCTTCCATGTGCACTGGAGAAGAAGGTGTAGGTGTTCACTGATGAGTAGAAAGTTCTGTATATATCAGTGGTTAATTGTGGCAAGAAATTCTTCTGTATCTTTACTAAGCTTTTTTCTAGATGATCTGTCCAGTATTGAGAGTGGAGTGTTGAAGTCTCCCACTATTATTGTGGAGCACTCTAACTCTCTTTTGAGTGTAGTCAGTGTTTCTTCGACGTATTTAGATGCTCTGATATTAGGTGCATAAATATTTGGCTTGGCTAAATATTTAATATAGTTAAGTCTTGCTTGTGTACTGAAACTTTCAGCAATAAATAGTGTCCATCTTTGTCCACGATGGTGGATTTGACATTAAAATTGATTTTGTGTGAGATTAAAATTGCCACACCTGCTCTTCTTTGTTCATTGTTAGCTTGATATATATTCTTTCATCCTTTAATTTTCAGTTTGTTCACATCTTTAAGTCTCTGGTGAGTTTCTTGTAGACAACATATGGATGGGTCATGTCTTTTGATCCAAGCTGCCACTCGGTGTCTCTTTACTGGAGCATTCAGTCCATTCACATTCAGTGTAATTATTGATAGGTATGTGTTCACTGCTGCCATTGTGATATGTTTATTTTTGTGTTGATTTTTTCTCTGTTGTTCTTTTTAGTGTGTTCTGGGACATTATTTTGTGAGTTGATATTTCACCTTTTTCAGAGCTGTTTTTCTAATTGTTGAGACTCCTGTTTTACATTTCTTGATATGGTATGTTACATCTTTGTTGTGCTTTATGGCTGCCCCTATGATCCCCCTTAGTAAACTATATATAACCCCAATTTTAATTACTACCAGTCTTGTTATCTTCCTCTCCATCTGGAAAGATTGTAATGACTGCAATACATCCCTCTTTTTAATATGATGGCACTATTGTTTTCTTGATAATCACTGGATTGCTTCTTTCAGTATTAAAGCTGTGATTGACTTTGGAGCCTTCCCTGAGTACAATTCTCAATAATGTGTCATTATAAAATATAAAATTAGTGGTTTTGTTCTTCTAAGCCAAAGCCAAGAACTTCTTTCAATATTTCTTGTAGTTTTGGTTTGGTTTTTACAAAGTCCCTGAGTTTCTGTTTATCTGGGAATGTCTTAATTTCATTTTCATATTTGAAAGATAGTTTTGCAGGATATATAATTCCTGGACGTTCTTCTCCTTCAAGGCTTTGAATGTGTCATGCCACTGTCTCCATGTCAGCATAGTTTCTACTGAGAAAACTGATGAAAGCCTACAGGGTTTCCCTCTGAATGTTAGCTTTGCTTTGAGTCTTGCTGCCTTTAAGAGTTGCTGCTTATATTTCATTTTGTTAAACTTGATTATAACATGTCTTGGAGTCCTTCTTTTGAGGTCTATATTGGGTAGCATACGATATGCATCTGGGATATCTGTATTCTCTTCCTTCATGATTTCTGGGAAGTTTTTTGTGAGCAGCTCAGCAACGACACTCTCTGTGTTCTCAGGTGTCTCATCCTTTTCAGGGACTCCAATTAATCGAAGATTGTTGCTCTTAATAGAGTCCCACATTCTTCTTCATTTTTCTTGTTTCTTTTTTCTGATTTCTCCTCGTACACTCTGGAATCAGTAGCTCTGTCTTACAAGTCAGAAATTCTTTTTTCCATTTGTTGAATTCTGTTTTCTTGGCTTTGAATGGAAGTTTCTATGTCTTTGATTTTGTTCTTGATCTGTTGGATTTCAGAGTACTGGTGTTCCATCAGATCAAACAGCTTGCTTAATTTTTCCTTTTCTTCTGTTGCATTGTGTATAAGGTCTAGAAGAGCCCTGTATATAATCATTTTGTATTCACCTTCTGATGATTTTGGTTGTTTTGTCTGTGGGCTTTCTGAAGCCATGGTTGATTTCTTGTGTGCCACAAGTTTCTCTTGCTTTTTGGGTTTCATGTGAGTGACTAGTAGCTGGGAGAGATACTCTGAGGATGGACTGCAAATGTTTCTCTAGGCTGTCTTAAAATGTCAAATGAAAGATATCTGACCACTTCCCAAGTCAGTAAGGTTTTCAGGTGTAAAGGTCTGTTTTAGTCAGCTGGGGCTGCTCTAACAGAAATACCACAGAGTGGGTGCCTTTATCAAAGAAAGATTTATTCTTACACAGTCCGGTAGGTTGCAAGTTCATATTCAGGGTGTCCACTCCAGGGGGAGGCTTTCCCCTTGTCGGCTCTGGAGGAAAGTCCGGTATTGCATCAGTCTTTGTCCAGGGAATGTCCTGACGCAGGAACCTCTGGTCTGAAGGACGCGCTCTGCTCCCGGTGCTGCTTGCTTGATGGTAGCAAGGTTCTCAAATTGTCCTTTGTTTCTTTTTCCTTTTATTCCTTGCAAGCTAAAAGCATTAAGGGTGGGGCAAGCCATACTCCAGGGAAACTCCCGCTACAGCAGGGATTTACAGCCCCACCCTAATCCTTTAACATACAGGTTAGCAAAACCACACAATGGAGGACAGTCCCAAGATACTGGGAACCATATCCCAGCCACGTGGCTGCACACATTTTTGGGGAGACACAATTCAAACCATGACAAGGTCCCTCTTCCAAACTCACAAAGTAAGCATCTCTATATCCAGCCCTAGATGATACAAACTAGTTCAAAATACAGCAGTGCTACTGCCCTGTTGGCCTCTGGTGCCAGGGCCCAGCCTTAGGTGACACTGTGCATACTACTGCTTTTCTGGTATAAAACCACTGTCTTGTCGGCAGGCTCTGGCTCCCAAGCAAGAAATAGCTCCAGCTGCGGCCACCATTTCTAAAGTGGCGCCCTCCACACAGTCGGCAAATAGAGGGGCTAAAAGTACCGAGAGATACTGAGTCCTCTGCCTCTGTTACCGAGCCCCCCCATAGGCAACACTGTGTAAACTACTTTTCTGTTGGAGAAACACTGTCCTGTTTGCAGGCACTGGCTCCCAGACTAAGAATTAGGTGCTGCTAAAATCTCCATATCCAACATGGCTTCCTGCACACAGGCATTGTGGTTCCATATAAACAACAGGCCCAAAGGGGCTAGATGAACAGAGTCCTAAGCCTGGCCCTCAAAATATGGGAATTTCGCGTGCCTATCCCACAGGCAGTGCGTCTGAGTTTAGCCGCTAGGCAAGACCCAACTCCACCTGCCAGCCAAGACACACACACAAAAAGTCAAAATGGTGTGTTTACCTTCAGTCAGTGAGAGCCAGAACTATCCAGGAGCTGGAGTCAGCGAAAGAGAGGAGGTTTTACGTTCCATGGTATGAAGTCCAAATTAACAGCCCTGTGCCATGTCCTGGGGGCTCACTAGGTGACCAGAAGGCTCCGTTTATCAGTTCAGGTCCTGGTTTCCACAGGGATATAAAGAGACATGTGCTTAGTCTGCCATCTTGACTCCGCCAGATACCATAAATTTATTTATTTTATCCTTGATTTCTTGTATAACCCTTGGCTATTTTAGCAAGGTGTTTTTCATTTTACATAAGTTCCAATTTCTATTTATGGTTTTCTGCTATTGTTTTCTACTTTGATCGCTTTATGGTCTGAGAAGATGCTTTGAAATAATTCAGTGGTTTGCATTTTGTTGAGATTTGCTTCATGTCTTAACACATGGTCTATTTTGGAAAATCTTCCATGTGCATTGGGGAAGAAGGTGTACTTACCTGTTGATGTATTAAAAATTGTGGTGTATGTCGATGTTGTCTAATTGGTTAATTATCACAATAAAATCTTCTGTGTCTTTACTGAGCTTTTTTCTAGAAGATCTGTCCGTTTCTCACAGTGAAGTGTTGAAATCTCCAACTACTATTATGGAGTGATCTGTCTCATTTTTCAAGGTGTCAGTTTTTGTTTGTTGTATTTAGATGCTCTACTATTTAGTGCATGAATATTTAATTATGTGAAGTCCTGCTTGTGTATTGACCCTTTCAGCAATAAATAATGTCCATCCTTGTCCACGATGGTGGATTTTACATTAAAATCTGTTTTATCTGAGATTAGTATTGCCACACCTGCTATTCTTTTTATATTGTTAGTTTGGTGTATATTAATCTATCCTTTAATTTTCAGTTCATTCATATCTTTAAGTCTAAGATGTGTTTCTTGTAAGAAACATATACATGCATAATGTCTTTTCATCCAAGATGTCACTTGTTATCTCTTTATTGGAGTGTTCAGTCTGTTTACATTCAGTGAAATTATTGATAGGTGTGTGTTTAGTGCTGTCGTTTTGATGTATTAATTTTGTGTTGGTGTTTTCTTGTTGCTGTCAATATTCTGTTCTATGTCATTCTTCTTTACTGGTTTACTTTTCATCTTTTTCAGTGTGAGCTTTGTGTTTGTTGAGACACCTGTGTATCGTTTCATTTTTTAATACATGCATTGTTATTGTGCTTTGCGGCTACCCCTGTGATTGCCCTTAATATTCTAAATTTAAACCCATTTTTAACTTCTGCATATCTAATTAACTTCCTCTCCATCTGAAAGAATTGTAACTATACTAGTATATCCCTCTTTTTAATGTATGGTGTCCTAGTTTTCATGATATGATCACTGTTCCCTTCTTTTAATATTGTAGCTTTGATTGAGTTTTGTGCCTCCCCTAACTCAGTAGGTTTCTAGATGTTATGTCCTCCATTGCCTCCTTAAATATACACTTAATGGTTTTCTTTTTCTAAGCAAACAGCTTTTTTCAGTACTTCTTGTAGTTTTGGTTTGGTTTTTACAAAATCTCTAAGCTTCTGTTTACCTGTGAATGTCTTCATTTCATCTTCACGTTTTGAGACAGTTTTGCAGGATATATAATTCTTGGTTGGAGATTTTTCTCCTTCAAGGCTTTGAATGTGTCATCCCACTGCCTCCTTGATGATTTTGTTTCTGCTGAGAGGTCAGATGAAAGCTTATAGGGTTTCCCTCTGAATGTTAGCTTTGCCTTGAATCTCATTGCCTTTAAGAATTTCTGGGTATGTTTCATTTTATTCATTCTGATTATAATATGTCTTAGTGTCTTTCTTTTGTGGTCTTGTTTTTGTGGTGTTTGATACATGTCTTGGATATCTATGTTCTCTTCTTTCATAATTTCAGGGAGATTTTCTGTCAGTAACTTAACAACAGTACTCTCTGTGTTTTCAGCTATCCCTCCCTGTTTGGGAACTCCATTTAATCATTGATTATTCATCTTGATATAGTCCCACATGTTTCTTAATGCTTCTTCATTTTTATTATTTCTTTTCTCTGAGTTTTCTGCATCATTGCTGGTGTCAGTTCCTCTATCCTCAATGTTACTAGGTCTGACTTCCATCTGCTCAATTCTGCTCTTTTGGCTTTGAATTAAATTGTGTAGTTCTGTAATTGTGTTATTGATCTGCTGGATTTCAGAACGTTGATGTTCCATCAATTTGAATGGCTTGCTTAATTTTTCCTTTTGCCCTGCTGCATTTTGTTTAATCTCTAGGAGGGCTCTCTATAAAATTCTTTTGTACTCAACCCCCAATAGTTTCAGAAATGCTTCTTCATCTGAGAAGTTTTTTCATTCTTTATTTTGGGAGTTTTCTGCAGCCACGGTGGGCTGTTTCTTTAATGCTTAACAATGGTCTGTTGCCTTTGGGCCATCTAGAGGCTGTTTGGTTTGTCTGGTGTTGTCTCAGCTGGAGCTGAGATGTAGTTCTGAGAAGGGAGCTGGTCACCAGACACCTCTGTGTACTTTAGTGACTTGGCCCGGTGGACTCTCTGTGATGGTAGGGTCTGCCTCCTGGCTTACAAAGATACCCCTTTACTTACAGAGTCACTGGGAGGCTATCCACCCATCTTATGATGTGGGTCAGTAAAGGCTGGAAGAGATACTGTTGGGCTGCTCAGCAGGTATTTCTCCAGGCAGTCATATTTTAAAAAGCCAAAAGCTGTCTCACAGCTTCCAAAATCAGTGAGGTCATCACATGTGTCAGGCCCTACCTTCTGGCAGACAACAGAAGCACCTCTTTGGCCATCTCCAGATGCTGTGATGTAGTTCAAAGTAGGGTGGGGCTATGGCCTGGCTGCCTTCCTCAGCCAGGTCCTACCCATAAGGCAACACTGTGCCTAACACAGCCTTTCTGCTGGAAAAGCACTCCCCAGACTGGCACTGCCTCACAGCCTGGCAATTAGTTCCTACTCAGGCCTCTGGTTGTGTAACTCCACCTCCCAGCCAACCAAAATGGCATCCTAGTCAAGCCTCCCCTCTTGCCTTTAAACAGTAGAATATACGGTGCAGCTCAGAGACGAGAGTGTGTAATGGCTGTGGTACCCTCAGTCCACTTCAGGGCTCTCAAAATATGGCTGTCCCACACACCATCTCTCCACTGTGCCACAAGTTTTCACTTCAGCACTGGAGCTCAGCATATCTTCTGGCTCATGCCTATCTCCTGCCTACTGGCCAACAAAAAGAAAAAAAAATGAAAGTGCCAGTACCTTCAGCCTGCCCAAGCAGTGAATCAGCAGGGGCAGGGCTGAGCAAGAGAGACGAAGTTTCCCATTTAGTGGCATGTGGTCCAATCTGACAACTCTGTGCTGTGTCCCAGGGCTCACTGGGTATCCAGAATGCTCTGTTTAATTATTAATCCAGGCCTTAGTTTTCAGAGGGAATTAAGGAGACACGTGTCTAGTCTGCCATCTTGGCTCTGCCTCCCTCCCTGGATTGTTTCCTTGATTTTCTTTTCAGATTTCTTCTTGTTGAAGTATAGAAACCAAACAGATTGTTGTGTTAATCTTGTATCCTGAAAATTTGCTGAATTCTTCTATTAGTTTCAGAAGATTTCTTTGCTGTTTTCTATAGATCATGTGATCTGCAAATACACTTTTACTTCCCACTTACCAATTTGGATACCACTTTTTATCTTGTTTTATTGTTCTGGTAGGACTTCCAGTACAGTATTGAATAGAAGTGGTGATAGTAGACATTCTTTTCTCATTCCTGTTCTCAAGGGGAAGGTTCTTAGTCCTTTTCCGTTGAATATACAGGCAGTCCCCTGGCTATTAATGTCCTACCTCAATATAGTATGTTGACAGGAAACTGCCAGAAATTCCAGCTGGGTTCAGAAGAGAATGTGAAACCAGGGATATCATTGCAGATGTCAGATGGAGCTTGGCTGAAAGGCAGGAATACCACAAAAATGTTTACCTGTGTTTCATTGATTATGCAAAGGCATTTGACTGTGTGTGGATCTCAATAAATTATGGATAACATAACAGACACTGGGAATTCCCTAGCACTTAATTATGTTCTTAAGGAATCTGTATATAGATCAAGAGGTAATCATGCGAACAGAAGAGGGTGACACTGCATGATTTAACGTCAGGAAAGGTGTGCACCAGGGTTGTATCCTTTCAGCATACCTGTTCAGTCTGTATGCTGAGCAAATAATCCTAAAAGCTGGACTATATGAAGAAGAATGAGGCATCAGTATTGGAGGAAGTGTAATTAACAACCTGTGTTATGCACATGACACAATCCTGCTTACAGGAAGTGAAGAGGATTTGAAACACTTACTGATGAAGATCAGAGCCTCCAGCCTTCAATATGGATTACACAGCGACATCAAGAAAACAAAAATTCTCACAAATAGAACAGTAAGCAACATCATGATGAACAGAGAAAGGATTGAGGTTGTCAAGGATGATTTCATTTTACTTAGTTCTACAATCAGTGTTCATGGAAGCTGTAGTCAAGAAATCAAAAGACACTTTGCATTGGGAAAAGCAGCTGCAAAAGGATCTCTTTAAAGTGTTGAAAATTAAAGATACCACCTTGAAGACTAAGGTGTGCCCGATCCATGCCATGGTATTTTCAGTCATATCATATGCATGTGAAAGCTGAACAGTGAGTAAGGATGACAGAAGAAGCATTAATACCTTTGAGTTGTGGTGTTGGAGAAGAATGTTGAAATACCATGGACTACTGCCAAAAGAATGAACAGATCTATTCTGGAAGATGTACAACCAGAATGTCCCTCAGAAGCAAATGTGGTGAGACTGTGTATTACATACCTCAGACACGTTATCATCAGGGATCAGTCCTTGGAGAAGAACATCATGCTAAGTAAAGTAGAGGGTCAATGAAAAAGAGGAAGACCCTCAGCAGAATATATTGACATGGTGGCTGCAACATGAGCTTAAACAGGAAAGTAATTGTGGGCATGGCAAAGGACCAGACAGTGTTTCCTTCTGTTGTTCATAGAGTTGCTATGAGTCAGAACTGCATGGCTGCCTCTCGATGCATATACAGATTCCTCGTGAGCACAGTTAAGTGTTCTGGAATTCCCATTCTCTGCAACAGTAGCCATAATTTGTCATGATCCATATGGTTGAATGCCTTTGCACAGTCAATGAAACATAAGTAAACATCTTTCTGGTATTCTCTGCTTTCAGCCAAGATCCATCTGACATTAGCAATGCTATCTGTGGTTCCATGCCCTCTTCCGAATCTGGCTTGAATTTCTGGTGGTTCCTTGCCAAAATACTGTTGCAGTCACTTTTGAATGATCTTCAGTAAAATTTTACTGGTATGTGATATTAATAATACTGTTCAATAATTTCCACATTCAGTTTGATCACCTTTCTTGGGAATGTGCATAAATGTGGATCTTATCCAGTCATTTGGCAAGGTAGCTGTCCTCCAAATTTCTTAGCATAGACAAGTGAGTACTTCCAGTACTTCATTCAGTTTTTGAAACATCTCAGTTGATACTCTGTCATTTCCTGGAGACTTGTTTCTTGGCATTCCCTTCAATGCCACTTTGAAATCTTCCATCAGTATTGTCACTTTCATATTACATGCTCATGAAATGGCTTAATGTTGACCAATTCTTTCTGATATAATAACTGTGTATTCCTCCCATCTTTTGATGCTTCCTGAGTCGTTTAATATTTTCTCCGTAGAACCCTTTGGTATTGGAATTCTTCACTTGAATGTTTTCTTCAGTTCTTTCAGCTTGAGAAATGTAGAGCATGTTCTTCCCTTATGATTTCTCTATTTCCAGCCCTTTGTTCATGTCATTATAATAATACTTTACTTGGTCTTCTTGAGCCACTCCTTGAAATCTTCTGTTCAGTTCTTTTACTTCATCATTCCTTCCTTTTGCTTTAGCTACTTGACATTCAAGAGCAAGTTTCAGAGTCTCTTCTGACATCCAGTTTGGTCTTTTCTTTCTTTCTTATCTTTTTAATGACCTCTTTCATCATGGATGATGTCTTTGATGTGATTCCACAACTCCTCTAGTGTTTAGTCTTTAGTGTTCAACACATTAAATCCGTTCTTGAGATGGTCTGTCAATTCAGGAAAGATATACTCAAGATTGTACTTTGGCTCTCGTGGTTTTGTGGTGATTTTCTTCAGTTTCATAGATGCCCATGATTGTGTTGAGGATTGTCATGGATTGAACTGTGTCCCCCCAGAAATGTGTGTAGCCATTTGTCTGGGCCATCATTCCCAATATTTTGTGACTGTATTCCATTGTGTGATTTTCAGATGCTCTAAATCCTAATCTGTGCCTGTGGTTAATAGACTGCATTTATGTTAAAGAGGATTAGGGTGGGACTGTATAACTCTTCCTAAGATCACCTCCCTGCTCCAATGTAGAGTTTCCTTGGAGTGTGGCTTGTACCACCTTTCATCCTGTTATCCTACAAGAGATAAAAGGAAAGGGAAGCAAGCAGAGAGTGGGGAACCTCATACCACCAAGAAAGCAGCACCAGGAATAGAGCTCATCCTTCAGACCTGACTCTTCCACCAAGATGCTCCTTGACCAAAGACTGATGCAACACAAGGACCTTCCTCCAGAGCTGACAGAGGGAAAACCTTCCACTGGAGTGGACACCCTGAATTCAGACTTGTAGCATACTGGACTGAGTATGAATAAACTTTTCTTTGCTAAAGCCATCCACTTTATAGTATTTCTGTTAGAACAGTGCTAGATGACCAAAACAATGATTATTCCTACTATTAAGAAAATCAAGGTTTACAAAGAGGTTAAGTAACTTTTCCAAGGTTAACACAGCTAGTAAGTGGCAAAGGCAGAATTTTGTGAATTCTGTGACTGTTGTGAATTTCAGGCAGTGTGGCTTCAGGATGTGTTTATTAGGTTTTATAGTCTCTCAGGCAGTGTATGTTAAAAGACCTCAGATGCTGAAGAAACTGTCTTTTGGCCAAACTGTACCATAGTTCTTCTCTTTTTAGTGAAATTGAACATTAAAAAAAAATCATTTGCTTTCTAGAATGGTTTTAGATTTACAGAAAAACTGTGAAGATAGTAAAGAGTTCCCATATACCCTGTCTTAGTCATCTAGTACTGCTGTAACAGAAATACCGCAAGTGGATGGCTTTAAAAAGATAAATTTTATTCTGTCACAGCCTAGTAGGCTATGAGTCAAAATTTGAGGCATCAGCTCTCAGGAAAATCTGTCTGTGTTAGCTGTGTCACAAGGTCCTTGTCAGTCTTCCCCTGGACTGGAAACTTCTTAGGTGCGGGGATAGAGTCCTTTCCAAATGATGAACTCTGTTCCTGGCACTACTTCCTTTCCAAATGATGAACTCTGTTCCTGGCACTACTTCCTGAATGTTTCCCACTCTCTGCTTGCTTGCTTGCCTTTCCTTTATATCCCAAAAGATTGCCTCAAGGCACAGTATAGTCTTAAAATATTGAGTCTTGCTTCACCCACACAGCTGATGCCCATCCTCTGTCATCAACATTATAGGGATGGGATTTACAACATGAAGGAACATCACACAATACCAGGAATTATGTCCTAGCCAAATGGCTACACACATATTTGGGGGGACACAATTCAATACATGACATTTCATCCTTTGGCACCCAAAAAGAATCACATCCTTGCAACATACAGAACATTTACCCTGTCATAGCAGAAGTCTTAATTTGAAGTCCAATATCCAGAAATTCTACTTTGAAATCTAGAACATAAGTTATCTGCTTCTAAAATACAGTGGAAGAACAGGCAGGCACAAGCTAGACATTTCCATTATGCGTGCGAGAAATTTCAGAGAAAGATGGCATAACAGGCACCAAGCCTATTAGTAGAACACATTACATTAGCCTTTCAAGGCTTGAAAATAATCTTCTATTCTCTGAGATATTTTACACAATGACCCTGCTCTGCAGACTCTAGGTATTGGCCACACTCTCCAAATTCTGAGTGGAGGCCCCTTGGTCCTGGGCTACTGTACCCATCTTCCAGGCTCACTGGGACAGCAACCCTGCTCCCCTGGGCTCTAGGTACACAATTTTCTTAGTCCAACTGAGTGGCAGTTCCTTCCTTACAAACACAGGAGGCCATGGCTCCAGCCTTAGAAACCCCTGAGTTCATGGCCATACCTTTTGAAACTTAGTCAGCTCAGCTTCTCATGCTCCTTGTCTCTTCAGCTTCTGCTTCCTGTGGTCTCACAGCCCAGACCTCATGCCCACATCTACCTTGCTGGGGCAAGTATAGCACCACTGATTTAACTGCCCAGAAGTACTCTAGTCTACCAAGAAGCCTCCTGCATACAGGCATTCAGCTCTCTCCATAGGTCAGCTTCTAGTTCTGTATTGCCAGTTATCTTCTTCCTCCTCAACCATCTGGACCTTCCTTTGTGTTAACAGTACTCCTCTCTTCCTTCTGAGTCTTCATCATTCATGTTTGCAAAACTGCTTCCACATTTTAGGTTTCTGTTAGAGCATCACTCCCACTCTCTAGGTACCAAATTCTTAGTCATCTAGTGGTACTATAACAGAAATGCCACAACTGGATCACTTTAAAAAGAGAAATTTTATTTTGTCACAGTCTGGTAGGCTGAGTCCAAATTCACGGTGCCAACTTCAGGGGAAGGCTTTCTTTGCTGGCTCTAGAGGTAGGTCTTTGTTGTCAGACTTCCCCTGGACTAAAAGCTTCTGACGTGCAGGGACCCCGGATCCTTTCCAAAGGGTGTGCTCAGCTTCTGGCACTGCTTCTTGGTGGTATGAGGTCCCCCACTATATTTGCTTCCCTTTCCTTTATATCCCAAAAGATTGCCTGAAGTCACAATACAAATCTTACACATTGAGTCCTGTCCCACCAACACAACTGCAGCCCATCATCCGTCATTAACATCTTAGATGCAGGATTTACAACACATAGGGACATCACATAATACTAGGAATCATACAGTAGCCAAATGGCTACACATTTGGGGAAGAGTCTGTGACAGTTCTCCACACCAGTTAGTTTCTGTCAAGTTGACTCTACTCATGGTGACCTTATGTACAATAGGACAAAACATTACCTGGTCCTCTGTCATCGTCACAAATGCTAGCATGTTTGAATCCAATGTTGTAGTTATTGTACAGTCCATCTCACTGAGGGCCCCTCTACCTTGTTGACTCTCTGCTTCACCAAACATGATTTCCTCTTCTAGTGATTGATTTCTCCTGATGATGTGTTCCAAAGCAAAATAGATGATGTTCTGTTGTGATCCATAAGATTTAATTGCCTAGTTTTCAGAAGTGAATCACTAGGCCGCTCTTCCTAGTCTTGTTGTGGAAGCTCTGCTAAAACTTGTCTACCATTGGTGACTCTGCTGGTATTTGAAATACTATTTGCATAGCCCCTAGTGTCGTAGCACCATGCAAGCCACCAGAGCATGACAACCTTCAGACTAGTTGTAGCCCCTATTATTAACATCTTACATTTGTGTTATATATTTGTTATAATCAATGAACCACTATCTTTGATACATAAAGTCCCTAGTTGTTACCCTCCTTTCTGTGTTCCAGGATCACATCCAGGATACTACATTACTTTTAGTCACCATGTCTCCTTAGGCTCCTCTTGGCTATGACAGTTTCTTTGGCTTCCCTTGCTTTTGATGACTTTGACAGTTTTGAGGAGTACTGATAAGGTATTTTGTTGAATGCTTCTCAACTAGGATTTGTCTGATTTTTTTTTATGACTAAACTGGACTATAGGTTTTGGGAAGAAGACCACAGATAATAAAGTGTCATTCTCATCACATCTTATTAAGGGTATATGCTAGCCACATGACTTATTGCTGTTGATGCTGACTTTGATCACCTAGATGAGACAGTATTTGTGAAGTTCTCTACTGTAAAGTTACTCTTTTTTCCCCATTTTCATATTGTTCTCCTTGGAAAGAAGTGACTATTCACAGCTCACACTTAATGAGTATGGAACTATGTAATGGAGTGTCTCCATAAATTGTTGAGAATTATATCTGAATGGACTTATGGGTATTTATTTTATACTTGGGTTTTAATCCCATGCTATTTTATTTGTTTTATTGTTCAAATTATGCTAGCTTTTTCCATTCATTGGGAGTTCTTTCCCTTTGTTACATCCTTATCATTGTGTGTGTTTTGTTTTTTTTAACTTTCTTATTTTCTGGCACTGCAAGGTATTTCAAGCTCATCCTGTGTATTTCCTGCCCCCGTTCTAGAATTAGCCATTTTTCCAAGGATCTTTGGTTCCTTTCATTTGGAGAATGGCCTTAGAAACCAAGATCACAATGGTAGGTGTGCTCATTTTTTCCTAGTGTATCATTGCTCTTAGGTCCTCTGAGCTGACTGAGCAAGGAAATATGAGTATGTGTGTATATACACATATTTATCTATAAATATTTATGTAACTATGTATATATATTGAGCTAAACCTGAGTTCATACTGATCTGTGATACATGACCATGTGGATCATTCCAGCCTTTTCCTTAACTGTAGCATTCCACTCCAGCAGTGTGAAATCTAGCTCCCATAATACACTATTAATTTATATAATTGCTTAATTTCACTATACATGTATAGCAGTGTCAGAATTATTAACCTATATACTCCCATGGGAAACTACCATCTCAACTAACTGCTATATGCAGTTTGTTTGTCTTTAGTCTTATTGATTCTATTCATTTCCAAAGTTACTTAGGTCAGCACACTTCCCCTACCTCCTTCAGTGGTGTTGTTTCATATATTTGGAATATATGTACGTAGTTGTCATTTCAGATTTTGAACTGGATTAGAGACTAGACCCTCTTAGACCTGGGAACTATCCTAAGGCTTCTAGCCAGGATGACTATCTGTACACATTTTCCAGGAAGAGAAGATATGTTTTTTTTTTTCTCAGGGTAGGAGTTAGGCAAGCCAAAGAGTAAATTTGACCCCTGGCCTGTTTTTTTTTTGTTTGTTTCTAATGGTCCTTGGGCTAAGACTGAAAATCCCTGGTGATGTAAACAGTTAGGCACTTGGCTACTAAATGAAAGGTTGTTAGTTTGAATTCACCTAGAGGCATTGCAGAAGAAAGCCTTCCTGATCTATTTCTGAAAGATGACGGTCACTGAAAACTCCATGGAGTACAGTTCTAATTTGAAACGTGAGGTCGTGAGTCAGAAGCGACTCAGTATCAATTGTTTTTTGTTGTGTTTTGGTTTTGACTATGAATGTCTTTATTTTCTTGAAGGATGTACAAAGCAATAATATATGACAGAGCCTAACATATTTACTATCTGACCCTTCATGGAAAGTGTTTGCCAACTCCTATCCTGATAACCCTATCTTAAGATGAAAGAGGCTCTCTAGAGCACTTTGATACATCTCAGCTGAAAGCTTTTTAAATACGTAGATTGATTTTTGACCCACTTGAGGTTGTTTCCCTCTTTTTTTCCTCTTATTCACCATCTAAAAGCAGTTATCTATAGCTGGGGTTCTGTGCTATCCCTCAAGGGAAGTAACCCACTTGAAATGAGCCTGTTTTTATCGCCTTTTTTCTGTCATTCGCAGAAAGGTTTTGGTGAAAGAATGTTTACTGTGCCTTTTCACCATCTTATTTTAATTGTTTGTTTATTTTATGTATGACTCTGGATTCATGTTGTTTTCTTTGACATCTGCTTAGCAGTATGAAGGAAAAGTTCAGAACGAAGAAAATCAGTGAGGGTATGTGACTGAGCCAGGCCTGACAATGATTATATTTTATGGAAAGCAATATGTTAGTATTAACTGGGATCATTTACTTGTTACTAGTTGGTTAAGATTAGGCTGGGGTACTATGACTGTTTATCCAGAGCAGCCTAATGATGAGATTGAACCTAACTAGATGAGTGTGTATGGTATTATTTAGGATCATATAGTGCCTTTACAGTTAATAGGGATAGAATTAGTGAAGTGTGACCATAACTGCCAGCATTATGAGTCATCAGGAATAAGTCCTACCTTTTAAACTTTGAAGTATTAGAGAAGCATAAATAAACATCATAATGCCTGTCTTAGTCATCTAGTGCTGCTATAACAGAAATACCACAAGTAAATGGCTGTAACAAAGAGAAGTTTATTCTCGCAGAACCCTATGGACTAGAAGTCTGAATTCAGAGCACCACTTTCGGGGGAAGGCTTTCTGTGTTGGCTCTGCGGAGGAAGGTCCTTATCATCAGTCATCCCTGGGCTGGGAACATCTTAGCTCGGGAACCTCAGGACCACAGGATGCACTCTGCTCCCAGCATTGCTTTCTTGGTGGTGTGAGGTCCTCAACTCTCACCTGACTCCTCTTTCCTTTTATCTCTTGTAAGATAAAAGGTGATGTATATAACACCAGAGGGAAACTCCCTTTAAATTGGATCCAGGGTGTGACTTGAGTAAGGGTGTTACTTTCTGTCCTAACCTTATCTAACCTTGCAGAGGTTAGGATTTATAACATGTAGAAAAATTACATGAGATGACAAAATGGTGGACAGTCACACAGTACTGGTAATCATGGCCTAGCCAAATAGATGCATATATTTTGAGGGACGCAATTCAATCCATGACACTTAGTTTGACCACACTTCTCTTTCAGTCTACCCTGATTTACCTGTTAAGGCTTTTTTTTGCTTGTCTGATTTTCATTTTATGATAACAAATCTATTTTTCTTTTGCACTTTTTTTTTCCAAAATATTTTAATTTCACTATCTCATAGTTACCAGTGTTATAGAACTGTACTTGTAGGTCTCTATTTTATTGGTCTTTTAGATTTATTGATCAATTTTTCTGGGATTGTTTGCTTTTTGGTAGTTTGTTTTCTATTTCATTTTGTGTGGTGCAGTCTTTTTTTCTGCAAACATCCATAATTAACCCACCTGATGTGTAAACATATAGGATATAGACATGTTTGAGTGGGTAGATTGACATTATTCTGTGTACCACAGTTCACTCACTGACCCCAAAAGATTCCCATCCATCCCACATGCAAAATAACATTCAACCTGCATCATTTGGTCCCAACCAACCTGTAGCAAAGTAGAATGAAGAATTTACCAAAGACATAAGGGAAGTATGAGCCTGAGACAGAAAGGGCCATATAATCCAGAGACTACATCAGTCCAAGACCAGAAGATCTAAATGGTGCCTGGCTACGACCCATGACTGCCTTGACAAGGAACACAACAATCAGTCACTGATGGAATGAGAAACATGGGCTGCAGACCTTGAACTCTAGTATCAAGACCAGACTTGATGGTCTGACAGACTGTAAGGTCTCCAGAAGACATGGCCCCCAGATTCTCTGTTAGCCCAGAACTTAAACCATTCCCAAAGCCAACTCTTCAGACAAAGATTAGAGTGGACTATAACACAAAAAATGATATTGGTGATGTGTGCTTCTTGGCTCAAATAGACAGATACATGAGACTAAATGGGAAGCTCGTGTCTGAAGGTAAGATAAGAAGGCAGAAGGGGACAGGAGCTGGTTGAATGGACATGTGAAATACAGGGTGGAGAGGAGGAGTGTGCTGTCACATTGTACAGAGACCAAGTAGGATCACATAACAATGTGTATGTTCGTTTTTGTATGACAGACTGACTTGAATTGTAAACTTTCACGTAAAGCACAGTTAAAGAAATAAAATGCATTCACCTCATCCCAGAGACTCAACCTATTACCTCATCAAATTAAGTCCCAAATCTCCTCATTTAAATCAGGTATTAGGAGACTGTAGTTATAATCCACCCTGTGGAAAAATCCTTCTGCATCTGTGGACCTGTAAAACTAGAAAACACATCTACTCACTGAATACAGCAGTAGGTTTGGCACAGGATGCCAATTATAGACATTCCTATTCAGGAAAGGTAAAAGTGGGAGGAAAAAAATAGTCACTGGTCCTAAGCAGTTTTGAAATTCAGCAGGGCAAATTCCATTAGCCATCAAGGCCTGGGAATAATCCTCTGTGGCTTGAGGCTCCACCCTCTATGTCCAGTGGCTCTGCCCTCTTAGTCATCTTTCCTTTTTCATGAAAGGTACCACTTGCTTGCAGCTGATTAGTTTTATGAAACTGTTTCTGGTGGAATTTTGGAAGTCCAACAGCCTTCTTTCATTTTGTCCTTTCACTGTCCTTCTGGCAGTGTTTCTGCTAGCATAACATTCTTTAAAATATTAGGAGTCTCCTGTGTATGTCACAGGAATTTACTATATTAGACAAGAGGATCATCCGTAGATCTTTATTGGATAATCACTTTTGTATTCCTGAAATTTGAATGCATCCATGAGTCACAAGCTTAACCCTCAAAGAGCCATCTGTGTGAATGAATACTTTGATATTTTGGTTCTTCTGAAGAAATGGCAAAATGTTGTCCAGATTCATCCTTTTCTTTTTCTTTAGAGCACACCTTCTTGACAGTGAATTTCCTAATGTTAGTATTTTTTTAAATATGGATAGGCTAAAAATTTCCTAAATCACCAAGTGTCATGCATTGAATTGTGTCCCCCCAAGTATATGCAAACTTGGTTAGACCATGATTTCCACTACTGTTTAATTGTCCACCAATTTGTCATTTGATGAGATTTCTCTAGGTGTTATATAAATCCTATTAATATGATATAATGCGATGGATTAGTGGCAGTTGTATTGTTGAGATCTACAAGATTAGATAGTGTCTTAAGCCTATCTCTTTTGAGATATAATAGAGGTAAGTGAGCAGAGATACATGGGGACCTCGCACCACCAAGAAAGCAGCACCAGGCGCAAAGCATGTCCCTTGGACTAGGGCTCCCTGCACAGAGAAGCTTCTCCACAAGGGACAGACCGAAGGTAAGGACCTTCCTTCAGAGCTGATAGAGAAGCCTTCCCCTGGAGCTGATATCGTGAATTTGAACTTGTAGCTTACTTGACTTTGAGAGAGTAAATTTCTCTTTCTTAGAGCCATCCACTTGTGGTATTTCTGTTGCAGCAGTAACTGGATGACTAAGACACCAAATCCAGATTCCTTTTTGCTTAACAGTTCTTCCCTCAATTTATCTTTCTCCTCTCTCATTTTATTAAAAGCAACAAGAAGAAACCTAGGCTGCACCTTCAAAATTTTGCTAGGAAATCTCTTCAGCTAGAAATGAGAGTTCATCACTTATGATGTTCTCCTGTCAATTATAACTGTAGGAGACAGTTCAGCTAAGCTTTTTGCCACTGTATAATAAGGATCTCCATTCCTGTGGTTTCCAAACATATTTATCATTTCTTTGTTATCCCTTTCCAGCAGCACTCTTATTGGCCACATTTCTGCCAACATTCTACTTACAGTGATTTAGGTATTTTCTAAGATGATGCAGGCCTTTTCTGTCATTCTTTTTACTTTCTTTTGTGTCTTCCCTAGTAGCACCCTTAATATCCATATTACCAATAGTTAAGGCAATGTAAGCTTTATTTTTATTTAATTTTTACTTTACTTCTTAAAATTCTTACAGCATCTACCCATTACTTAATTCCAAAGCCATGTACACATTTTTAGGTGTTTGTTATAGCAATACTCCACTTGTGATAAACCAAAACACTATTCATTTCTTAATAACTGCTGTAACAAATCATCACTGCTTAGCCTTGGAATAAAGTTTTGTCAGTTTACTTTCAAATAATTAGCCATTGAAAACCCTATGGAGCACAGTTCTACTCGGACACATATGGTGTGTGTCAGAATTGACTCGACGGCAACTGGTTTGGTTTTTTGATTTAGCGGCTTAAAACAACAAAAATTTATTCTCTTACACTTCTGAAGCCCAGAGTTTGAACTGACCTCTTACAGGGCTAGAGTGAAGATGTGGGCAGGAAGAATTCCTTCTTAAGGTTTCAAGGGGAGAGTCTGTCAATTCCTTGTGTCTTATAGCTTCTTGTGGCTGCTGGCATTCTTTGGTTTGTGGCTGCATTGCTTCAATGTCTGCCTCATTGGTCACCCTGCCTTTTCCTATTCTGTAGTCAAATCTCCTTCTAAGTCACTCTTACAAGATACCTGTGATTACATTTAGAACCCTCTTGGAGAATGCAGGACATTCTTGTTTTGTCGAGGTCCTTTTATCTGCCTGCCCATCCATCCATCTGTCCACCTATTTATTTATTTGTTGTGGTTGAGTGAAAGTTTACAATACATTTAAATTTACATGCCCACCTAGCTGCAGCTTCTCTGCTCCCCTTACCCAGTGACAGCACACTCCTCCTTTTCATTTTATACACGTCAAGATCCTTTTTTAAAAAGTAAAAAACATGTATTTTATTGTGCCTGAAGTGAAAGTTCACAATTCGTCATACAAAAGGACACACACTGCTGTGTAACTCTAGCTGCTCTCCCCAGGCTGTGATAGTACAGTCTTCTTTTCCACCTGGTATTTCCTTTGTCCATTCACTGTCCCCATCGGCCGTTTCATCTCACCCCCAGTCAGGAGCTGCCCAGTTAGTCTTGGGTATCTACTTAAGCCAAGAAGCACACACTTCACCAATATCATTTTGTGTCTTATAGTCTAGTCCAGTCTTTGATTGAAGAGTTGGCTTTGGACATGGATTCAGTTCTGGGCTAAGAGAGTCTGGGGGCCATGCCTTTTGAGATCCCACCAATCAAGTCTGGTCTTTTTTTAAACGAGAATTTGAGTCCTGTGCCTCATTTTTCTCCACTACATCAGGGACTTTCTGTAGTGTTTCCTGTCAGGGTGGTCATTGGTGGTTGCTGGGCACCATTTAATTCTTCAGGTCTCATGCCGATGTAGTCTCTGGATTACATTGCTCATTCTGCCTCTTGGGCTCATATTTTCCATGTTTTTGATGTTCTTCATTCTCCCGTGCTCCAGGTGATTTGGGACCAATTGATGCTTCTTAGATGACTGCTCAGATGCCACTCACCAAAGTAGGATGCAGAAGATTTTCTTAATAGTTTCCTATGCCAACTGACCTAGATGTCCCCACATGCCTGTCCCTGCTACTCAAAGTGTTTGGTTGTATTTAGGAATCTTCATAGCTTTGGGTGTAGCCCAGTTGTGCTGACTTCACCTCTAATGTGTGTTGCCCCTCCCTTCACCTGACATAATTCTTATCTGCTATCTAATTAATGAATATCCCTCTCCCTCCCTTCCACCCTTGTAGCCATCAAAGATTGTTTTCTTCTGTGTTTAAACTGTTGCTTGAGTTTTTATAACAGTGGCCTCATACGATATTTGGCCTTTTACAACTGACTAATTTCACTCAGCATAATGCCTTCCAGATTCCTCCATATGGTCAGATGTTTCCCAAGTTCATCGTTGTTCTTAAACATTGCATAGCATTCCATTCTATGAATATACCATAGTTTGTTTATGCTGTAATCCACTGATGGGCACTTAAATTGATTCCATCTTTTTGCTATTGTGGACAGTGCTTCAATGAACATTGGTGTGCATCCATCTGTTTGTGTGACAGCCTTTATTTCTCTAGGATATATTCCAAGAAGTGGGGTAGCTGGGTCATATGCTATTTCTATTTCTAGCTTTTTAAGAAAGTGCCAAATCAATTTTCAAAGTGGTTGTGCCATTTTACAATCCCTCCAGCGTGTATTAGTCGTTCCAGTCTCACCATATCCTCTCAAACATTTATTATTTTGTGTTTTTTGGATTAATACCAGCCTTATTAGAGTAAGATAGTATCTCATTGTAGCCTTGATTTGGGTTTATCAAATGGCTAGTGATTGTAAACATTTCCTCAAGTATCTGTTATTGTTGTTGTTAAGTCCTGTTGAGTGGATTCTGACTTATAGCGACCCTGTGTACAACAGAATGAAACACTGCTGTGCCCATGATCGTTTTTTTACTTAAGTCCATTATTGCAGTTGCTGTGTAAGTCCATCTTGTTGAGACTCTGCCACTTTTTTGCAGATCCTCTGCTTTAGCAAGCATGATATCCTTCTGCAGAGATTTGTCACTCCTGATAGCATGTCCTAAATATGTAAGACGTAGTCTTGCCATCTTTGATTCCAAGGAGCGCTATGGTTGTTCT
This sequence comes from Heterohyrax brucei, assembly GCA_028571685.1. Taxonomy (NCBI): domain Eukaryota; kingdom Metazoa; phylum Chordata; class Mammalia; order Hyracoidea; family Procaviidae; genus Heterohyrax; species Heterohyrax brucei. Next base: position 136,417,708 of record CM053166.1, on the reverse strand, counting down.
TCTTCCAGAACAGATCATGTATCTGTAAGTCACCTGAATGTCTTCTTTGGTGAAGTGCCTGTTCATATCCTTTTCCCATTTTTTAATTGGGTCATCATTTTGTTTTTGAGATTTTGCAGTGTATCTTGTAGGTTTTGGAGATTAGAACACTGATCAGATTTGTTGTATCCTAAATTTTTTCCCAGTCTGTAGACTATCTTTTTACTCTTTTGGTGAATTCTTTTGATGAGTGTGTTTAATTTTAAGGAGTTTCCAGTTATTTATTTTCTTTTCCTGTATTTGTGTGTTTCTGGTAATGATTTGTATCCTGTTTATGCCATGTATTAGGGTTCCAAGTGTTGTCTCTATTTTTGCTTCCATGATCTTTATTGTTTTAGATTTTATATTTAGGCCATTGCTCCCTCTTAAGTTAGTTTTTGTGCGTGTTTTACAGATGGATATCCCAACTATGGCAACACAATTTGTTAAAGAGGTTTTACAACATATAGGAATATCATATCTGATGGCAGAATGGTGAACAATCACACAATACTGGAACTCCTGACCTAGCCCAATTGATACACCTATTTTGGGAAGGACACAATTCAATCCATGACATTCTACCCTGTGGCCTCCAAAAATTCATATCCTTGCCATGTATAAAACATACTCACCCCATCATATCATATCATATCATATCATAGCAAAAGTCTTAATTTAACTCCAAGTCCAACATCTAAAAATTCCCCTTTATCTGGAAATCTAAAATACAAATTGTCTTGCTTCCAAAAGTATAATGGCACAGCAGGCACAAGCTAGACATTGGCATTACAAATGGAGAAACTAGAGGGAAAGAAGGGATAACAGGCATGACATAAGTCAGCAGAACACATTACACTAGCCCTCAAGGCTTTGGAAATGGTTTTCTGTTCTCTGAGACCATTTACACCATGGCCCTGCCCTCCAGACTCTAGGTATTGGCCACACTCTCTGGATTCTGAGTGGAGGCCCCTCAGCCCTGGGCTTCAGCTCCACCTTCCAGGACCACTGGGGCAGCAACTCTGCTCCCTTGGCTTTAGGCACACCATTCTCCTAATCTGTCTGAGTGATGACGCTACTCTTAGAAACAGCAGAGTCCATGGCTCCACCCTTTGAAACACCAGAGGTTGTAGCCATACCTTTTAAGACTGAGGCAGATTGGCTTCCTGTGTTCCCTGTCTCTTCAGTTTCTGCTTCCTCTTTCCTTGACCTCTTGTCCCCTCAGGCCTCATACTTATGTCTGTCCTGTTGGGAAAGATGTTCCAAAGTGCCTAGAACCTACTCTGCGTATAAACTTTGGCCAAAAGACGCTTGTGTTGGCAAGCTTCATTCCACTGACAAGTGCCTGGAGGCACCTCAGTCAATCAGGAAGACTCCTGTGCACAGGGACTCAACTCCCTTGCTCCATAGGTCAGCTCCAGTGCCGTGTTATGCTTGTCTCCAGGTTTTTCTGTGGCTGGTCCTCAGCTATAGCTGATTCTCTGCTTATATTTCTCTAACATCTATACCTTCTCTGGTGTTAACAGTTCTCTTCACTTCGTCCAGAGTCTTCTGTCCATTCACAATTTCAGAATTGCTTCTGCATTTCAGCTATCTGTTAGAACAGCACTCTACTCTCTCAGTAAATTGTCTTAGGCTGGGTTTTCTAGGGAAGCAAAACCAGTAACACTTATATGCACAAGGAAAGATTTATATACACTGCACAAGGAAAGATTTATATATAAAGGAAACAGCTCATGCACTAATAGAAGCTGAATGTCCCAAGTCCTGGTGCAAGCCTCATGTGGCCATGGGAGCTGGTGAACCCAAAGTCAGCAGGTCAGAGACCACCGGCTGTGTAGGTCAGTGGATCCCAAGCTGCTGGTGAGACTGAGAGGTCTCTGCTGACTCACAGAGCTAAAGAGGCTGGTGAACCCAGGATTGGCAAGTCAGGGAACAGGACTCTCAAGCACTGGCTGTAAGAGTTGATGAATCCAACAGCTGCTAGTTCAGGTCCAGGAACCAGACACAAAAGAGAGCAGGAGCTGCTGGCAATGTGAAGCTTGTGCCAGGACTTGGGACATCTATAACTGTATGAGCTGTTTCACTTATATATAAATTTTTCCTTGTACTTTGCATATAAATCTTTCCTTGTACATGTATGTATTACTGGTTTTGCTTCCCTAGAAAATCCAGCCTAAGACAGTTTGGTACCAGGAGTGGGGTCAGTACCAAGTACTGTCTTAGTCATCTAGTACTACTATAACAGAAATACCACAAGTGGATGGCTCTAAGATAAACTTATTTTCTCACATTAGTCTAGAAGTCCAAATTCAGGACATCAATTCCAAGGGAAGGCTTTCTTTCTCTTTTGGCTCAGGAGCAATGTGCATCTTATCATTCTTCCCTTGGACTAAGAACTTCTTCACACAGGAACCTGGGTCCAAAGGATTTGCTCTTAACACTGCTTTCTTGGTGTTATGAGGTTCCTCTGTTCTTTGGTTTCTTAAGGGAGGATAGGAACTGAGAATATTTACTTGAGACTTTGAGTACTTAGTCTTTAAATTTCCCTCTTAGCACTCCTTTAAGTATACCTCACAAATTTTAATATGTTGTATTTTTATTTTCATTTGTTTCAATGCAGTTTTTAATTTTCCTTGAGACTTCATAAATCTGTCGAATATTTATGTGTGCTTTTAAAATTGCAGATGTTTTGAGATTTTCCTGTCATCCTTCTGTTATTGATTTCCATTTTGATTCCATTATGGTCAGAGAACATACCTTGTATAATTTCACTTCTTTTAAAAAATTTCAAGTTTATTTAAGGGCCCAGGAGATGGTCTGTGTTGGTCCATGTTCCATGGGCATTTGAAAAGAATGTCTGTGCTACAGTTGTTACGTGCTGCTGAGTCAGTTCCAACTCACAGCAACCCCATGTACAACAGAGCAAAACACTGCCCAGTCCTGCACCATGCCCACAGTCATTTTTATGCTTAAGCCCGTTGTCACAGCCACTGTATCTCTATCTTGTTGAAGGTCTTCCTCTTTTTTGCTGACCCTATACTTTACCAAGCATCATGTTCTTCTCCAGGGATTGATCCTTTCTGACAACATGGTCCAAACTGTGTAGGACATAGTCTATCCATGCTTGCTTCTGAGGAGCACTCTGATTGTACTTCTTCTAAGACATATCTGTTCATTCTTTTGGCAGTCCATGGTATATTCGCTATTCTTCTCCAACACTACAATTCAAAGGCATCAATTCTTTTTCTGTCTTCCTTATTCATCGTACAGATTTCACATGCATTATGATGTGATTGAAAATACCATAGCTTGGGTCAGGTGTACCTTAGTCTTCAAGGTGCCATCTTTGCTTTTCAACATTGTAAAGAGGTCTTTCGCAACAGGTTTTCCTACTGCAATGTGTCCTTTGATTTCTTGACTGCTGTTTCCATGGCTGTTGATTGTGGATCCAAGTAAAATGAACGCCTTGACAACCGCAGTCTTTTCTCTGTTTATCACGATGTTCCTTATTGGTCCATTTGTGAGGATTTTTTGTTTTCTTGATGTTGAAGTGTAATTCATACTGAAAGCTGTGGTCTTTGATCTTCATGGGTAAATGTTTCAAGTCCTCTTTACTTTCAGAGATCAACATTTTGTCATCTGCATGATGCAGGCTGTTAAGGAGTCTTCCTCCAATCTTGATGCCTCATTCTTCATATAGTCCAGTTTTTCAGATTATTTTGCTCAGCATATAGATTGAATAGGTATGGTGAAAGGATACAGGCACGATGCTGGGTGTGAGTGACCTTGATTCCCAATATTGTGTGATTATCTTCCATTTTGTGATTGATATAATTTGCCTATATGTTGTGAATCCTAATCTTTCTCTGTGATTAATGATGCAAGATTGGATTATGCTCATGAACATTGGAGTGAGATATGACACCCTGGCTCAGGTCACATTCTTGATCCAATGTAAAGTGAGTTTCACTGTGTGTGGCCTGCACAACCTTTTGTCTTACAAGAGACAAAAGTAAAGGAAAGCATGCAGAGAGTTGAGGACCTCATAGCTTCTTAGACTGTAAGCGAGTACATTTCTCTTAGTGACAGCTGTCCACTTGTGGTATTTCTGGTATAGCAGCACTAGGTGACTAAGACAAGGTCCTTAGAGAATGAGACAGTTTATTTGAGGCGTTGGCATAGAAAAAACAGTTAAGAATTTGGTCCCTGCTTTTCTTTCTCTTATCTTCATTCTTCAGATGTTTACTGCATGCCCATTATATGTCATATGCCTCGAGATGCTTAGTCTCAACAAAGATACAAAAGAAATTAAAACATAATTCCTGCCTTCAAGAAGTGTGTTGTCTTAACTTCCTGAGGTTGCCATAACAAAATACCACAAAGTAGATGGCTTTGCCAAAAAAGCCAAGTGCCGTCGAGTCGGATCCGCTTTTAACAAAGGAAATTTTATCTTCTCACAGTTCTAGAGGCTAGAAGTTGGAATTCAGGGCATCATCTCTAGGAGAAGATCCTTCTTTGTCTTTTTCAGCTTCTGGTAACTGCTTACAATCCTTAGTGCTCCTGGGCTTCTAATGCATCTGCTTCCATTGTCACATGGCATCTCTCCTTGTGAATTTGTCTCTGCATGTATACTTCCTATGTCTATACTTCCCATACCACTCAGAAGGGATTAGGTTTAGGGCCCACCTACTATGGCATATGTTCATTAACATTAAAAAAAGAAAACTCCTGTTTACAAACAGGATCATGTAAATAGGTACAGGGACCAGGACTTCAACATAGATTTTGGGGTGGTCACACACACACGCCCGCGCGCACACACACACACACACAGACACTTAAACAACAATACCTAACAGTAGTGACTAAATTTCTGGCAACAAGGAGGGATTCAAAGACAAGAAAAATCAGTATAGCCTAATGTAACTGGGGAGAGAACATCTGGGAGGAGAGGGAAATATTTCAACAGGACCTTAAAGGATAGGTATGTTTCATCAAAGTGTTTTTTAAAATTTGTTTTGTTACTGACAATATGCATAACAAAATATATACCAATTCAACTGTTTCTACATGTGTGATTCAGTGATATTGATTATCGAGTTGTTTAACCATTCTCATCCTCCTTTACTTTTTTTTTATTATGATTGAATGAAAATGTACATTCCCATATAAATTTGCATGCTCACCTATATGCAGCTTCCACTGCTTTCCCTGTGCGGTGACAGCACACTCTTCCTCTGTGCTCCATACATGTCCTGTCCTTCCAGCAGTCTCCTATCTCCTCCTCTCCACCCACTCCCCTTCCTCCAGCCAGAGGTCAGCAGGATGACATCTTATAGATGCCTAGAACCATAAAGTGCCCACACAATATGGTCACGCTGCGTCGTCAAGTCCAATCCATTGCTGTCTGAAGAGTTGACCTTGATTATGGTTTATGGACAAGGGCAGCATCAGGGCAAGGGGCCATGCTCCCAGGGGAAACACAAAGCCCCTGGACCATCAATTGCGGTCTTTTAGTGGAGATCTCAGGATGCACACCTATTTATTCTTGTGTTGCCAGTGAGACTCAACTTTGTGAGCTCCATTGTGGCTATCACTTGCGGTGGCTGGGCGCTATCTTGTCTTCCAGTCACAAGTCAATGTAGACACCGACTCACATAGGTCTCTCTCTGTCTTTGGGTTCTCTTTCCCCCTGTCATTATGGACCTTGGTGATCATCTGTTCCTGTTGAGTTGTGACCATTTGCTGTACCCTCAGATGGCACCTCGGCAGCTTTTAAGAACCCAGATGCCACTCGACAATGTGGGGTGTGGAGAGTCCTCATTAGTAAAATGCTAGTTGTGCCAATTGGGCTCGATTTCCCCCTGAGAACATGGTCTCTGCCCCCCCACCCCAGCTACTCTGTCCTTGCAATATTGGGTTAAGGTGGGAGGAGTACACAAGTTGTGTTGAAGTCTTGTTGATACTGATCTTCTTACTAATATATGCTGTCACCAAATTCACCCAACCAAATTTCTAACAACTATCTAATCTAAACCCTCCCACCTCACCCTCCCCCCTCCCCTCCCTTGCAGCCATCAAAGAGTCTTTTCTTCTATGCATGAGTCTGCATTTGAGTTCTTATCATAGGGGTCTCATACAATATTTGTCCTTCTGTCGCTGACTACTTTCACTCAACATAATGTTCTCCAGTCGAAACCAGGTTAAGAGATGTTTCCTGCTATCATCGTTGTTCTTTATCATTGCATAGTGTTCCATTGAGTATATATACCATAGTTTACCTATCCATCCTTCTGTTGTTGGGCATCTGGGTTGATTCCATCTTTTTGCTATCATGTACTGTGCTGTGATGAACATTCTTGTGCATGTATCAGTTGGTGTGAAAGGCCTTGATTCTGTAGGACATATTCCAAGTAGTGGAATTTTACTCGGTCAAATGGTATATCTATATCCATTATTTTAAGGTAGCGCCAGATTGCTTTCCAAAGAGGTTACACCATTTTGCAATTCCACCAACAGTGTAGGAGTGTTCCAGTCTCTCCACAGCCTCTCCAACATTTGTTGTTTTGGGTTTTTTAGATCATGGCCAACTGTGTTGGGGTAAGGTGGTATCTCATTGTAGTTTTGATTTGAATTTCTTTAATAGCTAATGATCACGAGCATGTCTGCATGTGTTTTCTTGGCTGCCTATGTCTCCTCTTTAGAGAAGTGTCTGTCCATCTCCTTTGCCCATCGTTTAATTCATTGATTTATCTTTTTCTTATTGATATTTTGTAGTACCGTATATATTATGGAGATCAGGCCTTGGTATGATGTATAGTTGCCAAATATTTTTTCCCATTCTGTAGGCGGTCTTTTAATTTTATTAATAAGGTCTTTAGATGAGGAAAAGTGTTTGATTCTTTTTTTTTATTATGACTGAGTGAAAATGTCCATTCCCATATAAATTTACATGCCCACCTATATGCAGCTTCTACTGCTCTCCCTGCCCCATGACAGTACACTATTCCTTTCTGCTCCATACATGTCTCATCCTCTCAACAGTCTCCTTTTCACTCCTCTCCATCCACTCCCCTTCCTCCAGTCAGAGGTCAGCAGGATGATATCCTACAGATGCATAGAACCATAAAGTGCATCCAATATGTGGTCACTCTGCATCGCCAAGTTACATCCATTCATGTCCAAAGAGTGGACCTTCGTTATGATTTATGGACAAGGGCAGCATCTGGGCTAGAGGCCATGCTCCCAGGGGAACCCCCAAACTGCTGGACCATCAATTGTGGTCTTTCGGTGGAGATCTCAGGGTGCACCCATTTTTATTCTTATGTTGCCAGTGAGACTCAACTTTGTGAGCTCCATCGTGGCTATCACTTGTGGTGACCGGGCACCATCCGGTTCTTCTGGTCCCAAGGCTATGTAGGCACCCACTCATGTGGGTCTCTCTATCTTATGAGTTGTCTTGCCCCATGTCATTTTGGTCCTCGGTGAGCATCCATTCCTGCTGAGTTGGGGCCATTTGCTGTGCCCTTTGATGGCAGCTTGGCAGCTTTTAAGACCCCAGACACGACTCAGCAATGTGGGGTGCAGAGAGCCCTCTTAGCAAAATGCTAGTTGTGCCAATTGGCCTCAATTTCACCTAAGAGCTTGGTCCCCTGTCCCATGCCCCAGCTACCTTGTCCTTGCAATATTGGGTTAAGATGAATAGAGTATTCAAGTTATGTTGAAGTCCACTTAATGTTGTTTTTGTTACTAATGTGTGCTATCACTGATTTCACCCAACCAAATTTCTACCAACACTCTAGTCTAAACCCTCCCCGCTTGTCCTCCCTCCCTCCCCTCCCTCGCAGCCATCAAAGATTCTTTTCTTCTATACATAAGCCTGTTTTTGAGATCTTATCATAGGGGTCTCATACAATATTTGTCCTTTTGTCGCTGACTGCTTTCACTCAACATAATGTCTTCCAGTTGAAACCAGGTTATGAGATGTTTCCTGAAATCATCATTATTCGTTATCATTGCGTAGTGCTCCATTGAGTATATATACCATAGTTTACCTATCCATTCCTCTGTTGTTGGGCATCTGGGTTGATTCCATCTTTTTGCTATCGTGGACTGTGCTGTGATAAACATTCTGGTACATGTGTCCTTTGATGTGAATGACCTTGATTCTGCAAGATATATTCCAAGTAGTGGAATTACTGGGTCAAATGGTATATCAGTATCCATTTTTTTAAGGAAGCGCCAGATTACTTTCCAGAGAGGCTGGACCATTTTGCAACCCCACCAACAGTGTAGGAGAGTTCCACTTTCTCCACAGCTTCTCCAGCATTTGTTGTTTTGTGTTTTTTGGATCATGGCTAACCTTGTTGCGGTGAAATGGTATCTCATTGTAGTTTTGATTTGAATTTCTTTAATAACTAAAGAACATGAACATGTCCTCATGTGTTTTCTAACTGCCTGGATCTGCTCTTTAGAGAAATGTCTGTCCATCTCCTTTGCCCATCGCTTAGTTGGATGATTTATCTTCTTCTTATTGATCGTTTATAGTACCTTATAGATTATGGAAATCAGGCATTGATCTGACATAGAGTTGCCAAATATTTTTTCCCATTCTGTAGGTGACCTTTTAATTCTATTAATAAAGTCTTTGGATGAGCAAAAGTGTTTGATTCTTAGTAGTTCTCATTCATCTATTTTCTCTTCTGTTGATTGTGGTTTGTTTGACAGAGTGTGAAGTCTGTCTACATTGTGTATTGAAACTTCCAGTGTTGTTCCTACCTTTTCTTGGATGAGCTTTATCATATTAGTTTGATATTTAGGTCTTTTATCCAGTTGGAGTTGGTTTTTGTATAAGATGTAAGATATGGATCTTGTTTCAATTTATTGCAGATGAATATCAATTTTGCCAGCACCATTTGTTGAAGATACTGTTTTTACCCCAGCTTAATGTCTTAGGGCCTTTGTCGAATAGTAACTGTTCATAGGCAGATGGTGTCATCTCTGGGATCTCAATTCTGTTCCATTGATCAATCTGTCTGTTCTTGTACCAGTACTAGCCTGTTTTGATGACTGTGACAGTGTAATATGTTCTAAGGTTGGGTAATGAGAGGCCTCCCAGTGTGTTCTTCTTTTTCACTAGTTCCTTGCTTATCTGGGGCTTCTTTCCTTTCCAAACAAAATTGGTGATTTGTTTCTCCATCTCATTAAAAAATGACGCTGGAACTTGTACTGGGATTGCATTCTATAAGAGATTGCTTTGGGTAAAATAGACATTTTCACAATGTTAAGCCTTCCTATCCATGAGCAGGGTAGTTTTCTCCATTTATCTAAGTCTCTCTCAGTTTTTTGTAGGAAGGGCTTGTAGTTCTCTTTGCAAAGGTCTGTTATTTCTCTGGTTAGATTTATTCCTAGGTACTTTGTCTTCTTTGGGGCTATAGTAAATGGTATTGACTTGGTGATTTTTTTTCCTCAATATCTTGTTGTTGGTATAAAGGAATCCTACTGATTTACTTATATTTATCTTGTATCCTGACACTTTGCTGAACTCTTCTATCAATTTCAGTAGTTTCCTTATGGATTCTTTGGGATTTTCTGCATATACAATCATATCATCTGCAAATAGCGAGATTTTTACCTCTTCTTTGTGGCACTTGGCTGGCTCTTTGCCAGTGCAGATGCCCTTTATTTCTTGGTCTTGTCTAATTGCTCTGGCTAGAACTTCTAGTACAGTGTTGAATAGGACGCGTGAGAGTTAGCATCCTTGTCTAGTTCCTGTTCTCAACGGAAACTTTCAGTCTCTCTCCATTCAGGATGACGTAGGCAGTTGTTTTGTACAAATGGCCTTTATTGCATTGAAGAATTCGCTGTCTATTTCTATTTTGCTGAGAGTTTTTAGCATGAATGGGGGTTGGACTTTATCAAATGCCTTTCTACATCAATATACAAGATCAGGTGATTCTTGTCTTTTGTGGTATTTATGTGGTTGATCACATTAATTGTTTTTCTGACGTTGAACCAGCTTTGCATCCCTAGTATGAATCCAACTTGATCATGATGGATTAGTTTTTTTGATATGTTGTTGTATTCTATTGGCAAGAATTTTGTTGAAGATTTTTGCATCTGGATTCATGAGTGATATCGGTCTGTAGTTGTCCTTTTTGCTTGAGTCTCTCCCTGGCTTTGGTATCAGGGTTATGCTGGCTTCATAGAATGAATTTGGGAGTATTCCATCCCTTTCTATGCTGTGAAATAGTCTCAGTAGTATTGGAGATAACTCTTCCCTAAAAACTTGGTAGAATTCTGCAGTGAAGCCATCTGGGCCTGGGCTGTTTTTGATTGGCAGTTTGCTGATGACATTTTCAGTCTCTTCCTTTGTGATGGGTTTATTAAGTTGTTCCGCTTCACCTTGTGATAATTTGGGTAGGTGATATGAATCAAGGAATTTGTCCATTTTCTCTAGGTTTTCAAATTTGTTGGAATACAGTCTTTCATAGTATTCTGTTGTGATATTTTTTAGTTGTGTTGGATCTGTTGTGACAACTCCTGTCTCGTTTCTTATTGGGTTATTTCTTTCCTGTTTTTCTTTAGTAAGTTTAGCCAACGGTTTGTCAATTTTGTTGGTCTTTTCAAAAAACCAGCTTTTGGTCTTTTCAGTTTTTTCAATTGTTCTTCTAGTTTCTGATTTGTTTAGTTCTGCTCTAATCTTTATGATCTGTTTTCTTCTGGTGCCTGAGGGGTTCCTCTGTTGTTCTGTCTCTACTTGTTTAAGCTGTAGTGTTAGTTCTTTGACTTGGTTTCTTTCTTCTTTCCAGATGTGTATATTTATGGAGATAAACTGACGTCTGAGCACTGCTTTGGCTGTATCCCACAGGTTCTGGTAGGAAGTGTTTTCATTCTCGTTGGAATCCATAAATTTCTTCATTTCATCCTTGATTTCTTCTATAGCCCATGGTTTTTTAAGCAAGATGTTGTTTAGTTTCCATGAGTTCCATGTTCTATCTATGTTTTTTCTGCTATTGATTTTGACTATTATGGCTTTATGATCTGAGAAGATGCTTTGCATTAATTCAGGGATATGGATTTTGTTGAGAATTGCTTTATGTCCTAACACATTGTTTACTCCGGAGAATGTTCCGTGTGCACTAGAGAAGAAGGTGTAGTTGTCTGCTGATGGATAGAAAATTCGGTACATGTTGATGAGGTCTAGTTGGTTAATTGTGACAATAAGGTCTTCTGTGTCTTTACTGAGCTTTTTTTCTAGATGATCTGCCCAATATTGAGATTAGAACATTGAAGTCTCCCCCTGTTATTGTGGAGTGATCTTTCTCCTGTTCGAGTGTAGTCAGTGTTTCTTTGATGTATTTAGGTGCTCTAATATTAGGTGCATGAATATTTAATATTGTTAAGTCCTATTTGTATATTGAACCTTTCAGCAATAGTGTCCACCCTTGTCCACGATGGTGGATTTTACAGTAAAATCAATTTTATCTGAGATTAGAATTGCCACACCTGCTCTTCTTTGTTCATTGTTAGCTTGATATATATTCTTCCATCGTTTAATTCTCAATTTGTTCATATCTTTAAGCCTAAGGTGAGTTTCTTGTAGGCAACATATAGATGGGTCATGTCTTTTGATCCAAGATGTCACTCGATGTCTCTTTACTGGAGTATTCAGTCCCTTTACATTCAATGTAATTATTGATAGGTATGTGTTCAGTGCTGCCATTGTGATATGTTTATTTTTGTGTTCATGTTTTCTCTGTTGTTCTTATTAGTCTGTTCTGAGACATTCTTCTTTGTGAGTTGATTTTTCACCTTTTTCAGGGTTGGTTTTGTCATTGTTGAGACTCCTGTATTACATTTCTTGTTATGGTATGTTGCATCTTCACGGTTGCCCCTATGATCCCACTTAATAAACTATGTATAAACCCAAGTTTAATTACTACCAGTCTTGTCAACTGCCTCTCCATCTGGAAGGACTATAACAACTGTAGTAAATCCCTCTTTTTAATATGGTGCCATCATAGTTTTCATGATATAATCACTGGATTATTTGTTTCACTGTTATAGCTTTGATTGAGTTTGGAGCCTTCCCTAACTGAGTAGGATTCTGGATGATGTGTCCTTCCATAATGTAAAGTTAGTGGTTTTGTTCTTCTAAGCCAAAGCGAAGAGATTCTTTCACTATTTCTTGTGGCTTTGGTTTGGTTTTTGCAAAGTCTCTGAGTTTCTGTTTATCTGGGAATGTCTTAATTTCATTTTCATATTTGAAGGATAGTTTTGCAGGATATATGATTCTTGGTTGAAGTTCTTCTCCTTCAAGGCTTTGAATATGTCATCCCAGTGTCTCCATGCCAGCATTGGTTATGCTGCTGAGAAATCTGTCAAAAGCCTAGAGGGTTTCCCTCTGAATGTTAGCTTTGCATCTTACTGCCTTTAAAGTTTCTGCTTATGTTTCATTTTGTTAAGCTTGATTATAATATGTCTTGGGGCCCTTTGTTTTGAGATCTGTATTGAGTGGTATTCGATATGCCCATTCGATATCTGTATACTGTTCCTCCAAGATTTCTGGGAAGTTCTCTCTCAGCAGCTCAGCAACAATATTCTCTGTGTTCTTAGGTGTCTCGCCCTATTCAGGGACTCTAATTTATCGTAGGTTATTCCTCTTAATAGAGGCTCACATGTTCCTTAATGCTTCTTCATTTTTCTTGTTTCTTTTTTTTAAATTTTTCCTCATAGATGCTGGAGTCAGTAGCTCTGTCTTCCAAGTCGGAAATTCTATTTTCCATTTGTTCCATTCTGTTTACTTGGCTTTGGATTGAAGTTTTTATGTCTTTGATTTTGTTCTTGATCTGTTGGATTTCAGAGTACTGGTGTTCCATCATATCAAACAGCTTGCTTCATTTTTCATTTTGCTCTACTGCATTTTGTATCAGGTCTAGGGGAGCTCTCTATATAGCCCTTTTGTATTCGCCTTCCAATAATTTCAGATAAGTTTCTTCATCTGGAAAGCTCTTTGGTTGTTTCATTTGGGGGCCTTCTGAAGCCATGGATGATTTTCTTGTTACTGCTTTATCCAATGTCTGTTGCTTTTAGGGCTTCATGTGAGTCAGTAACGGCTTGGAGAGATGTTGTAAGGATGGACCGCAGTTGTTTCTCTAAGTCATCTTAAAATGAGAAGGGAAAGGTATCTGACCACTACTTAGGTCAGTCAGGTTTTCAGGTGTACAGGGCCCTCTTCCCAACTGGCACAGTTAGCACCTTTATATGCAACCCCAGATGTTATGAACTTGTTCAAAATGCAGCGAGGGTACTGCCCTGTTGGCCTCTGCTGACAGGCCCCAGCCGTAGGCGACACTTTGTAAAATACTGCTTTGCTGCCGGCAAAGTGCTCTCCTGTGGGCAAGCGCTGGCTCCAAGTCTAGGAGTTAGGTCTCACTGAGGCATCCATACTCAAGATGGTGTCCTGTGCAAGCTCTCAGCCTGGCACCTCCGTACAAACTGTGCCCCGGCAGAGGTGGAATGAGAGGCCAGAAGTGCCGACATGCTCAGAGTCTGCAGTCTCAGTTGCTGGGCCCCAGCTGTAGGTGACACTGTGTAAACTGTTGCTTTTGTGGTGGAAAAGCACTCTCCTGCAGGCAGAGCTGCCTCTCAGGCTAAGAATTAGGTACAGCCTAGGCCTCTGTAACAAAGATGGCGTCCCACACAGGCTCGCCACCCAGCATCTCTGTACAAGGTGCACTGTGATAGAGGTGGAAAGATAGGCCAAAGGTGACCAGACTTACTGAGTCCCAAGTGGGGCCCCAAAATATGGCAATTTCACTGTCTAATCCCACCAGCAGTGCATCTGAGACAAGCTGCTAGTCAAGACCGAGCTCTGCTGGCCAGCCAAGACAGAGGAAAAAAAAGTCAAAATGGTGAGTTACCTTCAGTCCATGAAAGCAAGGACTAGTCACGAGCAGGAGTCAGCTAAAGAGAGGAGGTTTTCCGTTCGGTGCTATGAAGTTCAAATTAATAGCCCTATGCCATGCCCTAGGGCTCACTAGGTGACCAGAACGCTCCATTTAATTATCAGTTCAGGTCTTGGTTTCCAGAGGGATTTAACTAGGCGCATGCTTAGTCTGCCATCTTGACTCCGCCTCATCCTCCTTTTCTGAGTTGTTCGTCCTCTGTTAACATAAACTCACTGCTTCCTAAGGTTCCTATCTGATCTTTCAAGTTGTTGTGATTACTTTGATTTCATATAAATAGTTCTTAAAAGAACATTTTGCTCAAGCCAGATAGATTTTAAATTTGTAAAAAATAGAAACATGTTTCATGCTGAGAGATTGGCATATCCAAAGGCTATCATTAGTGCAAATTGGAAAGTTGAATTACGGTGGTAAAGAAAGATGAGTTCAGTTTTAATTGTGTTTAGTTTGGGATGATTTATTGATCATCCAAAGGGGAGATACCCTGGAGGTTATTGATCCTCACTAAGTGGTAAACTAATTTATTTTAGTTTTGTCTAAAATAGTTTGTTCTCTCTTGATTTCATCAAAGGAATACAGTGTTCTGGTTTGGGTAATATTTTAGTTGAATATATGTATACTACATAACTTCTGCTTGCCCTTCCAAATCCACTTCTACCCTCTTATACCCTGTTCTGTGCCTTGTCAGGTGACTTATATGACTTGCATTGGTGAGTTGCCTTCCATTCTTGGCTTTATGTAGTGTTTGAGCACTGAGGATCCCTGGTAAGATATCAAAGAGAGGAAAGAAACCGAAGACAGGATGTTTATTCTTGGCTTCCAATGGAACAAGATTGCCTCAGGCTGGCTATGTCCCTTAACTAACTGTCAGAACTCCTCTGGTATGTGTTCCCTCATCTCATCCTTTTAGGCCTAGAAACGATAATAGTCTCAAGTTGTTGTACCAGCTCTCTTAGTTTTCCTATGCCCTGCCCACACCTTTGTAGATAGTTGCTTTGTTAAACTCTGCTAATTATGCTAATTTAAGTGTGCCATCTGTTTCCTGCTGGGACACTGACTGATACAGATGAGGTCTTCATTTTCAAATAATTAGAATACAATAAAACAAGTGAAACATAAAATATAACTAAATATGATTCAATCTGTTGCTCTCTGATTAATCTAAGCTCTTGTGGTACTTCCAGATGATGATTCTAAACCACAGTCCTAAGAGTACCATAGATATGTGGGAGTGTCAGTTCATGCAATATTAATAATAGCTGACATTTATTAATTTCCTTCTCCTTTCTAAGCCATGTGCTAAGCATGTTTTATGAATTATTTCAGTTAACTTTTACAACAGACTTATGAAGTAGATAGTATTTTTATGTTCTTTTCACAGGTATGAACTGTAGAGATAAGATTTAAATCCAAGTTTGATTGCATAGCTTGTGTTCTAAACTCAAAGTATAGTCCTCATATCAGAAGCATCCAGGAGCTTGTTAGAAATGCAGCATCTTAGGCCATGCCTCACACCTACTGAGTCAGAATCTACATTTTAACATGATTTGACTGCAATAAAAATTAATATGCACATTGAAGTCTGAGAAGCAGTACTCTAAACCACATTGCTATACTGCCTGATGACTACAGACTGTTGTGAAAAGCTCTCTTTGATTGATGGTGAGTCGGAGGAGCACTTACTGGTCTGTGCTTTTTAACACTAGCATCATATGGTCTTCTAGCTAGAATCATAATGGCCAGTGATGCCATTTTTGAGACAATGATATTGAGAGTTATTCAGAAACCTAACGCAGTGAGAGATTCTAGAAAGCAGCCTGAGCTAGGGCTGTCCTGAAAAGGAGAGCTTGACCTTAGGTTGATGCTAGGAGCTTTTCATGATTGGACTCCAAGGATACAGCTTTAGCTTCTTCACATAGTCTCCAGCTCTCAAAAAAGGGGGTATGTTTGCTTGATTTAGGGTGCATATGCTCTTATTTCTATAGTGTTTTCTGCCCACTCTCATCTCATAATCACTACACTAACTGTCCCATCATGTTCTTCCTCTTACCTTTTCTTGTCCCTGTCAAAACCTGTTTTGGCAAAGGATATCCAATGAGAAACCTGTGAAATGTGCTCTATCTCACTATTAGTCAAGGAAATTCAAACTGAAACCACAGTTAGATACTAGCGCACACCCATCAGAGTGGCTAAAATGAAAAAAGACTGACATTACTATTTACTGATAAAGATCAGTTGGAAGTTTAGTACATTACTGGTGGCAGTGTAGATTGGTACAACCAGTTTGGAAAACTAAACTTCTAAAGATGGACTATATATACTTCTGTCTAGTAGTTTCAAAAGAAACTCTCCTGCATGCATGCAAGGATACACATCTATGCATAGGTGTCCACTGAAGCATTTTGTCTGTGATGTTAAAAATTGAAAGCAACATGAATGACTATCAAAAGAATGGATATATAAAATATGGTATATTCGTCCTAGGGAAATTCTTATAGCAGCTAAAAAGGAATGAATTATAGCTACGTGAATTACAGAGACATGTAGCCACATGTATCAAAACCATACAATTGAGAAAAAACATTTGCAGAACACTGTATATAATAACATTTATGTAAAATGCAAAACCAAGATTATTCTATAGTGTTTATGGTTACTTGCCTAGGTAGTAAAAGGAGAAAACTTTTTCATTAAATAGTTGATCAGACATCCACACACAGCACACACACAGAATCACATAAAGCCAGTTGGTTGCAGAAGTAAGATTACAGTTTTTGTTATTCTTCTTTAACACATCTGAGTAATGGAGGGTTCAGAATCTGAAAGGCCTATAGAATTGGTAACTCCCTGTTTCTGATATCTAGTCCATGTATTACTAATGGATGCTTACAGCTGAGTCAAAATGAGAAGAAATAGCTGCAGACATCCATTAACAATCAGACATGGAATGTAAGAAGTGTGAATCTAGGAAAGTTGGAAATCAAAAAGGAAATGGAATGCATAAACGTCAACATCATAGGCTGAAATGGACTGCTTTTGGCCATCTTGAATCAGATAATCATGTAGTCTACTATGACAGGAATGACAGCTTCTCTGAAGAAGATCGACATTGCTTTCATCATCAGAAAGAACATTTTAAGGTCTAGCCTGAAATACAGTATTGTCAGTGATAGGATAATATCCATACACTTACAAGAAAGGACCACCACTAAGGCCAAAGATGAAGAAATTGAAGATATTTACCAGCCTCCACAGTCTAAAATTGATCGAACATGCAATCAGGATGCATTGATAATTACTAATGATTGGAATGTGAAAATCGGAAACAAAGAACATTTGGTAGTTGGAAAATATGGCCTTGGTAATAGAAACAACACTGGAGATTGCATGATAGAATTTTGCAAGACCAATGACTTCTTCATTGTAAATACCTTTTTTCAGCAACCTAAATGGTGACTATACACATGAACCTCACCAGATGAAATACACAGGAATCAACACATCTGTAGAAGGAGATGATAGAGAAGCTCAGTATCACCCAGTCAAAAGCAAGGCCAAGTGCTGACTGTGGCACTGACCATCAGTTGCTCATACAGAAGTCCAAATTGAAACTGAAGAAAATTAGAACAAGACCATGAGAGCCAAAGTACAACTCTGAGTATATCAACTTGAGTTTAGAGGCCATCTCAAGAGTAGATTTGGTGTGTTGAACACTAATGACTGAAGTCCAAATGAGTTGTGGAATGACATCAAGGACATCATACATGAAGAAACCAAGAGGTCATTAAAAAGACAGGAAAGAAAGAAAAGACCAAATTGAATGTCAGAAGAGACTCTGAAACTTGTTCTTAAATGTTGAGTAGCTAAAGCAAAGGGAAGAAATGATGAAATAAAAAACTGAAAGTTTAGAGCAGCTCAAGAAGACAAAGTATAATGACATGTGTGAAGACTGGAGATGGGAAACCAAAAGGGAAGACCATGCTCTGCATTTCTCAAGCTGAAAGAACTGAAATAAAAATTCAGGTCTCAAGATGTTGTCGTGAAGAATCCTATAGGGAAAAAATTGAACAATACAGGAAGCATCAAAAGAAGATGGAAGGAATATACAGAGTTGTTATAGCAAAAAGAATTGGTCCACATTCCAGCATTTCAAGAGGTAGCCTATGATCAGAAACCGGTGGTAACTGAAGGAAGAAGTCCAAGCTGCACTGAAAGCATTGGCAAAAACTAAGGCTCCAGGAATTAGAATATCAATTGAGATGTTTCAACAAGTGGATGCAGCCCTGGAAGTACTCGCTTGTCTGTGCCAAGAAACGAGGAAGACAGCTACCTGGTGAACCATCTGGAAAAGATCCATATTTATGCCTATTCCCAAGAAAGATGATCCAACTAAATGTGGAAATTATTGAAGAATGCCATTAATAGCACATGCAAGTAAAAATTTCCTAAAGATCATTCAGAAGCTGCTGCAGCAATATATTCACAGAGAACTGCCAGAAATTCAAGCCAGATTCAGAAGAGAACGTGAAACGAGGGATATCATTGCTGATGTCAGATGGATCTTGGCTGAAAACAGAGAAAATGTTTTACTGATCATGCAAAGCTATTTGTGTGGATCTTAACAAATTGTGGATAACTTTGTGAAATGGAAATTACAGAACACTTAAATATGCTCAGGAGGAATCTGCATGGATGAAGAGGCACTCGTGCAAACAGAACAAGGGGACACTGCATGGTTTAAAGTCAGGAAAGGTGTGTGTCAAGGTTGTATCCTTTCACCATAACTTTTCAATCTATATGCCGAACAAATAATCCTAGAAGCTACACCATATGAAGAAGAACAGGGTATCAGGATTGGGGAAAGACTGATTAATAACTTGTGTTATGCAGATGACACAGTCTTGCTTGCTGAAAGTGAGAAGGATTTAACACACTTATTGATGAGATCAAAGACCATGGCTTTCAGTGTGGATTATACCTCAACATCAAGAAAATAAAAATCTTCACAACTGAACCAGTAAGCAACATTATGATAAATGGAGAAAAGATTAAGGCTTTTAAGGATTTCATTTTACTTGGATCCACAGTCAACACCTGCAGAAGCAGCAGTCAAGAAATCAGACAGTACATCGTACTGGGGAAATCTGCTGCAAAATACCTCCTTAAAGTGTTGAAAAACAAAGCTGTCACTTTGAAGACCAGGGTACAACTGACCCAAGCCACGGTATTTTGAATCACCTCATAAGCATGTGAAAGCTATACAATGAATAAGGAACACTGAAGAATTGACATCTTTGAGTTATGTTGTTGGCCAAGTATACTGCATATACCCTGGTCTGCTACAAAACCAAGAAGATCTGTCTTAGAAGTATAGCCAGAAGGCTCCTTAGAAGCCAGAATGACAAGACTTTGTTTCACATACTCTGGACATGTTATCAGGGGAGATCAATCCCTGGAGAAGGACATCATACTTGATAAAGTAGAGGGTCAGCAAATAAGAGGAAAACCCTTATTAAGATGCATTTACACGTGGCTGCAACAATGGGCTCAAGCATAACAATGGTCATAAGGATGGTAGAGGAACAGACAGTGGTTTGTTCTGTTGTACATACGGTTGATATGAGTTGGAACTGACTCAATGGCACCTAACAGGAACAACACAAGCGCTGGTGGTGTAGTGGTTAAGCATGTAGCTGCCAACCACAAGGTCAGCAGTTCAAACCTACCAGCTGCTTCATGGGAGGCAATACCTGGCAATCTTTTCCTGTAAAGATTATAGCCTAGGAAACCCTATTGGAGCAGTTTTTCTCTGTCTTATAGGGCTGCTATGAGTCAAAATGAACTTGATGGCACACAACCATGGCAACTGAGTAATTGAGGGGAAGAAAAGAATCCCCACTAGGTGTCTTAGTCATCTCGGGCTGCTGTAGCAGAAATATCACAAGTACAAGGCTTTAACAAAGAGAAATGTATTTTCTCACATAAAAGCAGACTAAAAGTCCGAATTCAGAGTGTCAGCTACAGGGGAAGGCTTTCTCTGTTGGCTCTGGAGGAGGGTCCAACCTTCCCCTGAACCAAGAGCTTCAGAGATGCAGGGACATCTGGTCATTTTCAAAGAATACACTCTGTTCACAGCATGCTTCTTGGTGATATGAGGTCCCCAACTCTCTGCTTGCTTCCTTTTCCTTTGTATCCCGAGATTGCCTCAAGGCACAATACTCTTGTGTAATAAGCCCTGCCTAGCTAATACAGCCACCGTCCTTGCTCCCTCATTAACATTGTAGAGGCAGGATTTACCACAAATAGGAACATCACACAATACCAGGAAATCATGGCCTAGCCAAATAGCTACTTACATTTTTGGGGAGACACAATTCAATCCATGACATTCTGCCTTTTGGCTCCCCTAAAATCACAACTTTGCAACGTGCAAAACACATTTGTATCATATCAAAACTCTTAATTCCAAGTACAGAATCCAAAGATTCCTCTCCAGTCTGTGAAATCTAGAACGTGAGTTATTTGCATCCAAAGGTACAGTGGCAGAATGAGCGCAAGTCAGACATTTCCATTACCAGTAGGAGAAAGTGCAGGGAAAGAAGGCATAATAGGCACAGTGTTCCCCCCAAATATCTGTCAACTTGTCTAGGTCATGATTCCCAGTATTGTATGATTGTCTACAATTTTGTCATTCTGATGTGATTTCCCTATGTGCTGTAAATCCTATCACTATGATGTAGTAAGATGCATTAATGGCAGTTATATTGATAAGATCTACAAGGTTAGATAGTGTCTTAAACTAACGTCTTTTGAGACATAAAAGAAAGAAGCAAGCAGAGAGACACAGGGACCTCTCCAAGAAAGCAATGCCAGGAACAGAGCCCATCCTTTGGACTTGAGGTTCCTGTGCTGAGATGCTTGTAGACCAAGGAAAGACTGATGCATCACAAGGACCTTCCTCCACAGCAGACAGAGCAAGAAAGTCTTCTGTGGAGCTGGCTCCCTGACTTTGGACTTGTAGCCTTCTGGACTGTGAGAGAATAAACTTCTCTTTGCTAAAGCCATCTACTTGTGGTATTTCTGTTAGAGCAGCACTAGATGAGCAAGACAGCAGGTCAGAGAGAACAGGAACCAGAATTCTCTTTTCTTCTAAACTCTGAAGGCCCTTTACTTTAAAACTTGTTCAGAATTTAGAATTTCATTTCAAGTACTTTGCCAGTAGTCCATTTTGATTACACTGGAGATCATTTGCAGCCTTCCTGTTCCCTGGGTTAAGGCTTTATTCTTGCTTCAGCAGCTCCTGCCAGAGGTAGTCAAACATGACAGAGAAGTGTTGATAGGAGTTCAACTTTAGGGTGAAACAGTCACCTGCTTACTGGTGTTTCACATTACCATGTTTACCGATACACTTAAACAAGTCAACTCAGTATTCTCTGCCAGTAGACAAAGGGTGAAGAATTGTGGAGAAAAAGATATACAGCCATATGGCCTCCCACTTTAATGTAAAAAAGTTGATTATCCTTGTTAATTGCCGGTTCATTAGGCTCTCAGTGTGTTCTGATGTATACATGGTCTTTTGTTGTTGTTGAGTTGGTTCTGGCTCATAGCAACCCTATTATGTACAACAGAATAAAACACTAGCTGGTCTTGTACCATACCCACAGTCATTGTTATACTTGAGCGCATTGTTTCAGCCTCTATGTCAGTCCATCTTGTTGAGGGTCTTCCTCTTTTTCACTGACCCCCTGCTTTACCAAGCATAATGTCCTTCTCCAGGAACTCATCCTTCCTGATAACATGTCCAGAGTATATAAGACAGTCTTGTTATCCTTGCTTCTAAAGGAACACGCTGGTTGTACTTCATCCAAGGAAGATGTGTCCATTCTTTTGGCAATCCATGGTATAGTCAATATTCTTCTCCAATACCACAGTTCAAAGGCATCCATTCTTCCCCTTGTTCTGTTCAAATGACTGCTTCTTAATCTATGTATATATTCCTCATGAGCACAATTAACTGTTAACTGTTCTGGAATTCTCATTCTTCATAATGTTATCCATAATGTGTTATGATCCACACAGTTGAATACCTTTGCATAGTTGATAAAACACAGATCTTAGTAATTGCCTTTGAATTCCACTTTATCTAGACTGCTGAAACCTTGAAAATCTGCCAGAGGCTACATGGAATAGAGTAAGAGTTTTAGAAGGAGGAAAAGAACACAGTAGGCTCTTTTGGATGGGTTGTTTCTAGACTTTGTTGTAGAGATTGATGGTCTCACTCACCTGTTTTATGCATTTGATCTAATAGTGACTCTTAAGAAGAGCCTTAGAAGAAATCAGGAATCTTGTCCCAGCCCCACTACCTACTAGCTGTGTGACCTTGGGCAAATCAGTTAACCTTTTTAAACTCCAGTGCCTCATCTATAAAATAGAAATATAATAGTATCTGTCATTTGAGCTGTTTAGGTGTGTAAAGTGCTTAGCACAGTGCCTGGCACATGTAAGGTCTTGATAAATTAACAGTGATTGTTCTTGTTATTACAGTATCATGGAAGCAAAGGAGGAGAGACTTTTGAGTTGGAGAGAAGGTCTTGTCTACATAAAGCTGAATGCAGCAGAGAGGTCAGGGAGGATGAGAACTGAGAAAAGGCAAGGGTTTTAAGACTTGATTAGAAATGTTCAGTGATATTTACATTTGAGACTTATGTTCTGAACAGCTTATTTTTACTGGAAATGGAAATCAAAGTTTAAAAAGAATACTCATTGCTTTTTGAAGTCGAAATACGTATTTGCTTTAGCTTTAGAACAAGCAGCATTAATAGGGAGTATATAAGAATGTAGCTGCAGCTGGGGCCCCATAGCAGACTTTCTTAGCACTGTCCATTAGAATTTTCTGTTCTAGTGAATATGTTCTATATCTGCACTCTCCAGTACAGTGGCTACCAGCCACATATGGCTATTGAGCACTTGAAATGTAGCTAGTGCTAATGACAAAGTTAACTTTTAATCTTATTTAATTTTAATTACCTTAAGTTTAAATAGCTCCCTGTGGTTTGCGGATCCCTGGTAGCACAGTGGTTAAGGCTCAGGCTACTAACCAAAAGATCAGTAGTTTGAATCCACCAGCTGCTCCTTGGAAACCCTACTGTGTCCTATAGGGTCACTATGAGTCTGAATTGACTTGATGGTAATGGATTTTTTTAATGTGGCTATTGGCTTCCGTACTAGACAGTGCAGTTGTAGCTGTCCTAGAAATGCCTTCAGTCTAATTGAGGAAGCAAGATTTATATTCGTGAAAACATTTAAATACCATAATGATTGAGTCAAGATAGTAAAGACATAGTTGTTCAGAAAAAGTGATATCTTTCTGGGCTAGAGAATTTGAAGAGAGTCTTGTGGAGCAAGTGAAATTTGGGCTTAACTTTAAGGGATGTGTCGTGTGTAAATAGTAGAAAAGCGTACAGGGAGGTCATTCTAGATGGGTTGGGGAAGGAAATGGGCAAAGATTTGGAGTTGGAAACTTATATATTTGAGGACAATGACTATTGTAGAATAGTGGATTCCTATTAGAAGTTAGCTGGGTCTTGGACAGCCTTGAATGATAGAATGAAAAGCTTGGGCTTTGTACAAATAGGCCAATGTTTTGCTAAATGTGATCTGCTTTGGGAACTTGCTTTAAAATCTAGATTTCCAGGTTTCACCCTGACCTACTAACTCAAAGCTTCTGGATTGGAGCCTAGGAAATTAGTATTTAAAGCAAGCTCCCTAGATGTTTATGATACATGTTCAAGTTTGAGATCTACTAGATAAATAGAGAGGAGTTCTGGTGGTACAGTGGTTAAAGCACTTGGCTACTAACCAGAAAGAACGACAGTTCAAACCCACTAGACGATTTGTAGAAGCAAGATGTAGCAGTCTGCTTCCAGAAAGATTTACAGCCTAGGGAACCCTAGGGGTCAGTTCTACTTGACAGCAATGAATTTATGTTTAGTTAGATAGGTAGAAAGAAGGCAGTGGAAGTTTTTGGTCAAAAGAATGACATGATAATAGAGATATCTTGAGAAGCTTAGTAGGTGGCAAGGTGTAAGATGTAGAAACTTGCACTTTGTAGATTACAGAAACCAGTCAAGTGACTGTTAAAGTCATATAGATATGAACATCACAAATCTGGATCTTTCTGGCTGGTATCCTTGAAACTGTCAAATTAATTCCTAAAATTGCCCTGCAAGCCATATTTTAGTTTGCAGTATAGTTCGTTTACCATTCTATTTACTTATTTATTTTGTTGTTGTTGTTGAGAATACACACAGCCAAACACATACTAATTCAACAGTTTATACAAGTCTCATGTAGTGACGTTAATTACATCCTTCAATTTGTACAATCATTCTCGCTTTCTTTTAGACTGACATTCAGAATAAGAATTTGAAGGAAACAATAGAAATAGTCAAGCTCAGAGCCAAAGACATGTCCCTCAGTGGGGTGGCGGGGAATGTGACGCAAGAAAGACTCATTTATGGGCAGCCTGGATCCTGACTAGAACATCATCAGTAGACGGTGTGATACTGGGAGTAACTCTTACTACACCAGAACGAAGTCTTCTAGGAGGTGGCAAAATCTGTTAAGTCAGCTGGATTTTATTCATGTGTTTTCAGCCACAAATTCCAGAAAATGATTCCATAAGGTTTTCATCTTATAGAGGGTTATTTGTTTCTCTCAATAGGAATTCCAAGAGTGGTGATGTGCCTCATCAATGCCATCAGGAGCCTGGACATTTTTCTTCTTTCCACACTCTGCTGTTACCCTCATCCTGGTCACCTTAGGAGCTCAAGATAACTGCTGCAGCTCCAGACAAGAAGAAGGAAGGGGGGGGGGTAACCTGAAGGGCAAAGTCATAAGTGGAAAATGGTAAAAGATCTATTCATTTTATCATGAAAGTAAGAACTTATCCAGAAGACTCTCCCACCAGGTTTCCACATGATTACCTTAACCCACTGCCATAGAGTCGGGTCCAACTCACAGCAACCCAGAAGGTATTACCTAGGGATAAGAAGATTGTGGACACTGGTTATGTCATGTAGTCAGCAATGTCTGTCTCAACTAGTTCAAGATAAGTGGTCAACAATAAGCAAATGCCCAGAAAACACACAACACAACAGGTGTCAAGTACTCGTGCTAACACAGGTCTCATTTATAAATCAGTCGCATAAGATGGCCACAGCATTACAGCTAAGCTTTAGAGGACTCTCAAAAAGAGGGTTCTCTGTCTGAAAGGTCAAGTGGAGGTGTCACCCTCCTTTTCTGAGTTTTTCCTCCTTCATTAGTGTCAGCTCACTGCCCCCTAAGGTTCCTATCTAATCTTGAGGGTTGCTGTTATCCATAGATCCCATACCAATAGTTCTGAAGTTGCTGACTGTTTTAAATGACTAGGGCACGGGCTCTAGAGGGCTGATTGCCTGGGTTCAAATCACAGCTTGATTATCTAAATTGCTTTAACTTAGACAAGTCACTTAACTTTTTTGGGCTTCAAATTCCTAATCTATATACTGGAGATTATCATAGTGTCTAACTCATAAGGACACTGTGAATATTAAATAAGGCCATAAAGAGCTTGCAGTTGTACTTGGCATGTAGTAAGCACTCAATAAATGCTGGTACTATATTAATATTACTTGCACTACAGTATTCTTTTAGTTTATTCCAGTTCTTTTAGTAGTTAAGGGTAATCAGTTAAATTTCACCAGAAAATTGTCAGATCTGCCCACTGAAGATATTAACACTGAGTCCTAGATTTTGTACTCATTCAGCTTATTTCAGAGCATAATTTCACTTAATTTAATACACAATTATCCTTCATAAAATAAGTCTAAACAGAAGACAAATTGCTCTTCCCACTTAATGTATTAACCTTTAGTTCTTGGCTATGAATTACATATCTTTTAAAACTTCATTTTTTTAATATTGGTACTAGTTTTCAGCGAATGATATTTAAGATGCTTAATTCAGGAAAAAAACAAGAGATGAACTCTTTTTGCTCTTCCAGGGAACTGATGAAGCCCGGGTAGCAAAGTGGTTAAGAGCTTAGCCGCTATCTGAAAGGTGGACTATTCAAATCCACCAGCTGCTCCTTGGAAACACAAGGGAACTGATAGTGAAAATAAAATTCCATTTCTTGTCTGGATGTATGTAAGTGACCCCAAGATGTACCCTGAGGTGTAGCAACAGCCTTTAAAAAGAATGCAAAAGTCCCTTCAAGTGCCTAAGTTGCTTTTGTTTGTGAAGCTCTGGCTGGTGCTTCACTTTTTCTAGGCCTCTCCTGAGAAGGAAGTTTCCCCAGCCTCTTCAGTTTCTCCAGGACTTCATAGTCGGCTACGTGAAGCAGCTCTCAAGATGTACCTTGAAGTCTTGAGAGCAGAGAGGGAAGGAAACAGTTGTAAGACCCATGATAGCTCACACACACTTCTGAGCCAGGCTGAGCCAGGAAGTTGCCTTAAGGTTTTCTTTGTTGTTGTCGAAAGCAAAGTCATTCTTAACTTTGTTCATTTAGATTCTGTTAGATTGAAAAAGATAGAGCTGTGGCATAGTTGATTAAGGTTCTTTTTTTAGGCTCTCAGAAGTTTAATACACATTTCTTCCTATTGTCTCTCTGGAGGAAACCTTGATGATGTAGTGGTTAAATGCTATGTCTGCTAGCCAAAAGGTTGGCAGTTTAAATCCACCAGGCACTCTTTAGAAACTCTGTGGGGCAGTTCTACTCTGTCCTGTAGGGTTGCCATGAGTCGGAATCGACTCAATGGTAGCAGATTTGGTTTTTTGGGTCTCTCTGGAAACAGTCATTGTTACCAGTCTCTTGTATGTCCTTCAACAGATATTCTAAACATGCCAAAGCCAGCCAAGTGCATTCTAAACATATATATATACACAATATGAATATATATATGGTTGATCCTCATTATGTGTGGATTTCATGCATGTAAATTCACCTATTTGCTAATAATATGTTTTGTAATCCCCAAAGCAATATTTACAGTACTTTCATGGTCATTTGCAGACATGTGCAGAGCAGCAAAAATTTTGAGTCTCTCCCCTGCCCAGCACTGGGGTCTCCCCTGATATTGAACAAGCCGATATTCTACCTTGTTTTTAGTTTATATACTATATACTATAAAGAAGTGTTTTTTGATGTTACAGGTTTTTTTTTCAGTCTATATAGTGCCATGTTTTTCCCACTTTTGTGTTTTCATTGGTGACTTTGTTGTTTAAAATGGTCCCCAAGCATAGTGCTGAAGTGCTGTCTCCTAGGCTTGAAAACACTGTGTTATGCTTATGGAGAAAATACATGTGTCAGATAAGCTTCATTTAGACATGAACATAGTGCTGATGGCAGTGAGTTCAATGTTAATGAGTCAACAATGTGGTATTTCCAGAAAAAGACACAAGAAATTCACTGTCTTTACATGAAGCCACTGTAGGAAGTGATAAAATAACATCTGTAGTACATGATCAAGCTATGGAAAAGACTGAAAAGTGACTAAATTTATGGGTTCATGAGTTGATGACCAATTAAAGCATAGTGGACAGCACTGTTGTGAGGCTGAAAGCTAAAAAAATGTATGCAGATTATTCAGGGTCATGAAATGTTAAACCCTCTGGTTAGTGCTGGCTGGCTTGTATGTTTCAAAAGGCTGTATGTCTTGAGAAATGTTAAACTTTCAAGCAACGCAGATTGTGCAGATTAAAAGGCTGAGGGAGAGTTTTTCAAATGCATGCTAGATGTTTTATATAGACCAAACCAGTTACTGTGAGAGTACACTCTGACTCATTGCAACCCCATGTGTGTCAGAGTAGAACTGTATTCCATAGGATTTTCAAGGCTGTGACTTTTCAGAAGTAGATTGCCAGGCCTTTCTTCCAAAGCACCTTGGGGTAGACTTGAACTTCCAGCCTTTTGGTTAGCAGGCAAGCTCTAAACCATTTGTATTACCCAGGGATTCCCTGAATGTTTCTGACTGCATAATATTTCATAAGTGCTGTAGGTGTACCATAGTTTATTTTAGTAGTCCTTTATTGATGGATGTTTAGGTTATGTCTAATCTTTGGCTATTATAACCATCCTTCTGCATAGTAATATTCACATGTCCTAGTAGATGTAACTGATCTTCCTTTAGTGCATGGATATTACACTATCACTGACAGCATTGTACTTCAGAATAGATCTTGAAATATTCTTTTTGACAATAAATGCAACACCATTCATCTTCAGGAAACACTGGTGGCATAGCAGATAATTACAATGTCTGCTAACCAAAAGGTTGGCTGTTCAAATCTGCCAGGTACTCCTTGGAAGCTCTATGGAGGAGTTTTCTTCTGACCTTTAGGGTCTCTATGAGTCAGAATCGACTCAGTGGCAATGGGTTTGGTTTTGGATTTTTTAATTCATGTTCAGGTTGTCATCCCCAGCATAGTAGGCCATATAATTGTTCAGTTGAGAATGGCCAGTGCTAGTCCATTTCAGTGCACCAATGCCTAGGATATCGATGTTTGTGTGTTCCCTTTAATTTTTAACCAGTTTTCTTAGGTTCATACTTTCTACGTTCCACATTCCACTTATCAGTGGATGACTGCAGATGTTTCTTTTCATTTTGAGTTGTGCCACATCAGTGAATGAAGGTCCCAAAAGCTTGACTCCATCCATGTCATTAAGGTTGACTGTGCTTTGAGGACACAGATCTTTCCCATTTGTCTTTTCGAGTGCCTTCCAATCTGGGTGGCTCATTTCCTGACAGTGTTCTGCTACTATTCGTAAGGTTTTTGATGGCTAATTCCTTCTTTTCAGAAGCAGACTGATGGGTCCTTCTTCCTAGTCTGTCTTAGTCTGGAAACTCAGCTGAAACCTGTCTGCCATGAGTGACCCTGCTGGTATCTGAATGCCTGTGGCATAGCTTCCAGCATCACAGCAACATGCAAGCCGCCACAGTACTACAAACTGACAGACATAAGGAATCCCAGTTAATACAACCATTATTCAAATTTACTCAACAACCACTAAGCCAAAGATGAAGAAATTGAAGATGTTTGCCAGCTTCTGCAATCTGAAGTTGATCAAATGTGCATTCAGAATGCATTGATAATTACTAGTGATAGTAATGCAAAAGTTGGAAACAAAGAAGAAGGGTCAGTAGTTGGAAAATATGGCCTTGGTGATAGAAATGATGCCAGTGACTACATGATAGAGTTTGCAAGACCAAGGACTTCTTTGTTGCAAATACCTTTTTTCATCAACATGAATGACAACTGTCCACATAGACCTCACCAGATGGAATGCAGAGGAATCAAATCAACTACATCTGTGGAAAGAGACAATGGAAAAGCTTGATATCATCTTGTCAGTCAAAACAAGGCCAGGTGCCAGTTGCAGAACAGATCAGTTGATGATTTGAAAGTTCAAATTGAAACTGAAAACATGAGAAAAAGTCCATGAAAGCCAAAGTGTGAACTTTATATTTCCCACACAAGTTTAGAGACCATCTCAAGAATAGGTTTGATGCTTTGAACACTAATGACTGAAGACCAGGTGAGTTGTGGAATGATATCAAAGACATTGTACATGAAGAAAGCAAGAGGTCATTAAAAAGACAGGAGAGAAAGAAAAGACCAAATTGGATGTCAGAGACTGAAACTTGCTCTTGAACATCAGGTAGCTAAAGCAAAAGGAAGAAATGAAGAAGCAAAAGATCTGAACAGAAGATTTCAAAGGGCAGCTCAAGAAGACAAAGGAAAGTATTACAATGACATGTGCAGAACTGGAGATAGAAAACTGAAAGGGAAGAAAACATTCTGTATTTTTCAAGCTAAAACAACTGAAAATAAATGTCAAGTCTCGAGTTGCAATAGTGAAGAATCCTATAGGGAAAAATATTAAATGATGCAGGGAGCATCAAAAGAAGATGGAAGGAATACACAGAATCACTATACAAAAAAGAATTGGTTGATGTCCAGCCATTTCAAGAGGTAGCCTAGGATCAGGAGCCAAAGGTGGTGAAGGAAGAAGTGCAAACTACATTGAAGGCATAGGCAAAAAAAGGAGTAGCAGTTGAGATGTGTCAACAAATAAATGCAGTGCTGGAAGTGCTTACTTGTCTGTGTCAAGAAATTTGAAAGACAGCTACCTGGTCAAACAGCTGGAAAACATCCTTATTTATGCCTATTGCCAAGAAAGGTTATCCAATCAAATGCAGAAATTATGGAAAAATATCATTAATATCACCTGCAAATAAAATTTCCTGGAGATCATTCAGAAGTTGCTACAGCAGTATATTGACAGGGAACAGCCAGAAATTCAGGCCAGTTCAGAAGATAACATGGAACCAGGGATATCATTACTGATGTGAGATGGATCTTGGCTGAGAGCAGAGAATACCAGAAGGATGTTTACTTGTGTTTTATTGACTGTGCAAAGGCATTCAACTGTGTGGATCATAACAAATTATGGGTAGCATTGAAGAGAATGGGAATTCCAGCACACTTAATTGTGCTCTTAAGGAATCTACATGGATCAAGAGGTAGTTGTGTGAACAGAACAAGGAGATACTGCATGGTTTAAAGTTGGGAAAGGTGTGCATCATGGTTGTATCCTTTCACCATACATATTCAATCTCTATGCCAAGCAAATAATTCAAGAAGCTGGACTATATGAGGAAAAACAGGGGACCAAGTTTAAAGGAAGACTCATTAACAACTTGTGTCATGCAGATGACACCACCCTGCTTGCTGGAAGTGAAGAGGATTTGCAACACTGATGAAGGTCAAAGACCACAGCGTTCAGTATGGATTGCACCTCAATATCAAGAAAACAGAAATTCTCACAACTGGACCAATAAGAACACCACGACAAGCAGAGAATAGTTTGTAGTTGTCAAGGAGTTTATTTTATTTGGATCCATAGTCAACACCCATGGAAGCAGTGGTGAAGAAATCAAAAGACACATTGCATTGGCAAAATCTGCTGCAAAAGACCTCTTTAAAGTGGTGAAAAGCAAAAATACCACCTTGAGGACTAAGGTGTGTGTGACTCAAGCCATGCTATTTTCAGTTGCATCTTATGCGTATGCATGAAAGCTGGACAGTGAACAAGGAAGGCAAAAGGAGAAATGACGACTTTGCATTGTGGTGTTGGAGAAGAATATTGACTATATTATGGACTGAAAGGGCAAACGTGCACAAACAATAGAAGAGAAAATGGATAAATGGGAACTACTAAAAATCAAACACTTATGCTCATCCAAAGACTTTATCAAGAGAATTAATTTCCCCTACAGAATGGGAAAAAATATTTGGCAACTACATGTCAGATCAACATCTGATTTCAATAATTTGCAAAAAAAAAACAACAGCCAAACTCACTGTCATCAAGTCGAGTCTGACTCAAGGTACTGCAAAATATTAACAAGAAAAAGGTAAATAACCCAGTTAAGCAGTGGACAAAGGAAATGGGCAGACACTTTGCCAAAGACATCCAGGCAGCCAAAAGACACATGAGGAAATGCTCACAATCATTAGCTATTAGAGAAATCCAAATCAAAACTACAGTGAGATACTACCTCACCCCAACAGGGATGGCCATGATCCACAACACAAAATAACAAATGCTGGAGAGATTGGAGCTCTCCTACACTGCTGATGGGAATGCAAAATAATGCAGCCTCTTTAGAAAGCAACTTGGTGCTTCCTTAGAAAGCTAGAAACAGAAATACCATATGATCCAGCAGTCCCACTGCTTGAAATATGTCCTACAGAAATAAAGGCAGTCACATGAACAGATACATGCACACAAATGTTTATTGCAGTCCTATTCACAATAGCAAAAAGATGGAATCAACTTAGGTGCCCATCAACAGATGAATGGATACACTGTGGTACATATACACAAGGGAATACTATGAAATGACAAAGAGCAATGATGATTTTAGGAAGCATCTCATAACTTGGTTTCAACCACAAGACATTATGCTGAGTGAAATCAGTCAGCTGCAGAAGGATAAGTATTGTATGAGACCTCTGCTATAAGGACTTAAAAAAGGATTGAAGAAAAGACTCTTTGACGGTTACAAGAGTGGGGACGGAGGGAGGGATGTTCATAGATTAGATAGTTGGTAGGAATTTGGTTAGGTGAAAGGGGTGACAGCACACAGTAGAGAGCAGATAAGCATAACCGGACTACACTATAAACTGAAAAGTTTTCTAAACTCAACCCAATATTTCAAAGGATAGAGTAGCAGGGACGAGGGTCAGGGGACCATGTTTTCAGGGGATATCAAGGTCAATTGGCATAGCTAGTCTTTAGCTGAGAGAGTCATCTGCATCCCACATTGGTGAGTGGTGTTTAGGGTCTTAAAAGCTAGCAGGCCGACATCTGCGGTTCACCAAATGGTCCCAACCCATCCAGAATAGATGACAACTGAGAACATCAAAGACACAAGGGAAAATTAGCCCAGGAAGCAGAAGGACCCATATGAGTGGGAGACTGCATCAGTATGAAATCAGAGGAACCAGATGGTGCCTGACCACCACCAAAGGCGGCTGTGATCGGGGACACAATATAGAGCCCTGAGGCAACATGAGAAAAAGAGATGTGCAGTTCAAAAACTCTTCTGAGGAAAGACCAGAATTGATGGTCTGATAGCCTGGAGGGTCCCCTGGGAACATGGTCCCTAGACTTGCTGCTGGCCCTGAACTGAAACCAGTACTGAGGTCAGCTCTTCGGATAAGAATGGACTGGATTTGAGGCCACAGTGTGCGCATATGGTGTGTGTACTTTATGAGTTTATACATTTATAGGAGTCTGTCCTAATTTCTTTCTTAGATGGGAGAGAAGAGGGTGGAGAGGAGGTGACAGGTGCTCGTTAAGAGATACTAGAAGTATAGAGTGAAAAGGAGGAATGTGCTGTCACTGAGTGAGCAGAACAGTTGGAGCTGCAGATAGGCGGGCATGCAGAATTGATTTGGATTGTATACTTTCAGTTAGTCATAATAATAATGATAAAAAGAACAAATGGATCTGTCTTGGAAGAAGTACAACCAGAGATCTCCTTAGAAACAAGGATGGCGAGACTACGTACATACTTTGGGTGTGTTGTCAGAAGGAATCAATCCTTGGAGAAGGACATCATGCTTGGTGCAGGAGAGAGTTCAAGAAAAAGAGGAAGCCTGTCAACAAGATGGATTGATATGGTGACTGCAACAATAAGCTCTTGCATATCAACCACTGTGAGCCCGGTGCAGGACCAGGCAGTGTTTCATTCTGCTGTACATAGGGTCTCTGTGAGTCAGAACTAACCAAATGGCACCTAACAACAGTGCATATAAAAGTTGTAATCACACTATATTGTAGTCTGTAGTGTCATTATGAGTAGAAATCTACTAGATGGTAACAGGTTTGGGTTTTGGTTTGGTAGTCTATTAAGTGTGCAATAGCATTATATATGTATATAAAAGACTATACCTTTATTAAGAAATACTTTATTGCTAAAAAGTGCTAACCATTGTTTGAGCCTTTAGGAACTTGTAATACTTTTGCTGGTAGAGGGTCTTCTTTGATGTTGGTGGGTACTGACTAAGCAGTGTGGTTGTTCCTAAACGTTGGAGTAGCTGTGGCAATTTCTCAAAGCAACAGTGAAGTTAGCTGCATAAAGTAACTCTTCCTTTCACAGAAGGTTTCTCTGTAGCATATGATGCTGTTTCATAGCACTTTAGTCACAGGAAAACTTTTGAAATTGGTGTCTATTTTCTCAAACCCGCTGCTGCTTTATCAACTAAGTATGTTGTCATTTCAACGGTATTCTCAACTTTTTCACCAAGGGGTAGATTTCATCTCAAGAAACCACTTCCTTTGCTCATCTATAAGAACCAACTCCTCATCTGTTAAAGTTTTATCATGACTTGGCAGCAATTCAATCACATCTTTAGGTTCCACTTCTACTTTTAGTTCTCTTGCTATTTCCACTACATCTGCAGTTACTTCCTCCACTGAAGTCTTGAACCCTTCAAAGTCATCTAATAACAAGACTTAAAAGTCAAAATTACTCTTTGATCCATGGGCTGTATAATGGATGGTGTGTTAGCAGGCATAAAAACATTAATTTCATACATTCCTGTCAGAGCTCTTGGGTGAACAGATGCATTGTCAATGAGCAGTGATGTTTTGAAAGGAATCTTGTTTTCTAAGTAGTAGGTCTCAACAGCGGGCTGAAAGTATTCAGGAAACCATGTTATAAACATGTGGTGTCATCTAGGCTTTGTTCATTTATAGAGCACAGACAGGGTAGATTAACATAATTCTTAAGAACCCTAGGATTTTTGGAATGATAAATGAGCATTGGCTTCAATTTAAATTCACCAGCTACGTTAGCCCTAACAAGGGTCAGCCTGTCCTTGGAAGCTTTAAAGCCAGGCATTCTTTATCTATGTATGAAATTCCTAGATGGCATCTTCTTCCAATACAAGGTGGTTTCATCTGCATTGAACATCCGTGGTTTAGTATAGCCACCATCATCAGTTACTGTAGCTAGATTTTCTGGATAACTTGCTGTAGCTTCTTCATCAGCATCACCTTATACTTCTATATTATGTGACAGATTCTTTCCTTAAACCTCATGAATCAGCCTCTCTTAGCTTCAAACTTTTGTTCTGTAGCTTCCTCACCTTTCTCAGCCTTCATAGAATCGAAGAGTTGGAGCGTTGCTCTAGATCAGGCTTTGGCTTAATGGAATATTGCAGCTGGTTTGAATCTCTCTCCAGGCCACTAAAACTTGCTCAACATCAGCCAAAGGCTCTTTTGCTTTCTTTCGTTTATATATTCATTGCTGCAGCACTTTTAATTTCATGTAAGAACTTTTGGATTGCATTCATAACTTGGCTAACTGGTGCAAGAGGCCTAGCTTTTAGCCTGTCTCAGCTTTCAACATGCCTTCTTCACTAAGCTTAATCATTTCTAGTTTTTTATTTAAAGCAAGAGATGTGTGACTCTTATTTTCAGTTGAACATTTAGAGGTCATTGTAGGGTTATCAATTGGCCTAATTTCAATATTGTGTTTCTGGGACCGGGGAGGCCTAGGGAGAGGGGTGAAGCAGACAGAATGCACATATTTATTAATTAGATCCCCCATCTTATGTGGGTACAGTTTGTGATGGTCTCAAACAGTTACAGTAGTAACAACAAAGATCACTAATCACAGATCACTGTGATGATACAGTGGCAAGGTTTGAAATATTGCAACAATTTCCAGAAAGTGACACAGAAACACGAAGTGAGCATATGTTGTTAGAAAATGGTGCCAATGACTTGTTTGACTTAGGGTTACCACAAAATTTCAACTTGTAAAAATTGTTGTATCTGCAGAGCACAATAAAGTAAGCCCATAGGACAAGGCAGGCTTGTGTGTGTGTGTGTGTTGATTAAGTCACTTTGGTCATTAGTCTGTTCAGGTTGCTTGATGGCTATAAAAACCACTAACATCCCTGGTAGGAGCACATGGTTTGTGCTTATCTACTAACCTAAAGGTTGGTAGTTAGAACCTACCCAAGGACTACATGAATGAAAGTCCTGCTGATCTGGTTCCATAAAAATGACAGCCAAGGAAATCCTATGGAGCTCAATTCTACTCTGTAACCCGTAGGGTTGCCATGAGTTGAAATTGACTCAGACAGCAGCAGGCTTGTTTGTTTTGCTTTGTTTATGTGTAAAATCGCAGATTATATATACCCCTGCCATGCCTAAATAAGAGGTCACAGGATATTAGGGCTCGAAGGGATTTTAGAGATATCAAGGAGAGCCAAGATCATGTAGAGATTTAGAGACAGATTCAGGACCAAAACCCACGATTTTCCATTCCAGCCCATAGCATAGTCTTTTTACTATACTGCAGTGCTGTGACAAAGATTTGTCAGGGCCTGGATTTCAGTCCCAACAAGCAGGCCTGTGCCTTGTTCGGCCTACTATAACCTTACCACTCTGTCTTTACTTGATCTTTCTTTCCAAGGTCTGATCTTGGCCAATTTAATTTACCCTAGTTTCTCTGCTGCTGTGACCTCTCCCATTAATAATAATAATTTTTTTTTAATTACAGATGAAGTCCTTTACTGTTTGGGAATCCTTTAGTAGTAAAGCCAAGTAGAGGCAGAGGTCTAGGGGAGGTTATCTTATACTGTCACAAGATTTATGATTTTACACATTACTTTTTACTCTTAGCTCATTCACTGAGTCATCACCTAGTGTATGAGGAATCACTTTCTCCTCTTGGCGCTGCTGGAATATCTCCCTCCCTTGGTCATAACATTGAGCACCTCAATGTCCGACAATGTGCCCAATAAGAAAGAATATGAAAGAATGTACAAAGAGTTTAATTCTTACTGAATTGTATTAGAGAACAAACCAGAGGTGATAATCTTGTGTGCAAACTGAGGTGATAAGGGCTTTGCTGTGAGGGACAGACTCTCATGTGGAATGACTTAAATATATTTTAACACTGGCCCAGACTATGGAGAAGTCAGCTGCTTTACATATTTATGAAATGCATACTACAATAATGGACAAAACTCCTAGGAACAGATTGTAGAGCTATCCCTGGTACAGTTGTTCTCAAAGTATGATATTCTGAGCACCTGCGTTCCTCTAAGGGTGGGGTGCCTGTAGTCTGCAAGTAGCACCCCCCAAATGATTCTTATGTGAACTTAACTATTAGAACTTCTGCCTAAGGAATGGTGAATTGGAAAGATAGTAATGACCCTTTCAATTTGGCCTGGTCTGTAAAATCAGTGACAAAAGCTAACAATTCCAGGTATCATACAGTTACTTGATTTGAGAAGCTATCCAAAACTGGCTTAGGTGCCTCCTCTATGCTTATATAGACCCTGTACTTCTATTATAACCATTATTTTGTTGTACTGTAATTGACTGTTACTGTCCTTGCCCTGTAGAATCCAGAGGGTTCTCAGTTGTGAGCAACAGAAATTGATTGGTTAATTCAAGCCAAAAATGAATGTTTTGAAAGCATATTCAATAGTTTACATAATCACCAGTTTGGCTGGAGAACCAGGCTCAGGGTACACAGCCAACATCACCAACTGCCACTGTTCCTCTAGCGCCACTGCTGCCACCATCAGTGTGTTAGCTCAGGTCCTCTGAAAAGCAGATACCAAGATGCAATTAGACACGCAAGAGACTTATTGAGGAAAATTTATTTTCTATGAGAGAAAATAGGGAAGGAACCAGAGGAGGCTGGGAGAGCTGTTGGGCTTCAATGTAAGTCTGATACTTTTGGATGAGAGGGAACAAAGAAGTTTGAGTAGGAAGAGTCTTAGACTAAACTGTAGTTCTAATAAAGTTCTACCAGGCCAGTGGAGAGTCCTGGAGCTAAAGTCACCCATTCCTGTTTCCCAGGAATGGACCTGGAACTTAGTTTACTTGCTGTGTTCAGTTATCAGCCAGGAGCAAAGCAGCAAACACTGGAGGTAGAATTCAGAGTACAGCAGCTGGGGCAGAGGTCAATTACACTACGCTCCTCATATTTGGATAACAGAGAACATTCATTCTCCTGCCTATCTCAACTGGGGAAGATTTTATACTTCTTTAGGCCATGGGCTCCCCATTCAGGATCTGGATGGGTCATTAGATTGAGTGAGGCTGTCTTAGTTGTGTAATGCTGCTATAACAGAAGTACCACAAGTGGCTGGCTTTAGGAAACAGAAATTTATTTTCTCACAGTTTAGGAGGCTAGAAGTCTAAATTCAAGGCGTCTACTCTAAGGGAGGGCTTTCTCTCTGTTGGCACTGGAGGAAGTTATCTCTTTCGCTTTTGTTCCTGGACACTTTATGTGGCTTGGAATCTCTCTTCCCCCATCTTTGCTTCTCTTGCTGACTTTTTAAAACCTCTTGTATCTCTAAACTATGATATATATACTCAGTGGTGCACTATGCAATGATATAGAATGATGATGATTCCAGGAAACATCTCACAACCTGGTTTCAACTGGAAGACATTATGTTGAGTGAAAGTAGTCAGCGACAAAAGGACAAATATCGTATGAGCCCCCTGTGATAAAAACTCAAAAACAGAATTATGCATAGAAGAAAAGACTCTTTGATGGCTGCAAGGGGAGGGAGGGAGGGAGGGTGGGGAGGATTTGGATTAGATAGTTGGTAGAAATTTGGTTAGGTGAAATCGGTGACAGCACACATTAGAAACAAGAAAAGTATTAAGTAGACTTCAACATAACTTGAATACTCCTTCCATCTTAACCCAATATTGCAAGGTCAGAGTAGCTGGGGCAGGGGGCAGGGGACCATGCTTTTAGGCCAAATCGAGGCCAGTTGGCACGGCTAGCATATTGCTAAGAGGGCTCTCTGTACCCCACATTGGTGAGTGGTGTCTGGGGTCTTAAAAGCTGCCAAGCTGCCATCCGAGGGCACAGCAAATGGTCCCAACTCAGCAGGAACGGATGCTCACCGAGGACCAAAATGACACCATGTAAATACAACCCAGAAGATAGAGAGACCCACATGAGTGGGTGCCTGTATCAACTTGGGACCGGAAGAACCGGACAGTGCCCGGCCACCACGTGTGACAGCCGCAATGGAGTTCACTAAGTTCAGTCTCACTGGCAACACAAGAATAAAAAGGGGTGCACCCTGAGATCTCCACTAAAAGACCACAATTGATGGTCCAGCGGCTTTGGGGTTCCCCTGGGAGCATGGCCCCTGGCCCTGATGCTGCCCTTGCGCATAAATCATAATGAAGGTCCACCCTTCAGACACGAATGGATTGGACTTGGCAATGCAGAGTGACCATATATTGGATGCACTTTATGGTTCTGTGCATCTATAGGTTATCATCCTGCTGACTTTTGGCTAGAGTAAGGGGAGTGGGTGGAGAGGCGGGGAAAGGAAACTGTTGGGAAGATCAGACATGTATGGAGCAGAGAGGAATAATGTGCTGTCACTGGGCGGGGAGAGCAGTGAAAGCAGCATATAGGTGGGCATGCAAATTTATTTGGGAATGTACATTTTCACTCAGTCACAATAAAATTAAAAAAAAGAAAAAAGAAAATCTCTTGTATCTCAAAATAGATTGACTCAAAACACATCCTACACTAATCCTATCTCATTAACATAATAAAGGAAACCCGTTCCCAAATGGTTTTATAACCAAAAGCGTATAAAAAAAAAAACAAACCCTCTGCCGTTGAGTTGATTCTGACTCAGCAACCCCGTACAACAGAGTAGAACTGCTCCATAGAGTTTCCAAGGTGTGCCTGGGAGATTTAAACTGGTGACCCCTTGGTTAGCAGATGTAGCTCTTAGCCACTACATCACCAGGGTTTTCCAAAAGCATATAGGCTAGGATTTTACAACACATAATTTTTGGTAACACAATTCAATCCGTAACAGAGGCTAAGTCATAGATGCCTGTATCCTTACTGCGGGAGTTTGGGGGTGGCACCTTTCTACTAAGATTCTTAAGCCTTTCCCGCCAAATGGAAGGAGTTCAGATGCTAGACAGTAACACTACGGAGAAGGACAAATGTCCACTGCAAAGTGTTAACTCTGAGCACAGGCGACATTGCCTTGTTCATTGCTATTAGAAGTATTTACAAATAAAGGCTTATTGAAATAATTAGATGAATGTGGCCAGTTGGTGTTCGAATGGCCTTAAACATGTTGTTGTTAGGTGCTGTTGAGTTGGTTCCAACTCATAGCGACCCTGTGCACAACAGAATGAAACTGCCCAGTCTTGTGCCATGTGTACAATCGTTTTTATGCTTAAGCCCATTGTTGCGTCCACTGTGTCAATCCACCTTATCAGAGGTCTTCCTCTTTTTTGTTGAACATCCACTCTACCAAGCATGATGTCATGTCCAAAGTGCATAAGATGCAGTCTTGCCATCTTTGCTTCCAAGGAGCACTCTGGTTGTACTTCCAGAACAGATCTCTTTGTTCTTTCAGCAGTCAATAGTACACTCAACATTCTTCTCCAACACCACAATTCAAAAGCACCAATTCTTCTTCTGTCTTCTTTGTTCACTGTCCAGTTTTCACATACATATGATGTGACTGAGAATACCATGTCTTGGGTCAGGCGCACTGTAGTCTTCAAGATGACATCTTTACTTTTCAATACTTGAAAGAGATCCTTTGCAGCAAATTTTCCCAGTGCAATGCGTCTTCTGATTTCTTGAGTGCCGCTTCCATGGGTGTTGATTGTGGACCCCAGTAAAGTGAAATCCTTGACAACCTAATCCTTTCTCCATTTATGACAATGTTGCTTACTGGTCCATTGGTGAGAATTTTTGTTTTCTTGATGTTGAAGTGCAATCCATACTGAAGGCTGTGGTCCTTGATCTTCATCGGTAAGTGTTTCAAATCTTCACTTCCAGCAAATAAGGTGGTGTCATCTGTATAACACAGGTTGTTAATCAGTCATCCTCCAATCCTGATGCTTCATTCTTCATATAATCCAGTTTTGCAGATTATCTGCTCAGCATACAGATTGAAGAGGTATGGTAAAAGCATACAACCCTGATGCACACATATCCTGAGTTTAAACCACGCAGTGTCCCCTTGTTCTGTTCGTACGACTGCCTCTTGATCCATATATGAATTCCTTAAGAGCACAGTTAAGTGTTCTGCAATTCCTATTTTACACAGTGTTACCCATAATTTGTTATAAACCACACAGTCGAATGCCTTTGCATAGTCAGTGAAATGCAGGTGAACACACCTCATACACACATAAAATCAATTTGGTCTTCAGGGAAACACAAATGAAAACCACAATTAGATCCTACTTCTCACTAAACTGGTTGCTGTCGAGTTGACTCTGACTCATGGTGACCCCATGCATGTCTGTCAAGAGTAGAACTGTGTTCCTTAGCAGTTTTCATCACTGATTTTTCAAGAGCAGTTTACCAGACCTTTCTTCCAAGGTACATTTGGATGGACTCAAATCTCCAAACGTTCACTTAGCATCCACGTGTGTTAACTCTTTTCATCACACGGCTATCGTATGACCTAATTCCACTCCTAGGTATATTCCCAAGAGAATTGAAAACTTATTTACACAAAAATTTGTACACTGATGTTCATTGCAGCATTATTCATAATAGCCAAAAAGTGGAAACAACTCAGATGTCTATCTGCTGATGAATGGTGCAATGTGATGGATTGCCTTTGTGTGGATTTCTTGTCATAGTCTTGTAACTCCCACCAAATGATTGAGTGGAACTGTGAAAATAAGGTAATTGTGACCCACCAAGGGGCTTGGTCAGTTTTACGCTCTGCTAGGCTTAGAATGAGCCATCCTAGAGCCAAAAAGAAAGGATCTCATCACCACCAAGTAAAGAACAGCCAGGAGTGGAACATGTCCTTTGGACCTGGGATCTCTGTGCTGAGAAGTTCTGGAACCAGGAGACCAAGAGAGCAAGATAGAGAGAGCTGTAACATCAAAGATGGTGAGAACTGGTGGCAGAGAAACAGTGGCAACAAAGGCAGGAGATAACATCATTGGCTTTCTGGCTCACAGTGGGAGACAGCTGAGTGCCTTGGGGCAGGAAGCTTACTGGCAGAATAGGGTGCCTCTGGGCACTTGGTGGAGCCAGGTTTGCTGACCCACAGAGCTAGAGATGAACATCTTTGGGTTGAGGCTTAGTGGCAGAGTGAGGGGCCTCTGTGCACTTACTGGCAGATCTAAAAAAGTTTTGTAACACATGCCATACCAGGGCATAGGCCAAAGGTCTGAGAGAAGCCTGTTTGTGGGCATGGCTGAAATGAAGCTGTCCTGATGAAAGAACTATGTTCTGAGTTACTTCCCAACTAAACACCATAATTGTGAATATTGTCTGTGAGTTTGTGTGACCACTGCAATAAAGAACCCAGCAGAGAAGCAGAGAGTGCTGTTGGAGGGATGGTTGGTGTCAGAATTGGTAAAGATGACAGAGCAAGAAAGCATGTTGTTGAACCTCTGGCTCTTAGGAATCAGCTTTGTGCTGTTGATCGTGGTTCTTCTTCCCCTCATGAAGTTAGAGGAGGTCAGATGCCATTGCCTCCATGCCATTTTTACAAATAGATAAACAAAATGTGGCATATCTATACAATGGAATTTTATTCAGTCATAAAAAAAGGAATGGAGAACTGATAGAAGCTATAACACAGATGACCCTTGAGAAAATGCTCAGTGAAATAAGCCAAGCACAAAAAGTGACATTGTCTATGACTCTATTTGTATGAAATGTCCAGATACCCATGGAGACAGAAAGCAGGTTGGTGATTGCTTAGGGCTAGGGGTTGGAGAATCAGGAGGTGACTACTAATGGGTATGGGGTTTCTTTTTGATGTGATAGCAGTGTTCTGGAACTAGATAGTGGTGATGGCTGCACGGCTTGTGAATATACTAAAAACCACCAAATTGTATACTTCGAATGGATGAATTTCATGCCATGTGAATTGTAACTCAATAAAGCTGTTAATTTTAAAAGTAAATAATATCAGGGACAGGGCCAAGATGGCAGACTAGACACATGTCTCCTCAGTTCACTCTGAGAACTAAGGCCTGGACTGATAATTGAATGGAGCACTCCAGACACCCAGGGAGACTTAGGATGTGGCATAGGGTTGTCAGATTGGACCATGCTCCACTAAATGGCAAACTACCTCTCCCTAACATGGGGCAGTGTACACTGAGCCCTGCTTCTGATGATTCACCACTTGGGCAGTCTACAAGTACTGACACCTTCTTTGTTATCCAGGAAGCAGGGGCAGGGGATAGGCATGAGCTGGCAAATGCACTGAACTGGATTGCTAAAGTAAACAGCAGATAGCACTGCAGACAGTGTGTGGGATAGCCACATTTTGAGAGCCCAGCTGCTGACTGAGGGCACCACTGCCTCTCCAACCCTTTCTTTTCTGAGCTCCACCATAAATTCTGCTGTTTCATGGTGGGATGGGCAGCTTGGCAGGGACAGAATCTTGGTCAGCTTGGAGGTGCAGCCACCCAATTGGTAGCCTCGGTATGGGCTAATTCCCAAGCTGAGAACAGTGCGAGTCCAGAAAGCACTTTTTCGACAGAAAGGCTATGTTTAGTATGGTGTTACCTTATGGGTGGGGCCCGGTTAAGGATGGCACGAAGGCTGTAACTGCTTACTACTTTGAACTGCATCATAGCATCTGGGGACGGTCGAAGAGATGCTCCCAGTGTCAGCCAGAAGGTGGGGCATGGCCTGCCACACCTGACGGACTGACTGATTTTGGCAGCTTTTGGAGAGCTCGTAGCTTTATAAAATGACTGCCTGAAGAAATGACTGCCGATTGGCCCAGCAGCATCTCTTCTGGCCTTTGCTGACCCACATCATAGGGTCAGTTGATGGCCCCCCAGTGATTCCATAAGTAGGACGCCATCTTTGCAAGCCTACCACCCCAGAGAGTTCAGTGGGGCCAGTCACTAGAGTACACAGATGCAGCTGGTGACCAACTCCCTTCTCAGAACCATGCCGTAGCTCCTGTTGAGATAACACCAGAGAAACTAAACAGCTTCTAGGTGGCCTGAAGGCAACAAACTATTCTTAACCATTTAAAGAAATAGTCCACCATGGCTCCAGAAAACTCCTAAAATAAAGGATCAAAAAATTTCCCAGATGAAGAAGCCTTTCTGAAACAATCGGAGGTCAAGTACAAAAGAATTATATAGAGAGCCTTCCTAGAGGTTAACCAAAGTGCAACAGAGTAAAATGAAAAATTAGAAAGCTATTTGAACTGATGAAACATCAGTGATCTGAAATCCAGCAGATCACTAACAAAACTACAGAATTAGACAATTCAATCCAACGCAAAAAGAGCAGAATTGAGGAGATAGAAGTCAGACTTAGCGTGCTTGAAGATAAAGCAACTGGCATTAGCATTTATGAGTAGAAAT
Organism: Heterohyrax brucei; assembly: GCA_028571685.1. Taxonomy (NCBI): domain Eukaryota; kingdom Metazoa; phylum Chordata; class Mammalia; order Hyracoidea; family Procaviidae; genus Heterohyrax; species Heterohyrax brucei. The sequence goes on along the minus strand of CM053166.1, from coordinate 136,373,758 downwards.
CAAAGAAAAAAGAAAAACAAAGAAGCATTAAGAAACATGTGGGACTCTATCCAGACCAACAATCTATGATGAATTGGAGTTCCTGAACAGGGAGGGATAGCTGAAAACACAGAGTATTGTTGTTGAGTTACTGACAGAAAACTTCAGAACACAAATATCTAAGATGTGTAGCAAACACCACAAAAACTAGACTCCAAAAGAAAGACACCAAGACATCAAGCATAATAAAATGAACCATAAACAGATTCTCTTAAAGGCAGCAAGGCTCAAAATAAAGCTAACATTCAGAAGGAAGTCCTGTAAGCTTTCATCTGACTTCTTGGCAGAAACAATGTTGGTAAAGAGGCAGTGAGATTGCACATTCAAAGCCTTGAAAGAGAAAAACTTCCAACCAAGAGTTATATGTCCTGTGAAATTGTCTCTCTCCATTCAGGATGATGTAGGTGGTTTGGCTTTGCATAGATGCCCCTTACTACATTGAAGAATTTCCCTTCTATGCCTATGTAACTGAATTTTTAGCATGAATAGGTGCTGAAGTCTGTCGAGTGCCTTTTCTGCATCAATTGACAAAATCAGGTGATTCTAATATTTCATTATTATGTGGCGGACCACATTAATTGTTTTTATGATTGACCGAGTCTTGCATCCCTAGTATGAATCCAACCTGGTCATGATGAATTATTTTTTTCTGATATGTTGTTGAATTCTATTAGCAAATATTTTGTTGAAGATTTTAGCATCTAAGTTCATGAGTGATACTGGTCTGTAATTTTCCCTTTTTTGTGGAATCTTTCCCTGGCTTTGGTATCAGCATTATTCTGGCTTCATAGAATGAATTTGGGTGTATTCCATCCCTTTCTATGCTGTGAAATAATCTCAGCAGTATTGGAGTTAACTCTTCTCTAAAAGTTTGGTAGAATTCACTGGTGAAGCCATCTAGGCCACGACTTTTTTGGTTGGTAGTGTTCTGATGACTTTTTCAATCTCTTCCTTTGTGATGGGTTTATCAAGCTGTTCTACTTCTCCTTGTGATAATTTTGGTAGGTGATATAAATCTAGAAATTTGTCCATTTCCTCTAGGTTTTCAAATCTGTTACAGTAGAGTCTTTTGTAGTTTCTGTTATGATGTTTTTTATTTCAGTTGAGTCTGTTGGGACATCTCCCATCTCATTTCTTGTATAGGTTATTTATTTCCTCTCCTGTTTTATTTTTTTTTTAAGTTTAGCCAATGGTTTATCAATTTTGTTGATCTTTTCAAAAAACCAGGTTTTGATTTTGTTAATTTTTTCCAATTGTTCTTCTATTCTCTAATTCATTTAGTACTGTTCTAATCTTTATGATCTGTTTTCTTCTGGTGCCTGAGGGTTTCCTCTGTTGTTCTCTTTCTATTTGTTCAAGCCGTGGGGTTAATTCTTTGGTTTAGGTCCTTTCTTCTTTACAGATGTGTTCATTTATAGAGATAAACTGACCTCTGAGCACTGCTTTGGGTGCATCCCATAGGTTCTAGTAGGATGTGTTTTCATTCTCATTTGATTCCATAAATTTCTTTATTTCATCCTTGATTTCTTCTATAACTGATGGCTTTTTGAGCAAGGTGTTGTTCACTTTCCACGAATTCAAATTTCTATTCATGTTTTTTCTGCTATTGATTCAGACTTTTATGGCTTTATGGTCCAAGAAGATGCTTTGCAATAATTCAGTGGTTTGGATTTTGTTGAGACGTGCTTTACATCCTAAAACATGGTCTATTCTGGAAAACATTCCATGAGCACTGGAGAAGAAGGTGTACTTATCTGTTGATGGATAAAAAGTCCTGTTTATGTTGATGAGATCTAATTTGTTAATTGTGGCAATAAGATCTTCTGTGTCTTTACTGATCTTTTTTCTAAGGAGTGCCTGGCATATTCCAACTGCCAATCCTTTGGTTAGCCACCAATCTCATGACCACTATGTCACCAGGGTTTCCTATGGATGTTAGCCAACTCTTACAAATCAGCTCCTGGGAGACTGCTGGGCAGTTTTCCTCAGGTGACAGTGACTTTTTTTTTTGAGCATAAAAACCCTTTATTGATTTTTCTTTCATTTTTTTTATTATGACTGAGTGAAAATGTACATTCCCATATACATTTACATGGCCACCTATATGCAGTCCACTGCTCTCCCTGTCCGGTGACAGCACACTATTTCTCTCTGCTCCATACATGTCTCATCCTCCCAAGAGTCTCCTTTCCCCTCCTCCCCACCCACTCTCCTTCCTCCAGCCAGAGGTCAGCAGGATGATATCCTATAGATGCATAGAACCATAAAGTGCATCCAGTATATGGTCATCCTGCATCACCAAGTCCAATCCATTTGTGTCTGAAGAGTGGACCTTCATTATGATTTATGCGCAAGGGCAGCATCAGGGCCAGAGGCCATGCTCCCAGGAGAACCTCAAAACTTCTGGACCATCAATTGTGGTCTTTTAGTGGAGATCTCAGGTGCACACCTTTTTATTCTTGTGTTGCCAGTGAGACTCCTCTCTGTGAGCTCCATCGCGGCTATCACTGGTAGTGGCTGGGCACCATCCAGTTCTTCTGGTCCCAAGTCGATGTAGGCACCCACTCATGTGGGTCTCTATCTTCTGGATTGTCTTTACATGGTGTCATTTTGGTCCTCGGTGAGTATCTGTTCCTGCTGAGTTGGGACTGTTTGCTGTGCCCTCGGATGGCAGCTTGGCAACTTTTAAGACCTCAGACGCCACTCACCAATGTGGGGTACAGAGAGCCCTCTTAGCAATACGCTAGCTGTGCCAACTGGCCTCGATTTCGCCTAAGAGCATGGTCCGCAGGTGGTAGTGATTTTGAAAGCTCAGACCTATCCCTGAGCCATACATGATTCAGAGGGCTTCTGAATGCTGATAAAAATGTGGAGAGCTTTTAGATCAAAAGGCTTTTAGACCTGTTCTTTTGTTTGTGCTTTTAGGGGTTGGAAGTAGGTTGGTAGGTAAGCGTTCACATCTTGGGTCTCCCTTTCTAGTAGAGCTTTTGTGCTCCCCAGAAAGATAAATTGACCCTTGACTAATACTACTTAGCATTCAGGGGGCAGCCTTGGGGCATTACTTCAGGAGATCAGTCCTTGAGGGATGAATGTTCTTAATGGTTAAGGAGTTCTCATGACTGCCAATATTTCCAGCATCTCTAGTCTTAAGAAGAGGAAAGAGCTGAAGCCTAGAGATTACCTGAGAGGGGAAAGAGTGCTGGACAGAACCAGGGCAAATGCTCAGTTAGCTTCTCCCAGCAGGGCGAAGGAACAGGGAAATAAGAGACCAGAGGATTTAATGACCCAAAGCGCCAGAGAGTCCCAGGGCTGAAAATAGAGAAGACAGTGGTTAAGGGAGATCAGATGGCATGAAGTTTACAGCTCCATACTAGCCATTCTGGAATTAAAAAAATATGAAACAGCAAGGACTGCACCCTGAAGGAGCTTATGATAATTTATTTGAGGAGTAAAAGTTAATATGCTTCAAACAATATGTAATTTGGAGTGAAACTGTATCATAATCAACAAGAAAATACTGTAGGAACTCTAAGAGAGGACAGATCATGTGGCCTGGCATCCTCAGCAGAATGAGACAGTGCATGTCTCAAAGGACTTTATGCTTCAGCTATGCCAGCTATGGTTTTTAGAGATGAGCATGTATGAGTCTTGCACAGCTTCACAGAGGAAGGTTCATCTTCATCACCATTAACAGTAATCATTATTTGATCACCCTCTCTCACAGAGAGGGCAAACATAGAAAGATTTAAAGGCCCAGTAGAAGACAGCATGTGCCAGTAGCCTAAAGACAAGAAACGTGTGGGTTGGGGAGGAGAGAGAAGGCTTCTTTGAAGAGGTAGTACTTTAGCTAACCCTTGGAGAAAGGTTATAAAAAAGCAGTTCGGTTACTGTCAAGTCCACCCCAACTCATGGCATCCCATGTGTGTCAGAGAAGACCTGTGCTCTATAGAGTTTTCATTGGCTGATTTTTTGGAAGCAGATGGTCACTCTTTCTTCTGAGGCATGTCTGGGTAGACTCGAACCTGCAAACTTTTCACCGCACAGGGACTCCAAAGGAAGGTTAGGCTTTGCATTAATGGGGAAAAGGGTGAAGGGGACTGTAAATGGCATTGATAGGACACAGAGGTGGGTGTGAGCAAGGCAAATACAGTAAGTGAGAAAACCTGCCAGACGAGAGCAAAGGGTGTTTGGTAGGGTGGCGTGGGTGATAAAGTTGGAGAGAGAAGTAGTGTGGTGTTGGATTAGAGAGGGCCTTGGATGGCCGACAGAAGAAGGTGTTTTGGAATAAAGTAGGAAGGCATCGTAGATATGCGTATGTGGAGAATAAGGAGGGCATTTGGAAGTAGGAGGAAAAACTTTAAAAAAGAAGAAAGGAAAGAAGCTGGGATTCTACATTGTTCTATTCTTCACACTTTCATATTAGTGTGACCAACCATCCCAGTTTTCCCAGCACATGAGGGGATAAGTTAGTCAGCCTCCCTAAGATCCACCCTGAGAACATATTCCTAAAGCAACCCCAAGAGGTTCTGTACCATATAGCGGCATTAGAGGGCCTGGTTCCAGTTGGAAGGCCCAAATCAGCACCTTGGGAAATGTTCTCAGATTGGTAGTCTTGACCTCCCTTGTGAAACTGAACAGCCTTCTAGTCCAGCTGCTAACACAGGTCCAAGCAAAGATGTGGAATCCACTTCAGAAGGCAATGAGCTTTAGATACTGAATCTGTCCTGAAACCAGCCTGGGGAAAGGAGGTAGCAGGTGCAGGAACCTTAACAAAAAGCCACAGCAACAGCAGGAAGGCTTTCTTCAGCCCAGTCCTTCTCCCCCAGCCCTCATTTTGGGGCTGCTACTTGGCCACATCACATAGATTCTTTATACTTACTTCCTGTAGCAAAAGGCAGTTGGCACATGCTCTGCTACATTTATATTATTACCAGGAGGCAGATGTTTTCTCTTTCTCTCTGGGGTTTAGAATTATGCAAATGAAGGCAGGAAAACAAAAGCTCAGTGAGCTCTTCAGAATCCAGGCAATTTTCAGATCTCTAAGACACACTTCTCAGTTTTTACTAACAGCTCTCTTGGTTTCTGGCCAGTCTCTAGAATTTGGCACCTCTTCAGAACCTTTCAGGGACAGACCTCAAAGTCCATCTGAAAGCCCTTATCCTGGTCTCACTTTGCGATTGGAGAATTTAAGGTATATGAGCTTCAGTGTCTGTGGGCTGACCTTGAATCTTCACACACACACACACACACACACACACACACACACACACACACACACACACACACACACACACACACACACACACACACACACACACACACACACACACACACACACACACCCTTCCATTCTGTCTCCCTTCAACTGTGTACAGTCTTGCCTGGAAAGGAAACTCTACTGGCCCACTTGCCTCCCAGCCAATCCCACCCCCAAGACATATTATCTGGAGGGCAATAGGACCTAGTGGGGTTCCACCATGTGGCAGAGGCAGACACACCTGCCTAACCGCGTGGGTTGAACCAGTATGGGAACTAGCCAGTTAGCAAGTTAGGGAGGGTGGGGTAGGAGTGGGAGTTTGCTTCTCCGGAGGAACAGGAGCGCTGAGGCTCTCTCTAGGGTCAGTGGGTCGTGGTGAGAAGTGCCTCTGAGGGGTGGTCCAAGCCCCATTTTGTCGCGCCGCTCCACTCGGAGCATCCTTCAGAGTATTCTTTGGTTGGCTGCCCTGGGACGCTCAGGCTGGTCTTGTTTGGTCCCAGCTGTCCCTGCCTTCTTGCAAGCCCTTGCCATCCTGGTGACTTAATTTCTGCTGCAGCGTCTCCTCCCTGGAACTGCGGGCCAGACGGGACCTTGACAGCAGAGGGTTCTCAAGAGGTTGGGATCATCTGTTCAGCCGAGTTAGCGCCCCGGACGTTGTAACTCTCACTGACAAAGTTTGTGGAGAAAAAGCCTTGCCTAGATCTTGGAGCGCGCGAGCGCTCTGCCTCTCTCTGTCTTCGAAGACTGCGCTCGGGGACGACGTTGTGGCACTGCTCCTGCCCCCGGCCCGGCTGCTCGGGGGCGGGGCTTGGGGAACCGGAGCAGCCTTCCGGAGAAGCCCTCGTTTCGACTCCGCGTGGGTTCTAAACGAGCGCTGGCAAGCAGGGGAGCGAATAGCCACAGCCTAACAGCAGTAGGTAGAGTCTCTCAGCACTGAACTGAATCCCTGAAAGGACGCTAATCCTGGGCCCTCTCTTCTGCTCTGGCTCAGTTCTCAACTGACTTGGCAGTGCACACGGGTCAGGACTCCTCTGGAGGAGGTGCCGAGCGCCGGTGCTCACAGAGTGGCCACCCATCTGCCGTGGGGGGCTGCCAGGCGGTGGAGCCGTTTCCATGGGTCTTTTCCACGTGCCTAGAATTGGACTCCAGACTGAGCGCTGGGATGCTTGCTTTTGCAGTTTTCAAGTTACACAACACATATGCTGACGATTCAAATCCTGGGCCAATCAAGAGTCAAGTTCAAAGTGGTACTCCAGATCTTCATTCTAGACTCCAACAAGTCTAATTTGAGACTAGAAGAGAGGGGTCTCCTGCTCCTACTAGTCAATCTCCGTTCCAAACTGGACTTGACAGAACCCTCCGCATTGTTGACTTGGACTGGAGCAGCTACTGGGTGTTCTTGAGTGGAGGGGTGTGTGTGCGCGCGCTCTGAAGACACCTAGACGCTAAGAACCTCGCGAGGATGGACAGAGTTTATGAAATTCCTGAGGAGCCAAATGTGGATCAGATTTCACCCCTGGAGGAAGAAGTCATCCGTGGGGCCAACCCCCGCTTTACCTTCCCATTTGGCATCCTTTTCTCCACCTTTCTCTACTGCGGGGAGGCTGCATCTGCCTTATATTTGGTTAGAATTTATCGAAAGAATAATGAAACCTACTGGATGGCATACACCTTTTCCTTCTTTATGTTTTCATCCATTATGGTACAGTTGACTCTCATTTTTGTCCACAGAGATCTGGCTAAAGATAAACCTCTGTCATTGTTTATGCATCTAATCCTTTTGGGACCTGTTATGAGGTGAGCAAATTTTTAATTTCTTCCCGTACCCCTAGACTTGTACAGACAAAGATGAAGCTAATATTTACAAAACTGATATTGTGCCTCTAATCTAATCGATTCTCCTACTTCCTCCCACTCTTGGCTTTCCACCTACCATTCAAAAAATCTTATCTGAAATCCCAAATGCCACCATGATCAACATGTGGCATGTACGCATGTTTCAAAAGTATGTGTGATACCATGGATAATACTTCATTAGATAATGTTTGCTATCTAGATTTGGGTTGTGACAACTGGTATGGGAATTACCGAGTCACCCAATGCACACAGGCCATAGCTGCAGTGTGTTATTTGGACCATGCCATTTAGGTGCTCTGTAGATTAGATGAAAATTCCTTCCTCTCTCTATTCTGTCCGAGATTCAGTTTATTTACCCTGAGCTTCTTGCTCTGGTGCTGCTGCCATTTTCATTTTTCCAGAGTTATTTGACATCTAGAAAATGTTTTAAGTCAACTGTGGTAATCTGGAGTCCTGCTCATTTTCTGCTGTCAGTTCAGCAGTCTCTTGTTTATCCGTGTGCATCTTTCTTCAATAAAAGTAGTCAGTTAAGAGGCAAAGGAAGGTGGTCCATCTCTCCATCCTCCATCTCTATACACGTAATATGGATACATGTAATAGTATCAATTCTTTCCATTCCATTGAAGGAACTAGAAACCTGCGTTATCCTAGGGAGACAGGCATCTGTGTCAGCAGTCTCATTTGGATGCTTTAGAGTTGTGTTGTCAAAGTAGAAAGATGTTGCAAAACTTATGAGATCAGGAGGGAGGAATGGACCAGGTATGTCTTGAATGAAAGAGAGGCAGAAACCTGCAGTCAGCTGAGGAATATGAGTCAGAGTGTTGATGCTGTAATTCCATACGAAGAGATTTCATCCTTAAAGAATTACAGTTTGTGACATGAATTAAGGATAGAATCTCCCCTCCCTTTCAAAGCTCATCAATTTATTTTTTAACAGGGAGGAATTTATTGGGTTTCATCAGAGGAAATATAGATAACAATGGAAACAGTGGCCTGGAATGCGGGAGATATACAGTCTAGTTAGAAACTCTGGTGGCATAGTAGTTAAATGCTATGGCTGCTAACCAAAAGGTTGGCACTTCGAATCCATCAGGTGCTCCTTGGAAACTCTATGGGGCAGTTCTACTCTGTCCTATAGGATCACTATGAGTCGGAGTCAATTCAAATGGCAACAGGTTCAGTTTGGGGGAGTTGGAGTCTAGTTATCCCTCTGTCATTGACTAGTTGCGTGATCATGGTAGAATATCTTAAGATGCCTGGGCCTCAGTTCCCGCATAAATGAGTTGGGCTAGATTATGGACCTCAAACTCAAGTGCTTCTAGGGGCCAGGCAAGTATCATAAATGAGAGAAGCAGACCAAGCATAAGGACAACAGTAGCTTCATGTGTGATGATTAATGAAAACTACAGTAATTCTCAGTGTCAGAGAAATGATGTGGAGCAGTGAGTAAGGTGCAGTCTTGAGATCTGTCTAAAGGAGGCAGCTGCCCAGAATTCTAGCCCAATGCTTTCATTTTGGAATTTGGGCCCAGTACCGACTCGACAGCACTTGGCTTTGGCTATTGCCAGATCCCAAACTTTTCAGGAGAAGCTCCCTAAATTGACTTTTATAGGAAATATCATGATTGTAAATTTTGGCACCTGATTAACTAAAACATGCACTGTATGGGCCAAACCACATTTGTGGGTCAGTTGTGACTCAGCTGGCCTACATGCAACCTTTGAGTTAGTTGATCTGAATGTTCTTTTCAGTTCCAAATCTTTGAAATTAAAGTATAAAATGAAGACCACGTTTTGAACTTGGAACCAAGAAATTTAGAGGTGCCATTAGAGGAGCAAGGCACTTAACAAATCATTCCTCTTTCCCTTTGCAAATGCAGTACTCTGAGTTATCTGATCAAACATTGTCAACATACAAACTTCAGCAAGGACTGAATGCCCCAGCCCCCAGTTTTGAACTGGTGCATAGTGGTTAAGAGCTACAGCTGCAAACCAAGGGGTCAGCAGTTCAAATCCACCAGGCACTCCCTGGAAACTCCATGTAGCAGTTCTAATCTGTCCTATATGGTCACTATGAGTCATAATCAACTCAACGGCAGTGGGTTTAGTTTTGGTTTGGCTTTCTTTCTGGCTTCCCAAGCTATCTTTGATTTGAGCTTTCTAAATGGAGTGTTGAGTGCTGTATTTCATTGTCATGATTTAGTATCCACAGGAACTTGATGAATGCTATCGGGCATAAGAATATGTTTGGAGTGCCTGCCTCGCTCACTTATATGAAATGTGAGCGTTCTTCTGAAAATGAAATTTTAATTTTCTGAAACTGCTAAGCAAGGTAGACACCTTTATATGAACCACTAAATGTTGTTGTTGGATGTCTTCAAGTCAATTCTGATTTATAGTGACCCCATGTGACAGAGTAGGAACACTCCGTAGGGTTTTGTAGGCTGCAATCTCTAAGAAAGGAATTCACCAGGTCTTTCTCCCACAGAGCTGCTGGGTGGATTCGAGCTATAAATCTTTTGGTATCAGCTGAATACTAAACCGTTGCACGACCAGGGCTCCCAGTGGAAGCATAAACAAAAGTGTTCATACCACTGCCTCCCCGAATAGTTTATTCAGCAACAGCATTGACGAACTTGGGTTAAAATATAAAATCATTTGTTGAAAATGCACTTGTTCATTTTCCTTGACTAGGAAGAGAGTGGAAACCCGGGTGGCGTAGTGGTTAGGTACTACCTCTGTTAACTACCTCTGTTCAGATCCAACAGATGCTCCTTGGAAGTTCTGTGGCACAGCTCTACTCTGTCCTGTAGGGTTGCTATGGGTCAGAATTGACTCAATGGCAGTGGGTTTTGGTTTTAGGAAAAGAGTGCTAATTTTTCCTCTTTGTACTCTCCTTCCATCTTTTGCTGTCCCATGTTTTAGTTTATCCCCAGAAAGTGGAAATTTTAACAACATGCTTCAGAATGGTACACACATGCACCAGCCTCAGGTAGATCCTGTGGATAATAGTAATATGTTCAAAGCCTTCCCATCAGGAGACCAATCCTAGACAGCACATCACTCTCTGAGCCTGTTTTGGGCTTATTTTTCTGTTAAATGACGTTGCTGCTATTATCATCGTCATCTCTCTGTATTCTTTCTTCTCACACTTCCATCCACTCAACAAATATTTATCAAATACCCACTATGTGATAAGGGATGTGAAGAAGATACACACAACCCCTCCCCTCGGTCTACCAGGGAAGATGTCTTATTTTCCACTGCAAACATTCTTTTATGAGGAATGATCCATAGTTTACATTCATTTCAAAGTGAGCGCGGAAACAGTAACTCAGGTGTTCCAAAATAAGATGTTCTCATTGCTCCTCTTCTATTCACCACATCAGAACTACCAAGCACTTCTCATTCGTGTGGCACAGATGGCAGAGGTACAGCAGGAAATATGATCTTTTCACTGTTTCAGGGATGGTAGGCTTTCATAAGGATGCTGTGTTCCTTGTACAGAAAAAATGAAGTTTAAAAGGCTGTTGTCCCCAGCCATGTCAAGAGAGGCATAAAAAGCCATCTTTAGAGAGACCTTTTGAGATTCCCTTAATAGGTAGTACATTTGGTTCTGGGTTGTCAAGTCTGTAAGTACCCTTGCTGCTAAATGGCTTTCCTGTGGATATGGGAGATGTTTTTCTACACCCCCTCGCCCTACAGGGGAGACATTTTGGCTGAAACAGAGTTGTGAGCTCTGTCTTGAAAAAGCAGAACTTGAAAACAACCCCAATTATGGAGCTGAATGTGTCAAATAAGAAATACTTTACTTCAGGACTTGAGTTGTCACAAAAACTCGGGCCTTTCAGCACCTTCATTCTCTCTTAACACAGGAGACGGTATTTAATATGTTTTTCTTCAAGACACTTTCTGTCATAGCCCTGAAAGAAGAACTTCTGAAATGGTATTCTTTTGGTGACTAATGGACCAAAATAGGATTTAGACTCGAGTAATGTGTACAAGGCACTATCAGCCCTTTGACTCGTGAGAAATGTACAGGACGACAAAGTGGGAGTGTCAAAAAGTAGCACAACTTCCTTGAGTTATTTTGCCCCTCACTACAGTCTCCCTTCCTGCGACAGCTTCAGTTAAGTTCCCATGATGCTTTACTTCTGCAGATGTTTGGAGGCCATGATTAAGTACCTCACACTGTGGAAGAAAGAGGGGCAAGAGGAGCCCTATGTCAGCATCACCCGAAAGAAGATGCTAATAAACGGCCAGGAGGTACTGATAGAATGGGAGGTGGGCCACTCCATACGGACTCTGGCCACGCACCGCAATGCCTACAAACGTATGTCACAGATCCAAGCCTTCCTGGGCTCAGTGCCTCAGCTAACATATCAGCTCTATGTGACCCTGATCTCTGCAGAGGTTCCTCTGGTTAGAGGTGAGTGGGGTCAAGTGAAGGGAGGGCTCCACTCAAATCAGGGGTCTTATCCGTATCTTGTGGGAACTTTATGGTTCTATGCATCTATAGGATGTCATCCTGCTGACCTCTTGCTGGAGGAAGGGGAGTGGGTGGAGAGGAGGGGATAGGAGACTGATGGGAGGATAGGACATGCATGGAGCAGAGAGGAGGGATGTGCTGTTACCGGGCAGGGAGAGCAGTGGGAGCTGCATATGGGTGAGCGTGCGAATTTATATGGGAATGTACATTTTCACTTAATCGTAATAAAAAATATGTATATAATAAAAAAAAGTCAGGGGTCTCAGAAGTTTAGACTGGAGCTATTCAGTACACTGGCCATTAGCTACATATAGCCATTACATTAAAATGGAATAAAATTAAAAATATACTTGCTGAGTCACAGTAGCCACATTTCAAGTACTGAATAACTACATGTGACTAGTGGTGACTCCATTGCCCAGAGTGTTTGAATTATCCTGGGTTAGAATGTTTTTCTCTTTTTTTGAAGGAGCTGTTTAAAGTTGGAAGTCTTTAAGTAAGACATTACCAAATATTACTGATCATCAGAGTTATGCGATAAAGCTTCTTTGAAAATGTAAATTCCCTCCACAGACCTCAGTCAGTCCCAGGGTGGAGGTAGGCCAGGAATCTGCCTTTTTAAGTGCCCTGTTTGATTATGATCAGTCACATTTGGGAACTGCTGATTTAATCAGAACTCCCAGGAGAAAGGCCTGGCAATCTGCTTCTGAAAGATCACCCATTTACAACCCCCTTTGAGCACAACTCCACTCTGACACACGTGAGGACTTGACTCAGACAACAAGTTGTTTTACGCCAACTCCATGGGAGAGGAGAGAACAGGCGTGTGAAGTGGCTACTGATGAGGGTCAGGCCTGGTCCCAGTTCTGACCCTGGTGATCCTTGGAGGAAGTTACCAAAGTATTCCTTGCCTTAATTTCCCACTTGTAAAAGAGGAATCCTGAGACGAATAAGACTTCTAGTACAAGACGAAATGTGAGACAGTATTTTCAAAGTGGAGATAAAGTGCTGTTAATGAATTCCAGCAGCAAGACATTAGTTTCATCTGCTTGGGCTGCAGCTGGTACAGATGTGGGTACGGGCTTGGGCCCTTTCTGTATTAGGTATTGACCCTGCTTGGTAAAGCCCCATACCTCAAATAAATGTAAGGAGGAAATTTGCCTTTTTTCTCTACTAAGAATTGTTCATGAAGTTCTACTGGTCTTGAAACTTTTCACATAACTTTGAGAGGGAAAGTCTCTGGACATCATGGTATTTTTCCTCCTGAGAATTTTCAGGGTCATCAAATCACCTAATTCAAATGTGTATATATGTCACAAAAGTAATGCATACACAAATAGATTGACCTGCAGGAAATTGTATATGCACAGAAAACATCCGGAAAGATGTTCAAGAAACTCTTTACTTCTGGGGACTGGGAAGGAGAAGTTAGGAGACCTCCGCTTTTCATTTTATATCCTTTTGTATAGTCACAAATTTTTACCATACATGCATTCATTACACATAGCCAAGTGCCATCGAGTCGGATCCTACTCATGGTGACCCTAGAGGCCAGAGTAGAACTGCCCTCTAGAGTATTCAAGGAGTGCCTGGTGGATTTGAACTGCTGACCTTGTGGTTACCAGTGGTAGCATTATATATACTTTCAGTATATATCCTTTCAGACTTCCTTTTACTATGTAAATATAACCATTCATACAAAATATATATGTGTATATATTTTTCCCCCTAAAATGGACTGTTGAACATTCTGTTCAGCAACATATCTTTTTCAAAGATATACCAGTATATCTGTCTTCAACAGCTGTTTACATATTCATGGGGGAAAAAAAAACCATTGCCATTGAGGCAATTCTGACTGATAGTGACCCTATAGGACACAGTAGACTTGTTCCATAGGATTTCCAAAGAGTAGGTGGTAGATTTGAACTGCCAGGCTTTGGGTTAGCAGCTGAGCTTCTTAACCACGGTACCAGCATATAAAATATATATATATAAAGAAGATACTATATATATATATATATACCTATCTATCTATCTATCTATCTATCTATATATATATAGTATCTTCTTTATATGAATTGGATCATTCTTAGTTCCCTAATTCTCTATTGGTAGGATTAATACCTGTTTCTAACTTTTCACACACAAAAAGTTTATATCTAATTGCAAATTGTGCTATAGTGAACATCTTTGTGAATATCTGTGCACTTGAATGAGACTTTGTATGGTAAAGTCTCAATAAAATTGCTGAGTAAAAGGTTATGCATACTTTGAATTTTGATAAAACAACAATAACAAAAAAAAAACATTGCCATGGAGTTGATTCCGACTCATAGGAACCCTACAGGACAGGGTAGAACTGCCCCATAGGGTTTCCAAGGAGCACCTGGTGGGTACTAACTGCCAATCTTTCGGTTAGCAACTGTAGCACTTAACCACAATGCCACCAGAGTTTAATTTGCATAGATACTGCCAAATCACTTTTCCAAAAGGTTTTGTGAATCTATACTCCCATCAACAGCGTGAGAATGTGCCTGTTTCCCCATATCTGAAGCTAAATGTTATTTAGTTGCGTAATTGTAAAATAACTCATTGTTTAAATTTACTTTCTTTAATTGTGAGTAAAACTGAGCATCTTCTTGTTTCTGGGCGTTGCGTGGGTCCTGTAAATTGCTTGTTTATGTATTTTACTTACTTTTTCCAGTGACTAGTTTTCTTATTAATTTGAAGGAGCTGTTTACTTATTTTGAACATTAATCCTTTCTTTGCTGCAGATGAGTGTGTGTACATACATTTGTATTATGTTTTGTGTGTTATATTTGAAATGTGTGTCTACGTGGAGCCATGGTGGTGCAGTGGTTAAGAGCTTGACTGCTAATCAAAAGGGCAGCAGTTCAAATCCACTAGCTGCTCCTTGGAAACCCTATGGGGCAGTTCTACTGTATCCCATAGGGCTGCTGTGAGTTGAAACCAACCCACTGACAATAGGTTTGGCTGTGGGGTTTGTGTACATGTTATACTGTGACACATGACACACTTGTGCAACACACCATACATAATATAAATCTCTTATAAACCCATTGCTGTTGAGTCAGTTCTGACTCACAGTGATCCTAATACAACAGTAAAACTACCCTATAGAGTTTCCAAGGAGTGCTTGGTGGATTTGAACTGCTGACCTTTTGGTTAGCAGCTATAGCACTTAACTGCTCTGCCACCAGAGTTTCCTTATAGTGTCTCCTAAAATTCTGAAGTATTCAACTTTTATGTGATAAAATCCTTTATTGCTTTTCAGTCTTGTACCTTTCTTACAGAGGTCTTTTCCAATGCATATCTGGCAGAGCAACTGTAGTTGCGTAGCGGTTAAGAGCTACAGTTGTTAGCCAAAAGGTTGGCAGTTTGAATCCACCAGAAGCTCCTTGGAAACTCTATGGGGCAGTTCTACTCTGTCCTGCAGGGTCACCATGAGTTGGAACTGACTTGATGGACATATATTTTTTTAAATGAAGAGATTCTTTTCTAAAATCACTTTGTCAATTTCCCCACCAAAAACCAAAATGAAGCACAAACAATAACAACAAAAGAAAAAAAATTCATCATGCTGATTGAAATTACATTAAATTTAAATTATTTTACATCTTCATAATATAGATCAATTTCATATTGGAAGATGACAAACCCATTTCTTTAGATATTTTTTATGCACTTTGGTAAAATTTCATAGTTTTCTTTTTTTATTATGATTAAGTGAACGTATATTATCCAAGTCAATTTTGCACGCCTGCCTATATACAACTCTATCTACTCTCCTTGCCCTGTGACAGCACACTCTTCCTTTTCTTTATTTCTAGTATCCTCTTAATGAACACCTGTCCCCTCCTCTCTACCCTCTCCTCTCCCCTCTAGAAAGAAACCAGTAGGACCGCCTTCTATAAATGTGTAAAACCATAAAGTACACACACCACATGCTCACTCTGTGCCCCCATGTCCAGTCCATTCTTTGTCTGAAGTATTGACTTCAGTACTGGTTTCAGGTCTGGGCCAGTAGCAAGTCTAGGGAACAGGTTCCTAGGGGACCCTCCAGGTTGCTGTACCCTCAATTCTGGTCTTTTAGTAGAGTTCTTGATCTGCACACCTCTTTTTTCTTGTGCTGCATCAGGGACTCTACATTGTGTCCCCTATCAAGGCTGTCTTTGGTGGTGGCCAGGCACCATCTGGTGTTCTGGCCCCATGCTAATGCAGTCTCCCAATCATATGGGTCCTGCTGTCTCCCGACCTCATTTTTCCTCATGTCTCTGATGTTCTCGGTCATCATCTGTTCCAGGTAAATTGGGACCAGTTGATGTTCTTCAGATGGCAGCTTGCTGGCTTGTAAGACCCCGGATGCCACTCACCAAAAATTGCATAGTTTTCTTGCTGTGGGTTTCACACATTTTTGCAAAGCTTATTTCTAGGTGTTAATCAGTTTTAAATTTATCTGATTTTCTAAGTACCAGGGTATATACTCAGGTAAAGTAAATGGACCTACTACACCTCTGGAAATAGGGAAGGGTGATGATGATGATGATGATAGCAGATTTAATTTATTATGTTCTAGGCATCGCTCTAAGCCCTTTACCTGTAATTATCTCATTTAATCTTCACAACAACCATATGAGATAAACACTGTTATTATCTCCATTTCACAAAGGAAGAAGCAGAGGCACTGAGAGGTTAAGTAAATTCCCCAAGGTCTCATAAGTAGTAGGAAGTCAAGACTGGATTAGAACCCACGATGTCTGCCTCCAGAGTTCCTGTTTGCAACTGTATCACTATACAAAGAATGTAAAAGATATAAAAGAAGCTTTCTTTAAGGCTATGTTTTCAATTCTTCAGTGATTTCTCCAGTTAGAAACTTTCTGCCGATACTTTATCTTCTAAGGTTTGGTAAAACAATCCTTTGGTATATTTTTCCCCGTTCTTACCCACCCTCCTATCTTCTCCTTGCCATCTTTTTCTAATCCCCCTTTTTGTTAGAGGCTGTCTGGATCAGTATGGGTGAGCAAATTCACCAGCAGCACATAATCTCTTGTGGTGTGAGAAAACCCTATTTGCAGGAGGGCCAGTGGAAGGTATTTTTACATTTATTAGAAACATCAGGCTTTCTTCCTTTTATTACACTGCTATTAATAAATGGAAGCCCTGGTGGTGCAGTGGATAAAAGTTACAGGTGCTAACTGGGACATCAGCAATTTGAATGCATCAGTTACTCCTTGGAAACTCTATGGGGCATTCCTCCTCTGTCCTATAGGGTCACTATGAGTCAGAATTGACTCAAAGGCAACAGGCCTTAATAAATGGAGTTCTGATTTAAGAGAAACTATTGACACTCTGACATTTCCATCTCCACATGAAACATCAGCTTTTGAGGATGGGACTGAGAGTCATTTACAAAGCCACAAGTGCATATTTTAAGAGTTTCTTATTTCAGTCATTGAAGATTCCAACATTCTACTCATAGGTGGGAAAAAAACAAATCTTAGAAACAAAGCGGTGGTTCCTTTTGGGCTTCCATGGGGAAGCTTTTCTTTCAGTGTAAATTGACTCCTACCTGGTTCTAATTTACCGTAGATCCAGTCTCTTTATGGAAGCAGAAAACTCTGGCTTTTCTTTTGGATAAGTACCCCTTGTGCTTGCCTTGAGGGCACCATATTTTTTTCTTAGTTGGTGTCCTTTGAAATAGAGGATAGAAGGGAAGGGACCGTCTCTGTTTTCTACAGTTGAAACTTAGTGTAGTAAGTTAGAAAGCATCCTGATCCATATGTATGGAGCAGAGAGGAGGGATGTGCTGTCACTGGGCAGGGAGAGCAGTGGGAGCTGCATATAGGTGAGCATTGTATGGGAATGTACATTTTCATTCAATCATAATAATAATTTTAAAAAAAGCATCCTGATCCTTACAGTCTTCTACTCTAACACACACTGGAATGGAAATCATGGGCTAGGAAATGAATTTTGGGTTTTTTTTTTTATTGAACCATTGCTGGAAGTGCAGGTATCCCTAAAGCATTCAAAGCATAGAGATGGTGCACTGACTTTGCCAAGCCAGCCAAGTGTCGAGTCTGGCAACTCTAGAATATTTCAGGGAGCTGGGAAACCAGGACACATAGATATTTAGTGACTTTCAGAAGATCCCACACAGCTTATCCAAGGACTTTGGATCCTAGCTATTTTATGCTGCTTATCTAGATGCAGAACTTTTCATTCCATAAACATTTCTGAGCACATGTTTTGTTCCAGGCAGTGTATCTGGGGATACAGCCGTGAACAAAATAGACATAGTCCCTTCAGCTCTCATAGAATTTCCAGTACATGTTTTGATATGTGTCACTGGAGTGAAGGATTCCAGATGCATGCACAAACAAGCTGAGTTTATTGAGGAGGATATACATTAAAGAAGGGTGTTCTATTAGCAAGAGCAGTTTCTGTGAGTCTCCTAAGATTGGATTTTTTTCAGATAGTGTTCTTTCTGTCTGCTTCCAAGTGTACAGAAACCTATCTCTTCATATATGCTCTTATCTATTTATATATGCTTTTCTTGTGTTAGTGACACCTCAATGTTAGTTCTAAGACTCATTATTTTTACAAAGTTCATTGTATATTTTATATGATTATTAAAATACTACACATTGTGTATTTATCAAGGGAAATTTAGAAAACAGAAAAAAGGCCAACACTAGTTTAAAACCCTGTTACAAAAAGATATTTTTTGTTGTTTTCATTTTCTTTCAATGCATGCTATTCGTCTGCATAGCTGTGATCACACTTTGGCACTCAAGCCTCACCTGTCATCTCTTTGGACCACTGGGTTTGAGTGCAGCCTTTACTACCACTACTGATTATCTGTTTCTCCTGTTCCTTGGTTTTTCTTACAGCTGTGCTAATGGTCTTTTCCCTGATATCTGTCACCTATGGGGCTACCCTCTGCAATATGTTGGCTATCCAGATCAAGTACGATGAATACAAGATTCGCCTCGGGCCACTGGAAGTCCTCTGCATCGCCATCTGGAGGTCCTTGGAGATCACTTCCCGCCTAATGATTATAGTGCTCTTCTCAGCCACCTTAAAGTTGAAGGCTGTGCCCTTTTTATTGCTCAACTTCCTGATAATCTTCTTTGAGCCTTGGATTAAATTCTGGAGGAGTGGTGCCCAGATGCCCAGTAACATTGAGAAAAATTTCAGCCGGGTAGGCACCCTGGTAGTACTGATTTCAGTCAGCATCCTCTATGCTGGCATCAACTTCTCCTGCTGGTCAGCCATGCAGCTGAAGCTGGCAGACAGGGAACTCATTGACAAGGGTCAGAACTGGGGACATATGGGCTTGCACTACAGTGTGAGGCTGGTGGAGAATGTGATCATGGTTTTGGTTTTTAAGTTCTTTGGAGTGAAAGTATTACTGAATTACTGTCATTCCATGATTGCCTTTCAGCTCATTATTGCTTATATAATTTCCATTGGCTTCATGCTCCTTTTCTTCCAATACTTGCATCCATTGCGTTCACTCTTCACCTACAATGTAGTGGACTACCTCCACTGTGTCTGCTGCCACCGATACCCTCAGAGCAGATCTGAGAACTTGGAGCCATCCTTTGAGGCTGAAGCAAGGCAAAGCATTGTTTGAGTCTACTTTTCTGGGTATTCAGGGATAGGTTAGAAGCTTCTGAGAGCCACTGTGATAAGGCTTACTGGTGAGTACTTATCAGGAGATTTTCTTGAGTTTCCTGGTAAGCTCATTAGAAGAAAAAACAGCCTCCAAGTAAGCTTTATCTCCTTAACACTGCTATACTTTGTCATGATGAGTATTCACTATATAGTTGGAGTTGTCAGAGATACTGTTCACTTCTTCTCCCCAAGCTCCTTCAGCTGTTTGGCTGTCCTCTGGAATAATTACCTGGAAACACCTTAGGCTCACTGTGAGCTTCCAGCTCTGTTCACTTGCTTGAGACATTACTGAACTTTTCCAGCCTAAGCTGAAGGCCCAGAATTCTACCAGAATACATCCTGGTTGATGAGAGGATATGAGAGCTTACCAACTCTGGGAACCTCACAGGGGCCAGTCTATCTGCATCCTGGACCCATTTAATTCCAAAGACAAGCTGTCATGGGTTGCATTGTGTTCCCCCCAAAATGTACACATTGATTTGACTCAGCTATGAGTCCCAATACGGTGCAATTCCTCCCATGTGCTGTGAATCCTGCCTCTGTGACGTTGATGGACCACAGTTGTGTTGGTGAGGCAGGATTCAAGTTATCAGCTTGTGGGATGTAAAGGAGAGAAGTCAGCAGAGTAAGTTGGGAACCTCATACCACCCAGAAGGCAGCACTGAGAACAGAGTGCATCCTTTGGACCTGAGGTTCCTGTGCCGAGATGCTCTCGTTGCATTTGGACTCAGACTACTGGATTGTGATAATTTCTCTTATTGAATGGACTTGTAACTTGTAAATGGATTTGTGGCTTACCAGACTGTGACAATAAAGTTTCTCTCCATAAAACAATCCACTCATGGTATTTTCTGTTGGAGCAGTGCCAGGTAACTAAAACAGAAGCTCTGCTAAGAGGATGGCCCCCATTATTAAAGGAGTTTTCCCCCAAATGAATTAGCTCTCCATTGAGATTTTACCAGTGGTTCTTCAACAGGCACCTCTCCTTTCAGTGGCCATTTATAGGCACACTCTGTGATGGGGATGCAGAATAGGATTCTTTCAGGGCACAAGCCAAAATGGATCTTTTCTCAGGGATGTGTATGAGCCTACAGCTTGTCAAGTGGAGTGGTAGAGTGAAATCTCTCACTTAGCGCCTCATCGACAGGGATTCCCTCCAATCCAGCTTTTGTTGTGTTCTTGGCATTTTACTACCTGATGTGGACTTTAGAGAAGCTGAACTGTAACTGTAAGTGTTTCTAATGTGTGGGAAAAAATGAAGACTACCCACTACCTTGTACCTGCTATTGTCTTGAGTGTTTATTTATTTATTAGGGGAAAGAGAAAAGTAATAATGGTTGGGACATCACCTTCATGTTGTTTGGAGCTAGGGTGGGTGGCTAACACACTCAGGTAGAGTGAACGAAAAAAAACAAACAAACCCAGTGCTGTTGAGTCGATTCTGACTCATAGTGACCCTAGAGGACAGAGTAGAACTGCCCCGTAGAGTTTCCAAGAAGTGCCTCGTGGATCTGAACTGTTGACCTTTGGATTAGCAGCCATAGCACTTAACCACTATGCCACCAGGGTTTCCATGGAGGAGGAAAATCAGCTGATATTAAATCACACTGATTCTGGTCTTTGCCCACAAATTTTACTTTCTAGCAAGGAACCTGTTTGTCAACGCTCCACTTATTCACACCATCCCCCCACTGGATGAATGCAGGTCTCCCTTACCCACGTATCTTGATGTTTAGATTTTGTATTAGCTAGGTATTTTTGGTGAGAATTGATATTGGATGTCTATAAGATAACCAAGGGATTGAACTTAATATGGCCACTGCATATTAGGATGATGTGTCTCAGCCTTTACCTAACGCTTGTTCTTCACAGAATGGGCCAGTGAGAATAATACCTATTAGCATGCACCAGTTGGGGTCATCACAATGCTGCAAGAAATTGTGACCCAGCTGACATAAGGCCTCCCACCTCATCTAGCTTTTTTTCCCCAGTATATGATTTATTTTATTTTTGTTGTTGTTCAGGATATGCACAGCAGAACATACACCAATTCAACAACTTCTGTAAGTACCATTCAGTAATATTTATTATATTCTTAAAGTGGTGCAACCATTGTCACCCTCCTTTTCTGAATTTGTCTTCCACCGTCAACATAGACTCACTGTCCCTACATTTCCTATCTACTCTTTCAAGTTGTTGTTATCAGTTTGATGCCATAGAGATAGATTCTAAAAGTGCACAATGCTCAAGACAGACATTACTTACTAGTTAAGCTAAACTATTGTTTGGTTTTAAGAAGACTGCAGGGGATATTTTTGGTTTAAGGACTGAAGATTATCCAAGGCTGTAGTTTTGGGGGTCCATCTAGCCTCTTAGCTCCAGAAAGTTTGGAATCCATGAGAATTTTAAGTCTACTCCCATCCAGTTTTACTCTAAGGATCACACTAAGAAGTGTTACCTTTTCTCTTATCCAGAGTCAGGATGCTATGTTGGGGGAGCACCCTCTTTTGTTGGCCAAATTTGTCCTATCTCCTGGCTGGGTACTCAATTTCAGGGAGAATGATGTGATTTGCTTTGGAGAAGAGGAGATTTCCTTTTTTTAAATTTTATTTAGTATTTTATTGTGCTTTAAGTAAAAGTCTACTGTCCAAATCAATTTGCCATATAAAACCCTGAACACAGTCCACTGTGCAACTCTAATTGCTCTCCTGTACTACCACCCCATGACAGCACACTCCTCTTTTCCACCCTGTACTTCCCCTATCCATTCAGCCAACTCCTGTCCCTTCCCACCATCTCATCTCCCCTCTAGAGAGGAGCTGCTTAGGCCGCCTCATACACATATTTAAATCAAGGCACATATTCTTCACCAGCATCACTCTATGTCTCATAGTCCAGGCCAGTCTTTCTCTGAAGAGTTGGTTTCAGTATTGGTTTCAGCTCTGGACTAACAGAGAGACAGGGGCCATGTCCTCAGGGGACCCTGCAGTCTGATGGACCATAAAGTCTGGTCTTTTAATAGAGTTTTAGTTCTGCACACTCATTTTTCTCCCCCTACATCAGGGACTTTAAAAATGTTGTATTTGAAAAGGAGACATTTCTTAACTCCAATTCCCTCATTCCATTTTTCATAATGAAGAAGAGACTTAGGTTGTTATTATAAGATGCTCACATTGCTGTCTGCTATTATTCAAAGTGAATTTGAAAAAATAATCTATTAGACCTTTGGAAGAACAAACTGCCACTTTGGAATTCAAGCAAGAGTTTTTCCCCAGTGGTCAACATGCCCTCAGTTAAGAGCAGGAGCAGTGTGGAAATATAATTTGGTCCATAAAAGCCATGTGAATCAGCTACTTAAAGGGCGGGTGCTATGGAAACATAGAGAGAGAGACAGACATTAAAGCAGGTATTCTAATTAGACTGGAGATGTGCAAGGCAAAAAAGGGTACCTCATTTTTGGACCAGACATATTTTCTCCCATGTATCCTCATCAATTTCAGTGACTTCACTTCCTGAGAATGCAAAGAGTTTAGAGAGAAGGGCGTAGAGTAGCTTCTGACCTGAAAAACCTGTTGTCCTCACCCAAGGACAGGAGACTAGTGATGCATCATTCAAATGAGCCCTCAGAACTTCCTTTCTGTTCCACAGAATCTTCCAGATACACAGGAAAAGAGGGGATTATGGAATATGGTGGTAGGTCAGAGGAGGCACCCTGCCTTCCTTCTGAAAACACTTCTTGGATTCCCTTTTACTCTCCAAACTTTTAAAGCAACATAGGGTATTTGTGTAGGAGGACATTTTGCTGAGTGGGAAAAGAGGCAGAGATGGAGCCAGCAAATGGGAAAGGAGTATTAGAAAAGGAACCAATAAGTTTAGGGGGTTTGTAACACACTTACTAAGGTCACATCCCTAATTTGAGACTATTCTCGAATCTGTGGAGTTTGGTAGACTAGGTCTGGGCAGCCTGTTGTTGGTGGGTTGATTCTGACTCATGGTGACCCTACAGGATAGGGCAGAACTATACTGTAGGGTTTCCACAAAGTGGCTGGTGGATTCAAGCTGCCAACATTTTGGTTAGCAGCCGTCTTAGCCATCTAGTGCTGCTATAACAGAAATACCGCAAATGGATGGCTTTAACAAAGAGAAGTTTATTCTCTTACAGTCCAGAAGGCTAGAAGCTTGAATTCTGGGCGCTAGCTCCAGGGGAAGTCTTTCTGTCTGCGTAAGCTCTGCAGGAAGGTCCCTGTGATGTATCAGTCTTCCCTTGGTCTGGGAGCATCTTAGCACGGGAACCTCAGGTCCAAAGGATGCACTCTGCTCCCAGCACTGCTTTCTTAGTGGTAAGAAGTCCACAATTCCATGCTTGCTTCTCTTTCCCTTTATCTCTTATATGATAAAAGGTGGTATAGGCCACAGCCCAGGAAAACTCCCTTTACATTGGATCAGGGATGTGACCTTAGCAAGGGTGCTACAATCCCACCCTAATCCTCTTTAATGTAAGATTACAGTTACAGAATGGAGGATAAACACAGAATACTGGGAATCGTGGCACACCCAAATTGATACACACATTTTCTGGGGGACATACTATAATTTGTGATACCATCATGTCATCACAAAAGTCTTAATTCCAAACCCCAAATCCAGAATTTTTTCTTCATTTGTGAAATCCAGAATATAAGTTATCTGCATCCAAAGGTACAATGGCAGAGCAGGCACAAGCTAGACAGTTCCTTTACAAATGGAAGAAAACGGAGGGAAAGGAGGGGTAACAGGTACCAAACAAGTCAGCAGAACATATCACATTAGCCCTCAAGGCTTTGAAAAGAATCCTCCATTCTCTGAGCCATTTTACACAATGGCCCTGCCCTCCATACTATAGGTGTACGCTCTCCAAATTCTGAGTGGAGGCCCCTCAGCCTTGGGCTTCAGCTCCACCTTCCAGGCCCACTGAGGCAGCAACTCTGCTCCCTTGGCTTTAGGCACACCATTCTCCTAGGCAATCTGAGTGGCATTTCCACCCATGGAAATGCCAGACACCATGACTCTACCCTTTGAAATCCTGGAGGTCATGGCCGTACCTTTTGAGACTGAGGCAGCTCAGCTTCTTGTGTTTCTTGTCTCTTCAGCTTCTGCTTCTTGTGCCTTTTTGGCTCCTTAAGCCTCATTCCAACATCCTGCTGGGGAAAGTGTTCCAAGCTCTGTGGCTCCACTGATAAGTGCCCAGAGGCAACCAATTCTGCCAGAAAGCTTCCCGCACACAGGCATTCAGCTCTCTCACTCCATAGGTTGGCTCCAGCACCACCTCACACTAGTCTTCTGATTATTTACTGCTGGTGGTCCTATGCTCCTGCCACTGTTCTATCCATCTGCAGTTTCAAAACCTCTTCAACATTTTAGGTATCTGTTAGAGCAGCTCCCAGCTCTCAGTACCAGTCTATCTTAGTCATCTAGTGCTGCTACAACAAAAATGCCACAAGTGGATGGCTTTAACAAAGATACGTTTATTCTCTCACAACCCAGTAGGCTAGAAGTCAGAATTCAGGATGTCGGCTCCAGGGGAAGGCTTTCTCTCTGGGTTGGTTGTAGAGGAAGGTCCTTGTGATGCATCAGTCTTCTCTTAGTCTGAGAGAATGTCAGAATGGGAATCCCAGGTCCAAAAGATGTGCTGTGCTCCCAGCAGTGCTTTCTTGGTGATATGAGGTCCTCAACTCTCTGTTTGCTTTTCCCTTTATCTCTTATAATATAAAAGGTGATATAGGTCACACCCCAGGGAAACTCCCTTTACATTGGATCAGGGATGTGACCTTAGTAAGGGTGTTACAATCCTACCCTAATCCTCTTTAACATAAGATTGTAATCACAAAATGTAGGATAGCCACACAATATTGAGAATCATGGCCCACCCAAATTGCTACAAACTTTTTTTTTGGAGGACATAATTCAGCCAATGACAGCAGCCAATCTCCTGACCAGGGTAGCCTGGTGGTGCAGTGGTTAAAGAGTTCAGATGCTAACCCAAAGGTTGGCAGTTCAAATCCACAATCTTCTCCTTGGAATTTTATGGGGGCACATCTACTTTGTCCTATAAGGTCACTATGAGTTGGAATCGACTTGATGGCAACAGGTTTGGTTTTGTGGTCGATATGGACAAATTAACATGTTAGGGAAATGTGTTACATAGGCTAATGTTTGTCAGTTTCATTCACTCCACAAATACTTTAAGGACTATGGATATAGAACTGTGAAGTACTGTGGAAGGAAGAAATAATAACTAATATTTATAACCACTTACTATATGCCTGGCATGATACTAAGTACTTTGTATGCATGATCTCATTCAGTCCTCACGACAACCTGTATCAGGTATTCACTTGTTATCTCCCGTTTTACAGGGTTCTGAGGAACAGAAAGTTAAGTGATCTGCTCAGTGTCACAGCTAGTGTGAGAGCCAAGATTCAGGCTCCAGAGATTACACTCTTAATCCCGACATAAGCCTCTAAGACCTCTCAGACCCTTTGTGAAATGATTTAATATGTTAATGGTTTCTGGAACATTTTCTGGTCTATGGCTGGGTTCATAATTTTCTTTCTTACAACAACTTATTTAGAGTCACCACTCAGTTCACTCTGTAGACAGGCATCAAATCCTGAAGCACTTGGGATGGAAACCAAGTAAGTGTGTACATATACTTGTATGTTGGTAATGGGCATGTATGAGGTGTAGGAAGGTTGGGAGGTTGGAGGAAGGGTGATAGGGAAGCCTGTTTCCTTTCTAATTTCAGAAATTTGTCTCCCGTATGTTCTTATACATACCCTTTCCGCACACCCTGGTGATGGGGATAAAAGTGGAGGGAGAAATTCCCACTCAGGTTTGTATGAACCCTGACCTCAAAAACAACCAATCAGAGCAGAGCAGTGTTGAAGCAAATTCTTTTTTACTTCCTCTGCCAGCACTGCTGTTACTCCCATTAAGAAGGTGGTTGCTAGTTCCAGAATAAGCTGGGGGGTACAGACAGTGAAGAACAATGATTCTCCATCAGCTGTCGCACTCCTGAGAGCCTAGGCCAACCCTCAGTGTTCTGTCAACCGTCTCTTTCACACCAGGTGATGGTACTTACATTACAGAGTTTACTGCTACTCTTGAGGATGAGATTGAGGAATGGATGTGTGTAGGATAGGGTACTCATCGGCATATTCCATCCAAATCTATAGGAACCTGTCTCTAAGAAATCCTTTTCTACAAAAGCAGTTGCCTCTGGGTCAGAGTCAAAATATTTACCTACCCATGCATGGGGATCCTAGTTCTCCGAAGCTTTTGCTGTTGGACTTTCTTACTATCTTCAGGGGACCTATGTGCCCACAATCTTAGGGCTTTCTTCTTGAAGGACTGGGATCATCAGTCACACACTTTAGATCGTAAGACCTCTGTAAGGTACAGTGGAAGTATGTTGTGGGCCTTGGCAACAAAGCACACACCATGTGAAACTGGAAAGTAGCAAGGCCAACTTGTGTACCATTAAAGACCACAATAAGATCTGAAACCAAGTGTGAAAAGAACACATTTCTGTGTACAAAAATAACATCTGAATAGCACTTCATACTATCCAAGGCACATTTACATACATTAGCTCAGTTACTGATGCATCATTGCTAGGACAAGACACTGTAGATTTGCATTGTTCTAACTTTCAATTCATCAGACATTTTTAAGCTCTTATTTTGCTATAGTAAAACCTATATGGACATCTCAAAGTACTAAATAGATGTTGAAGGACTCAAAAATGAATCCCAAATTATCTAGTGTGAGGTTGCAGATAAACAAGCATTCTCATACATAATTGGTATGAGTGTAATAACAGGCACACGTTTTTGGAGGGCAATTTGTCAGTATTTATCTAAATTAAGTGGCATATTTTTTTTTGTCTCAGAATTTTAACCTCTAGGAATTTGACTTATAGAAACACAGCACTCAAGTAAGTACAGAGACACAGCCACAATTGTGCAAAGAGATATGTATAGGGAAGTTCATTGCAGCACTGTTTGTGAAAAATTGGTAACAATTTAAATTTCCATCTATGGAGAAATGAGGAGTCCTGGTGCTATAGTTGTTAAGAGGCTGGCTACTGTCATGGATTGAATTGTGTCCCCACAAAAATATGTGTAGCAATTTGGCTGGGTCAGGATTCCCTGTATTCTGTGATTGCCCTCCATTTTATGATTTTTCTTATGCTGTAAATCCTAATCTCTGCCTGTGGTTAACAGAGTGGATATTGTTAGAGAAGATTAGGTGAGACTGTAAATCCCTTCATAAGGTCACCTCCCTGCTTCATTGTAAAGGGCGTTTCCCTGGAGTATGACTTGTACATCCTTTACCCTTTTATCTTAGAAGAAATAAAAGGAAAGAGAAGGGAGCAAAGTCCGGGACCTCACACCATCAAGAAAAGCAACACTGGCAATAGAGCGTGTCCTTCAGACCTGAGGTTCCTGCGCCAAGATGCTCCCTGAACAAAGGCTGATACAACACAAGGACTTTCCTCCATAGCCGACAGAGGGAAAGCCTTCCCCTGGAGTGGGCACTTGGAATTCAGACTTGTAGCACACTGGACTGTGTAAGAATAAATTTTCTTTGTTATGAGAGAGAAAGAAAAAGCTTTTAAGGAAGATACCACTTAAATTCCAGAAGGCCTGGGGGCAGGGCTTGTGAGCCCGTAAATGAGTGATTGTAAACAGCTGAAAATGGCTGGAATGCGTAACATCAGACCCTCGAAAATGAGGGGTATGGCCTGCTGAATGTGACCTCTGCACACACACCCTGGCCTATGTACTTTCCTCCTTGAAAGGTGAATTCATCTGAGGAAGTAACCTTTGTTATACTGTTTAGATAAGAAGGCACCAGCTTATTTTGTGAAGAACTTCCCAAACCCTATTCGGATCAACGCCTACTTTCTGCCTGATGCCTAAACTAGTGTTGGGGAGTCAGATACCAGCTTCCCTCCCCACCCCATAGAGATCCTGAGATGAGCTCAGTTTCTAAGGAGGAGGTTAAAGTCCAGATGCCTCTCTCTGGTGCCAGCCCAAGATGGTCCCTCTTCCCCCCATAGAAATCCCTGATAAGCCCAGTTTCTAAGGGGGAGGTAGCTTCTTCCCATGTAACTTAATGCTAACTGCTTATCTAGTGCCTCTTTAAGTATGCTGGACCAATAGAAATGCAATATGAAAATCTGTATACTTGTAACTGCCAATTAAGAGAATATATAGAAATTCCTTTGTCTGCTTTCTTGGAAAAACGAGTCCATCCGCTGCACTGCTAGCTAATAAACAGTCTCTTCCTCTACAAATAAGATGGTGTTCGAGGTGTTTTCTTCTCCATAGGCCAAACTTATCTTTTCCTGTTACATTTCAAGCCATCTGCTTTGTGGTATTTTGGTTGGAGTAGCATTAGCTGACTAAAACAGCTACTAAACAAAAGGTCAGCAGTTCAAATCTACCAAACTCCTTGGGAACTCTATGAGACAGTTCTACTTTATCCTACAGGGTTGATATGAGTCAGAATCAACTCGATGGTGATGGGTTTGGTATTTGGTTTGTTGAGGGAAATGATTAAATTCTGACAATTCCATAATTGTAATACTGTTCAACCATTAAGAAGAATGGAGTAAATTCATTTATGTACGTGTGCTGTGTGACAAGATATGTGACAAAAAAGTTGAACAAAATACATAAGATGAGGTTATGAAGAATTATCCACAATGTGGAAACAGAGGTGCAGTTGGAAGAATAATGTCACTTCATCTTCCCCAAGATTCCAAATCCTAATCTTTGAAATCTGTGAATATGTTATGCTACCTACCAAAACCAAAACTAAAACCAAACCTGTTGCCATTGGGTTGATTCTCTCTCACTGAGACCTCATAGTACAGAGTAAAACTGTCCCATATGGTGTCCAAAGCTGTAAATCTTTATGGAAGCAGATTGCCACATCTTTCTTCTGTGGAGTAGCTGGTGGGTTTGAAGTGCCAGTCTTCTGGCTGGCCACTAATCTCTTAGTCACTGCATCACAGTGTTCCTGTATGCTCTGTACCAAGGGGGAATGAAGGATGCTAATCAGCTGACAGGCCTGGTGATCTCCTTCTGGAAGGTCACAGCCTTGAAAATCCTATGGAGCTGTTCTACTCTGCACACATGGAGTCACCATGAGTCAAAGTCAACTCAGTGGCCACTAACCACAACAATAGATCTAGAATGTCAGACAATGCTCTTAGCATGACATTAACCAACTCTTAGTTCCTACTGCTGTTGTAACAAATTACCCCAAACTTGATGGCTTAAAACAACCAATATTTATTCTCTCTTACAGTTCTGGAGGCCAGAAATCTGAAATTAATTTCACTGGACAGAAAGCAAGGTGTGCTAGCAAGGCCATGCTTCCTCCAGATGGTCTAGAGTAGAATTTTTCTTGATTTTTTCCAGTGTCTAGAGTGAAATTCTTTGGTTCATGTTCCCTTCCTCCATCTTCAAAGCCAGCAGTGTAGCATCTTCGAACCTCTCTGCCTCACATCACCTTCTCTCTTACAAAGACCCTTGTAATTACATCAGGCCCACCAAGATAATTCAGGATAACCTGTCCATCTCAGTGATTAAGATTAGCAATCTTAAGTCCCCCTTGCTATGTAGCAATAACATCAGAAGCAAGGGAGCTGGGGGAATTTGTTCCATACTCTTAACAAGTGGTATTTCTCTGGGTGGGGGTACCTGGGGGGAGATAATTAGAAATTTCTCATCTGTTAAGTATTTGCAATATTTGAATTTTATATAACTTTGCATGGTATTTGCAATAAAAAAAGTATTTTACTTCTAAAAATAAACATATGAAACAACATCTCACACACAATGACTTCTTTCAATAAGTTTATGATCTAGCTGGAGAGAAAGACATGTACTGCTTACAACTAACTAGAAATATAGGGCAAGTTATTATAGGTGACTTTGAAGGAGGGGAGCTGTCATCTGTTGAGTGCTTACTAAATACCAAGTTCTATGTTGGATCATTTATATAATTTTATATTTTTGTCACAACAACCCTATGAGTTAGATGCATTTTTCAGACAAAAAAGCTGAAGCTGACACTGACTTGCTCAAGATTACCCAACTGGTAAGAGAAAGAGCCAAAATTTAAGCCCTGATCTTCTTGCGGCGGTGGGGAGGGGGCAGGGAGACCAATTTTTGCTATTGTGATTACATGAAAGTTTATGATATACTTCAATTTTCCACATAAAACCCAAGTACCCATCTCTCTGCAACTCTATATGCTCTCCTCACCCTGTGACAGCACACTCTTCTATTTCACTCTTTACTTCCAGTATCCACTCAGCCAACACTTGTCCCCTCCTCTCCTCTCTAAAAAGAAATCAGTAGGACAGCCTCCTATATGTATTAAACCCTAAAGTACATGGCAACCCTAGGGGCCAGGGTAGAACTGACCCCCAGAGTATTCAAGGAGTGCCTGGTGGATTTAAAAAGTATATATACCACATGCATCACTCTGTGTCCCCAAGTTCAGTCCATTCTTTGTCTGAAGTCTTGACTCCAGTACTGGTTTCAGCTCTGGGCTAGAGGCAAGTGTAGGGGTCATGTTCCCAGGAGATCCTTTAGGTTGTCAGACCATCAACCCTGGACTTTATTTTAATAGAGTTCCTGATATGAACATCCCTTTTGTCATGTTATGTCAGGGAGTCCACATTGTATCCCCTGTCAGGGCTGTTTTTGGTGGTGGCCAGGCACCATCTAGTTCTTTTAGTCTCAAGCTGATGCAGTCTCTCAATCACATATAAACCCTGATCATTTTGTATCCCAAAGCTCATACTCTTTCCATTCTACTGTGCCTTCCACAGATGTTGGGTCCCATGGTCTGGGCTGAGTAAAGCTGAAATCAATGGGCATTGTGTACTCATCTTTGACACTTTGAATGGAGCAGGTCCACTCACACATCACACAGAAAGGAATAGACAAAAGGCCTCTGTCTCTAATATTTAGCCAAATTAACCTGTGACTAAGCCTGCTTTTCTATTCTGGACCTGAATTCATGGCTTGGCCTCATAAACACATGATTCTTTTACACTCCCAGGGAAAGTCCTAGTTTCCCGACCTGGCTAAGTTTAACCTATTCAGTATGGCTCCTTGCTTTCCATGTGCTTGTATCCTTGGTTTCGTGCCCAGGTCCCTCTTTGCTTTCCGGATCCAATTAGCTCTACTTCTGTTGTCTACTAACCTCTGCTTGCTTCACTTCAGTTTGCTCTTCTACATTGTATTGGCTAACATGCCCATGAGACATTCTTCCTGCCCACTTCAGTCCCAGTATACTCAACCTGTAAGGCAGGCTCTCCTCTTCCAGCCAGGGGAATGAGATTAAACAGGTCTAGCCAGGTCAGGAAGCAGCTAAAACTTCGCTGGGAGTGGAGTAGAAGAATCAGGTGCCTATTAGGGAATCAAGGTAGGAATTCAGCAGGAGAGCAGAAAAGCAGGAATTTAAGTAAGAATGAAGTTAAAAGCTAGAATTTGGAGCATGGGGAGGTAAATACGAGAAGCACTTAGGGCAAATCTAAAGCTTAAGGGTGTGGCGTGGCCTAGAAACCAGTGGGGTGTTGGGTAGTGAGACAGGAATGAAAGGAATTCAAATGCTTGCCTCTAGTGAATACTTCTGAGTGAAGAATTTTCTGTAGGGTTTTACTGACAAGTCATTAGAGCCTGCTTCCTCTTGAGCTTCCCTTATAATACCTGGTAGTGTCAGGCAATGAGATTTAAGAAGTGCTGTAGGAGCACCAAGGAAAGAGAGACTCAGTTCTGACCAAGGAGATCAGGAGACTTGTGCAGAGCACATGAAATGTGAACTAAGCCCTGAAGGATAAGTAAGATTTCCATTGGTAGTGGATGGGGATGCATTTTAGCAGAGGGGACATTGCAAACATGGAGAGGTATGAAAGTTGATGGCACATGTTCACTGAACGGTAAGTAGTTACAGTGTGTCTGGAATCATATGCATTTGGGGTGAGGAGTAATGAGAGTTGAGGCTGGAAAGATACCCTGGGAAGTGAGGAAATGCTCAAAACAAAACAACCCAAAACAACCCAACCTATTGCCATTGAGTTGATTCCAACTCACAGTGACCTTAAAGGACAGAATAGAACTGCCCCACAGAGTTTCCAAGAAGCACCTGGTAGATTTGAACTGCCAGCCTTTTGATTAACAGCTACAGCACTTGACCATTATACCACCAGGGTTCCTAGGGAAACCGTGGAGGTCTATAAATGTACCCTCAATTTGCATTTGTAAGCACTGAAGGAAAATAAAAAACTTAGAAAGCTTATACAGTAAAATTGACATTTGGTGATAGTGTATGCTTCTATGTAATGTAAAAGATGTGTAGATTTGTGGCAAGGCACTTGGGTGGTATCTTAGTCATCTAGTGCCACTGTAACAGAAACACCACAAGTGGATGGATTAAAAAAGAGAAATGTTATTCTGTTACAGTCCAGTAGGCTGCAAGTACAACTTCAGGGCAACAACTCCAGGGGAACTCTTTCTCTGTTGGCTCTGAAGGAAGGTCCTTGTCATCAGTCTTCCCCTGGACTGGGAGCTTCTGAAGTGTAGGGACCCTGGGTTCTTTCCAAAGGAAATGGTTTGCTCTCAGCATTGCTTTTTGGTGGTATGAGGTCCCCAACTCTGTCTGCTAGCTTCTTTCTTTTATATCTCAAGAAATCATCTCAAGGCACAATACAATCTTACACATTCAATCCTGCCCCACCAACACAAGGGCTGCCCATCCTCCCTCATTAACATCATAGAGGCAGGGTTTACCACACACAGGAACATCACACAGTACTAGGAGTTATGGCCTAGCCAGCTGGCTACAAACATTTTTGAGGTGACGCAGTTCAACTCATGACAGCTGACAAACCATTGCACTCAATTAACAACCTAAAGGTTGGTGGTTTGAATCCACCCAGCCAAGAAAACACTGTGGAGCACCTCTACTTTGTAACTCCTGGGGTCTCCATGAGTCAGAATAGATTCGGGGACAAAATTTTTTATAAAGAAATAGATTTGTGTAATCATCACTATCATAAATACAATTCCAATATCCGAAAGAATTCTCTCATTGCTACCCCTTTATAGTGATGCCTTCTCCCACCCCTAACCTCTGGCAACCACTGATACATTTTCTGTCTCTATAGCTTTGTCTTTTTGAGAATGTCATGTAATGGAATCTTACAGTAAGTAACCTCTTATATCGAAGGAGGTTGAGTTGAGGAGTGACATGGTTAGGGCTTTTTCAGGAAGATCATTTAGGTGTCTGCGTGAAGCATGGATTACGGAAGGGTAAAACTAGAAGCCAGGAGACCAGCTGCAAGTCCTAGAGATGCCATTCCTTTGGCACATATGTTGCAAATTCATTAAAAGGCTGTTTGTGGTTAATGAAGCAGCTGTGGGAAGAAAATGACTCTAAAGTAGGTTATGTTGACATAACTATAACGCTTTCATATGCTTTAGTATGATTACCTGAAGGATATAATATTACATACACACTGACAAGGTAGGCTACAAAAGAGCATGTACAGTATAATCCAAAGTTTACTTTGGGAAATATAGACTATCATAAAGAAGGTAATTATCATCTCTAATCCCATCACTCAGCAATAACAAAGATCTTGTCATATATTTATACACTTTCCAGACATTTTCCTATGAATCCATGTATATGTCTTTATTTTTTAAAAAGTCCTATTTCCTCCTCTCGTGCTCCCCCTCCCCCACCCTGATGCCATAAGAATAGTTGGATAGGATTAGTTCTTTCATTCCTTTGTACTACTTGGTATATCAGCCCCTAAGTGGGGCCAGTGGTTATGTGCTATAGCTATCAGCCAGAAGGCTGGCTGTTGGAACCCAGCAGGAGGCAGATGGGAAGACAGGCCTGGTGATCTGCTTCTGAAAAGTCATAACCTTAAAAAATTTATGGAGCCATTCTACTTTGCACACACAGGGTTGCCATGAGTCAGATAACAACTAACAACAACAAAAACTACTTGGTATAGTTGTAGGTGTATAGTAGACACTTGATAAAATTTAACCAGTTATTATTTCTATGTTACTGAGGAGA
This sequence comes from Heterohyrax brucei, assembly GCA_028571685.1. Lineage (NCBI taxonomy): Eukaryota > Metazoa > Chordata > Mammalia > Hyracoidea > Procaviidae > Heterohyrax > Heterohyrax brucei. Next base: position 136,339,257 of record CM053166.1, on the reverse strand, counting down.
GAATTGAGGTACAGTGATTAAGTGGCTTAGCCGGTATCATATAGTTCATTATAGGCAAATCAGAGAAGGGAATCCAGAACTCCCATCCCTAGACTGGACCTATTTTGGTAATGTTCTGTTGTGAAAAATGTTGCAATATGAAGAAAAGAGAATAATATTATGAATCCACAAGTACCGTTACCTAGCTTCAACAATTATCATCATTTGCAAATCACATTTTATTTAGCCTCCAATGATTCTCACTTTTTCTTTGCATCTGTCTAGATGATTTTAAAGACAATTTCATAGTAATTGCTATGCATCTATAACTGAAAATGACTTTTAAAAAATACCTTTTTTGGAATTTATTTTTTGTGGTTGAGAATATATATAGAATGTATGCCATTTCAATCATTTTGTACAATTTAGTGGCATCAATTACATTCTTCAAGTTGTACAACCGTTCTCACTCTCCTTTTCCGAGTCCTTCTTCCTCCTTTAAATAAACTCACTGCTCTGTAAGTTTCCTATTAAATCTTTCAAGTATCTGTTGTCAATTTGATCCCATATATGTATGTATGTAGGTATATATATGCATGCACATATGTCTTGGAAACCCTGGTGGTGTAGTGGTTAAGTACTACAGCTGTTAACCTAGAGGTCAGCAGTTCAAATCCACCAGGCACTCCTTGGAAACTCTATAGGGCAGTTCTACTCTGACCTCTAGGTTCCCTATGAGTTGGAATCGACACTGGTGGGTTTGAGCACAATGCCCAAGGCAGACATTCTTTACTAGTTAAACTAAACTATTATTTGTTTTAAGAAGACTTCAGGGGATATTTTTGTTTAAGGTTTAAAGATTATCTCAGGGCAGTAGTTTGAAGGGTTCATCCAGTCTCAGTTGCTCCAGAATGTCTGGATTTCATGAAAAGTTGAGATTCTGTTCTGCGTTTTTCTCCTTTTGATCAAGATTCTTCTATAGAATCTTTGATTAAAATGTTCAGTAATGGTAGCCAGGCACCATCCTCTTCTTCTGGTTTCACAGCAAATAAGGCAGATGTTCATGGGGACAGTTAGCTATGTATTCCATTTCTTCTTCCTGTTCCTGACTCCTTCTTCCTCTATAGCTCCAGGTGAACAGAGACCAATTGTTGTACTTTGGATGTTGCTTGCAAACTTTTAAGACTCCAGGCACTGTGCAGTGAGCTAGGAGGTGGAACAGAAACGCTAAGCACATTGTTAGGCCAATTACTAGGATGTTCCATAACACCATGACTGTAAACCTCCAAACCAAAAAACAATTCCATGATTTGGTTTTTGATTGTACATAAGCAACTTCTGTAGCTGCTCTCTCTCTCTCATCATTGTTGCAAGTATAACTACCATACAACTTTAGCCAGTTCAATGTTTTACAGGTGTACAACTTGATAGCAATTACATTAATCTGCTGTGCAACTCTTACCCTTAATCTTTAGGTATAATTTTCCATCATTGTAAACCAAAACTCAGTACTCCGTCAGCAATAACTCGCCTCCTCCTCCTTTCTATCCCTGATAACTAAGAAACACTGGTATCTATACATTTGTCTATTCTTGTCTTTTTATATGAATGAAGTTGTAAAACATTTGTCCTTCTGTGATTGATTATTCAGAATAAAGTCTTCAAGTTCCACCATATTGTATCATATATCAGGATTTCATTTCTCTTATTGGTGGAGCAGTATTCCATTGTATGTCTATGTGACATTTTGTTTCTCCATTCATCCACTGATGTTTCTCTTGACTATTGTGAATAGTGTTGCAATAAACACTGATATTAGGTGTCTGAGTCTCTAATTTCAAATCTTTTAAGTATGTACCTAGGTGTGGAATTGCTGGGTCATACCAGGACTGCCAATTAAGTTTGCTAACTCATCTTTGAAGTAATTTTGGAACTTTTTCTGGAATGGTCATCAGAGCTGTTGTCCTCTTACCCTTGATGTCCTGAATGTCATCCAAATGTCTGCCTTTCAATATTTCCTTTATCTTCAGGTAAAGAAAAAAGTCATTGGGGTTCAGATCAGGTGAGTAGGGAGGGTGTTCCAACACAGTTATTTGTTTACTGGCTATAAACTCCCTTACAGACAACTATACAATTAAGTTCATGAACTTGCCACTGTGCCACCAGGTGCAATGCCCATTCTACAGAGATTTCTTAGCCTCTTTTTTCTTGCCTTTTGCCTTGTCTTGTGATTCAATTTAGCTGAAGGTTTTTCATTTTTGTTTATCTTTTCAAAGAATCAACTTTAGGTCGTGCTGATTCTCTCTATTATTTTCTGTTCTTCCTTTTGTTTATCTCTACTCTAAACTTCACTATTTCTTTCCTTCTACTAGCTTTGGATTTAGTTTATTGACTTAAGATCTTTCTTTTTGACATATATATGTGTGTGTGTGCATCTATGATTTATCTCTGAGCATCTCATAAGTTTTGGTATGTTGAAGTTTAATTTTCATTCATACCTAAGTATTTTATGACTTCCATTATGATTTATTCTTTGATTCATTGTCTGTTTAAAAGTGTGTTGTTTAATTTCCACATATTTGTAAATTTTCCAGTTTTCATTTGTTACTCATTTCTAGTCTTCTCATAGTCTGAGATGATTTTAATATTTTAAATTTATTGAGACTTGTTTTGTGATCTAGCATATGGTGTATTCTGGTGAATGTGCTATGTACGTTTGAGAAGTGAGTTTTCTGCTGTTATTGGATGGAATGTTCTATAGAAGTCTATGAGGTCTAGTTGGTTTGTAGTGTTGTTTCAATCCTCTATTTCCTAATTAGTCTTTTGTTTAGCTTTTCTATCTATAATTGGATGTAGAGTATTGAACTCTTCAACTATTATTCTAGAACTGTCTATATTCACTTTCAATTCTGTTATTTTTTACTTGATGTATTTTGGGGCTTTATTGTTAGGAGCATATATATTTATACTTATATTTTTATGAATCAACCATTTCATTAACCTATCATTTCTTGATTTGTGTCTTGTGACAATTTTTGTCTTAAAGCCTATTTTGTCTGATACTATTATAGCCACCCCAGGTCTTTTATTTATTATTTGTATTGAATATTTTTTCTCATTTTTCACCTTCAACCTACTTATGTCTTTGGATATAAAATGATTCTGTTGTAGACAGCATATAGTTGGATGATGATTTTTATCCATTTTTTCCACCTCTTATTAAATGGAGAGGTTATTCAATATACATTTAAATACTTATAAGAAAGGATTTAATTCTACCATCTTGCTATTTGTTTTCTGTATGTTTTATAGTATGTATGCTGAGCACATAATCTGAGAAGCCAGACTATATTAAGAATGCAGCATCAGGATTGAAGTGAAGAGGACTTGATGTACTTACTGAGGAATATCAACAACTATAGCCTGCAGTACAGATTACACCTCAACATAAAGAAAACAAAAATTCTCATAACTGGGGCAATAAGTAACATCATGATAAGCTGATAAAAGATTGAACTTGTCAAGGATTTCATTTTACTGGGATCCATAATGAATGTTCATGGAGGCAGCAATAATCAAATGACATATTGCCTTGGACAAATCTGCTGCAAAAGACCTCTTTAAAGCGTTAAAAGCAAAGATGTCACTTTGAGGACTAAGATGTGTCTGATTCAAGCCATGGTGTTTTCAGTCACCTCATGTGCATGTGAAAACTGGAGAATAGGGAAGACCAAAGAAGAAATGATGCCTTTGAACTATGGCACTGATGAAAAGTGTTGAGTACACCACGGACTACCAGAACGAACGAATCTGTCTTGGAAGAAGTATAACCAGAATACTCCTTAGAAGTATGTTATCAGGAAGGCTCAGTCTGGTAAGAATGACATCATGATTGGTGTTTTAGTCAGCTAGTAATGCTTTATCTGAAATACCAGAAGTGCATTTAGTGTACCATTTATATTACCTTCTCGTTTCTTTTTAGTGTATTTTTTTCTTAGTGGTTACCAGGGAACTACAGTGGATGGATTTAAAAAGAGAGATACTATTTGTCACTGTCCAGTAAGCTAAAAGTCCAAATTCAGGGTGTCAGCTCCAGGGGAAGATCTTCTGTGCTAGATTTGGAGGAAGGTCCTTGTTGTCAATCCTCCCCTGGAGTGGAAGCTTCTGAGGCACAGGGACCCTGGTCCTTTCCAGAGGACATGCTCGGCTCCTGGCACTGCTTTCTTTCTTGATGATATGAGGTCCCCAAATCTCTCAGCTAGCTTCTTTCCTTTATATCTCAAGAGACTACCTGAAGATACAGAACAATTTTACTCACTGAGTCCTACCCTACCAATACAACTGCTGCCCATCCTCCCTCATTAATATCATAGAGGCAGGATTTATAACATGAAGGAACACCACACAGTACCAGGAATCCTGGCCCAGCCAAACCACCACACACATTTTTTGGGGATCACAATCCGTGACACTGGATATAGTCAAGGGTCACAGAAAAAGAGGAAAACCCTCAATTAGATGGACTGACACAGTGACTGCAACAAAGGGCCCAAGAATAAGAATGATCATGAGGATGGTGCAGGACCAGGCAGTGCTCATTCTGCTCTACATAGGGTTGTTATGAGTCAGAACTGGCTCGATGGCACCTAACAACGACAACACATTTTGTAGTGGGTTTAATAGTGTCTTCCCCAAATTCAGGTATACTCAGAACCTCAGAAAGTGACCTTATTTGGAAAGAGGATCTTTGCAGATATACTAAGTTAAATTAAGATAATACTTGATTATTATGGACCCTAAATCCAGTAACTCGTGTCCTTATGAGAACAGGAAAGGACATAGAGAGACATACAGATAAAAAGGTCCCATGCAATGCAGGCAGAGAATGAAGTACATGGTTTTTAGCCAAGGAATGTCAAGGTTTGCTGGATGCTACCAGATGCTAGGAAGGAGAAAGGAAAAATCCTTCCCTAGAAATCCTGAAAGAATCATGTACCTGTTAACACCTTGATTTTGGGTTGGTAGCTTCAGAACTGTGAGAGTATAAATTTCTCTGTGTATGTGGTTTTTTTTAAATATATTCACTGTATGATAATTTGTTATGGCAGTCCTAGGAAACTAATATATGTCATACCTTTTCTTTGCTCTGCAGTCCCTCCATTACTGCCTTCTTTTGTGTGTGTGTATTTAACCCAAACCAAAGCAAACCCAGTGCTGTCGAGTCAGTTCCAACTCTGTGCATGTAGTGTACCATTTATATTACCTTGTCATTTCTTTTTAGTGTATTTTTTTCTTAGTGGTTACCAGGGAACTACAGTTAACGTCTTTGTAGTAATGGTGTTTGAATTAATACTAACTTAGGTTGAACAGTAACAAAAACTCTGTTACTATATAGTTTAGTTTCCCACCATGTTATTACTGTCACAAGTTACATCTTTATGCAGTTTGTCCATTAACATAGATTTATAATAGTTATTGTATGTTTCTTTATATCATATAAGAATGAAAGAGGAAACCAAAACCCAATATACAATAATACTGACTTTAATATTTACCCATGTAATTATATTTATTAGTGCTCTTTGGCTTGGCAGTGCTCTTTATTCATATGACTTTGAGTTATTGTCTAGTGTCCTTTCATTTCAGCCTGAAGAACTTTAAGCACTTCTTGTCAAGCAGATCTACTATGACAAAACTCATCAATTTTTGTTTATCTAGGAATATCTTAATTTCACCTTCATTTTTAAAGGACAGTTATATTGGATATTAAATTCTTGGTTGACAGTTCTTTTTTTCTTTCAGCATTTTAAATATGTTATCCCACTGTCTCTAGAATTCATGGTTGCTGAAGAGAAATCAGCTTTTAATGTTATTGAGGATCTCTCTACAGACCAATTTTCTTCTTTCTTGCTGCTTTCAAGATTCTTTCTTTGTCTTTCTGTAACTTTGACTATAATGTGTCTCAGTGTGGATCTCTTTGAACTTATCCTATTTGGAGGTTGTTGAGCTTCTTGTATATGTATATTCATGTCTTTCATTGAATTTGGGAGGTTTTCTGCCATTATTATTATTTTTATTTTTTATTGGACAGCTGAGTTTTATTTTCTTTATTTTTATTTGATCCATTGAGTTAATTTTTATATATTGTGTGAAGTAAGGATCCAGCTTCATTCTTTCTGCCCATTATTTCTTCCAAAGTTCTTTCTGCTCCTTTTTTCCCTCTCTGGGACTCCCATTATGCATGTGTTGGTGTGCTTGATGGTGTTCCAAATATCCCAGACATTGTTTTATTCATTATTTTTTCTTTCTGCTCCTCAGACTGGATAATATAAATTGATTTTTCTTCAAGTTTACTGATCCTTTCTTTGGTCTCCTCAAATCTTTGGTTGAAACTCTCTAGTGATTTTTTTCTTTTCTTTTTTTTTTAATTTCAGTTGTTCTACTTTTCAGCTCCAAAATACCTATTTTTGGTTCCTTTTTATTATTTCTATCTCTTTGCTGGTATTCTATATTTGGTGAGACATTGCTTTGTGGATTTCCTTTAGTTCCTTGTCTGTGATTTCCTTTAGCTCTTTGAGTATACTTAAGACAGTAGATCTAAAGTCTTTGTCTTGTAAGTCCACTGTCCAGGCTTTCTCAGGGAATTCTCTATTAATTTATTTTTCCTGTGAATGGGCCATACTTTTCTCTTCCTTTGCATGACTTATAATTTTTGTCGAAAACTCAGTATTTTAATTGTAATGTTACACAACACTGGAACTCATATTCTCCCTTCTCCCAGGGGTTTGTCATTGCTTATTTTGGATTGTTGCTTGTTTGTTTGTTTATACCCAAAACCAAACCAAACCCACTGCCATCAAGTCTACTTCAACTTGTAGCAAACTATAGGGCTGAGTAGAACTGCCCTATATTGTTTTCAAGAAGTGCCTAGTGAATTCAAACTGCCAACTTTTTGGTTAGCAGCTGTAGCTCTTAACCACTATCTTACTAGGGTTTCCATAGTAATTATATTCATCATTTCTACAATATTCACAATCTAAATTATTTTTTGAAAGTCTGTATTCTTTGCTGTGTGTGGCCAATGAAGTGGACAGCTAGTGTTTTAGTAGACTAGAGGCAAAAATGATGACAGTGCCCTTGGCTCCTAAGAAAGAAAGAAAAAGAAAATAATATTCTCTCAAACCTTGAAGACTGGCTCTCTGTTGGGTGACTCCTTCAATAGTTAGCCAAGTTATTTACAACTGTACCTCAGCCTTCATTTCATGCTAGTGTAGAATCTGAAGGTCAGCCAGTGGTGAGAACTTAGGGTTTTCTGAGGTCTTTTCTGAGCTTGTGTCCAGCCCTAGGCATACACATGAACTTCTGGATTCCCCAGTACATGTGGGAGATTTTGAAAGTCCTTATTCCCCATTGTCTCTTTTCCCAACTATTCCTTTCCATTCTTTTCTATATGTTTATTGCTTGCCCCAACTATTATCCTTTGTACAGGCTGCTTTAGACAATACTTTTGCCAAAGTGCTTTTGCCAAACGTTGCCTGGGAAGATGTCTTAGCTTTGTGAATGTTCTAAGCTGAACAAAAATAAAGGAAAGTCTTTGAAATCTTCCTTCAGGGGATCACTGGCCAGGTTGGAGCACAAAAATACATTCTTTGAGAATGAGTTCTATATGTTTTCTTCCAGCAGTAGCATCCTGCACCAAGAGTGGCCTGCTGTCTTCATGGCCACCACCAATATGAGGAGTAGGGCACAGCAAGAAGGCAATATAAAATGCCACAGCACTTTAATGCAGCACCTTTCTTCACTAAGGATTCCTTTGGTTGTTTTAAGTTCTTTTTTTCTTTGTTAGATTCCAGAGTGCTGCAAAAGTTGATTCTGATAATTTGCCATTTTATTAGTTGTTTTTAAGGAAAGATAGAGCCCTAGAGGTACCAACTCTACCATTTTCAGTGACCTCAGCTTTTTATTTTTTGTAAAGATAGGAATGCCAACTTCCAAGCTCTTTACATGCCCAAGCTGAAACTAGGTATTCATTCCTTCATCATTTTATAAAGCAAAAATTGCTCTGTCACTGGCCAGTAGGATCCCTTTCAAAGTGGCTTCTATGTCTTTTAAACAGAACCCCAGCGTTCTTTGATATCTTTCTTGCTTTCTGCTGCAAGATATCCCAGGCTTATCTGGTGCACTTACTGACTCAGAACTGGGTAGCCATTTCTTAAAGGGACTCTGGCTCTGGGAAATCATATTTAAAGACTAAAACCTAGGCATTAAGGATATTTGTTGCTATTGGGTTTTCATTGCTTCTAGGCTTTTCAGTGGATAGAGTTTGGAAAAACTTCTTAAAAAATTGAGTTCACAATAATATTCTCAATTGAAATGTAATAGTATAGTTGTCTTAGTTATCTAGTGCTGCTATAACAGAAATACCACAAATGAATGGCTTTAATAAACAGAAACTTATTTTCTCACAGTTTAGAAGGCCAAAAGATCCAAATTTAGGGTGCCAGCTCTAGGTGAAGGCTTTCTCTCTCTGTTGGCTAAAGAGGAAGGTCCTTGTCTCTTCTAAGCTTCTGCCGCTGGGCAATCTTCATGTGGCTTAACATCTCTCTTCCCCATCTCTGCTAGCTTATTTGCTTGTTTATATTTTGAAAGAGATTGACTTAAGACATGCTTACACTAATCCTGCCTCACTGACATAAGAAAGATAACTGATTCCCAAATGAAATTTTAATCCCAAGCATAGAGGTAAGGAATTACAATGTATATTTTGGGAGGACCATAATGCAAATCATAACAATAGTGTTTTACCTAATTTAATTATTTTATACTTGTATCTTTTTTCTTTATCCTGACTATATTGGCTTGTAATTGTATTAACTACATACTTATCTACTTTATTCTAAATAAACCAACAATAACTTCAAAATACCCATACCAATATTACTGTCAAAAACAAGACTACTGAAAGCAATTTCTTTTTGGTTCATTTTGTCGTGTATCAGGGTCGCCAAGAGTTGGATCCGACTCGACGGCACTTGGCTTTTGGCTTATCACTAGAGATAATACAACAAAACAAAAACAAACCCATTCCCACTGAGTTGATTCTGACTCCTAGTAACTCTATAGCTAGGGATACACAGCCAAATACTGCATTTTAAAGTCACTTGAAGTTATTCTCTTTTCTGACTGCGTCACTAACTTGATGTACAGTGAGGTTCTTTTGTGTCAGTTTGTTTTCAGTTTTTAGAGGTTGCTTTTTATTTCCTGTGGAAACCCTGGTGGTGTAGTAGGTAAGTGCTGCATATGCTAACCAAAAGAACGGCAGTTCAAATCCATCAGGCACTCTTGCTCCTATGGAGCAGTTCTACTCTGTCCTATAGGGTCACTATGAGTAGGAATTGACTCAACAGCAGTGGTTTTTTTTATTTTCTGTAGACTTAAATTTTAATTGTAGTTCATAAGTCAAAACTAGATTAACAAGGCACATTCATAGAAGTTGTTTCTATCCCTATTACTGCATTTTGCTTCCTTTTTCCTGCAGTTTTTTAAGATTTTGATTCACACTTTTCATATTTCTTATGGAAAAATACAAGCAAATGTGTGTGTACATTTCTCCACTTTTTTGTACACAAAAAGTGGCATACTGTAAAAACTATTCTCTAACTTGCTTTTTTCACTAAATGTATCCATTCTATGTTGTTATATGAAGATTATATTATTTCTTATAACTGCATATTACTCTATTGTGTGGCTGTATTGAGTTTATTTCAATTTTCTTCACATTCCAAATAATACCATTATGAATGTCATTTTGCATTTTTTCCAATATGCCTTTTGGAGAGATTCCAGGAAATGAGATAGCTATATGTACACGTGTGTAATTTTACTAGGTATGGACAAATTCTCCTCCACAGGAGCTGTACCATTTTACATTTTCACTAACAATATGTGAATCCAGACCTTTTTACATCACCCCCACAGAACCACTGTTGACAAAACTGATAATTCTGGCCTTCATGGCATGGGAGAGACTTCACCTCCTTTATCATTCATCCCACAGGAATCAACCTGGGCTTACAGTCTATTATTTTCTCTCTTATATACTCTGTACTTAAAACAAATGGGTTGCCTGAAAATAATGAAGAACCTCATATGGCAAGCCTTGGCTTGCTCAGAGCCACTTCTTAAATTCCCTAGAGCTGAGGAAGGTTCTGAAACATGTTCAACAGCTCCGTCAGCCTGACGGCGAATGAGTCGATATCCTTTGTTGCCTACACCAGTCATGTGATGTTGCTCAAGAACCTGTGTCTGGAGTGCATAGCCCAGTATACAAGACAGAATGAGATTTTAAACATGAATTTTAATACTTCCCTGACATACTTGTTTTCTGTTTATTGTTACCAACTTAGAAACAAATCCACTGGAGATTCCCAAAAGACAAGTACACCATTTTGCTGTGATTTTTGTTAGTTCTTTCACTTGTAGCACTTACCTTCCTTCCATTCACTGCTTAATGTGTCTCCTTGGAGTTCTTATCATCTTCTGGCAGATCGACAGACTTGAAAACTGAAATGATGACTTTTCATAAGTCTGAAGATAATGTCTTACAAAATATCACAGGTGCAGTCTCCCCCATGTCTTTGGTAACACTGAAGTAGAAAATGTTTATTATCAACATTCTCAGATATTTTTAAGACTCCGCTCATGTGCCCTCTCGACGGCACTTGGCTTGGCTTGGCTCATGTGCTCTCTGGGATATAAAATATTCAGAGCCCTCATAGTCTCAGTACACTCACTTCATTCCTCATCCACACATTATGACCATTTATCATCATGCTCCTTGCCTAAGGAGCTTATCCTTTAGCTGAGGAGTTCTGGTGTTGTAGTGCCTAAGAGCTTGGCTGCTAACCAAAAGGTCAGCAGTTTGAATCCACCAGCTGCTACTTAGAAACTCTATGGGCTAGTTCTACTCTGTCCTATAGGGTTGCTGTGAGTCAGAATCAACCCAATGGAAACAGTGGGGTTTTTTTTGTTTGTTGGTTGGTTTGTTTTACAATAGGGTTTCTATGAGTCAGAACTGATTCAATAGCATGAGGTTTGTTTTTTGTTTTGCTTTTGTTGTATGAAGGAAAAGTTTGACTTTGGCTAAAAGGATTATAGGCATCAGGAAGGGTAGCAATGGCAGGATTGAGGAGGACTTAGAAACTTTAGAAGTGAGAACTTTCCTGAAATCATGCTATGTAGGCATCATTCATTCAGCCTAAAAAGGGCCCTGATATTACAAGGTTAGAGAGGAACCGAAAATATTTTCTGATACAGTGGCAAAAATTCACATCGTATCAGTTATTTCTCCTGGGTACTTGCACTCCTTACATCTTCCCCTAGAAAGGGAGGATGACCTGATGTTTCAGTGGCGATGTGTAAGGTATTGTGAAGGTCATGCAGCTCATTATACCTCAAGTGACTTGATTCAGGTTCCAGAGATCAAACTAGTAAGTTCGGTCTTCGGGGTGGCAAACAGGGATTCCCCTCCCCCAAAGTGCACAAGGATGCATCCTTTTTAGTAGCAAATGATGGAAAAGTTTATTAAGGGAAAGTATGTTCCAAAGAGGGAATGGTGTCCGTCTCCATGAGTGGAAAAAGACCCCACATCGATTTTGGTTGTGGTTTTTATAGGCAAAAGTAGCGAGTGGTCATAGATGGAAGGGGGAGGTAGTAACTTGGCTTCTGATTGGGCCTGAGACCACCATAGCCACCTTACAACTACCAGGAGGAACTGTTCTATTTGTATCACAACTGCCAGGAAGAACCCACATCTGCATCACAGCTCCCAGAGAGAACTGTTGACATGTGGCAAATCAGGTTCCCCTGGTAACCTTATCAATACTGTGTGTGTTCTATAATGCAAACCACAACGTTTGTTGTCCCTAGAAAATGTTAGATTCTGGAGTAAAATATGTTAGTACGTGGCCAGCAGAGATCAGGTTCCCTAGCTAACCTTGATAGTATTACCTGAAGGGTTCTTGGAACAGCCCAGTCTCCAAGAGATGTTTTTCACCAGAATTTTACTCTTCCATAAGTGAAATATGTATTTTAAATTATAAAAGTAATGTATGATCTATTTAAAGATGGCCAATTGAACACATGCATCTGCTTTTGCTCCTTTTCAAGGCATTATTAAGATGACAGTAAAGGGATTTTTTTCAAAAGGTATAACCCACAAGAATAAGAGAGGTGTTATGTGTTGAATTGTGTTCTCCCCCAAATCTGTAGCAATTTAGCTAAGCCTGATTCCTGGTATCGTGTGATGTCTTCCATGTTTTAAATCCTACCTCTGTGATGTTAAAAAACGTCAGTGTATAGGTGGCAGTTGTGTTGGTGGCACAGGACTCAATGTATAAGATTGTTTCATGCCTTAGGCAATCTCTTAAGCTATAAAGGAAAGAAGCTAACAGAGGGAAAGGGGACCTCACACCACCAAGAAGCCGTAACAGAAGCTGAGAGCATCCTTTAGAAAGGACTGGGGTCCTTGCACTTCCAGTCCAGGGGAGGACTGACAACGAGGACTCTCCTCCGGTGCTAGCAGAGAAAGCCTTCCCCTGAGCTTACTCCCCTGAATTTGGACTTTCAGCCTACTGGACTGTGATGAAATAAAATTTATCTTTTTAAGCCATCCACTAGTGGTATCTCTGTTAAAGCAGCACTAGCTGACTAAAGAGGAGGAGATAGCAGCAAAAGTATTTAGGAAACTGGAAAGCAGACGGTGGAATGGGTAACTTACTGAGCACACCTCAGAAAATGAAATCTTACACCAATGATATGAAAAACTAGTGGAAACCACAGGCATCCCCTTCTGAACGTGTCGAGGTCATGCACCTGACTAGACCCTGAGTGACCTGATTCGGGTTCCAGAGATTGAACCAGCAAGTTCGGTCTCTTGAGGGGTGGCAAACTGGGATCCCCCGCCCCCAAAACACAAGAAGATGCATCCTTTTTGGTAGCAAGTGACGGAAAAGTTTATTAAGGGAAAGTACGTTCCAAAGAGGGAATGGGTCAGTCTCCACGAGTGGAAAAAGACCCGTATACATTTTCGGGGTACTTTTTATTAGCAAAAGCAAGGGGTGATATCATAGATGGGAGGTGAGGTCGTAACTTGGCTTTTTATTGGATTTGAGGCTACTATAGCTGTCAAGGTAAGCTACGGAACCTGATCTCTTCCGCCACATAGTAACATATTTTACTCCAGAATCTAACATTTTCTAGGGATAACAAAGGTCATGGTTTGCATTACAGAACACACACAGTATTGATAAGGTTGCCAAGGGAACCTGATCTGACACTTATCAACAGCTCTCCCTGGCAGTTTGTGATGCAAATATAAGTTCTTCCTGGCAGTTGTGATGCAAATAGAACAGTTTCTCCTGGTAGTTGTAAGGTGGCTACCCACTCCGATCTATGACATCACCCCCTGCTTTTGCCTATGATAAGCCCAGCCAAAATCTATGTGGTGTCTTTTTCCTCCCACGGAGACTGACCCATTCCCTTTTTGAACGTATTTTCCCTTAATAAACTTTTCCACCTGTTATGGTCCGCGATTTTCAAGATGCGACACTGTTACTTTAAAGGTTAAATTTTATTAAAAAATATGCCCTGTAGGAAAAATACTGGTGCACCAGGGACGCACCCCAAGCTACACAGAGCAGGGGGCGACGACGAGTTTCCTCAGCGCCCAGTATTTAAGTCGTGAGTTTGCAAAGCAGGGAGGGTGAACTGACCTTTACATTGATTGGTCAACTCCTATTAGTTGTAAAATGTGGTCAAGGTCTAGGGGTCACTTTCAGGCTGTCACTTGCAAGGTTGCCCCCAGGCTTGTCTTGTGACAGTGTTTTGCAAGACAAAGGTGAGATTATTCTATGGTATTTTCTGGGGCTTTCTTTAATACCTCCAATTTTTACTGCGCCCTTCCTCATTTCAACACACCATTTGCTACTAAAAGGATGCATCCTCGTGTGTTTTGGGGGCTGGGGATCCCGGTTTGCCACCCCTCAAGAGACCGAACTTGCTAGTTTGATCTCAGGAACTTAATCAGGTCACTCGGGATCTAATCGGCTGCATGACCTCGACAGTAGCCACTTTGCAACTGCCAGGAGTAATTGTTATAGGTGCATCCCATCTGCCAGGAGGAACTTATGTTTGCATCACAAACTGCCAGTGAGAACTACAGATCAGGTTCCCTTGGTAGCCTTATCAATACTGTGTGTGTTCTATAATGCAAACCATAACCTTTGTTATCCCTAGAAAATGTTAGATTCTGGAGTAAAATAGTATGTGACAACAGAGGTCTGGTTCCCTGGCTAACCTAGATAATGATTCAGAAACTGACAGCACTTTTGAAAGCAGAAATAAAGTGGGGCTAAAAGCAGGTGGCTTGGTTGTAAGTCTATCTAAGAAGCAGTCAGATCCCCAGATTTCTTCCCTTCCTTCATGCATATCGACAACTGCCCCATTTTCTGGCAAAAGATTGGAGATGTTCTCTGGAAAAGGTAAAATAGAGAATCTTTGGACAGGAGGAAAACCAGATGCAACTAAGGGCAAAAGTACACAACCAGAAACAGGAATATTTACATAACAAATATTGATACTTTCAGCCCTCTTTCCAACTCAGCTTCCAGAAAGTTGCAGCTAGGCTTGTATCCTCCCAGTAGAAGACTGAAAGACTTTCTATGGAGCATCAAACGTGCTTAAGAAAAAAGACTTAAATATTTTGCTGTCAAAGTTCCCTCCAAAAAAAATGGCCCAATACATTAACTATTTCCAGTCAGCTTTTTAATTGTCCAATGTTAAACATAATCTGATGCCCAAAGATCAGTACATATCTGAAGAAATTTTCTAATATGAAAGACAGAGACCAGCATAAACACAGCAAAAACAGTTTAACATAAATAGGTACTACGGAGTTTCTTAGCCTAGGGTTTCCTCTACCCCAAAGGAAAGCCTGAGGCAAGTGCTTGCCTGCAAGTGGTTTGCTTTGGGAATAATCCCAGTTTGCAAGACTGAGGGACCTGGGATACTCAAACAGGGAATGAAGAAAAGGATGCATTATCAACTTTGTCACTGCTATTGGCAACTGGGATACTATCTTGCCAGAACCATCTTAGGAACTGTATATCACTCACCTTACCTCAGAACTTCTCCGCTTGAAGTATGAAAAAGGGAACATTTAACCACTGGATTCCATCCCTTATTAGTCAAGGGTGCTAACTGCCCCAACAATTGTGTGACTACTGGAGTACAGGGCAGATTTCTCCTAAGCATATCTCTGTAGGTCAGAAGAGCCCTATGCCATAAAGTAACCTTGGTGCAGCTAATGTGAAGCACTGTCCAATTATTCCTGCACAAAACTGTTTGCCACAGAAATGGCTATACCAAATGGTGGGCTGAGAAGATGTAAAGCAGTGTACACAAGGTGTCTGATACCAATAACCAAACCCAGTGCCATGGAGTTGATGCTGACTCATAGTGACCCTATAGGACAGAGTAGAATTGCTCCACAGAGTTTCCAAGGAGTGCCTGGTGGATTCAAACTGCTGACCTTTTGGTGCTCAAATGTAGCACTCAACCACTATGCCACCATGGTTTCCAGATACACACAAGCACATACACGCACACACACACACAAGTGTATATGCGTGTGTGTGTGTGTGTATATATATATATATATATGTATGTATAAATACAGGAGAGAGAAACTACCCCTGAGACTGTGACCCTTGGATACAATGTTAACTCAGACCCTGCTCCGACCCGCGGGGCGAATCAACGGAGGAACGAGGGGGAGCTTGTGAAAACGAAGGTGGGGCAAGAAAGACACGAAGAAATGGAGGCAAGACAAGATTCTGATCAAGCCTCAAGGTTTTATTGTTACCTTGCGGTATATATAGCAGCAGGAATGGAGGGAGGGATCAAGTGACGTAGGGATCGGGTGACATTTGGAATGAGGTAGTTGTCGGCTGGGGATTGGGTGTACATAAGACTAAGGCAGTGACATCAGGCAGGAAGTTTTCGCGCGCACGGGCCTTTTGAATTTCGCGGGCGCGGGCTTTTTCAAACTTGGCGCGCGCGGGCTTTTTCAACCCTTCAAGCTTCCTGTATGTTGGGGCCTGGGGGCTTACCCATGGCTCCCGACAAGACCCGAAGCCACTCCTGAAATCTACCTTTCAGCCAAAGATTAGAGAGGCCTAGAAAACAAACAATAACACACATGAGGAACATGCTTTTTAGTTCAGTCAGTCATATGAAACTAAGTGGACAAGACTTGCCCATCAGCAATGACAAGGCAGGAAGGGTGGAAAAGGAAAGGGCAAGAGTGCTGATATATTGCAGGGGTTACAACTAGTGTCACAAAACACTTTCTGTATAATGTTTTTGAATGCAAAACTAATTTGCACTGTAAACATAGACCTAAAACACACACATATACACATAAAACTATTGTTAATATCCCTACAGATGAGAGAAGACATAAACAATAACAGATTGGAAGTTTTTTAAGGGAACAATCAAAGAGCAAGAAAGACATCTTTGGAAATAAAAATAGGAGCACAGGGGAAAAAAGCAGACAGAAATGTTAAAGTTGAGCAAATGTCTCAGAAACGAAAGCAAAAAGAGTATGATGGAAAGAGGAGAACAAACATGAAAAAATTAGAGGAACTTTCTAGTAGGTCAGTGTTTTAGTCAGCTAGTGCTACACTAACAGAAATACCACAGAGTGGACGGCTTTAACAAAGGACGGTTTATTCTTACACAGCCTGGGAGGCTATAAGTCCAAATTCAGGATGTCTGCTCCAGGGGAAGGCTTTACCCCTTGTCGGCTCTGGAGGAAAGTCTGGTATTGCATCGGTCTTGGTCCAGGGAGCATCTTGGTGGAGAAACCTCAGATCTGAAGGATGAGCTCTTCTCCCGGTGCTGCTTTCTTGATGGTGTGGGGTTCCCAGTTCTCTGCCTGCTGCCCTTTCCTTTTGTCTCTTGCAGGATGAAAGGATTAAGGATGGGGCAAACCATACTCCTGGGAAATTCCCTTTGCAGTGGAGCAGGGAGTGATGGATTTATTGCCACACCCTGATCCTTTAACATACAGCACAGGAAAATCACAAAATGGAGGACAATCACAAGATATTGGGAATCATGGCCCAGCTGCATGGCTACACATATTTTTTGGGGGGGACACAGTTCATCCCATGACAGTCTAATATCTTAATAATGACATTTCAATAAGAAAGAAGAGAAAGTGAAGGGAAGAAAATTATCAACATATTGATTCGAGAAATTCTGCCCTGAACTGAAGGTCATTAATTTCCAGGTTGAAAGATTCCACAACCAATGAATATTAATCCACATCAAGACACATTTTCATAAAATTTATGAATGTCAGGTTAAAAAGAAAACCTCACACAGTGATTGCACAGCTGATTAATGTAATCACACACCTGTAAAAACTTGAATTGGCAATGTTGTATGACACGTATTTTTACCAAAAACACACACACAAAAAGAACAGCTATAGAGCCTGATTATGTACAACCAAACACCTCCTGTGATTTGGCTCCTAGGTTTGGAGGTTTAAAATCATGATCTCATAGGACACCTCAGTTCAGTAGACTAATACTGTGTTTATGCTTCTCTTTTCTACCTCTTCATTCTCTGTGTAGTGTCTGGAGTTGTAAACATAAGACACAACTTGCAACATGAGATATAATTGTCGAGCTCTATTTATATGGAACAAAAGAGAATGAAGGAAAACAAAGAAGAAATTAAATCTACAGGACTATGAGCTCAATGAAACACAGAGATCAGAAAAACAAAGTGGTATCTGGCTACCACTACTATTCTGACCAGGGATACAATAGAAGGTACTGGATAGAATAGAAGAAAAATGTTGAATAAAACTCAAATTCCTGAGGCAGAGTCAAGATGGCAGAGTAGTCAGACACCTCCTCTGACTCCTCTAAAAACAAAGACTCAAAAGAACAAATAAATCCATTACATATGACATCCTAGGAGCACAGAACATCAAAGGGAAAGATGAGAAATTGGACTGAACAATAGTGAAGGAAGAATAGGATTCGCCAGACATTACCTACCTGCAAATGGCTGTGGCCAGTGTAGTAAGCTGAGTGTGGTTAGAGGACATTCTCCCCAGCAGGAGAAAATGTCTAGAGAATCCACTCAAGTCTCCATAACCAGTGAAAAACAGCACAAGATTGTTAAAAGCTAAGTCTTTGTGTATAAACTACTGTGCCCTCAGGTCTAAATCTTTCCCTTGGGATAAACCTCTCTACCTTCCTCCAGTGCTTCCCCCTCCCTTCTCTGCACTGTGCCCAGTTCTTTGAGATAACACCATCAACTGAGCTGGAAATAGGACTCCTTAAGCGTACCTGAGCCATTCTCCAAGACTCAGAGAAGGAACAATTTAACAAGCAGGGGGTAGGGGGAGAGAAAAAAATCTGCTGACTCCCTTGAGCCAGAAATTCAAGGCAGAAACTGTTCCTCTGCCTAGATTCAGACATAAGGGTACATGCCATCCTTGCAGATACTCAGGGATGGCTGTTAGTCCCCTGCCTTTCTCAGCAGTTACAAGCAGATATCTGAACCTATACCGATTATCCCTGCACATCTAAGACAGCAGGTGAGAGCCTACACCACACACTTGATAACTCACTACCTGGACATTTGAACTAAATCCATACAAGAAATGTAAATGGATTCTCTCATATCTAGTAACAGCTCTAACCATCTAGTGGCAGGACATCAGAGCTTTGAGGGCAACCATAACCAAACTACCACATAAGACCAGTCTATCTGAGCGTTTCAAAACAAAATAAAACAAGAAGCTAGAGCACAGTAAGCAAACATAAAATAAATAAATACAACTTACTGATGGCTCAGAGATAACAGTCAATTTCAAAGTATTTAAAGAGGCAGAACATTAAGAGTTCAGAAAGCTCCCAAAACAAAGATTCAAATTTTCCAGAAGAAGACAAGTTGCTGGAATTAACAGAGGTAGGATATAAAAAGGTTAGTATTTAGAGCTCTTCAAGAGATCAGGAAGGAAATGAGACAAAATGCAGCAGAGCATAATGACAAATTGAACAGGCTGCAAGAAAGCTTAGCGCGGCAAGAACTAGAAATTAATAAAACTGTAGAATTTGACAACTCAGTAAAAAGCCAAAGAAGCAGAATTGAGGCATTGGAAGACTGTATTAGTGAGACTGTTGATAAAGAACATGACATCAACATATTTGAGGGAAAATCAGATAAAAGAATTTTTAAAAATCAAGAAACACTAAGAATTATGCAGAATTTCATCAAGAGAAACAATCTGCGAGTGATTGGATTATCAGAAGAGGAACGGATAACAGAAAAATACAGAGAATTGTGGAACATTTGTGGACAGAAATCTTTCCTGATGTCATGAAAGATGTGAAGATATCTATCTATGATGCTCATCAAACTCCACAGAAGGTAGATGTTGAAAGAAAGACACCAAGACATAATCAAACTTGCCAAAACTAAAGATAAGGAAACATTTTAAAAAGTGGCCAAGGATAAACAAAAAACAACCTACAAAAGGAAAATCAATGACTAAGCTCAGATGCTCTGTAGAAACCATGCAGGCAAGAAGGCAATGGGAGGACATATATAAAACCTTGCAGGAAAATAATTGCCAGCCAAGGATTACATATCCAGCAAAACTGTCCCTCAAATATGATGATGAAGTTAAGGAAGTTTCCAGATAAAGAGAAATTTAGGGACTTTGCAAAAAAAGCAAACCAAAATTACAAGAAGCACTACAGGGAGTCCTTTGGTTAGAATATCAGTCACATCAGGTAACAACCCAAGAACACAAAACAGAACAACTGGCTATCAACCCAAATAGGAGAATCACAAAAATAAATCATAGGCAACACTCTGAAAATAGAGACACAGATGTCATTAAGTAAACATTATAACAAAAAGAGGGAAATATAGTCATAGATCTTTCATACAGAGAGGAATTCAAGGAGATACAAATACACAACTTGTTCAAATTCAGAAGAGGATAGATAAATATTAAGGTAACCAAAAAGGAAGCTATCAATCCTATGTATCAAATTACAAAACAAGAAACACATGATGTCTCAGCAAATACAAAGCCACCAACACTGAAAAAGATGAAAAGAAAACACGTAAAGTAAAAGACTGGAGAGAAAATTAAATGTAACAAAGGAACTGTCTGAAACACACACAAAAAGATATCAAAATGGCAGCACTAAAGTCATACCTATCAATAATCATGCTGAGTGTATTGAATTAAATGCACCAATAAGGAGACAAAGAGTGACAGACTGGATTAAAAAAAAACAAAAACTAAAAAACGACCCATCTATATGCCGCCTACAGGAGACACACCTTAGACTCAGAGACACAAACAAGCTACAACTCAAAGGGAGGAAAAAATATATATCAAGATAACAACAGTCAAAAGAAAGCAGGAGTGGCAATATTGATGTTTGATAAAATAGACTTTAGGGTAAAATCCACTACATTGGATAAGGAAGGACAGTATGTAATGATTAAATGATCAATACTCCAGGAGGACATGTTATTGTCAGATACTGTTGAGTTGGTTCTGACTCATAGCAACCCTGTGCACAAAAGAATGAAACGCTGCCTAGTCTTGCACTATGCCCATAATAGTTTTTATGCTTAAGCCCATCACTGCAGCTAGTGTGCCAATCCATCTCGTTGAGGGTCTTTCTCTTTTTCGTTGACCCTCCACTCTACCAAGCATGATGTCCTCCAGGGGCTGATTCTTCCTGACAACATAGCCAAAGTATGTAAGACTCAGTCTTGCCATTTTTGCTTCCAAGGAGCACTCCGGTTTTACTTCTTCCAGAACAGATCTGCCTGTTCTTCTGGCAGTCCATGGGACATTCAATATTCTTTTCCAGCACCACAGTTCAAAGCCATCAGTTCTTCTTCTGTCTTCCTTATTCACTGTTCAGCTTTTATATGCATATGATGCGATTGTAAATACCATGGCTTGGGTTAGGTGCACCTTAGTCTTCAAGGTGACATCTTTACTTTTCAACACTTTCAAGAGGTCCTTTGCAGTAGATTTTCCCAGTGTGATGTGATGTGTCTTTTGATTTCTTGACTGCTGCTTCTATGGGCTTTGGTTGTGGAACCAAGGAAAATGAAATCCTTGACAACTTCTATCCTTTTTCCACTTATCATGATGTTGCTTACTGACTCACTTGTTAGAATTTTTGTTTTCTTGATTTTGAGGTGCAAGCCATACTGAAGCCTATGGTATTTGGACTTCCTCAGTAAGTGGTTCAAATCCTCTTCTCCTCCAACAGCAGCGTTATGTCATCTGCATAATGCAGGTTGTTAATGAGTCTTCTTCCAATCCTGGTGCCTCGTTCTTCTTCACATAGTCCAGATTATTGGATTATTTGCTCAGTATACAGATTGAAAAGGTATGGTGAAAGGATGCAACACTGACACACCTTTCCTGACTTTAAACCATGCAGTGTCCCCTTGTTCTGTTCACATTACTGCCTTTGATCCACATACAGATTCCTTAAGAGCACAATTAAGAGCTCTGGAATTTCCATTCTTCATAATGTTAGCCATAATTTGTTGTGATCCACTCAGTCAAATGCCTTTGCATAGTCAACGAAACACAGGTAAGCATCTTTCTGGTATTTTCTGCTTTCAGCCAAGATTCATCTGACATCAGCAGTGGTATCCTTTGTTCTACACCCTCTTCTGATTCTGGCTTAAATTTCTGTCAGTTCCCTGTCAAAATACTGTTGCAGTTGCATTTGAATTATCTTGAGCAAAATTTTACTTGCCTGTGATGTTAATGATACTGCTTCTTAATTTCTGCATTTGGTTGGATCACCTTCCTTGGGAATAAGCGTAAATATGGATCTCTTCCTATAGGCTGGCCAGATAGCTGTCCTCTAAATTTCTTGGTGTAGATGAGTGAGCACTTCTAGTGCTTCAGCTGTTTCTTGAAACATCTTGATTGATATTCTATCAATTCCTGGAGCCTTGTTTCTTGCTAGTGTTTTCAATGCAGCTTTGATTTCTTCCTTCAATACCATCAGTTGCTCATCATATGCTACCTCTTCAAATAGCTGAACATCAACCAGTTCTTTCTGGTATAGTGACTCTGTGTATTCCTTCCATCTTCTTTTAATGCTTCCTGAGTCATTTAATATTTTCCCTGTAGAATTCTTTACTGTTGCAACTTGAGACTTCAATTTTTTCTTTAATTCTTTCAGCTTGAGAAATGCAGAGTGTGTTCTTCCTTTTTGGCTTTCTGTGTCCAGTTATTTGCACATGTCATTATAATACTTTATTTTGTCTTCTTGAGTTGCCCTTTGAAATTTTCTCTTCAGTTCTTTTACTTCATCATTCCTTTTGCTTTAGCTACTCAGTGTTCAAGATCAAGTTTCAGAGTCTCTTCTGCCATCCAATTTGGTCTTTTATTTATTTCCTTTCTTTTTAGTGACCTCTTGGTTTCTTCATGGATGATGTCTGTGATGACATTCCACAATTCTTCTAGTCTTTGATCAGGAAGACATAACCATATTAAATACCTATGCACCCAATGACAAGGCTCAAAATACATAAAACACTCAACACACATAAAACAAACACTAATTGCATTGACAAGAGAAATAGCTCCATAATATTATTTGGAGACTTCAATACATCACTTTCAGTGAAGGACAGAACATCTAGAAAAAAGCTCAGTAAAGACACAGAAGATCTAAATGCCACAATTAATGAACTTGACCTCACAGATATATGCAGAACACTCCACCCAACAGCAGCCAAGTATAGATTCTTTTCCAATGCACATAGAACAGTCTCCAGAACCAACCACATATTAGGCCACAAAGCAATCCTTACCAGATTTCTAAGTATTGAAATACTACAATATTTAGCCTACAAAACCATAAAAGTATAAGTCAATAACAGAAAAAAAAAAAGAAAGAAAGAAATTAAACACATGGAAACTGAACACCTTGCTCAATAATAGCTAGGTTACAGAAGAAATCAAAGATGGAATAAAGAAATTTAGAGAACCAAATGAGAATGAAAACACATCTATCTTAGTCACCTGGTACTGCTCTAACAGAAATAGCATGAGTGGATGACTTTAACAAACAAAAGTTTATTCTTACATAGTCCAGTAGGCTAGAAGTCCGAATTCACAGTGTCGGCTCCAAGAAAATTCTCTCTTTCTCTCAGCACTGGAGGAAGGTCTTTGTGTTACATCAATCTTTCTTAGGTCTGGGAGGATCTTGGTGCAGGAACCTCAGGTCTGAAGGATGCACCCTGCTCTTGTTGCTATTTTCTTGATGGTATGAACTCCCCATTCTCTACTTGCTTCCCTTTCCTTTTGTCTTTTATAGGATAAAGGGTGGTGGAAGACACACTCACTCCAGGCAAACTCCCTTTACACTGGAGCAGGAAGATAACCTTAGGAAGGGTGTTACAGTCCCCCCTTAATTCTCTTTAACATAATCCAGTCTGTGAACCACGGGCAGAGATTAGCCAAGAGCCAAAGCCAAGTGCCGTCGAGTCGGATCCGACTCATGGCGACCCTAGGGGTTTAGGGCTTACTAAATAGGAAAATCACAAAATGAAGAAATCACAGAATAATGGGGATCATGGCACAGCGAAATTGCTACACACATTTTCGGAGGGACGTGATTTAATCTGTGACAACATCCTACCGTAAGCTATGGGACACAGCAAAAGCGGTGCTTAGGGGTCAATTCATCTCAATAAATGCAAACATCCCAAGAAGAAAGGACTCAAATCAAAGAATTAACCCTACAACCCAAACAAGTAGAAAGAGAGCAGCAAAATAAGCCCTTGGGCACCAAAAGAAGCAAATAATAAAAATTAGAGCAGATATAAATGAATTAGAGAATGACTGGAAAAGTTAATAAGACTAAATGGTGTTTGTTTGTTTGAAAAAATCAATAAACCAATTGGCCATACTGACAAAAGAAAAATAGGAGAGGAAGCAAAAAACTCAAATAAGAAGTAAGATGGGTGATATTACAACAGACTCAACTGAAATTAAAAGAATCATAACAGAATACTGTGAAAAATTACACTCTAATAAATTGGAAAATCTAGAGGAAATGCATAAGTTCTAGAAATGCATTATCTACCAAAATTAACATAAACAGTAGAACAGTTAAATAAACACATTAGAAATAAAGAGATTGAAAAGGTAATTTTAAAACTCCCAACCAAAAACTGCCCTGGTCCTGACAGCTTCACTCGAGAATAATACCAAACTTTTAGAGAAGAGTTAACACTGCTATTACTAAAGATACTTCAGAGCATAGAAAAGGATGGAATACTGCCAAATTCACTCTATGAAGTCAGTATAAACCTGACACCCAAACTGGGTAAAGACACCACGAAAGAGGAAAATGACAGACCAATATCTCTCATACACTTAGAGACAAAAATCCTCAACAAAGTTCTAGCCAATAGAATTCAACGAAATATCCAAAAAATAATTTGCCATGACCAAGTGAGCTTCTTACTAGGGATGGAGGGATGATTCAACATTAGAAAAACAATGTAATGATTTTTATCAATTGATGCAGAAATGGCACTTGACAAGGGCCCAACACCCATTCATGATAAAAATTGTCAGTAAGACATGAATAGAAGGAAATTCCTCAATGTAGTAAGGGACATCTATGCAAAGCCAACAGCCAACAGCCAACATAATCCTAATTGGAGAACTCTGAAAGATACCTCTTGAGAATGAGAACAAGACAGGGATGTCCTTTTTCACCACTTTTATTCAACATTGTGCTGGAGGTTCTAGCCGGCTCATCCAGGCAAGATAAAGAAATAAAGGGCATCCAAATTGGTAAGGGAGAAGTAAAAGTGTCTTTATTTGCAGATGATACGATCTTATACACAGGAAACACTAAAGAATCAACAAACAAGTACAGGAACTAACAGAAGAGTTTAGCAAAATATCAGAATAGAAGGTAAACATACATAAATCAGTCGGATTTCTTTACTTCAACAAAGAGAACATCAAAGAGGAAATCATGAAATCAATACCATTTACAGCAGCCCCCAACAGGATAAAGTACTTAAGTATAAATCTAAACAGAGATGTAAAAGATCTACAAAGAAAATTACAAGACTACTGCAAGAAATCAAAAGAGACGTACACAGGTAGAGAAGCCTACCTTGCTCATGAATAGGAAGACTTAACATTGTGAAAATGTCTATTCTACCCAAAGTGATCTATAGATACAAAGCAAACCCAATACAAATTCCAATGTCATTTTTTAATGAGATGGAGAAACAAATCACTAATTTCATATGGAATGGGAAGAAGCCATGGATATGTAAAGCATTACTGAAGAAGAACAGAGTGGCAGGCCTCATGGTAACTGACTTCAGAACCTATTACACTGCAGAAGTAATACCAAAACAGCCTGGAAGTGGTACAAAATGAGATACATACATCAGTGGAACAGAACTGAAAATCCCAGTATAAAATCATCCACCTATGAGCAGCTCATATTTTACAAAATTCCAAAGTCTGTAAACTGGGGTAAAGACAGTCTCTTTAACAAATTTCATACAACTGGACATCCATCAGCAAAAAAATGAAACAAGACCCATATTGCACATCATGTACAAAAACGAACTCAAAATGAATCAAAGACCTAAACATCAAATCTAAATAAAGGTCATGGCAGAAAAAACAGGGACAATGTTGGGAGTCCTAATACATAGCATAAACAGATTACAAAATATTACTAAAAGTGCATAAACACCAAAGAGAAAATAGATAACTGTGAGCTTCTAAAAATCAAATAGAAGGTCTGACAATTATGTCTATGAACTTATTTGTTCTAAGAGCTGCATACCTCATTGCTGACTGTCACTACAGTCACCTTTGAAGTACTCTCCTTGGGAAGCTATGCACTGATCCTAGTGACTAGTTCACCCTTCAAAGCAATTTTGGAACCCTTTCTGGAATCACCATTGTGCACAGTGGCAAGCTGGCAAGTTTGTGAACTTAATTGTTTAGTTGTCTGTGAGGCAGCTTTTAGCCAGTAAACAGATAACTGTATTGGAACATCCTCCCTACTCACCTAATCTGATCCGCAATGACTTTTTTCTTTACCTGAAGATAAAAGAAGACTTTTTGATGACATTCAGGACATCAAGTGTAGTATGACTTCAGCTCTGATGGCCATTCCAGAAAAAGGGCTCCAAAACTGCTCTGAAGGGTAGACTAAGTGCTGGTGTCAGAGCATAGCTTCCCACGGGGACAACTTCAAAGGTGACCATAGTGATATTCAGCAATGAGGTATATAGCACTTTTTCTAGGATGTGTTCACGATCTTAATTAGCAGCCCTAGTATGCTCATCCAACAACTTCACCAAAACAGTAAAAAGAATGTCTACAGATTGGGAAAAAAGTTCGGGCTACCAGGAACCTAATCAGTGACTAATCGCTATAATCTACAAGGTATTGGAAAACCTTCAAACGATACACAACCCATTAAAAAACGGGCAAAGGACAATTGGCACAACTAGTGTTTTGCTAAGAGAGCTCTCTGCACCCCACATTGGTGAGTGGCATCTGGGGTCTTAAAAGCTGCCAAGCTGCCATCCGAGGACACAGCAAATGGTCCCAACTCAGCAGGAATGGATGCTCACTGAGGACCAAAATGACATGCGGTAAAGACAACCGAGAAGACAGAGAGACCCACAAGAGTGGGTGCCTACATCGACTTGGGACCGGAAGAACTGGATGGTGCCCGGCCACCACCAGTGATAGCCACGATGGAGCTCACAGAGAGGAGTCTCACTGGCAACACAAGAATAAAAAGGGGTGCATCATGAGATCTCCACTAAAAGACCTCAATTGATGGTCCAGCGGTTTGGGGATTCCTCTGAGAGCAAGGCCCCCGGCCCTGATGCTGCCCTTTCCCATAAATTATAACAAAGGTCCACTCTTTGGACAGGAATGGATTGGACTTGGCCATGCAGAGTGACCATATATTGGAAGCACTTTATGGTTCTATACATCTATAGGATATCATCTTGCTGACCTCTGGCTGGAGGAAGGGGAATGGACAGAGAGGAGGGGAAAGGAGGCTGTTGGGAGGATGAGACATGTATGGAGCAGAGAGGAATAGTGTGCAGTCACCGGACAGGGAGAGCAGTGGAAGCTGCCTAAAGGTGGGCATGTAAATTTATATGTGAATGTACATTTTCACTCAGTCATGTTAAATAAAAAGAAAAAAAATGGGCAAAGGATATAAACAGGCGGTTCACTAAAGAAGCCCTTCAGGTGGCCAACAGATATGTGAGGAAATGGTCATGATCATTAACAATTAGAGAAATTCAAATCAAAACTGCAGTAAGATACCATTTTTACCACAACAAGACTGGCATTAATCCAAAAACAAAAGATAAAAAGCCAAACCCACTGCCATCTAGTCAATTCCAACTCATAGTGACCCTATACGTCAGGGTAGAACTGCCCCATAGAATTTCCACGGAGTGCCTGGCAGATTTGAACCGCCGACCTTTTGTTTAGCAGCCATAGCACTTAACCACTACACCACCAGGGTTTCCTTTAATCCCAAAATCACAAAATAATAAATATTAGAGAGGTTGTAGAGAAACTGTAGCTCTTCTACATTGCTGGTGTGAACGTAAAGTGGTACAACCACTTTGGAAATCAATTCAGTGCTTTCTTAAAAGGCTAGAAGAAGAAATACCATATGATCCAGGAATCCCACTTCTTAGAATACATCCTAGAGAAATAAGGGCTGTCACACAAATAGATACATGCACACCAATGTTTATTGCAGCACCGTCCACAATAGCAGAAAGATGGAATCAACTTAGATGCCGATCAACAGATGAATGGATAAACAATCTATGATATATTCACATAGTGCAATACTATGCAATGATAAAGAACAATGATGGTCTTAGGAAACATAATATGGAGTCATCTGGAAGACATTACCCTGAGTGAAATAAGTCAGTTGCAAAAGGACAAATAGTGTATGAGCCCACTATTATAAAGACTCAAGAAAAGGTTTAAGCACAGAAGAAAATAATATTTGATGGTTACAAGTGTGGGGAGGGAGGGAGAGGGGTATTCGTACATTAGATAATAGATAGGAATTGTGTTAGGTGAAGGGAGTGACAGCACACAGTAGAAGGGAGGTTAACACAGCTGGACTATACCCAAAGCTAAGAGGTTTCCTAAATACAACCCAACATCTTGAAGGACAGAGTAGCAGGGGCAGGGGTCTGAGGACCATGCTTTTAGGAGACATCTAGGTCAACTGGCATAAGTTAATTTTTTTTTTTAAGAAAATCTTCTTCATCCCCCTTTGGTGAATGGAGTTTGTGGTCTTAAAAGCTAGCAAGTGACCATCTAAGTAGCATCAAATTGGTCCCAGTATGCCTAGAGCAGAGAAGCATGAAGGACATAAAAGACATGAGGAAAATATGAGCCTAGGTGACAGAAGGGGCCTTAAGATCTACAGACTACATCAGCGTGAGACCAGAAAAATAAGATGATCACCACCAGTGACTTCCCCGACAGGGAACACAATGTGGAGTTCCTGATGTCATCGCAGAAAAATAGGGGAGCAGAACTAGAACTCCATTAAAAGACCAGACTTGGTGGTCCAACAGACTGGAGAGTCCCCTGAGGACATGGCCCCTGAATTCTTTGTTAGCCGAGAGTTTCAACCAGTACCGAATCCAACCCTTCAGACAAAAATTGGACAGGATTATAAGACACAGAGTGGTGCTGGTGAAGAGTGCGCCTTTTGGCTTAAGTATATACGTGAGGCTGTTGAGCAGCTTGTGTCCAGAGGCTAGGTGAGAGAGTAGAGGGGAACAGGAATTGGTTGAATGAATATGGGAAATACAGGGTGGACAGGAGGGATGTGTTGTCACAGGGGTGGGGAGAGTCGCTAGAATTGCATAGCAGTGTGTGTGTGTGGGGTTATGTGGCAAGTTGACTTGGATTGTAAACTTTTACTTACAGGCGAATAAAAAAATTTTAATTGAAAAAAAATCCTAAAAGATGCCATACATCCTGGACCGATAAGATCTAGGTCAATTTTGAGACTATATCACTAAGATAACCTTTGAATAAGGAATTGAAGCTATTTCCGCAGGTGACTTTTTTTATCCAAACAATAAACTGGCTTATAAAATAAATAGCATTACCCATGAGTAGCGTGGTCCCTTAAACAATACCCAAACGTAAGGGTGAGAAGACAAAGAGAGGAACGGAAGCTAGATCAATGGAAACAGAACAAACAGAATGGAGATAATGAGAATGCTGAAACATTGTGAAAATTATAACCAGTGGCATGGAACAGTTTGTATAGAAATTGTTGACTTACACCTAATCACAATAAAATACTATTTCTAAAAAAGCTTGCAAGCTGCCATGTAAATTACAACAATTGGTCTCTATTTACCTGAAGCAACAGTGGAAGAGTCAGAAATAGGAGGAAATAGAATATGTGACTAATTACTTCCATTAACAATTGCTTCCTTTGCCATGAAACCAGAAGAGCTGGGTAAAGCCTGGCTACCATCATCGAATGTTTTGATCAAATAATCTATACAGGAATCTTGATAAAAAGGTGGAAAATGTACAACGGAATTCAAAATTGCCATGGAATACAGACTTTCTACATCCATTCAGGATTGATATACTCCCCAAACTATTACCATATTAAATCTTTAAACCTTGAACCAAAAATATTCCATGAAGTCTTCTTTAAACCATAGTTTAGCTTAATTAGTTAAGAATGATTTCCTTGAACATTGTGCTTTTTAAATGAATGACCTATGTAGGATTAAGTTAACAACACAAACTGGAAAGGTTAGATAGTAAATTTAAGGGGCAGTGAGTTTATGTTAATAAATAAGGAACAATTTGGAAAATGGAGGTGCGAATGGTTGCACAATTTGAAGAATGTAATCAATGCCACTGAATTGTGCATGTACAAACTGTTGAAGTGGTATATGATTGCTACATATTATTTCCAACAACAACAATGAAAAAGGAAGATCGTATAAGTTTCCAGAGATAAAAATAGGTCACATCCAAAGCATCAGGAATCAGAATGACTTTGACTTTCTTATTATAAACACTGGAAACTAGACAATGGAGAAGTGACTTCAAAATTATAAAAGAATTATTTTCAACCTGTAGTCCTGTACCCAGCCAAGTTGTCAATCAGTTATGAAAACGGAATAAAGACTCTTTCAGACAAGCAAAGTCTCAAAAATTTAACCCTTGTGCACCCTTAGAAAGATCCAAAAACAAGAGTACTAAACCAAAAAAGAAGAAAGACTTAAGATAGAGGGGGAAGGATCTAGCATAGGAAAGAGGTAAAAAGAAATTTCTAGAATGAAGGTAAAGTGAGATCCTGGGATAACAGCTGGACTCCAAGAAGGTGTAGAAGGCGACTAGCCCGAATAGGTCAGAGGCTTCAAGAGATACTTTTGGATGCTTGATACATCTTGTGATGGTTAAAACTGTGTTTCACTTGGCTGGACCACCATTTTCAGTGTTTTGGCAGTTGTACAATGTGGTCAATTCCCTGTTGAAATTTGATACATGACCACCTCTATAATGGAATCTTCTGAGTGGTACTAGTGGGGCTGGGCCTGTGCTGGCTCACCAGCCCATCCACTTTCATCTCTCTGCTCTTTGCTGCCTGCTCCCTTCCTCCTCACCTTGCCAAGGCTTTTGGCTTGTTCTGGATCAAGTAGCTGCCTCTTTTCTGACCTCCTGTTCTTGGGACTTGAGCTAGCAGCTTACCTGTTGATCTGGGTATTCACTGAAGTTCAAAGCCTGTCAGCAAAAGTCCTGCTCCCAAACCTGCAGAGCTTGGGTTTATCAGCCCTTGCAGCTATGTGAACCAGGAGAAACCATGCAGTCTTCCTCCCAGTCTTGGGATTTGTCACCTGTGAGCCGGGGCCCTGCTCTTTGACTTACCATTCTGAAGTTCACCAGCTTTTGTGGCTGTGTGATCCTGATCCACAGACTTGGGGCATTCCAGCCTCTACAACTGTCTGAGCTGGTTCTTTGATATAAATCTCTCTATATACTTACATGCTTTACTGGTTTCGCTTCTGTACACAACTCAGCCTAAGATGTATTTGATATATGGAGATGAGATTTAGATAACTGGTGAATAATTTAAGGTTGAATTCCTGCTAGGTACATAGAAAACTACGTAAATGAAAAATAATTTTTTATTATAACATTTTATTGTGTTTTTTGGTAAAAATTTACATAGCAAATTAGGTTCCCAGGAAATGCTGGTAGCATAGTGGTTAAGTGCTATGGCTACTAACCAAAAAGTCAGCAGTTCAAATCTGCCAGGCATTCCTTGGAGACCCTATGGAGCAGTTCTGCTCTGTCACATAGGGTCACTATGAGTTGGAATCAACTTGATGGCAATGGATTTGCTTTTTTGGTTTGGTATTGTAGTGGTTAAGTGCTATGCCTGCTAATCAAAAGGTTGGCAGCTCAAATCCACCAGATGCTCCTGGGAAACTCCATGGGGTAGTTTTACTCTGTCCTTTAGGGTCAGTATGAGTCAGAATCGACTCGATGGCAGCAGGTTTGATACATATTGTGCAGTGACATTAATTACATTTTCCACAACTTGTCAATATTCTCATTATTTCTGTTCTGGTAATTCTATTTCCACTAATCTTACTTCCCTTCCCCTAACCTTCTCATTTTGCTTAAGGATAAATATTGACCATTTGGTCTCATATTGATGAGTTTTTTTTTAAAGGAACACAGTATTCGTAGGTGATATTTCTTTTTTTGTGAGCCAATCTGTTATTTAGCTGAAAGGTGACTTCCAGGTATGGTTTTAGTACAAAGTTAAAGGATATCTTAGGACAATAACCTTGGGAATTCCTCTGTCCCTAACAAGCCAGTAAGCCTGGCAGTTTATTTATTTTTTTCTTTTTTAAGAATTTCAGATTTTGTCTACACTTTTCTTCTTCTCTATCCAAGACCATCTATTGTGTTCCTGGTGAGAACAGTCAGTAGTAGTAGCTAGGCACCATTTAATTCTTCTGGTCTCAGAAAACAAAACAAAACAAAACAAAAAGCAATACACTTTAGGGGTGGGTGGGGGAAAAGCTGTGCCAGTAAAGGAAAAGTATTTGTGATACCTCATGGCTCAGCTGTGAGTTTAATATACTTCATTGTGATACTATAAGCACTGAATAGGGATCTAACCAAAATTGTAGTATAACAATACTGGAAAAATGGAGGGATAGGAAGGGTCTATGTGTGAAGTAAGGGTAGGTTCTCTGTAGGTGTGTCAATAGGCAACATCAAAAAATTCCAACTCAAGAAGTAGCAATTAAATAATCTTCTAGAATCAAGATAAATATCAAAACAATCAGCTAAAAGAGTTGAAAGATCTAGCCTCTGGGGACTGGGAAGTTGTAAAGAATGGGCAAGACACTACTGTTTTTCATAATAAAATACCATAAACTAGGTGTCTTGAAACAACAGAAATTTATTCTCTCACAGTTCTGGAGGCTAGAAGTCTAAAATTAAGTTGTGGGCAGGCCCATCATTCCCTTGAAGTTTCTAGGGAAGAATAGTTCCCTGCCTTTCACTAGCTTCTGGTGATTACCGGCAATCCTTGATATTCGTTGGTTTGTAAATGTGTCACTCCTGTCTCTGCCTCTGTCACCACATGGTGTTCTGCCTGTATGTCACACGTCTCTTCTTATAGGGACGTCAGTCATGTTGGATTAGAGGTCACGCTAATCCAGTGTGACTTCATTTTAACTTGATTATATCTGCAAAGATCCTATTTTCAAATAAAATTACATATACAAGTACCAAGGGTTAAGACTTCAACATAATTTTGGGAAGGACACAGTTCAACCCGTAACACAAGACTGGTAGAACTATTTGACTCTCTAAACTATGCTCATATATAACTTTAATAAAAAGAAAAATATCAAAGCAATCCATGTGCACTATAAAAACTTAGAAAATTCTGAGAAAAGCAAAAAAAAAAAAATAAACTCACTTTTTTTTTTTTAAATTTAACAACTGAGTGAAAATGTACATTCACATGTAAATTTACATGCCCCCCTATATGCAACTTCCACTGCTCTCCCTGTCCGGTGACTGCACACTATTCCTCTCTGCTCCATACATGTCTCATCCTCCCAACAGTCTTTCCCCTCCTCTCCGTCCACTCCCCTTCCTCCAGCCAGAGGTCAGCAAGATGATATCCTATAGATGTATAGAACCATAAAGTGCTTCCAACATATGGTTACTCTGCATTGCCAAGTCCATTCCATTCCTGTCCAAAGAGTGGAACTTTGTTATAATTTATGGGAACGGGCAGCATCAGGGCCGGGGGCCATGCTCTCAGAGGAACCCCCAAACCGCTGGACCATCAATTGAGGTCTTTTAGTGGAGATCTCATGATGCACCTCTTTTTATTCTTGTGTTGCCAGTGAGGCTCCTCTCTGTGAGCTCCGTCATGGTTATCACTGGTGGTGGCCGGGCACCATCCGGTTCTTCCGGTCCCAGGGCGATGTAGGCACCCACTCTTGTGGGTCTCTCTGTCTTCTCGGTTGTCCTTACCACATGCCATTTTGGCCCTCGGTGAGCATCCATTCCTGCTGAGTTGGGACCATTTGCTGTGTCCTCGGATGGCAGCTTGGCAGCTTTTAAGACCCCAGACGCCACTCACCAATGTGGGGTGCAGAGAGCTCTCTTAGCAAAACGCTAGTTGTGCCAATTGGCCTGGAATTCGCCTAAGAGCATGGTCCCCCGCCCCCCGCCCCAGCTACTCTATCCTTGCAGTATTGAGTTGAGATGGAAGGAGTACTCAAGTTATGCTGAAGTCCACTTAATGTTGTTCTTGTTCCTAATGTGTGCTGTCACCGCTTTCTCCCAACTAGATTTCTAGTAACTACCTAAACTAAACCCTCCCCCCCTTGCCTCCCTCCCTCCTTCCCCTCCCTTGCAGCTGTCAAAGAGTCTTTTCTTCTATACACAAGTCTGTTTTTGAGATCTTATCGTAGAGGTCTCATACAGTATTTGTCCTTTTGTCACTGACTACTCTCACTCAACATAATGTCTTCCAGTTGAAACCAGGTTAGGAGATGTTTCCTGGAATCATTGTTATTCTTTATCATTGCATAGTGCTCCATTGAGTATATGTACCACAGTTTACCTATCCATTCTTCTATTGTTGGGCATCTGGGTTGATTCCATCTTTTTGCTATTGTGGACTGTGCCGCGATAAACATTCTGGTGCATGTGTCCGTTGGTGTGAAAAGCCTTGAATCTGTAGGATATATTCCAAGTAGTGGAATTACTGAGTCAAATAATATATCAATATCCATTTTTTTAAGGAAGCGCCAGATTGCCTTCCAAAGAGGCTGGACCATTTTGCAACCCCACCAACAGTGTAGGAGGGTTCCACTTTCTCCACAGCCTCTCCAGCATTTGTT
This sequence comes from Heterohyrax brucei, assembly GCA_028571685.1. Taxonomy (NCBI): domain Eukaryota; kingdom Metazoa; phylum Chordata; class Mammalia; order Hyracoidea; family Procaviidae; genus Heterohyrax; species Heterohyrax brucei. Next base: position 136,304,643 of record CM053166.1, on the reverse strand, counting down.
GTTTTGTGTTTTTTGGATCATGGCCAATCTTACTGGGGTGAGATGGTATCTCATTGTTGTCTTGATTTGAATTTCTTTAATAGCTAAAGATCGTGAACATGTCCGCATGTGTTTTTTGGCTGCCTGGATCTCCTCTTTAGTGAAGTATCTGTCCATCTCCTTTGCCCCTCGCTTAATTGGGTGGTTTATCTTCTTGTTATTGATATTTTGTAGTATCTTATAGATTACGGAGATCAGGCGTCGATCTGACATAGAGTTGCCAAATATTTTTTCCCACTCTGTGGGTGTTCTTTTAATTCTATTAATAAAGTCTTTGGATGAGCAAAAGTGTTTGATTCTTAATAGTTCCCATTTATCTACTTTCTCTTCTGTTGATTGAGGTTTCTTTGACAGATTTTGGAGTCTGTCCTCATTGTGTACTAAAACTTCCATTGTTGTTCCTACCTTTTCTTGGATGAGCTTTATCGTTTTAGGTTTGATATTTAGGTCTTTTATCCAGTTGGAGTTGGTTTTTGTATAAGGTGTAAGATATGGATCTTGATTCAGTTTATTGCAGATGGATAACCAATTTTGCCAGCACCATTTGTTGAAGATGCTGTTTTTACACCAGTTTAATGTCTTAGGGCCTTTGTCGAATATCAACTGTCGATAGGCAGATGGTGTCATCTCTGGGGTCTCAATTCTGTTCCATTGATCAGTCTGTCTGTTCTTGTACCAGTACCAGGCTGTTTTGACCACTGTGGCAGTGTAGTATGTTCTAAGGTCGGGTAATGAGAGGCCTCCCAGTGTGTTCTTCTTCTTTAGTAGTGCCTTACTTATCCGGGGCTTCTTCCCTTTCCAAACAAAATTGGTGATTTGTTTCTCCATCTCATTAAAAAATGATGCTGGAACTTGTATTGGGATTGCATTATATAAATAAATTGCTTTGGGTAAAATAGACATTTTCACAATGTTAAGTCTTCCTATCCATGAGCAGGGTAGGTTTTTCCATTTATCTAAGTCTCTTTTAGTTTCTTGTAGTAAGGGCTTGTAGTTCTCTTTGTAAAGGTCTGTTGTTTCTCTGGTTAGATTAATTCCTAGGTACTTTATCTTCTTAGGGGCTATCACAAATGGTATAGATTTGATAATTTCCTCCTTAACAGTCTCGTTGTTGGTATAAAGGAATCCTACTGATTTACTTATGAATAAACTCACTTTTTATCAAGAACCACATTTACTATTTTGCTATATTTCCTTACAGGCTTTTTATATGCAAATTTTTACATAGTTGTGGTTATACTGGTATCTCGTTCTTTTTTTCTCAGTTGACTTCGAAGTATATACACTTTACTACCTGTTATTGTCAGTTGCTATCTGATCAACTGCTGTTTATAGTGACCTTACGTATAACAGGATGGTGTTGCCCAGTCCTGGGTCATCCTCAGGATTTTTATTATGCTTGATCCCTTCTTTGCAGCCATCATGTCAACTCATCTCATGGAGGATTTCTCTTTTTCTTACACCTTCCATTTTACCAAACATGATGTCTATTTGTAGCAGGTGGTCATTCCCAGTGACGTGTCCAAAGTTAGATAAGAAGTGTCACTATCTTAGCTTCTAAGGAGCATTCTTAGGATTATAAGGATTATATTCCTTCAAGACTGATTTGTGCATTCTTCTCAGCCCATGGTACATTCAATATTTTTCACCAACACCACAATTCAAATGCGTCAGTTCTCCTTCAGTCTTCTTTTCTCATTGTCCAACTTCACGTGCTTACAAAGTGATTGAAAAGACCATGCCATTTTTCTGCTACATCCTTGTAAATAGCTGCGTAGTGTTCTACTTTGTAGATGTACTATAATCTACTTGACATTTCTTTACTTTTGAGCTTTTTATATGCAAATTTTCACATAGTTGTGATTATACTGGTATCTTTTTTTTTTTTTTTTGCCACTTTAGCTAATGCTGCAATGAACACACTCATATTTTTTTCTGAACTTCAAATTATTTCCCTAGTACGTATCTGTGTAAAAATGTACTTTCCTGGGGAAGACTCACACTGAAGGCTGTTACCAGACATTCCTCCCCTAGTGTGTCTTAATATAATCTGTTGCTTTCTCCTTTATAATTAAGTGGAATACTGGCACCTGGAGTTGGAACATCCTACAGATAACGAGAGTCTGGCAGAGCTTTTGGAAGTCACAGAGAGCATCAGCAGTACTGAGATGACACATTTCCAAAACAGGTAATAATTCTAGAAATTATTTAGGCATTGTAGCAATAATTATTTTTTTCTCAGTGAGTATAATTTTATCAATACCTATAACTTTTCCATTTGCTCTTTCTCTTTGAACTATATTCTAAATTCACACTCCCTAGGGCCCTGCTCTAGGCTGAGCCACTCTGGTCACATCCCCTCCTCTATATTCTGTTCTTTGCACAACTACTGTCATGGATTGAATTGTGTCTCCCCAGAAATATGTGTGACCATGTGGATGAGCCTTGATGCCCAGTATTTTATGACTGTCCTCCGTTTTGTGATTTTCCTATGCTGTATGTTAAAGGTTTAGGGTGGGGCTGTAAATCCCTTTATAAGACCACCTCCCTGCTCCATTGTAAAGGGAGTTTCCCTGGAGTACGGCTTGCCCTACCCTTAATCCTTTCGTTTTACAAGAAACAAAAGGAAAGAGAAACCAGCAGAGAACTGGGAACTCACACCATCAAGAAAGCAGCACTGAGAGAAGAGCGTGTCCTTCAGACCTGAGGTTCCTGTGCCAGGATGCTCCCTGGACAAAGACTGATGCAATAGCGGACTTTCCTCCAGAGCTGACAAGGGGGAAAGCTTTCCTCTGGAGCCGACATCCTGAATTTGGATTTGTACTACTGGACTGTGTTAGGAATAAAGTTGCCTTTGTTAAACCATCCACTCTGTGGTATTTCTGTTAGAGCAGCACTAGCTGACTAAAACAACTACCAGTCTATATTTATAACAAAATGGAAACCAAATCCTATCTCTTCCTTACTCAAAATTGATCTTCTTCATGCTTAAAATGAAATCCAAACTCCTTACCATGTTATACTGTGTATGTGTAATATATTGTCTACAATTTACCTTGAAACACTTCAGAATTCTGTGTGATGCACCTTACTTCATCTGCTATAAAATGCTTTTTTTCTTCTTCACTTTTTAATCACCTCTGAAATCGGGGTGCATTTTACCATTAACAACACGTCATAGTTGAGTTGACAGCAACTTTCTTTTCCTAGTGACTAAAGGAAGAAATTTTATAACCTAAGACATCTTAAATCTACAGAATTGATGGATGATTTAGGAAAATACTGTATTTTTGTGTACATTAGGCTTAATCCATATCATGTGGGTAGTTAGGAAAGCCTGGTGGCATAGCTGCTAGCCAAAAGATGGGCAGTTTGAATCCACCAGGCACTCCTTGGAAATTCCATGGGGCAGTTCTGCTCTGTCCTATAGGGTCACTATGATTTGGAATTGACTCCATGGCAGTAGGTTTGGTTTAGTTTTGGGGTGGGTGGTTAGTTAACACTTGAATTATCTTAATCAGGAGTACACACCCAGAAGTGGTTATCTAGCAAAGATCCTACACAGGTGTCCACACCCTAAAGGTAGTTACATCCCAGGATGTTCACTTTTCCTTATCTGAATCTGCAGCAGAACAGAAATTCTTAAACTTTCTCTGTGCCATGAGCTCCTTTGGCTGGTGAACCTTTTTCAGAGTCATGGTTTTTGTTTTTCAATTTTTTTGTTTTATTATTTAGATTTTTTTTCTATTGAAATACAGATGTGTGTGAAGCAGTTCTACTCTGTCTTGTAGGGTTGCTATGAGTTGGTATTGACTCAGTGGCAGTGGGTGGGTGTATATATATGTGTATGAAAACTTTTGCCATTTAAACTGTTTTTACATGTACAACTCAGCAACATTAATTACATTGATCATGCTATGCAACCATCACCACTATCCATTTCTTTTTTTGTTTCTCATCACCCTTGAATACTCTGGGGATCAGATCTACTCTGGCCCCTAGGGTTGCCATGAGTCGGATCCAACTCGACGGCACTTGGTTTGGCTTGGCTTAATAGAAACTCAATATCCTTTAAACAAGACCTCCCCATTTCTCCCTCCACCCACCTCTGGTAACCACTAATCTACTTTTGCCCCTATGCATTTTCCTATTCTAGATATTTCATATATGTGGGATCATGAATATTTGTCAGTTTGTGACTGACTTATTTCACTTTTCATAATGTTTTTAAGGTTTATCCATGTCATAGCGTGCACCAGAATTTCATTTCTCTTTATGGCTGAATAATTTTTCCTTATAAAATAAACATCCTATGTATTCATTACAGTGCAATAGGTTTCTTTATATCTGGCCTTTCTGGCCTTGGGTTTGTGGTTCTGCCAAGACCATTTGCTAGGCCACAGTATTGCAGAAGGATTGGATGGTTTACTGTGTAAATAAGGTATGTAAAATCCTTGCAGGAATTGGACAATTAACTATGCAAGTAAGATGAACAAAATCCTTGTAGGGATTGGACAGCTTCCTGTGCAAATAAGGTACCTGTGGTTTACTGAGGGGATTCAATTGTTCAGTTTGTGGTCTTTGTGTGAAGAGCAGGCTTATAATAAGAGCCAGTCTCGCAGTGGAGACCTTATTACCATTAAGGAAAATCTCGAATAAAAGAGTGTCTTTTGGACTTGGAATCCCTGTGATGAGAACCTCCTAGACCCAAGATACAGAGAGAGCTGTGGTACTGCAGACAGCATGAGACAGTGTGAGACTGTAAAAACATCAAGAAACAGGAGACCAGCATGAAACAGCTGTGGTGGGCTACTGACCCACGGAGCAAGAGAGCCAAGTGTCTTTGGGCAGGAAGCTTACTGGCAGAGTAGGGTGCCTCTGGACACTTGAAGGAAGAACCAAAACAGCTGTAACACTTGTCTGAGCAAGCAGGGGCCAGTAGCACAGGGCTGCCAGTTAACACAGCTGAGATGGAGCTGAGGGTTGTCTTGGTTGGAAGCTGTCCTAACTGAGGAACTGTCTTCCCAGTTGCATCCTTCTGTCTCCAAGTTGGTCCTGACCCTGAATCGTACCCTGTTACTTGAAGTCCTTAATAACCCCATAATTGTGAGGATGGTCTGTGAATTCTACATGACCATTGCAACAAATATGGAACCCAGCAGAGAAGCAGAGAGAGTGCCATGGGAAGGATGGCTGATGTCAGAACTGGTGAAAAGGTTGGAGAGTGGGGATATGTTGTGTGAACTTCATCTTATAGGAATCAGCCTTGGGATGATGTTGCTGCCGATTCTCTTCTCTCATGAGTTGGCTGTCTTCTTACACCACTACTAGCTTACGTTCATTTATCTACTAATGAGTTCTTGGGTTATTTCCACCTTTCGGCTGTTGTGAATAATATTGCAATAAACATTTGTGTATAAATATCTGAATCCCTGTTTTCCAGTCTTTTGGGTACATATCTAGGAGTGGAATTTCTGTGTCACATGGTAATTCTGTGTTTAACTTTTTCAGGAACTGCCACACTGTTTTCCACAGTAGCTACACCATTTTAAATTTCCATCAACAATAATAGGTTCCAGTTTCTCCACATGCTCTGCAACTCTTGCTATTTTTTGTTATTTCTGATCTTAGCCATCCTAGTGGGGGTGAAGTGGTATCTCCCTGTGGTTTTAATTTGCATTTCCCTAATGACTAGTGAACTGAGCATCTTTTCATGCATTTACTGGCCATTTGTATATCTTCTTTGGAGAAATAACTGTTTGAGTCTTTTGCCCATTTTTAGTTGGATTGTTTGTCTTCTTGTTAAGTTGTCGTTGTTTATATATTCCGGATATTAAACCCTAATCAGATATATGGTTCCTCAAACTTTACTTTCAAACTAGACTGTCTATCCCCTTTGTAGATAAAGTCCTTTGATGCCCAAAGTCTATTTTATCTGTAAGAATTGTATTTTTAATACATAAAACTCATAGGATTGAAATTACAAAATTAAGTTAAATCATTCAAGTTAAAGATACAATTTTAGACGTATTAACACATGTGCTTCTTTATTAACCAACAAATAACAAGATCTGGTCACTATGAGTTAGAAGTGACCCAATGGCACCTAACAATAACAACAAAGCAACAGATCTAATAACTATCATAATTTTGATAGAATTTTGAGATATTGGCAACAATATAATGTGATACGAAAATATCCTTCGTATCTCTTGGTGAAAAAATTGTAGGCACTGCTAAGACTGTGACTGACTAAAATCAGTTAGAAACTGATAAAAAAAATAAATGTGTACTTTTTTCTCATCTGTGGTGGTCAGGATTATGTCAACTTGGCTACTACATATTTGGCTGCTGTATTAAGTGGCAGGGCGGGGTTTGTGGTGGCTCCCTGCCCCTCGGCTCTCGTCTCGTGACCTTTCACTACGGCTGCTGGTCGCTCACTTGGCCAGGAGCTCCTGCTCTCTTCTTCCAGCGTCTGGTTCTGGGACTTGAGCTAGCAGCTGTTGGACTCATCAGTCCTTACAGTCGGCACTTGAGAGTCCTGCTCCCTGACCTGCCGATCCTGGGTTTGCCAGCCTCTGCCCACTCCTGCTCCCTGACCTGCTGATCCTGGTTTTGCCAGCCTTTGTCGCTCTGTCTCACCACCAGCTTGGGATCCACTGACCTACACAACCGGCGATCTAGAACTCTGGTCTCTGACTTGCTGACCTTGGGTTCCTCAGCTTCTGTGGCCGCGTGAGGCTTGTGCCAGAGCTTGGGACATTCAGCTTCTGTGATTACGTGAGCTGTTTCCTATATTTGTGTCTATCTATCTGTTATAAATCTTTCCTTGTACCTACACACGTTACTGGTTTTGTTTCCCTAGAAAACCCAGCCTAAGACATCATCCAAGTTCACAGACCCCCTGAATTCTATTTACAGAACCTAAGATTAAGGAACCTTGCACCACAGAGTCTGCCAGTTAGCATAAGTGATGAAGAAATGTTTCATTGGTGAAATAAATCACATTTACAAACAAGTGGAAAGGCTAAAAATGCTGTCCAGACACCTCCATCCTTGCATCATAGAATATAAAAATCTGATAAGGCAGTCTGGCAGCCAACACCCTTTGAAGTGTCATTCTAGGCCTCAGACTCTGTGGTCTTATATCCCCATCATGTGGTAGCCAGCCTGGCAGATGAACCACAGCATTCCCTTCCTTGTGTAGTCCCCTCTTGAACAGTAGTGACTTGTGTAACCAATAGGGTATTATGGAAATGACCACGTGTGACTTTCAAGAATAGGTCATAAAAAGCCGTGGCAGATTCTATGGTGCTGTATCTTAGATCATTTGTTCTGAGGGAAGTCAACTACTATGTTATGTAAAGATGCCAGCAGCCCTACGGAGAGATACATTGGATAAGGAATTGAGATGTCCTGCCAACAAACACTAACTGTCCCATCATGTGAGTGAACCACATTGAAAGCAGATCCCCTGGCCACTTTAAGTCTTTAGATGTGTACAGTCCTGGCCAACATTTTGCCTGAAACCTCATGAGAGACTCTGAGCTAGAACCACCGAGCCAAACTGCTTTTGGATTTCTAAAAGACAGAAACTGTGTGAGATGAGTAATATTTGTTGTTTTAAGCCGCTAAGTCTTGGGGTAATTTGTAACACAGCCATAAATAAGTAAATATGCCACTTAAGATTTTCCTGGTATATCTGGAGGATAACAACAGGATCAGCCTATGTCTTTCATGGGAATCTTTCATGCAAGGAACTTGCTGGAGTTCCTAAAGGTCAGAGAGTAGGTGCTTCACCCATCTTATAACAGCAAACTATATGACTGTTTTGGTTGCGATGGCTACTAATTATATGTGTTATAAAATTCAATCTAACAATTACCATCTTTATAATATTCTACCTAGTATAGGGTTACTATGAGTTGGAGTCGACTCAACAGCAGTAGTTTGGGTTAAGGAGGTTGTGGGAGAGGTGATCTATGTCCCTCACTTACCTCTAATATTCAGAGGCTATCAAAATCTACCCAAAACAGTGGCTTTACAGTCACTTGCAACACATGTGCAAATGACTGCAAGGCTCTAGATAATCTGGCGTTTGCTGCCCTCTCTGAACTCATCTTTTACCACTTCCTTTCTAGCAATACTGGCCTTCTTGTTGTTCCTGTAGCACACCAAGCTCATTTCTACCCCAGATTTTTGTACATATTAATCCTTCTGCCTGGAACTCCAAACAAACATGGCCATTCTCTTCTCAGCATGCAAGTGCCATATCCCCTATCACCTCATCAAAGAGACTGTGCTAAGTAAGGGGCATGGTCCACCTTTGTCATCAATTGTGTGGTAAGGATCAGCATGAATCCAATACCCCAAATGTGGGTATTGATCCAGTTCTCACCTGCCCACTTCTCCATCCTTATTGCTGGCCACCCGTGTGGCACTCTCTCTCTAACCTCTAACTGCAAGGAGCTGGGTCAGAGCTCACAAAGTTATTATTCAGACCATTTGCCGTGCAGCACTTCTCTTACCCTAGCCACCTAGATCTAGGTTAAAGCTCACAAGTTAAAAGGACACTATGCTTCAGAATGCCAAATAACAAGACACCAGCCACACGTTTGGGGAGTATACACAACACCCTAATCTTCTGACTTGTTAGTCACAGATTTAGGGCTAACTTCCCACTACCTAAGCAGGTGCCAGCTGCAAGCTCAGGAGTCCACTCAGCTGCCTTACTTTCTGATCTTATGGTTCTCATTGCCCTTTAGGTTCAATAATTCGCAGCAACAACTCACAAAATTCACGGACCATATACAATACCTGGAAACTCTGGTGGTATAGTGGTTAAGTGCTACCTCTGCTAACCAAAAGGTCAGCAGTTCGAATCTGCCAGGCACTCTTTGGAAACTCAGTGGAGCAGTTCTGCTCTGTCCTGTAGGGTATCTATGAGTCAGGATCGACTCGACAGCACTGGTTTTTTTTGTTTGTTTGTTTTTGTTTATACAGTACCTATGACTGTGGATTTATTATCGCCAAAAAAGGATACAAATGAAGAGACACATAAGGTGAGGTCTCAGAAGATTCCCAGTATAAAGCTTCTGTGTCTCAATGAGTGGGCTACCTTCCTGAGAGCTGATGTTCTCATCAAGTCACGAACACAAGTCTTCGTGTTCATGGCTAGTCTTGCATTATAGGCTAAGTCATGCTTCCTGAGGCTGGTTGGTATCAACATCCCAGGTGAGTCTTTTCTGCTCTTGCCAGCCCCTATTCACCAGCACAAATTCTCAGGTATGATATGGCTCTCAGAAACCAAGAAAAAAGGCCAAATTGTTTTCTGTACCTCACGGAGGCCTTCTCTGATTACCCTGTCTAACATACCCCTCCTCTGCAGACATGCATTCTCTACTCTTACTTTTTTCAGTTTTCTCCACAGCACTTGTAATGACAAGTGTTTCTTTTTGTTTGTTTTTAATCTGTCTATCCTACCAAAATGTAAGCTCCATGAGGGCATGGAGCTTGTCCATTTTATTTATTGCATCAGCTCTTAACAGAGTGCCTGTTACAGAGTAAACATTCAATAAATGTTTGTTGAATGGCTATTGAATGAACAAATACGAATTTTGTTGATTCTCTGATGTAGTTTCTGAAAAGGCCAGTTGAATCAAGGTTTTCTTGAGGAAATGGAGCTTATCCCAAACTCTCCAAGATTTTCCCCCTCTAAAATGAACTAGGAGATGGTGGTGTAGTGGTTAAGTGCTACAGCTGGTAACCAAAAATGCTACAGCTGCTAATCCGCTAGGCACTCCTTGGAAACTCGATGGGGCAGTTCTATTATGTCCTATAGGGTCACTACGAGTTTGAATCAACTTGCAGCAATGGATTAAAATGAACCAATATTATCTAACAGAAAGATCATTAAAAAATAGAATAATATTATTCTTCTCCCTGCTACGTCTCCTAACCCAAAGGTCGCCAGTACAAATCCACCAAGCACTCCTTGGAAACTCTATGGGACAGTTCTACCCTGACCTCTAGGGTCGCTATGAGTCGGACCCAATTCGATAGCAGTGGCTCTCCCAGACTTACCTGTTTTCACCCTCCTTGTACAACCAGGAAACCTCATGAAGGCAGCAAAAAAAATTAGAGTGAAGAGAGGCCAGTTCTAAGGCAGAGACACATCTTCAGTCTTTACTCAAACATTGTTCATTTCTCTTCTTTTTCTGGCCAGGAACCCTGGTGGTGTGGTGGGTTAAGTGCTATGCCTGTTAACCAAAATGTTGGCAGTTGTCAGTTCAAGCCCGCCAGGTGCTCCTTGGAAAGCCCCTGGGGTAGTTCTACTCTGATCTCTAGGGCTGCTATGAGTTGGCCACAACTCTATGGCAGTGGGTCCCCCCCACTCTGGCCTGGTTGGTTCCTCTCAGGCCCAGCAGGGCACATGTTAATGAACCTAACTGGACTACCAGTTAGGAAAAGGGGATGCCTTCCATTGGGCCAAATGGCTAAGATTTCTAAACGTTAAGTGTCTTAAGTCAGAGCAATGTCTGTATTTCATGTCTCAAAGCGTTTTTCCTAAGAATTGTCTACTCCAAATTCTGACCTGCTTCAAAGTAGAAGGGTGAAATTAACGACTTCCTCCCTCCCTCCCAGCTGTAGTTTCAGTCACTTACGACAAGTGCTAAGATAAACTGATATGTAAGCAAAGTCTGGTGGAGGTTTTTGATTATTGTTTGGTTTTACACTTCCTTAACTGTCAAAAGAGGACTCTAACTGGAGTCTTTGATGTTTATTCAACTAAATTCAGGCTTTTCCTGTAATCAGGAAAAGGGTGATTGTTTGTGGTTTGGAAACATTCAAGTAAGTGAACCCAAATGATCTCCACAGAGTAATTTCAGTCGTAAGAATTTCCTAACAGGATAATGAAGAGGCTGGTTTTTAGTGAGGTGGGGAGGACTTCAAAAAAAATTCATATAACATGGGTGATTCCCTACCTGACCTATTATACTTTCTACTCTCTGATCTGCTCTGGTTCCATCAAAAGCTACACTGTGTTATTTTAGAAGTATAGCCATGGAAGTGTGAATGCCTATGTCATGGTTATGTTCAAAGAAGTTGTAATTCCCAAGCAAGGGAAGCGACACAGATCTGAACAAGTTTCCCTGCAGATGGTAACACATTACTTGGTATTTACTAAAGTTTAGAGCATCCTGATACCGTTTGACCAATATTCACCCAATTTTCTTTTATCAATTTTAGTATAACTGAAGCTAGTTATGTAAAACTATTTGTAGGTCCACAACTCATACCAAAAAGTATTTTATATGGCTTCTTCACACGCTTATGTAAAGGAGCAAACATTGGCTACTCTAGAGATGAATGTGCCATACTGGAGATGTCAATATTTGCCTGTCCTACCGGTGCCCTATCTGTACTCTAAGGTCTTTCCATGTTCTCCTCCTGTCTCAGCGCCCATGTTATGCACTAATAATTACACTAGCCTATTAGACCAAGGAAGGAGCACATAACCTGAGGATAGGCAACCCCATCCAATAGGCTGGTCAGTAATCAGACCTTGCCTATAGCATAAGAAAAGCTCAGCCAATCATATTCTATTCTCAGAAATTTGGAATTGAGAAACAGAGACAGAGCTTATTTTCAGTAGAGATGGAAATGAAAGATATTATAAAGTTGAGTAGGGTTCATGACAAAGCAAATTGATGAGGGAACAGAAAAGAGATGAGAAAGTAAGAAAGCCATAAAACAGAGAAGATACACAAAAACACGTGTATAACATGAAAATTTGTGGTTGTCAGTTGCCAGTGAACTGGTTCTGACTCATGGCAACCCCATGGACAACAGAACAAAGTGTCACACTGTACTGCTCCGTCTTCAGTATCTTTGATATGCCCAAGTGCTTCGTTATAACCACTGTGTATTCTGAGTGCCTCCCAACCTGGAAGTTCATCTCCCAGCACCTGTATCAAATAATATTCTGTTGTGATCTATAAGTTTCTCCCTGTCTAATTTTCAAAACTAGATCAGCAGGTCTTTCAGCCTAGTCTGTCTTAGTCCGGAAGCGCAGCTGCAACCTGTCCACCATGGGTGATCCTGCTGGAATTTGAAATACTGGTGGCATAGCCTCCAGCGTCTTAGTAACATTCAAGGTACCGCAGTGTGACAAACCGACAGACAGGAACGTGTAAATAAACCTATTTTTCTTACAGTACACTGAGTTGGTTTCTGTTATTTGAATCATAAGGGTGAGAAAATGAGCAATGATAGAGGAAAAAAACACAGGAGCCTGGAGGGAAAAGTGAATGATGGACTACGAAGTTGGCAGCATCTTCATAAATAAAACATTAGAGGCACTCCTTCCATCCCTTCTGCTACACTATGAGCTTGTTGAAGGAAGGAACTATGTTTTATTCATCTTTGACTTCCTCACATCTGGTATATAGAACCAGTAGTCAGTACATACTGAATACAAAATTCAACTCTCTACGATGAATGTAAGAAATTTAGATCAGATAGCATAGGTTGGTGTGTCCCAACCTTTTAATCATTTAGGATTTTTTTTCTTATATTTCCCTCCATAAAAAACAAACCAAATCAAACCCATTGCCATCAAGTCAGTTTTGACTCATAGCAACCCTATAGAACAGAGGGGAACTGGGATTTCCGAGGAATGGCTGGTGGATTCAAACTGCCAACCTTTTGGTTAACAGCTGAGCTTTTTACTACTATGCCACCTGGGCTCCTTTGCCTTCATAGTCCTTATATTTAGAAAGATACTGTCTAACACTGAGACTGCATTAAGAAATAATGATATTCTTTAAAAGATGACCATGAACTTCATTACTTTTCAAATTATAAACTTCAAAGGAATGAAATCAGTTGTTCAAACAAAAGCTTGTATGATTATGTTTATAGCAGTAGTATTCACAATAGTTAAAAGCTTGAAATCACCCAAGTATCCATCAATGGATGAATAAACAAAAGTGATGTATACACACAGTGAAGTGTGTTCTGCAATTAAAAGGAGACACAAGCTCCAAATGGATAAGCCTTGACAACATTGTGCTAAGTGAAGAAACCAGTCACAAGAGACCACACACATATTGTATGATTCCATTCGTACGAAATGTCCAGGGTGGGCAACTTCATAGACATGGGAAGCAGATACACTTGCTGGGTCTAGGGGGAATGGGGAGCTACTGCTTAAAGGATATGAGGTTTCTTTTGAGGGTAATGAAAATATTCTGGAAATGCTCTTTCTGGCTGCAAACATTGTGAACATACTAAATGCCACTGACTTGTATACTTTAACATAGTTAAAACAGTGATTTTTATGTTATGTATATTTTAACACAGTAAAAACAAATCTTACTGTACTCATAAGTTCAGGCATTGCTCCTTTCTACAGGATGGTTAGCTAGCAAAGCCCTGAAACAAAATAGAGTCAGTTTCTTTCCCATGTGCACACTGAAGGACCAAGGAGGACAGGCCCTGGGTGCAGGCTGTTTCGGTGTATGTATTTACCAAGCCATAGGTGTTGGGCCAGCATTCTAGGATTGGGCCTTAGGACTCCTGGGCCATCTTCCCTAAACTACCCAGCAATTATCTTCCTGTCTCCCTCACTGCATGTCCTTCTTAGGTTTCAGGATACCTCCTCTCTATCCAAAGGAAAGGAGGTATCCAAAGACCAATTCTACCCAAAGACCAATTCTCCTCTTTTCTTTGCCAAGAGACTTTAACCCATAGTGAAGAGCCTCAAACCAGAGTCTAAATCCTTAACAATCAAAAAATCTTTTTGGCAGCAGTGAGTGTTTAGCCTTCAAAATCCAGATTGTCTCATCATGCATTGTCTCGAGAAGAGGGTAAATAATTGCAGTCTGCTTTGGGAGAGTGCCTTTCTCCCTAGCATGGATTGAATGTCCATCCTTCCTTCCTCCCTCCCTCCCTCCTTCTCTTTCTCCTTCCCTCCTCCTTTCCTTAGTTCACCTAGCTTCAGTCTTCCCAGGTATAAAATGGAGATAATAACAACAAAATCTATTCCAAATCCTTTGTACATTGACAAAGCATTTATCACAGCATAATAAATGCATGCCAGAGAGGATGTTCTGGAAAGGATGGGAACCCCAAAGAGAAGGGTAACTCTGAATCTGGGCTGGTCAGTCAGTGAAGGGGTATGGAAAGAAAGAGGTACCCAAATTTCCCCCTCCCATTTGCTCTTAGAGCAGCCAGAGTCTGCCAGGTCCTGCCCACTGCCTCACGCCACTTACTTTCTGCCTTCTCTCTTGCCTCATTTTGTTACAGGAATCAGACATGCTTTTTCCATCCAGAGGGCCTCTGGATGCATGAGTCTTTGTCTAAATGGCTCCTCCCGATTTCTTCTTTAAGTCGGTTCCTCCTCAAATCTCACATCACAACTTAAAGAGTCATTTCCTCAGGGAAGATGTCCTGACTTCTGGGTTTTGTAGATTCTGCCACAGGATACAGGATGAATTCCTTTACTTCACTTTCTCAGTTTGTAACTATATCTTTTTTTTTTATTATACTTTAGATGAAGGTTTACAGAACTAACTGGCTTCTCATTAAACAATTTTTACACATGTTTTGTGGCATTGGTTGCCAATGTCATGACTTGTCACCAGTCTCCCCTTCTAGACCTTGAATTCTCTGTTACCAGCTTTCCTTTCCCCTCCTGCCTCGTAGTCCTTGTCCCCGGGCTGGTGTGTCCTTTTAGTCTTGTTTTCTTTTATGGGGCTTGTCTAATATTTGGCTGAAGGGTGAACCTCAGGACTGGCTTAATTGCTGAGCTGAAAAGGTACCTGGGGGCCATGCTCTTGGGGGTTTCTCCAGTCTCTGTCAGACCAGTAAGTCTTGTCAGAATTAGAATTTTGTTCTATATTTTTTCTCCAGCTCTGTCAAGGACCCTTGGTTGTGATGCCTGTCAAAGCAGTTGGTGGCGGTAGCTGTGCAGTACCCTAGTTGTGCTGGACTCAGTGTGGTGGAGGCTGTGGCACTTGTGGTCCATTAGTCCTTTGGACTAATCTTTCCCTTGAGTCTTTGATTTTCTTCATTCTCTCCTACTCCAGAGAGTGGAGTATCTTAGACAGCTGATCACAAGTTTTTAGGACCCCAGACACTACTCATCAAAGTAGAATGTAGAACATTCTGTTTATCAACTGTTATGCCAGTTGAGCTAGATATTCCCTGAGACTATGGTCCCCACATGGACTGAATGCGTCTAATAGAACAAGGAAAAAACAAAGACCAAACCTTTTGTCAACGAGTCGCCTCTGACTCATGGTGACCCCCTATGTGTCTGAGTAGAACTGTGCTCCATAAGGTTTCTAATGGCTGATTTTTTGGAAGTAGATCACAAGACATTTCTTTTGAGGCATCTCTAGACAGATGAAAACCTTCAACTTTTTGGTTAACAGCTGAGTACCTTATCTACTGGTACCAGCCAATGATTCCACAGCAAAGAAAGTTTTTTTTTTTCTTCAAGCTGTTGCATTTTCTTATTAAAAAGGCCAGTCATTTACACCCTGCTAAGTTAAGTGCTACCTCTGCTAACCAAAAGGTTGGCTGCTCAAATCTGCCAGGTACTCCTTGGAAACGCTATGCGGCAGTTCTACTCTGACCTCTAGGGTCACTATGAGTTGGACCAGACTCGATGGCATTGGGTTTGGTTTGGTTTGATATGGTCATCAGTGGAAACCATGATGGTGTAGTGGTTAAGTGCTACAACTGTTAACCAAAAGGTTGCCAGTTCGAATCAGCCAGGTGCTCCTTAGAAACACTATGGAGCAGTTCTACTCTGCTCTACAGGGTCACTATGAGTTGGAATTGACTCGACAGCAGTAGATTTATGGTTATGAGTCGGAATCAACCGGATGGCAATGGGTTTGGTGTTTCTTTTTTTATGGTTAAGTGCTTTCCTACTAGCTGAAAGGTTGACAGCAGTTTGAACCCATCCAATGGCTCCTCAGATGACAGGCCTGAACTGCTTCTGAAAGGTCACAGCCTTAAAAATCCTATGGAGCACTTATACTCTGTACACCTTGGGTCACCAGGAGTTGAAATCAACTTGATGGCAATTAACAGTATCTGTATCCAAAACAGTGCTAACTCATTTACCCCACAGCACATGCTATGTTTAGGGTAGGAACTGTAGAAGTTCAATCTATAGCTCCGAAAATTTGAGATATTATCTTCCTTCCTAGGAGATCAGGAAGTTCAGAGCCAGTGACGAATTTCAGGAAAGTCCTTCCTTACCACCTATATTAATTTCGTAAAGATGCTGTACCAACTACCACAAACCTGGTGGCTTGAAACAGTACAACTTTATTATCTCACAGTTCTGTAGGTCAGAGTTCTGAAATGAGTCTCCCTGGGCTAAAATCCAGATGTGGGCAGGGCTACATTCCTCTCTGGAGGTTCTAGGGGAAGAGACTTTCCTTGCCTTTTTCAGCTTCTAGAGACTGCTCACCTTCCTTGGTTCAGGCCACCTTGCTTCATCTTCGAAGACAGCAACAGCAGGTCAAGTTCTCATGTCACATCATTCTTACTCTTTCTTCGACTTTTAAAGACTCCTGTGATTGTACTAGGTCCATATGGATAATCTAGCAGAATTTCCCTATTTTAAGGTCAACTGATCAGCAACCTTAACTGCATATTGTTGTTAGTTGTTATCCAACCCACGGCAAACCATGTACAGCAAAATGAAACATAGCCTTGTCCTGTACCATCTTCATGGTTGTTGGTAGGCTCAAGTCTATTGTGGCCACTGTGTATTTTCAGGGCCTTTCAACCTAGGGGACTCATCTTCCAGTACTGTTATCAGACGATGTTCTGATACAAGGTTTTCATTGGCTAATTTTCAGAAGTAGATTACCAGGCCTTTCTTTATAGTCTGTCTTACTTAATTCTATCTGCCATGTAAGGTCACATATTTCCAGATTTAAGGGATTAAGACATGGACATTTTTGGAGTGGGGTAGACATTATTCTACCTACCACACCACCGCTTAACAAGTATTTATTGAGTACCTACTGTGCATAGAGGCCTTCACGTCTTGCCCTAAGGAGAAATCTGTTTGAGATAGGACTTGTTTAGAAAAAAAATAACAGTAGAAGTTTTCACAGTCTGTAAGACAGACAAGAAGAAGAATCCCTGCTGTTAAAATTAGCAGAGCATGTAGCAGAAAAGGCTTCCTAGATGGGATAGAACTTGATTAATCACAGTCTTGAACAAAGAGCAAGACTTGAATTATTGTTTCTGAGTTGAACGAATCTTAAATACACATTTTGAGAACAGATTTCCTACAAAGTAATCGTAACATTGATATACTCACTGCTGAAGAAATTTTAAGTGATGTTTCTATAACACTTAGCTTAAACCTCACCATTAGCCACACCAACTCATTTGATGCTGATCACAGCCTGGTGAGGGACTTAGGAAACACCAGGGGGGCAGTTCCTAGGCCTGCCTGCTGTGCGTGTTCTTTTTGCAGCACCAGGGGCTCAGACTATTTTCTATCCTTTTGGTAGCTGTCTTCCCAAGCTTAGCTGCAGAGTGAGACACTATCTCTCTACCTCCCCACTTTCTTGCTACCAGTGACATTAGGTACACAGGTTCATTTAAGTTTAAAGTTTATCTGCTAACTACTCTAGAGAAATGAGATAAAACTAACAGATATAAGGGAGTGGTAAAGATTCCATAGTCTTACAAAGTTTATACAATCACAGTTCATGATGCATAGCTGCTACTTTCTTTTTCAGCGATAGAAGAAAGTACCACTGGGTTCAGACCGTCTGCTTACATTCTTTTAGGGATCATCATCATCATCGTTGTCACCATCGTCAGAGCAGTAAATAGCTATGGAGTGGTTTTTATACGTCAGGTACTGTTTTAATTGCTTTACATATTTTAACTCATTTAAGACTCGCAGCAACCCATTTTATGGGTAAGTAAAATGAGACAGACTTCAAATCCAGTTGGACTGGCTCTGGATCTGTGTTCCTAACCACTGTAGAATACTACCTCACTGACTTCCCTACCACCTCTCCCTTCTGTCTGTCAATATAGGATACTACTTGGATATTTTTCTCCATGGAGAATTACTTCACTAAGTTACATCACTAAGAAACTGAATCCCAGAAAAGTGTTAAGAACTTTTCCAAGTCAACACTGGTAGACAGTGGTGGTGTGAGGGGGCAGGAGCAAAAGGGTAGTGGGGTGTTACTGGTGTGGGGAGCTGAGGGTTAATTCCAGGTCCACTATATCACTTTACTACTTTGGCAAGTTCCGGTTCTGATCCAACACAGTAAAAAGAATGAATTTCAAAAGGTTTCACGTCTTTCAATTCCTTGATTTCATCATGGGATGTTTCATTTTTGGATACTATGATCAAAACCAGATTAATGGTTTTAGAGGCTTACAAACTCTAGAAAGAGAAGGATATCCTCTCAGCACCGTGCTCTATGGATTAGAAAAATTATAAACAGTATGATAAGTACAACAAAATACTAATTTTTCCCACCATGACTACTTAAATTTTTCTTTTTGAAGTACAAACTGTCAGATTATTAAAACATTTTTTTCTGTGGCACTAAGCACACATTTAAACAGTTAAGTAATTTAGCATTGATTGTTATATATTAATTCTTGGATGAGATATGCAAGAGTTGTAACTATAAAGGCAAATTGAACCATGAAGATTGAGACAAATGATGGCAAGGACAAACGATTAGGAAGAAGACAGGGTAGGCAAGTCAGGAAGGTCTCTGAGGCTTCTGTATTTACAAGTATCCAGCCTATGACATGACTGCAGATAAGTTACTGATGACATTTATGGACTTTGTAGAGGAGTCCCTGGGTGGTAAAAATGGTCAAGCATGTGTCTACCAAGTGAAGGACTGGCATAATTGAGAGGTGCCTCAGAAGAAAGTCCTGGAAATGTGCTTTGAAAAGTCCCGGCTATGAAAAGTCTGGAGAGCAACTCTACTCAGCAACAGAATGGGGTCTCCATGAGTTGGAATCAACTTGATGGCAACTGGTTTGGTTTTGGTTTAAAAGCCTCCAGGAAGCAGTTGACCTCAAAGGTAATCAATGTCAAATAATCTATAAACCTGTGATGTGGTATATAAAATCAAAAGAGTCATCTGACCTAAAGTAAGATGACAACTAATGCTAAGGCTCAGTATACTTTTCACACATATTCAAACCCTGTTGCTTAGGAACCAACCTGTCATTAAGAAAATGTTTTCTTTCTGGTCAGAAGTCTGCACCAAACCTTATCGAAATTCTTTGTGTTAGACGTCTCCAGGAAATCTTTTTTTTATTTTTATTTAACATGACTGAGTGAAAATGTACATTCACGTATAAATTTACATGTCCACCTATATGCAGCCTCCACTGCTCTCCCTGTCCGGTGACTGTACACTATTCCTCTCTGCTCCATACCTGTCTCATCCTCCCAACAGCCTCCTTTCCCTTCCTCTCCGTCCACTCCCCTTCCTCCAGCCAGAGGTCAGCAAGATGATATCCTATAGATGTATAGAACCATAAAGTGCTTCCAATATATGGTCACTCTGCATTGCCAACTCCAATCCATTCCTGTCCAGAGTGGACCTTTGTTATAATTTATGGGAAAGGGCAGCTTCAGGGCCGGGGGCCTTGCTCTCAGAGGAACCCCAAAACCGCTGGACCATCAATTAGTGGAGATCTCATGATGCACCCCTTTTTATTCTTGTGTTGCCAGTGAGACTCCTCTCTGTGAGCTCCATCGTGGCTATCACTGGTGGTGGCCGGGCACCATCTGGTTCTGTCGGTCCCAAGTCGATGTAGGCACCCACTCTTGTGGGTCTCTCTGTCTTCTCGGTTGTCTTTACCGCATGTCATTTTGGTCCTCAGTGAGCATCCGTTCCTGCTGAGTTGGGACCATTTGCTGTGTCCTCGGATGGCAGCTTGGCAGCTTTTAAGACCCCAGACGCCACTCACCAATGTGGGGTGCAGAGAGCTCTCTTAGCAAAACACTAGTTGTGCCAATTGGCCTGGAATTCGCCTAAGAGCATGGTCCCCCGCCCCCTGCCCCAGCTACTCTATCCTTGCAGTATTGAGTTAAGATGGAAGGAGTACTCAATTTATGCTGAAGTCCACTTAATGTTGTTCTTGTTTCTAATGTGTGCTATCACCGCTTTCTCCCAACTAGATTTCTAGTAACTATCTAAACTAAGCCCTCCCCCCCCTGCCCTCCCTGTCAAAGAGTCTTTTCTTCTATACAGAAGTCTGTTTTTGAGATCTTATTGTAGAGGTCTCATACAGTATTTGTCCTTTTGTCGCTGACTACTTTCACTCAACATAATGTCTTCCAGTTGAAACCAGGTTAGGAGATGTTTCCTGGAATCATCGTTATTCTTTATCATTGCGTAATGCTCCATTGAGTATATGTACCATAGTTTACCTATCCATTCTTCTATTGTTGGGCATCTGGGTTGATTCCATCTTTTTGCTATCGTGGACTGTGCTGCAGTAAACATTCTGGTGCATGTGTCCGTTGGTGTGAAAGGCCTTGATTCTGTAGGATATATTCCGAGTAGTGGAATTACTGGGTCAAATGGTATATCGATATCCATTTTTTTAAGGAAGCGTCAGATTGCCTTCCACAGAGGCTGGACCGTTTTGCAACCCCACCAACACTGTAGGAGGGTTCCACTTTCTCCACAGCCTCTCCAGCATTTGTTGTTTTGTGTTTTCTGGATCATGGCCAATCTTGTTGGGGTGAGATGGTATCTCACTGTTGTCTTGATTTGAATTTCTTTAATAACTAAAGATCATGAGCATGTCCGCATGTGTTTTTTGGTTGCCTGGATCTCCTCTTTAGTGAAGTGTCTGTCCATCTCCTTTGCCCATCGCTTAATTGGATGGTTCATCTTCTTCTTCTTGATACTTTGTAGTATCTTATAGATTATGGAGATCAGGCGTCGATCTGACATAGAGTTGCCAAATATTTTTTCCCATTCTGTGGGTGTTCTTTTAATTCTATTAATAAAGTCTTTGGATGAACAAAAGTGTTTGATTCTTAATAGTTCCCATTTATCTATTTTCTCTTCTGTTGATTGAGGTTTCTTTGACAGATTTTGGAGTCTGTCCTCATTGTGTATTAAAACTTCCATTGTTGTTCCTTCCAGGAAATCTTATGCTCTGAGTGAGGTAAAGTTTAACAACTGTCTTAGTTATCTAGTGCTGCTATAACAGAAATAGCCCAAGTGGATGGATTTAAAAAGAGAAATTTGATTCTATCACAGTCCAGTAGGCTACAAGTCCCAATTCAGGGTATCAGCTCCAGAGGAAGTCTTTCTCTGTTGACTCTGGAGGAAAGTCCTTGTTGTCAGTCTTCACCTGGGCTGGAAGCTTCTGAGGTGTAGGGACGCCAGGTCTAAAGGATACACCCTGCTCCTGGCACTGCTTTTTTTTGTAGTATGAGGTCCCCAACTCTCTCAGCTACCTTCTTTCTTTTATATGTCAAGAAATTGCCTCAAGGTACAGTGCAGTCATATACATTGAGTCCTGCCCACCAACACAACTGCCGCCCATCCTCCCTCATTAACATCACAGAGGCAGGGCTTACAGCACATAGGAACATCACGCAATACCAAGAATTATGGCCTAGCCAAATTTCTACACACATTTTTGGGGGGACACAGTTCAATCCATGACATTCTGTTCCTGACAGCACCTGTCATGCAATCATCATGCCACTGTTTGTGACAGTCATTAGACCATCTTTGTGACTACATACTTTGTAATTATGTCCTTTAGACAGTCAATATATTCTAGCTTATTAATGCATCCAATAACGTTAAAAATTATGATTTGCTTTGTTCTGACTTTGGCCTCAATCGCTGTAAACCAATTAGAGTACTGTGTTTTAAGAGTTCCTCCTATGGCACTATAACTATGTGTGATTTGCAGTACCTCCCTGGGATCTGAGGATTTCAGACTCTGAGGTTTACTCAACTCCCATTCGAATGACATACTGGCTTCAATAAGTCTCTTTGATTTTACCTTAAGATAACTGGAGAATATTTTCTCTACAGCATCTGGGAACTGCAGACACTGTGGCAGTCTTATAAAACAGAGTGAGGAAGTATATGTCTAGAGTTAACAGAAGGAAAGCAATTCTTAGAGAACTTTTTTTTCTTGGTATGTGCTTTAGATGAAAGTCTACAGCTCAAGTTAATTTCTCACACAAAAATGTGTACATATGTAGTTACATTACACCACTTGCAATCCCTGTAATCCATCTCAGGTTTGTTGTGTCCATTCAACCAGTTCTTGTCCCTTCCTGACTTCTCATCCTGCCTCCAGACAAGAGTCCCCTGCTGGGTCTCATGTATCTGCTTGAACTAAGAAGCACACCCTTCACAAGTATTTTATGTTTTATAGTCCAACCTATTCCATCTAGTTCTTCTGGTCTCAGATTGATGGAGTCTCTGGTTGATGTGGCCTTTTTGTCTACTGGGCTAATATTTTCCTTGTGTCTTTGGTGGTCTTCATTCTCCTTTGCTCTAAGTAAGTTGGATCAACTGATGCTTCTTGGATGGCTGCTTGCTATTTTTTAATACCCAGACACCACTCACCAGAGTGAGATGCAGAACATTTTCTTAATAAACTTTGTTGTGCCGTTCGACCAAAACTATGGTCCCCAGCCCCCAGCCCCCAGCTCCAGCTACTGTGTCCCTTAAAGTGTTTGACTGTGTTCACTAAACTTCCTGGCTTTTGGTTTAGTTCAGTTGTGCTGCTTCTCCATTACTGTGTGTTGTCTCTCCGTTCAACTAAAATAGTTGTTGTCAATTATCTAATTAGTGACTACCCGTCTCTCTCCCTCCCCACCCTCATAACCAAAGAACGTTTTCTGTGTTTAAACTTTTTCTTGAGTTCTTATAATAGTGATCTTATACAATATTTGTCCTTTTCCTATTGACTAATTTTACCAGATTCCTCCAAGTCGTGGTTCCCAAATTCATCTTTGTTCTTTACCATTGCATAATTCCCATTATGTGAATATATCATAGATTGTTTATCTATTATTCATTCACTGACAGGCATGTAAGTTGATTCTATCTTTTTCCTCTTGTGGACAGTCCTGTGATGACCACTGTTGTGAATGTGTGTATTTGTGTGGCAGCTCTTCTTTCTTTAGAATACATTTTAAGAAGTGGGATTGCTGCATCACGTAGTATATCTATTTCTAGCTTTTTAAGGAAGTGCCAAATCAGTTTCCAAAGTCCTTGTACCATTTTACATTTGTACCAGCAGTACATAAATGTTCCAGTCTCTCCACAACTTCTACATCTATTATTTTGCTTTTTTTAAAAAAATTTTTTTTAAATTAATGACAGCCTTGTTGGAGTGACATGGTATCTTACTGTTGTTTTGATTTGCATTTTCTAATGGCTAATGATCATGAGCATTTCATCATGAATTTTCAGTAAAGTGTCTGCTCATATCCTTTGCCTATTTTTTAATTGGATTATTTGTCTTTTTTGTTGTTGAAGTTTTGCAATGTATCTTGTAGCTTTCGGAGATCAGACCCTCATTGGATATGTCACAACCAAAACTTTTTCCCAGTCTGTAAGTTGTCTTAACTCTTTTAATGAAGTCTTTCGATGAGCATAAGTGTTTGACTTTAGGAGCTTCAAGTTATCTAGTTTCTCTTGTTTGAGCACTGTTATGGTTTTTATTCTGTTTAAATCATGTATTAGGGCTCCTAGCGTTGTCCCTATTTTTTGGTCCGTGATCTTTATCACTTTAGATTTTATATTTAGATCTTTGATCATTTTGAGTTAATTTTTGTACATGGTGTGAGATACCAGTCTTGTTTCATTTTTTGCAGATGGATATCCAGTTATGCCAGCACAATTTTTTAAAGAGGTTGTCTTTCCCCCATTTAATGGACTTTGGGCCTTAGTCCAATATCAACTGCTTATAGGTAGATGAATTTATGTCTGGATTCTCAATCCTGTTACATTGCTATATATCTCTGTTTCTGTAGCAGTACTAGGCTGCTTAGATTACCACATCAATATGATAGGTTCTAAAATCAGGTAGTGTGAGTCATCCATTTTATTCTTCTTTTTCAGTTATGCTTTTCTTTTCTGGAGCTGCTTACATTTTGAAATGAAGTTGGTGATTTGTTTCCCCATCTAGTTAGATTGGGATTGCATTGTATCTGTAAATCACTTTGGATAGAATTGACATTTGCACAATGTTGAGTCTTCCTATTCATGAGCACGGTATGTTTTTCCACTTGTGTGTCTTTTGGTTTATTGCAGTAGTGTCTTGTAGTTTTCTTTGTGTATATATTTTGTATCTCTGGTTGCACTTATTCCTGTCTTGTAGTTTTCTTTGTATAGATATTTTATATCTCTGGTTGCATTTATTCCTAAGTGTGTTATTTCCTTTGGAACTATTGTAAATGGTATTGATTTGGTGATTTCCTTTTCAAAGTTCTCTTTGTTAGTGTAGAGGAATCCACCTTATTTGTGTGTGTTTATCTTGTATCCTGACACTTGGCTGAAATCTACTAGTTCCAGTAGATTTCTTGTAGATTCTTTGGGGGTTTGAGGTCTATAAGGCTGTATTGTTTTCAAATAGGGATACTTTTATTTCATTCTCACCAATTTTGATGACCTTAACTTCTTTTTCTTGGCCTATTGCTCTGACCAACATAATTTTCAATAAGAGTAGTAATAAAGAATATTCTTATCTGGTTCTTGTAATAAAGGGGAATGCTTTCAGGCTCTCTCCATTTAGGACAATGTTGGCTGTTGGCTTTGTATAAATGCCCTTTATTATGTTGAAGAATTTCCATTCTACTCCTATTTTGCTGAGAGTTTTTATCACAAAGGGCTATTGGACTTTGTCAAATGCCTTTTCTGTATTGATTGATAAGATCAAGTGGTTCTTTTATTTATGTGGTGGATTACACTGATTGATTGTTTAATGTTGAACATCCCTGCATAAAAAGCAAACCAAACCCATTGTCATTGAGCCAATTTTGATTCATAGTGACCTTATAAGACAGAGTAGAACTGCCCTATAGAACTTCCAAGGATCACCTGGTGGATTTGAACTGCCAACCTTTTGGTTAGCAGCCACAGCACTTAATCAGTATGCCACTATTCCAAATACCCAGTGTAAATCCCTTTTGGTCATGATGAATTTTTTTCTTTATATGTTGTTGAATTTTCTTGGCTAGAATTTTGTTGATTTTTGCATCTATGGTCATGAGAAATACTGAGTCTATAGTTTTCTTTTTTGTGGTGTCTTAGGTTATGCTGACTTTGTAAAATGATTTCAGGGGTATTCTATCTTTTCTATGCTTTGAAATACCTGTAGTAGTACTGGTGTTCACTCTGGAAGTTTGGAAGAATTCTCCAGTGAAGCTTTTATTGTTGTTGTTGAGGTTTTTTTTTTTTTTTTAACCTCTTCAATCTCTTCTTTAGCTAACAGTTATTTAGTTGTTCTACTTCAATTTGTGTTATTTTAGGTAGATACTGTGATCTAGAAATTTGTCCATTTCCTCTGAGTTTCCATTTTTTTTTAATATGATTGAATGAAAATGTGCATTCCAATATAAATTTGCATGCCCACCTATAAGCAGCTCTTGCTGTTCTCCCTGCCCAGTGACAGCACACCCTTCCTCTCTGCTCCATAGATGTTCTGTCCTCCCAACAGTCTCCTATCCCTGCCTCTCCACCCACTCCCCTTCCTCCAATAAGAGGTCAGCAGGACGACATCCTACAGATGCATAAAACCATAAAGTACACACATGATATGGTTGCTCTGTGTCACCAAGTCCAACCCATTCCTCCAAATTTGTTAAAGTACAATTTTTCATAGTATCCAGCTTTGATTTTTAATTGCAATTGGGTCTGTTGTAATATCATCCCTCTTATTTTTTATTTGGGTTATTTGCTTCCTCTTTTGTTTTTGTTTTGTCAGTTTGATCAATGGTTTACTGTTTTGTTGGTGTTTTCAAAGTATCAATTTTTGGTGTTGTTGACTCTTTTGATTGTTTTTCTATTCTCAGTTTCACTTGGTTCTACTCTAATCTTTGTTATTTCCTTTCTTCTGGTGCCTGAGAGCTTCTGTTGTTGCTCTCTATGTGCTAAACGTGTAAGGTTAATGTTTCGATTTTAGCCTTTTCTTCTTTTTGAATGTGTGTATTTATTGCTTCAAGTTGACTTTAGAGTACCACTTTTGCTCTGTCCCCATATGCTGATAGGATATGTTTTCATTCTCATTTGATCCTGTGAATTTCTCTATTCTACCTTTGATGTCTTTTATGACTCAGTAGTTTTTTGAGTAAGGTGTGTTCAGTTCCCCTCTATTTGATTTCTTCCCTTGCTTTTTCTATTACTGATTTCTACTTTTATGGCTTTATGGTCAGAAAAGATGTTTTGTAATATTTTGATTATTTGAATTATGTTAAGGCTTGCTTTACAGCCTAATATGTAGTCTATTCTGAAGAATGTTTAATGTGCTTTGGAAAGAATGTATACATTGGAGCTGTTGGTTGGAGTGTTCTGTATGTTTCTATGAGGTCAAGTTGGCTGATTGTGCCCTTTAGCTCTTCTTTGTCTTCACTGAGTTTCTCTTTAGATGTCATGTCCTTTCCTAAGAGTGGTGTGTTGAAATCTCCTACTCTTATTGTGGAGCTATTTGTCCTTTCAATGTTGTTAGAGTTTGTTTAATGTTTTTTTGAGCCCTGTCTTTGGATGTATATATATTTATTATAGTTATGTCCTTCTGTGTATTGACCCCTTTAATCATTATATAATATCTTTTGTGGTGGATTTTGCTTAGAAGTCTATTTTGTCAGAGATTAATTTTACCACTTCTGTTTTTGATCCTATTTTTTTCTTGCATGATCTTTATGATTTTAGGTTTGATATTTAGGTCTTTGATCCAGTTTGAGTTAGTGTTTGTGTAAGATGTGAGATATGGGTCTTGTTTCAAGTTTTTGCAGGTGGGTATCCAATTTTGCCAACACCGTTTGTTAAAGAAACTTTTTTTTACCCTAGTATACAATCTTAGGGCCTTTGTCAAGTATTAACTGTTCATACGAGGATGGTGGCATCTCTGGGGTCTCAGGTCTGTTCTATATGTCTCTTTTTATACCAGTACCAGGCTGTTTTGACTACTGTGGCAGTGTGATAGGTTCTAAGGTCAGGTAGTATGAGGCCTCCCACTGTGTTCCTCCTCTTCAGTAGTGCTTTTCACATCTGGGATTTCTTCACTTTCCAAAGTTGGTGATTTGTTTCTCCATCTTATTAAAAAATGACACAGGAATTTGTACTGGGATTGTGTTGTGTATGTAGATCACTTTGGGAAAAATAGCCATTTTCACAATGTTAAGTCTTCCTATCCATCAGCAGGGTAGGTTTCTCCATTTATGTATGTTTCTTTTGTTTTCTTGTATAAGGACTTGTAGTTCTCTCTGTAGAGGTCTCTTATTTCTCTAGGTAGATTTATTCCTAGGTATGTTATCTTCCTGGGGGCTATAGGAAAGGATATTGATTTGATGACTTCTTTAATGATCACATTGTTGGTATAAAAGAATCCTACTGATTTATTTATGTTTATCTTATATCCTGAGACTTCACTGAACTCTTGTATTAGCTCCAATAGTTTACTTACAGATTCCTTAGGATTCTCTGCATATACAAGCATATCATCTGCAAATAGGGAGTTTTTTTCACTTCCTCTTTGTCAGTGCAGGTGCCCTTTATTTCTTTGTCTTGCCTAATTGCTCTGGAGAGAACCTCTAGTACAATGTTGAATATAAGTAATGAGAGTGGGCATCCTTATCTAGTTCCCATTCTCAAGGGGAGTTTTTCAGACTCCACTCAAGACGATGTATGTGATTGGCTTGGCATAGAATGCCCCTTACTGCGTTGAGGAATTTCCCTTCTATTCTTGTTTTACTGAGAGTTTTCAGCATGAATGGGTGTTGGACTTTGTCAAATGCCTTTTCTGCATCAATTAACAAAACCAGGTGATTCTTATCCTTTGTGCTATTTTTGTGGTTGATCACATTAATTATTTTTCTGATGTTGTATCAGCCTTGCATCCCTGGTATGAATTCAACTTGGTCATAATAAATTATTATTATTTTTTTAATTTTGTTTTTTTAATTAATTACAGTAAAGGAATAAAATTTCTAACATCTGTCATTTATCTCATCTGTGATAAACCTCAGCCCACCACCCACTCATGTAGCCAACACAGTCATTTTCTTCTGTGGATAAGTCTCTTGTTAAGTCCTTGTAACGGGGGTCCCATAGAAAATTTGTCCTTTTGACACTGATGCTGCTCAGCATGATCTCTTCCAAATAAGACCATGTTATGAGATGTTTTCTAAAGCTGTCATTATTTTTTATCATAGCGTAGTGTTCCATTGAATATATGTAACATCGTTTGCTTATCCATTCATCTGTTGTTATGTTGTTGAAGTCCATGGGCAAGGAGTTTGTTGAAGATTTTTGATTCTAGATTCATCAGTGATACTGGTCAGTAATTTTCTTTTTTGTGGGATCTTTCCATAGTTTTGGTATCAAGGTTATGCTGGCTTTGTAGAATGAATGTGGGAGTATTCCATCCCCTTCTATGCTGTGAAGTATTATCAGTAGTACTGCAGTTAACTCCTCTCTAAAAGTTTGGTAGAATTCTGTGGTAAAGCCATCTGGACCAGGATTTTTTTTGGTTGGTAGTTTTGTGATTAGTTTTTCCATCTCTTCTTTTATGATGGGTTTATTAACTTGTTCTGCTTCTTCTTGTAATAATTTTGGTAGGTGACATGAATCTAGAAATTTGTCCACTTCCTCTAGGTTTTCAAATCTGTTAGAGTACAGTCTATCATAGTATTCTATTATGATATGTTTGATTTCAGTTGGGTCTGTTGTGACATCTCCCCCCATCTCATTTCTTCTTTGGGTTATTTGTTTCTCTCCTGTTTGTCTTTTGTAAGTTTAGGCACTAGTTTATCAATTTTGCTGATCTTTTTAAAAAATCAGCTTTTGGTTTTGTTAATTTTTTCAATTGTTCTTCTATTCTCTAATTCATTTAGTTCTGCTCTAATCCTTATGATCTGTTTTCTTCTGGTGCCTGAGTGGTTCTTCTGTCGCTCTCTTTCTACTTGTTCAAGCTGTAGGGTTAATTCTTCGGTTTAGGTCCTTTCTACTTTCTGGATATATGCATTTATAGAGATATTGACCTCTGAGCACTGCTTTGGCTGTATCCCATAGGTTTTGGTAGGATGCGTTTTCATTCTCATTTGATTCCACAAATTTCTTTATTTCATCCTTGATTTCTTCTATACTCCATGGATTTTTTTAAGCAAGGTATTGTTCAGTTTCCATGAGTTCAAATTTCTGCCTATGTTTTTTCTGCTATTGATTTCAACTTTTATGGCTTTATGGTCAAGAAGATGCTTTGCAATAATTAGTGGCTTGGATCTTGTTGAGACTTGCTTTGCATCCTAACCCATGGTCTATTCTGGAAAATGTTCCATATGTATTGGAGAAGAAGACGTGCTTGTCATTTTTCTGGATATAATTTCTTTTCATCTTTTTTACTATTGTTGCTTTTATATTTGCTGAGTCTTTATGTTTTTCTTCTTTTTTAATTTAATTTATTTTTTATTTTGATATGTAGTGTTAGTTTTCCTTGTGGTTACATTAAAATTTACCTCTAATTTTCTAAGTATGGCACTTGGCTTGGCTGGGTTTCTAAATTTTAACCAATCTTTTATTTCTTGCTATCACCTTAACTTCCTCTCCGTGTGAAACTTCTAGGAGTACACTGTTCAGTCTCTGTTTTTGGTTTTAATGTTGTCCTCTTTTATATATTGATATCTCTGTTTACCTATTTTCAGTGTTTTAGTTTTGAATTATATTTGTGACTTCCCTATCTGGGTTGATATCTGGTTGTTCTGTGTTCTCATCTTGAGTTGTTATCTGTGTTGAGCAAGGTAAGAGGCTGCTGGTTGCCTCTGTGTGCCTAGGTGGAAGATGTGTCCCTGTTCCAGGGAGCCTGCAGGTAGGTGAGTTTAGCAGCCAGGCTTTGGGTACCCAATGCTGTTGACTGTAAGCACTGAGTGGTACCAATTATTCTCAAACCCCTGACATATATGGCTAGGTGTAAATAGTGAAGCTGCCAGTCCTCAGGCCCATGATTGGGTGGGTGAGAACCCTGTTTAATGGGCAGTCCTGTTTCAGATGGCATGGATCTGCTACTCCTCCTTGGCTGTTGCAGCTGAAAATAGATTTCAGGTATATACTCTGTTGTTATATGCTAATAAGAGTCTACACTGCTGAACTACCATGCACAGACCTAGGTAGGTGTTATGGACTCAACTCTGTTCCCCAAAAACATATGTATTAAGTTGGCTAGGCCACAATTTCCAATATTGTGTGATTTTCATAAGTATTGTAAAGCCTAATTTCTGCCTGTGGTTAAGATTTAAAAAGAAAAACCCACAGTGCCGTCACACTGATTCTATCTCATAGCAACCCCATAGAACAGCGTACAACTGCTCTACAAAGTTTTTTAGGAGCACTTGTCAGATTTGAACTGCAGATCTTTTGGTTAGCAGACATAGTACTTAACGACTGTGCTACCAGGGTTTCTGTGGTTAAGATTAGGAAAGATTAACTATTTTAAATAAGGTTAGGGTGGGATGTAACACTCTTGGCCAATCCAATGTAAAGAGGGTTTCTTCAGACTGTTGCCTGCACCACCTTTTATCTTATGAGATAAAAGGAAAGGGAAGCAAGCAGTGAGTTACAGAACTCATGTCACCAAGAAATAAGTGCTGGGAACACAGAACATTCCTTGGACCTGGGGTTCTTGCGCAGAGAAGCTCCTAGTTCAGGGACAGATTGATGATGAGGGCCTTCCACTTCACTATGGCTCTGGAGACTTGTGCAGACTCTGTCACTGGGTCTCTCTTGATGTGTAAAACATACCCTGAGGGTTACTGCTTGCCTTAACCTGTGTCTGCCAGCTAATCCAGCCCACTGGGTGCCAGATAGCTAAAGTTTGGTGCTTCTTTGCTGCTTCTGAACTGTCTCTCCCTCTCCCTGCTACCCAGTGTGACTCTCCTACTTTGCCTCTGGTGTTCAGGACTTCTAAATTGTCATATATAGTTGATTCACTTGCTTTATTGGGTTTTTCTTGTAAGAGAGACCACACAAAGCAGATGACTATTTTGTCATCTTGGCCCCAACTCTTGGAGAATTTATTTACAGAAAGGGGTACTGTGTCTATCTTTACTCATGGAGGTGGGGTGGTGGTGGTGGTGGCAAAATTGTGGCACATATTTTAGTTGGATTAGTTGGTATAGTTTTATTTTGAAAAAGTTGTTGATCCTGCTACAGAAACTTGATATGGGAAAGACATCATGCTTAGTAAAGGGTAGGGCCAGTGAAAAGTAGGAAGACCCTCAGTGAGACAGATTGACACAGTAGCTGCAATAATCAACTCAAATACAGCAAGGACTGTTAAGAGTTGCACAGGAATGGGCAGTGTTTCATTCTGCTGTACATAGGGTTGCTATGAGTCAAAACCAATTTGATGGTACATAACAACAACATTCCTTAAGACCGTTTGACTCGTAACTCAAATTCTGTGATCAATAATTTTCAGTTAGACTTTTTAGAGCTCTGACATTAAGAAGGGGGAACCCTACCTACAAACACAAGCATCCAATCAACATAACATATATAATTTTTTGAGTAATACATAAACTTTCTTCTAAATTATAAATCATTCTCTTAGGAAACACAGCACCTCAAGGATGGAGGACCTTAAAAAGGCACTTAGTTAACCAGCCATCTGGTGATGAGATATCCCCCATAAAATCGTTGGCTAGGAGTTGTCCACCTTTCCTTCAATATCTCAAGTAGCAAAAGACTTATGACTTCTTTACTTCTTTGACGGAGTCCTGGGTATAAATGGTTAACATGCATGGCTGCAAACTGAAAGGTTAGAAGTTCAAGTCCACCTGAAAGTGCCTCAGTAGAAAGGCCTGGAGATTTGCTTCTGAAAGGTTACAGCCTTAAAAATTCTACAGAACATAGTTCTGCTCTGATATACAGAGGGTTGTCTTGAGTCAGGCTTGATGGTAACTCGTTTTTTGTTTGTTTTTTTTTTTTAACTTTGAACATCTATGTTAGAAAATTATGCATTGTATTGAAGAAGAATGTGTTTCTTTAGAGCTCCCAGTATAGGTTGACTCCTTGGGTCCACAAACAAAACAACCTAAACTTTCTAAAACTAAGTATATATAAAATCATATCTCTGGCAAATATCTTTTCTGGGCCAAGTTCCCTAAATTCCTTAACTTTATTATATAAGATGGTTTCAAATCATTACATAATCCTATTCACCCTCCCATGGACTGGCTTTTGTTTCTCTTTGAAGTGTGTTCTTGGGCATGGTCAAATATTTTTTGTAAAATTTGCAAAAGTAAGATATTTTTGTTGCAAATGGTTAAGATGACTGTCTCTTTCCACTCCAGCTTCCCTTCTCTCAGATTTCCCTCTACACATCAAGTGATACTGGAGCATTATAAGCATTTTTAGAATGCAGCTAAGGCAAAGTTGTGTTGTTGGCATATTTAGTCTGGGTTTTGGCTGGCTTTAGGAGAATGTGTATTATAAGGATCACCAGCATTTCTGTGATTGCTAGCTGTGTTAGTATAGTCATGGCTTTCAGGAATACTCCTACCACCTATTGTAACCATTTCACCCAACATTGTGACACTGAGTTACAGATATGTTAGGGAACTAAAAAAACATTATGTTATTTTTATAGGTGTCTTAGGTTGAGTGGAAACCCTGGTGGAGTAATGGTTAAGAGCTATGGCTGCTAACCAAACAGTTAGCAGTTTGAATCCACCAGATACTCCTCAGAGACCCTATGGGGGCAGTTCTACTCTGTCCTATAGGATTGCTATGAGTTAGCAATGGGCTTGATTTTGGTTTTGCGCTGAGTACTCTAGAGAAGCAAAACCAACAAAATGTATTTATATATATATGCATACACAGATTTATCTTGAGGAAATGGTTCACTGGGTTCTGGAAGCTGGAAAGTCCCAAGTCCATGGGTCAGGGATCAGGCTGAAGGCTTCTCCTGACTCATGTGCATTTGCAGGGGCCAATGAAACCAAGATCAAGAGGTGAGATGGCAGGCCACTGGCTCATGCACTGTAGAGTCTGATGAATTCAAAGATCTGCAGGCAATGTGGCAAGAAGCTGGCTCAAGTTCCAAAAAGAGGTGATCAGGTGATAACTAGCCAGATGCAGAATTCAGAGCAAGCAAGTGAGCTTTGCCAGACTGTTCATATATAAATATTGAATGTAAGCCACACCCCTGAGAAAACTCCTCTTACAACTAACTGACTGATCACATCAGATTACATTATGAAGGGTGAGTACACCCTTACATAACTGCTGAATCATATCATTATGTAATTGCTAAACCACTGAGAAGCATGGCCCAGGCAAGCTGACACACAATCTTAACCACTTCAGTCCACCCCTTGTAAACTTGACACTTGTACACATCTCCTTAAACCCTAAACAATCTCCAAAGACAGTCATACTTACATCTAGCATGATACAACTAATGTGTGTACTACTAAAAACACACTAGCCTCATTTACATCTTATATTTTAGAAATGAAGAAAACAAATTTGATCACATATACAAGGAAGAAACATTCATATCAATTATAGTGCTTGTTTCTGCAACTGGTCATGTGTTTGCAACTGGTATTTAGCACCACCGTCTTCTATAACCCATTCCTTTTTCTCTCTTCCCCCAGCAAGCACTTCACCTGGTGGTGGTTATCTGCCTGATGGGGTGACTCAAATCTCCATTCCTGAAGGGATCTGGGGCATTAGTAGTCTTGTTGGAATTGGGTTGCTATAGCTTTGCATTGACTTTAATCACAGAGCTTGGTGATTAAAATACTAAGTGATGCCCTACTGGGTATCATGTATTCCTGACATACTCTTTTTTTTTTTTTTAACCTCCATTAAAAAGTATCGATTCTACTTTTTCTTGGCCATCAGAGTAAGTCACCCCAGACAGTATGGTGACTCCTATCTTCATCTGTTTATCCAGAAGCATGAGTATCCCAAAGTGGCCAGGTGACATTTTTAACTTCTAGTTCAATGAAATCCACATTGTGTCTCCAGATGAGAGAATTCCTCCCTTTGGATCTAAGATGTCTAGACCCACAGAATATAGGTTTGGTGGGACAGGAAGCAAACATTTTGCAAATGGATCAGTAAGGGTAATAATGAGTGGTACCACCCTCATCTCTGCCCCTGGATTCCTGGAACTGTGAATCTTGGCGTCATGATTCCTGTGATGTTCCTGTGTTATAAATCCTGTCTCTATGATTTTAATGAGGGAGTATGAGTGACAGTTGTGTTGGTGGGGCAGGACTTAATGTGTAACTATCGTGTATTGAGACAGTGCCTTAGGATATAAAAGAAAGGGAAGAAAGCAGAAAGTGAGGGACCTCATATCATCAAGAAAGAAGCAATGCTGGGAACAGAGTACTTCCTTTAGACAGGGGTCCCTGTGACTCAGAAGTTCCCAGTCTGAGGGAAGGTTGATGGCAAGGACCTTCCACTAGAGCCAACAGAGAAAGCCTTCCACTGGAGCTGATGGACTGAATTTAGACTTGTAGCCTACTGGACTGTGACAGAATAAAATTTCTCTTTTTGAAGCCATCTGCTTATGGTATTTATGTTAGAGAAGCACTAGATTACTAGGACACTCAGCTATTGGAGAAACAGTACCATACAATGAACATGAGTTTAGAGCATATACAGTCTCCTGGAGAACACTGGTCCAACCTTGCAAAGTGTTGCCACTTAGCTGGTATCATAATTGTATCTTTAGAAGACCATTCCATTTTTCTATCAAGCCAGCTGCTTCAGGATGATGAGGAACATGGTGAGACCAGTAAACTCCATTAGTATGGACTCATTGCCATACTTTACTTTCTATTAAATGAGTCCTTTGATCCAAGGTGATGCTGTGTGGGGTGCCATGACAAAAAATAAGGCATTCTGTAATTCCAAAGATGTTAATTTTGGCTGCACCATCGTGTACATGGAAGGCAAATCCATATCCAGAGTGTCTATCCCAGTAGAAACAAAATGCTGCCCTTTCCATGATGGGAGTGATCCAATATAATCAACCTACCATGAGGTTGCTAGTTAATTGTCACAAGAAATGGTCCTAAATGGGGACTCAGTGTTGGTCACCGCTGCTGGCAAATCGGGCACTCAGCAGTGGCTGTAGCCAAGTTGGCCTTGGTCAGTGGAAGTCCATGTTTCAGAGCCCATGCATAATCTTCATCCCTGGCAGCATGGCCACTTTGTTCATGAGCTCATTGGGTAATGATGGGAGTGACTGGAGAAAGAGGATAACTGATTTCCATAGACCACGTCATCCAATTTACTTGATTCTTAAAATCCTCCTCTGCTGAAGTCACCCTTTGGTGAGCATTTACAAGAGACACAAATATCTGCACATCTTTGGTCCACTCAGAGAGTTCTGTCCCCATACCTCTACCCCATACTTCCTTGTCACCAGTTTTCCAAATATGTTCCTTCCAAGTTCCTGACCATCCAGCCAAACCTTTAGCCACAGCTCACAAATCAGTATACAGCTGCACATTTGGCCATTTCTCCTTCCAAGCAAAGTGAACAACCAGTGCACTGCTCCAAGTTCTGTCTATTGCGAAGATTTCCCTTCACTGCTGTCCTTCAGGAAGGTCCTAGAAAGGGTCTACAGTACTGCTGCTTCCCACTTGCAAGTCCCAGAAAGGGTCTGCAGTACTGCTGCTTTCCACCTGCATGTCATGCAAAACCATCTGTAACCCAAGCATGAGTTTTCTCTTCCTCAGTTAACTTATAAGGAATTCCCCATGAGGACATAGTTGCACACTGGGAGAGGGTAGATAATGTGACAGAACTAGAGACCATGGGAATTTGGGCCACTTCCTCATGCAACTTACTTGTACCTTTCAGTCCTGCTCGAGCACCATCTCATTGATAGTACTTCCATTTAATGACGGAGTGCTGCTCTGCATGTCTGGCTTTATGACTCCATGGGTCAGACATCATCCAGTTCTGGGTAGTTCAGGCCCATAGTGACTTAGTAGTGCATGGTTAAGCGCTCAGTCTCTACTAAGGACCATGGACAAGCGAACAGCTGTTTCTCAAGAGGAGAGTAGTTACGTGCAGAGGATGGTGGGGATTTATTTAAAAATCCTAAGGTTCTGCCTTGTGACTCACCAATAGGCGCCTGCTACAGATTTAGAACAATTATCTCTGTTTGCCACTGACACTTCAGTCACCATTGGATCAGACGAAACATGTGGCCCAAGTGGCAGAGCAGTTTACATGGCAGCCTGAATCTGTTGCAGAGCCTTCTCTTTTTCAGGGCCATACTCAATACTAGCACCTTTTGCAGTCACCTGATAAATAGGCCAGAGTAGCACACCCAAATGAAGAGCATTTTGCTGCCCAAATCCAAAGAGGCCAAGTGTTGTGCCTCATTTTTAGAAGTAGAAGGGGTCAGGTGTAACAAATTATCCTTTAATTTAGAAGAAATATCTTGACACATCCCATGTGATGGTTAAGATTGTGTGTCAGCTTGGCTGGGCCATGGTTCTCAGTGTTTTGGCCAGTCGTATAACTTTGGGATCCTTTCCCTGTTGAAAATTGATATGTGACCACCCTCATGATGGTATCTGCTACAAATAGCCATTTAGCTGAAAGGGAGTTTCCTTGGGTGTGTGGTCAGTATCGACTATAAGCAGACATTGTGGCAAGGCTTTGGGATGCTTTTTGCTCATGCTGAATCCTGCAGCTGGCTGGCATTTGTATGACTTCTGGTTCTTGGGACTTGAGCTAGCAGCTTACCTGTGGTGTTACTTGCCAAGCTTGGGATTCATCTATCTTTGTATCTTGTGAGCAAGAGCCGTGCTCTCTCATCCGCTGATCTTGAGTTTGTCAACCTCTATAGCTGTGTGACTCAGGAGAAGCCTCTATCCTGATCCATGGACGTTGGATATTCCTGTACCACCATATGAGCCATTTCTTTCATCTAAATCTCTATATATATTTATTTATATGTTTTTCTGGTTTTATTTCTGTAGTGGAACCAGCCTAAGACACCCCACACCGCTGGTCTCCTAGGAAATTTCACTAAGGTGAAAGGGACCAGAATTTTTGTGGGATTAATTTTCCACTCTCTACTATACACATATTTTACCATAAAGTCCAGAGTCATTAACATTTTTTTCCTTATTAAATTCAATCAGAATAATGTCATCAATGTAAGGGGCCAGTGTGACTAAGTAGCCAATATCATAAGTCCACACAAGTCAGACTATTCTGATTACTATTTTGACTCTGCTGTCCACTACAGTAATAACACTGAGTGCCATTAGTTGACTTCTGCCGGTCCAGTCAGCCCCATTGTAGTTAGGTGCCTTGATTCAGCTAGGGTAGTTCCTACTGTCAAATCTGACTTGCATAAAACGGCAATCACAACAGTCTTCAAGAATACTTGTGTTCTGTTCACAATTTTTTTCCTTACTATTGTGGTAAAAGGTGTGTCCTCTGGGCATTCCTTGAGTGGGTATGCATATATTAACTGATAAACCCACTCTAGCATGCCAATTTTCCTAAACCCTTGGATACCTTCTTCTACGGTATGCCAAAGCAGGTTTGGTACTTCAACTTGATTTAGTGTAGGTTACTGCATAATCCATGCTTCAGCAATTCAACCAAATAAACTATTAGATCCTTTCTTAATGTCTTGAGCTGAAATATTGACTGACGAATCTGTGCTTAATGGGCTTGTATAAATAAACTTAGAATGATCCAACTTGATGCTCCTTGTACCACTATCCCACGCCTGTAATAATTCCCACACATACTCCCCAGGTTTCTGTTTACACACATTAGAAAAGTCAAACAGTTCTTTTGGAGTGTAGTGTACCTCCTCCTGAGTCATACTTTGTACTTTACCTTTTGGGGCTTGCTGGACTTAAGTCTAGTTACAGGTCTAGAATCAAATATGTGTGGTAGCGGTGGGTCATGAAAACCCTCAAAAATGTTTGGTAGGGCATCTACCTTAGGGTATGCCCCAAGGCCAGGAGCTGCCCCAGGTGATATTTCAGACAAAGACTCTCTAGGCACAGCTGTGTTAATCACATCTGATTGGGGTGGAGGGGATAATGGTTTTGCTGAGGAAGGTGGCATAGCAGACAAAGATAAAATGATCTTTTCAGATGGGAGTAAGTGTGCTGGTTCTGCTTGCGGGAGCAATTCAACAGAATTTAGGGGATCAGTGTCCTCAGCTTCCCAATTGTCTGCCCATGTTCCCCCATTCCAAGTTTCAGAATCCCATTTCTTTCTATTCAATGCCTTCCTGTTTAACTTCAGATACCATTTGAGGTTTGGAATTTAATTAGGGTTTGTAACTCATCCACTCTTATCATAAGGCTCTGGGTTTGTGTTTTGGCAATATCAACTCTATTAGTACAAGAAATACAGCTTTCTTTCAGGGCACGAGTGACAACTTTGAGGTAATTTATGAGGTCCTTGAGTTTTGACTGAATTTCTGAGCTCATTCCTGTCACCACTTTGCCTAGCAAAGGTGAGACCAACCAATGAGCTTCCTTATTCTTCTCATCCTGACAAAATGATAGAAAAGTATCAAACATGTGATTACCCAGAGCCTTCCTTTTCGCCAATACTTAAATATTATTTGTGATGATACTCTGCATATTAATATTGACAGTCAGGCCATAGATTACTAGTGCCCTCTTTAGTACTAGAGGGAGAGTCATCAACATCTTTAAGACTAGTTAGAGTTGAAAACCAGTTTAGAAAACTCATCCTTATGATTTTGTTTCTCTGGAACCACTTTTGGTATCAAATGTCTTAGGTCGCCTTCTTCAGAGAGACAAAACCAGTGAACTGTACAGTGTATATACACATGTGTATGTATATATACATATATAGAGATAGTATGTATATGTACACACAGAGAGAGAGAGTATGTGTGTGTGTATATATATATACACACATATGTAAAGAGAGAGGGTGAGGGAGAGAGAGATTCATGCCAAGAAAATAAATCATGTGTTTGTAGAAGCTGGCAAGTTCCAAGTACATGGATCAGACACCAGGCTAGAGGCTTCTCCTGACTCATGTAGCTGCACAGGCTGGCAATTCTAAGATCAGAAGGCCAGGTGGCAGGCCGCTGGCTTACAGTCTTCAGAGGCTGACAAATCCCAAGATCGGCAGGCAATATGTCAGGCATCTGGCTGGAGTTCCAAGAACGAGAGGTCAGATGATGATCAGCCAGATTCCAGATCCAGTACAAACAAGCAAGCTTTGCCATATGTGTGTGTGTGTGTGTGTGTGTGTGTGTGTGTGTGTGTGTGTGTGTGTGTGTGTGTGTATGTATGTATGTCTAAAATACAGGGCACACCTCTGAGATAACTTCCCTTACAAGCGATTGACTGATTACATCAGATAACATCATGTATGGTGACTACATCATTATATTAGTGCAAAACTGCATCATTATATACCTGCCAAGCTATATCACTACATAACTGCCAAACCACTGAAAACCATAGCCCAGCTAAATTGACACATAACCTTAATCATCACAGTGAGTTTTGTTACATTCAAGATGTTTTTCAGCTTTTGAAAATAGAAAGAAACAAATCACCAATTTTGTTTGGAAAGGGAAGAAGCCCCGGATAAGTAAGGTACTACTAAAGAACACCACACTGGGAGGCCTCTCATTACCCGACCTTAGTACATACTACACTGCCACAGTGGTCAAAACAGCCTGGTACTGGTACAAGAACAGACAGATGGATCAATGGAACAGAACTGAGACCCCAGAGATGACACTATCTACCTATGAACAGTTGATATTCGACAAAGGCCCTAAGACATTAAACTGGGGTAAAAACAGTATCTTCAACAAATGGTGCTTGTAAAATTGGTTATCCATCTGCAATAAACTGAATCAAGATCCATATCTTACACCTTATACAAAAACCAACTCCAACTGGATAAAAGACCTAAATATCAAACCTAAAACGATAAAGCTCATCCAAGAAAAGGTAGGAACAACAATGGAAGTTTTAATACACAATGAGGACAGACTCCAAAATCTGTCAAAGAAACCTCAATCAACAGAAGAGAAAATAGATAAATGGGAACTATTAAGAATCAAACACTTTTGCTCATCCAAAGACTTTATTAATAGAATTAAAAGAACATCCATAGAATGGGAAAAAATATTTGGCAACTCTCAGACCGACGCCTGATCTCCATAATCTATAAGATACTACAAAATATCAATAAGAAGAAGATAAACCATCCAATTAAGCGATGGGCAAAGGAGATGGACAGACACTTCACTAAAGAGGAGATCCAGGCAGCCAAAAAACACATGTGGACATGCTCACGATCTTTAGTTATTAAAGAAATTCAAATCAAGACAACAATGAGATACCATCTCACCCCAACAAGATTGGCCATGATCCAGAAAACACAAAACAACAAATGCTGGAGAGGCTGTGGAGAAAGTGGAACCCTCCTACAGTGTTGGT
Organism: Heterohyrax brucei; assembly: GCA_028571685.1. Classification (NCBI taxonomy): domain Eukaryota; kingdom Metazoa; phylum Chordata; class Mammalia; order Hyracoidea; family Procaviidae; genus Heterohyrax; species Heterohyrax brucei. The sequence goes on along the minus strand of CM053166.1, from coordinate 136,263,854 downwards.
GGGGTTGCAAAATGGTCCAGTCTCTTTGGAAGGCAATCTGGCGCTTCCTTAAAAAAATGGATATCGATATACCATTTGACCCAGTAATTCCACTACTTGGAATATATCCTACATAATCAAGGCCTTTCACAGCAACGGACACATGCACCAGAATGTTTACTGCAGCACAGTCCACGATAGCAAAAAGATGGAATCAACCCAGATGCCCAACAATAGAAGAATGGATAGGTAAACTATGGTATGTGTACTCAACGGAGCACTACGCAATTATAAAGAATAACGATGATTCCAGGAAACATCTCCTAGCCTGGTTTCAACTGGAAGACATTATGTTGAGTGAAAGTAGTCAGCGACAAAGGGACAAATACTGTATGAGACCTCTACGATAAGATCTCAAAAACAGACTTGTGTATAGAAGAAAAGACTCTTTGACAGCTGCAAGGGAGGGGAGGGAGGGAGGGTGAGGGGGGAGGGCTTAGTTTAGATAGTTACTAGAAATCTAGTTGGGAGAAAGCGGTGATAGCACACATTAGAAACAAGAACAACATTAAGTGGACTTCAGCATAAATTGAGTACTCCTTCCATCTTAACTCAATACTGCAAGGATAGAGTAGCTGGGGCGGGGGGCGGGGGACCATGCTCTTAGGCGAATTCCAGGCCAATTGGCACAACTAGCGTTTTGCTAAGAGAACTCTCTGCACCCCACATTGGTGAGTGGCATCTGGGGTCGTAAAAGCTGCCAAGCTGCCATCCGAGGACACAGCAAATGGTCCCAACTCAGCAGGAACGGATGCTCACCGAGGGCCAAAATGACATGCGGTAAAGACAACCGAGAAGACAGAGAGACCCACAAGAGTGGGTGCCTACATCGACGTGGGACTGGAAGAACCGGATGGTGCCCGGCCACCACCAGCGATAGTCACGATGGAGCTCACAGAGAGGAGTCTCACTGGCAACACAAGAATAAAAAGGGGTGCATCATGAGATCTCCACTAAAAGACCTCAATTGGTGGTCCAGCGGTTTTAAGGTTCCTCTGAGAGCATGGCCCCCGGCCCTGATGCTGCCCTTTCCCATAAATTATAACAAAGGTCCACTCTTTGGACAGGAATGGATTGGACTTGGCAATGCAGAGTGACCATATACTGGAAGCACTTTATGGTTCTATACATCTATAGGATATCATCTTGCTGACCTCTGGTTGGAGGAAGAGGAGTGGACGGAGAGGAAGGGAAAGGAGACTGTTGGGAGGATGAGACATGTATGGAGCAGAGAGGAATAGTGTGCAGTCACCGGACAGGGAGTGCAGTGGAAGCTGCGTATAGGAGGGCATGTAAATTTATACGTGAATGTACATTTTCACTCAGTCATGTCAAATAAGAGTAAAAATAAATAAAAAAAAAGAAAATAGGAAAAGTGGTGCGCATTGAACTGTATACTTGTTCTGGGGAAATTTTATAGCATGCAAAGTATACTTCAATAAAGCTGTTAAAATGTGCTGTGATTTCTTATTTTAAATAAATGTTTACCTGGCTGGCTGGCTTTGTGACTAAAATAAAGTAAGAATATGTAGTTGGATAGCTACGTAAATGTACAGCAAACATCATACTTCCAGGTGAAATGTTGAAAGAATCCTCTTTGAGAATTAGATAAGGGAGATCACTGTTTCTACCTTGTTCGATGTTTTACTGGAGGTTCTAGCCAGTGCAGCAAGCCAGGAAAAAGAAATAAAAGATACAGGGAGAAATAAAATTGTCCTTATAGAAAAGAACACGATTATGTATATAGAAAACCTGAAAGACTAAATACAGATGTATCAATAGAGTTAATATGGGAGTTTAGCAAGGTTTCTGGATACAGAAATCAATACATAAAAATCAGTTGTATTTTGATGTAACAGCCACAATTTTAAAAAAAAGACATAATTTAAATTCTCATAAAAAATGTATTTAGGAATAAATGTAACAAAGAAAGTACAAGGGAAAGTTGATTCTAAAATTTACGTGTCAGTGAAAAATGCAAGAGCCAAGGTATTATTGAAGAACAAGGTGAATACCTGCCCTATTAGTGTCAAACTTATTATAAAGACATAGTAATAAAGGCAGTAGCATAGAGAGAACTGAAGAAAGAGCTCAAGAACAAACTCCCTGAAAACCAAAACTGTTGCCATCAAGTCGATTCTAACCCATAGCCATCATACAGGGCAGAGTAGAACCACCCCATAGAATTTCCAAAGAGCACCTGGTGCATTTAAACTGCTGACCTTTTGGTGAGTAGCTATAGCACTTAACCACCACACCACCAAGGTTTCCTCCCATTATATAGACATTTGAAATATGATAGATATAGCATTATAGATCAGTGAGAAAAGAATGTACTTTTCAAAAATGGTGTTGGGAAAATTTTCCATACGGAAAAATAGTACATTTTTCTGAGGACCCCTACTTCAGACCATACATAAAATAGTACTCCATATGGACTTAAAAACATAAATGTGAAAGGCAAAAATATAAACAGTTTAGAAGAAAATATAAGAGAAGAGCTTAATAATACTTAGGTAGTGAAGAATTTCTAAAAACAAGACACAAAATGTATAAATCAAGGGAAAGACTGATACAGTATATTAAAATCAAGAACTTGTATTTATCATAAAACACTATTCAGAGAGTGAAAAGACAAGCCATGAACTTAATTGAGGATCGCTGTTGTTGTTAGGTGCCGTCTAGTTGGTTCTGACTCATAGCGACACTACGAACAACAGAATGAAACATTGCCCAGTCTTGTACCCTGTGGTGGTCAAGATTATGTCAACTTGGCTACTACCTATTTGGCTGCTGTATTAAGTGTCAGGGCGGGGTTTGTGGTGGCTCCCTGCCCCTCGGCTCACATCTCGTGACCTTGGACTACGGCTGCTGATGGCTCACGTGGCCAGGAGCTCCAGCTCTCTTCTTCCAGTGTCTGGTTCCAGGACTTGAGCTAGCAGCTGTTGGGCTCATCAGTCCTTACAGTCGGCACTTGAGAGTCCTGCTCCCTGACCTGCCGATCCTGCGTTCGGCAGCCACTGTTGCTTCGTCTCGCCGCCAGCTTGGGAACCACTGACCTCCAGCCTCTGTCGCTTCGTCTCACCACCAGCTTGGGATACACTGATTTACACAACCGGTGATCTACAACTCTGATCTCTGACTTGCTGACCTTGGGTTCCTCAGCTTCCGTGGACACGTGAGGCTTGTGCCAGAGCTTGGGACATTCAGCTTCTGTGATTACGTGAGCTGTTCCCTATATTTGTATCTATCTATCTGTATATATATATATATTATAAATCTTTCCTTGTACCTACACGTGTTACTGGTTTTGTTTCCCTAGAAAACCCAGCCTAAGACACACCCTGTCCACAGTTGGTTTTATGCTTAAGCCCATTGTTTCAGCCACAGAGTCAGTCTATCTCATTGACAGTCTTCTACTTTTCCACTGACTGTCTACTCTACCAAGCATGATGTCCTTCTCCAGGGACTGATCTTTCCTGATAACATCTGCAAAGTATGTAAGATTCGGTCTTGCCACCTTTGCCTCCCAGGCACACTGTGGTTGTACTTCTTCCAGAATAGATCTGTTTGCTCTTTTGGTGGTCTATGGTACTTTCAACATTCTTCTCCAACACCACAATTCAAAGGCATCATCTCTTCTGTCTTCTTTGTTCATTTTCCAGCTTTTGCATGCATATGATGCAACTGAAAATACCATGGCGTGGGTCAGGTGCACCTTAGTCTTCAAGGTGACATCTTTACTTTTCAATACTTGAAAGAGGTCCTGGGCAGCACATTTTCTCAAGGCAATGTGTCTTTTGATTTCTTGACTGCTGCTTCCACTTGTGTTGATTGTGGACCCAAGTAAAATGAAATCCTTGACAATCCTTTCTCTGTTTATGATGATGTTGCTTACTGTTCCAGCTGGGAGGATTTTTGTTTTCTTGATGTTGAGGTGCAATCCATACTGAAGGCTGTGGTCCTCGACCTTCATCAGTAAGTGCTTCAAATCTTCAATTTCAGCAAGTAAGGTGGTGTGGTCTGCAGAATACAGGTTGTTAATGAGTCATCTTCCAATCCTGATGCCTCGTTCTTGTTCATAGAATTCAGCTTCTCGTGTTGTTTGCTCGGCATACAGATTGAAAAGATATGGTGAAAGGATACAGCCCTGATGCACACCTTTTCTGACTTCAAACCATGCAGTGTCCCCTTGTTCTTTTCGCATGACTGCCTCTTGATATAGGTTCCTTAAGAGCACAATTAGGTGTTCTGGAATTCTCATTCTCTGCAATGTTAACCATAATTTATTATGATTAGCCTCATGTTATAAATATATCTCAAAGAATCTACAAGCAAAAGAAAAACAATACAATAGAAAAATAGAACCAGAACAGACATTTCTTGAAAGAGAAAAGTTAAACGTCTTGGAAAATATCAAGCATTGGTAAGTATGAAGGAAATGAATCTCTCATTCATTCCTGCTTGGAATGTACAATTATAAAGGCACTTTAGAAATGAGTTTGGCATTACATAGTAAAGTCGAACAGGTGCAAATTTCAGAATGTGACAATTCTACTCCTGGGCATAAACTGCAGAAAAACTGTAGCATATGTACATTATTCTGTCAACACTGTTCTATCTTGATATTCATCATCATAATGGCCAATAGTGGAAAGAATCAATAAATTATAGTATATTTATTCAATGGATTATTATACAGCAGTATAAATGAACTGAAGCTGCATGTAGCAACATGTATGAGTTTCATAATCACAATGTTAAGTGAAAAAGCAAATCACAAAATCAGACAAAACGAAACAACATGCTGTTTGGGGATGTATTTATAGTCAGTAAAACTATAAAGAAAATCAAGGGAATGATTGCCTCAGATTTCAGGATAGTGGTTACATCTGGTGGAAGAGAGAGAGGCAAGGGGAGTGTCATGAAGGAGGGATGTACAAGGGGGGCTTCTAAGGTACTGGAAATAAATATAATTTTTAAAACCTGGGTAGTGAGTAGATAGGTATTTACTCTTTAAAATTATTCTTTAAATTGTGTATACTTATTTTATACTCTTTTGTATATGGCACCATTTTATTATTTAAAAAATTTTTCCTTAATTTTGCTGTGCTTTAGGTGAAAGCTTATAATTGAAGTTAATTTCTTATTCAAAAATTTATACACAGATTGTTCTGTGACATGCTGCATTCCCCAGAATGTGACAGCACTCTCTGTCTTCTACCTTGGGTTCCCTGTGTCCATTTGTCAGCTCCTGTTCTTTCTTGACTTCTCATCTTGCTTTTTTACAGGAATTACCCATCTGGTCTCATGTATCTGATTGAACTAAGAAGTATGCTCCTTGTGAGTGTTATTGTTTTTTATTTTATAGGTCTGTCTAATCAGAACTGACTGGATGGCAACTAACAACATACATCCATAAATCATAATGGAAGTCAACTCTTCAGACAGGAATGGATTGGACTTGGCAACACAGAGTAACCATATTATGTGTGCACTTTATGATGCTATGCATCCAGAGGATGTTGTCCTGCTGACCTCTTACTGGAGGTGGGGGAGTGGGGAGAGAGGAGGGGATAGGAGATTGTTGGGAGGATAAGACATGTATGGAGCAGAGAGGAAGAGCGTGCTGTCACTGGGCATGGAGAGCAATGAGAGCTGCATATAGTTGAGCATGCAAATTTACATGAGAATGTACATTTTCACTCATCATAATAAAAAACTAAATTTAAATGTTGAATTTTATGTTTAAAAAAATTTTAAAAATTTTATTGTGTCTTGTGTCAAAATTTACAGCTCTAATTTCTCATTAAAAAATTATGCATGTATTGTTTTGTGACATTGATTGCAACTCCCATAGTGTGACGACAGTCTCACTTTTTCACCCTGGGTTCCCTGTGTCCATTTGTCTAGTTCCTGTCACATCCTAATTTCTCATCTTGCTTTTGAGCAGTCATTGCCCATTTGGCCTCATACATTTGATTGAACTAAGAAGCATGTTCCTCATATGTGTTATTGTTTATTTCATAAGCCTATCTAATCTTTGAAAAGTGGGCTTTGAGTGTGGATTCAGTTCTGGCTTAGCAGTGTCCAGGGGCCATAGTCTTGGGAGTTCTTCCACTGTTAGACTGGTAAGTCTAGTATTTTTTTGTGAATTTTAATTTTGTTCTACATTTTTCTTCCACTCTGTCCAGAACCCTCTACTGTGGTCCCTGTCAGAGTGGTTGGCAGTGTTAGCTGGGCACCATCTAGTTCGACTGGACTCAAGTTAGTGGATGCTGTGGTTTATTCGTCCTTTGGACTATTACATCCCTGTGTCTTTGATTTTCTTCATTCTCCTTTGCTCTAAATGTGGTGGGATCAAAAGATGTATTTCAGATGGTCACTCACAAGCTTTAAGATCCCAGATGCTACTTACCAAAGAAGGATGTGTCGCATTTTCTTTATGAACTATGTTATGCCAACTGACCTAGATGTCCTCTGACACTATGGTCCGCAGCCCTCAGCCTCAGCTAAATCCCTGAAGGTGTTTGGATGTGTCTAGCAAACTTTATGCTTTTGCTTTGGTCAAGTTATGCTTTCTTCCTCTAGACTGCATGTTGTCTTTCCTCTCACCAGAGTTGATGGTTATCTACTATCTAGTTAGTGATTTTCCCTCCCACTCCCTCCCCACTTCTGTAACCTTCAAAGAATGCTTTTTTCCTGTGTGTAAACATTCATCATTGTTCTTTACTGTTGCCAAGAAAAGGTTTTTTTTTTTTTTTCTTTTTTGAACTTGTAATATTCAATTTAGCCTTTCTTTTCACTTTCCCTTCCGGAGAAAAATAAAGGCCAGATGTTACAGAGTGATTTGATTGCAGAGTCACCACTCACATCTACCGGGCAATCAATGTTCAGGCCAGTGCTCTTTTATCATACCATGTATGTACAACTCTTTCTTTCCCAATGTATCCTCCTCTCCCCAGTTTTATTCTTCCATGTCAGAGTCACTCCTGAGCCTGGGACTCCCTGTGACCTTTATCATTTTCCTAGAACTTCATTTCATCACTCTTATGGAAGTGATCTCTCAGATCACTCTTTTCTCCTTTGGGTCCTGTAGAACTGCCCAGGTAGCTCCAGCATTGCTCATACTCCTTGGGGGAAAGTGTTGACTTGCAATCATTTTCCTCTAGAGGGTTGCCTTGTCTTCTTTAGACTTCAGGAAAAGAGCTCTGGTGGCACAAATGTTAAGGCTCAACTGCTAACTGAAAGATGAGTGGTTGGAACCCACACATTGGCTCTGCAGCAGAAAAGACCTGGTGATGTGCCTCTGCAAAGATTACAGCCAAGAAAACCCTATGGGACAGGTATACTCTGTCAGATGGGGTCACAGTTGCAATCAACTCAGCAGCATCTAACAACAACCACAACAACAGACATTGTGTTCCTGTGTGTGTTTGTGTATACGCATGCACACACGCACATGTGCATGTTTAATAATGTGACTAGATTAGATTCAAATACAAGGGTGCTTTTAGCTCTAAAATCCTCGGTGTTTTTTAGCCCTCTTTTATTTTTTGCTGGAGCAGTTCATCATCCATGTTGGTGACTCACATTTAACTCTCTAGCTTTGAATTTCCACCCCCTACCAATCCTGCTGGTAGCCTCAGACTTCTTGCTCTTTCTAATACATGTTCTTAGGCACTTTTTTTTCTTTTAGTAAAAAACAAATGACTCAAAATTTTACTCCTACTTCCTCATAGGTCTTATATTCTAATTCCTTCTCTGTTCACACTGGAGGAAATAAAAGAGTGGGTTATGAAATTGTTTCCTCTCAGATGTCACTGTATTTCATCATTTACCTTGCCTATGATTGATATGGAAACCCTGGTGGCATAGGGGTTAAGTGCTTTAGCAGTTTGAATCCACCAGATGCTCTTTGGAAGCTCTGTAGGGCAGTTCTACTCTGTCCTACAAGATCTCTATGAGTTGGAATCGATTCAACCGCAATGGCTAACACAGAATTCTTTTGCCTTGTGTCTTTTTATGACTCCAAAGTATTTCTACTTTCTTAAAATATGCTGCTCTCAGAGTTAACATTAGTACTACTAAAGGTATTTCAGAACATAGAACAGGAAGGAATATTCCTGAACTCTGAAGACAGAATAACCCTGATATCAAAACCAGGTAAAGATACCTTAAAAAAAGAAAATTACAAAGCAATACCTCTCATGAATACAGACACAAAAATCCTCTATGAAATTACAGCCAATAGAATTCAACAGCATGTAAGGAAAATAATTCATCACAACCAAGCAAGATTCATACCAAGTATGCAGGTATGGTTCAACATTAAACAATCAATCAATATAACCATCCACATAATAAATGATAATAACCACAAGATCTTACCAACTGATGCAGAAAAGACTTTTGACGCAGTCAAGACCCATTCATGATAAAAACTCTCAGCAAAACAGAAATAGAAAAGATATCCCTCAACATAATTAATGACATTTATACAAAAGTAACAGCTAACATCATTCTAAATGGGAGGGATTGAAAGCATTCTTCCTGAGAATGGGAACCAGACAAGAATGCCCTTTATCATCACTTTTATTCAACATTGTGCTGAAAGTCTTAGCAGAGTAATAAGATACGGAAAAGAAATAAAGGGCATTTCAAATTGGTAAGGATGAGTAAAAGTACCCCTATTTACAAATGATATGATCTTATACACAGAAAACCCTAAAGAATCCACAAGAAAATTATTGGAATTAATAGAAGAGTTTAGCAAAGTAAAAAGATACAAGATAAATATACAAATATCAGTGGGATTCCTCTGCATCAATAAAGAGATCCTCAAAGAGGAAATCACCAAACCAATACCATTTACAACAGCCCCCAAGAAGACAAAATACTTAGGAATAAATCTGAACAGAGGCATGAAAGACCTATACAATGAAAGCTATGAGACACTACTACAAGAAACCAAAAAATACCTACAGAAATGGAAAAACATACTATGCTCATGGATAGGAAACTCAGCATTGTGAAAATATCAATTATACCCAAAGCCATCTACAGATACAACGAAACCCTGATTGAAATCCCAATGATGTTTTGTAACTAGATGGAGAAACAAATCATGGACTTCATATGGAAAAGGATAAATAAAGCCATTATTGAAGAAGAACAAAGTGGCAGGCCTCACACTACCTGATTTTAGAACCTATTATATTGCCATGGTAGTCAAAACAACCTGGTACTGGAACAACAATAGATACATAGACCAATGGAACAGAATTGAAAATCCAAACATAAAACATCTACTTATGAGCAGCTGATATTTGACAGAGGCCCAAAGTTCATAAACTGTGGAAAAGACAGCCTCTTTAACAGATGATGCTGGCATAAGTGGATATCTATCTGAAAAAAAGAAAATTGAAACAGGATGCATACCTCATACCACACACACGAACTAACTAAAAATGAATAAAAAATCTAAATATAAAATCTAAAACTATAAAGATCATGGAAGAAAACATAGGGTCAATGCTAGGAGCTATAATACATGACACAAATAACATGCAAACCTTAACTAACAACACACAAACAACAGAAGAGAAATTAGATAACTGGGAGCTCCTAAAAATCAAATATTTATGCTCTTCAAAAGATTTCACCAAAAGAGTTAACAGAGAACCTACAGACTGGGAAAAAATTTTGGCTATGATATATTTGATAAGGGCCTAATCTCTAGAATGTATAGAATGCTGTAATACCTGAATAACAAAAGACAAGTGATCCAGTTAAAAAATGGACAAAGGATGCAAACAGACATTTCACCAAAGAAGTTATCGTGGTGGCTAACAGACACATGAGGAAATGTTCATTAGTCTTTAGAGGAATGCAAATCAAAACTACAATAAGATAACATTTCACCCCAACAATGTTGGCATTAATTCAAAAAACACAAAATAATAAATATTGGAGAGGTTATGGAGAGACTGGAACACTTATACACTGCAGGTACAGTTATAAATTGGTACAACCACTTTGGAAAATAATTTGGTGCTTTCTTAAAAAGCTAGAAATAGTTTAATACATTTATAGGAGGCTGTCCTACTGGTTTCTTTCTAGATGGGAGAGGAGGAGACAGGTGTTCCTTAAGAAGATACTAGAAGTAAAGCATGAAAAGGAGAAGCGTGCTGTCACAGGGTGAGGAGAGCAGATGGAATTGCAGATAGTTGGGTATGCAAAATTGATTTGGATTGTATACTTTCGCTTAATCATAATTAAAAAAAATAAAAATTATAACCAACCAAAAACTAAACAAAGCAAAAACCTAGAAATAGAAGTTCCTTATGATTCAGCATTCTCATTTCTAGGAATATGTCCTAGACAAATAGGTGCCATCACATGAATAGATACATGAAATCTGACAATTAAATTCATGAATTCACCCTAGAAAAAGTGCTATATACCTCATTGCTGAATATTGCTATGATCACCTTTAAAGTACTCCCCTTGAGAAGCCTATGCACCGAAGCCAGTGTCTAGTCTACCCTTCAAAGCAATTTTGGAACTCTTTTTCTGGTCTGATTATTACAGCTGCTGTCATATTACTCTTGATGTCCTGAATGTCATCAAAATGTCTTCCTTTGAATATTTCCTTTATCCTCAGGTAAAGGAAAAGGTCACTGGGGGCCAGATCAGGTGAGTAAGGATTGTGTTCCAATGCAGCTATTTGTTTGCTGGCTAAAAACTCCCTCACAAACAACTATACATTTAAGTTTGTGAACTTGCCACCTTGCACAATGGTCATTCCAAAAAGAGTCCTAAAATTGCTTTGAAGGGTGGACTAGGCCCTGGCTTCGGTACCTAGCTTCTCAAGTGGAGTACTTTGAAGGTGACTGTAGTGATATTCAGCAGTGAGGCATGTAGTATTTAGAACAACTCAGTTTGTGGACTTAATTGTCTGACCTCGTATGTACACCCATGTTTATTGTAGCATTATTCACAATAGCAAAAACATGGCAACTATCTAGGTGTCCATCAACAAATGAATGGATAAATTATGGTACATACACACAGTGGAATACTATGCAATGATAAAGAATAACAATGAATCTGCAAAATATCTCACAACATGAATGCACCTGGAAGGCATTATGCTGAATGAAATTCGTCACAAAAGGACAAGTATTGTATGAGACCACTATCAGAAGAACTCAAGAAAAGTTTTGAATACAGAAAAACATTCTTTGATGGTTACAAGGGTAGGGAAAGAGAGGGAGGGGAGTACGCTAACTAGATAGTAGACAAGGATCAATTTCAGTGAAGGGAAGGATAATACTCAATACAGGCGAAGTCAGCACAGCTGGACTAAAGCAAAAGCTAAGAATTTCCCTGGACATGACCAAACACTTTGAGGGGCAGAGTAGGTGGGCTGAGGCTTGAGGCTCATAGTTTTAGAGGACGTCTAGGTCAGTTGGTGTAACAAATTTTATTAAGAAAATGTTCTGAATTCTACTTTGAGGAGTGGCATCTGGGATCTTAAAAGCTTGTGAGCAGCCATTTGTGATGCATCAATTGGTCCCATTCCACTTGTAGCAAAGGAGAATGAAGAAACCCAAAGATACAGGAAAATGTTAACCCAAGATACTAAAGGACCACGTAAACTAGAGACTCCAGCAAGCCCGAGACAGGAAGAACTAGATGGTACCCAGCTGCCACCAATGACCACTCCAACAGGGAACATGAGAGAGAGCTTTTGATAGAGGGGGAGAAAGTGTGGAGCAGAACTCAAACTCACAAAAAATGCCAGATTTAATGGTCTGACTGAGACTAGAAGAATCCTCAGTGCCGTGGCCCCTAGACGCTCTCTTAATCCGGAACTGAGACCATTCTCGAAGCTTGCTCTTCAGACAAAGATTAGACAGGATTATAAAGCAAACAAACAATACATGCGAGGGATGTGCGACTTAGTTCAATCAGCTGCAGAAGACCAAATGGGTGGCTCCAGTCTAGAGGCAGAATGAGAAGGCAGGAAGTGACAGGAATGGATTAAATGGGACACAGGGTACCCAGGCTGGAAAGATGACATGTACTGTCATATTGTGGGGACTGTAACTAATGCCACATAACAATAAGTACACATTTCTGTGTGAGAAATTTCTGTGTGAGCTGTAAACTTTCACATAAGGAACAGTTTAAAAAAAAAAAAAGCTTCTGTTCTCTGTTTTTCAAACTCCTAGTTATGTGTGAGCTTTCACCCATCTTTTTTCATTAGACTCAAAGAATTTCTGAAAAGCCTAATACACTCAACACTGGAAAGGGTGTCTGAGCAAAAGGCAGGAAGAAATTGATTGGAAAAGCCAATATGCTAATGACTCAACTCTGTAGCCAGCAATTATTGATGTCTTATGTGTTGGACATTGTGTTAATCATTTTGCATTTACATTATCACGTGTAAATCTTTACAACATTGCTGTATTGCTGTGAGCTAAATACTGTTGTCGTGGATTGAATTGGGTCCCCCCAAAAATACCTGTAGCCTTGTGACCATGATTCCCTGTATTTTATTATTATCCTCTATTTTGTGATTTTGTTGTGCTGTATGTTAAAGGATTAGGGTGGGACTGTAAATGCCTTTATAAGATCACCTCCCTGCTCCACTGTAAAGGGAGTTTCCCTGGAGTGTGGCTTGCCCCACCCTTAATCCTTTCATTCTGCAAGAAGTGAAAGGAAAGGAAAGCAAGCAGAGAATTGGGAACCTCATACCATCAAGAAAGCAGCACTGGGAGAAGAGTGCATCCTTCAGACCTGAGGTTCTTGCACCAAGATGCTCTCTGGACAAAGACTGATGCAATACCAGACTTTCCTCCAGAGCCGACAGGGGGAAAGCCTTCCCCTGGAGCAGACATCCTGAATTTGGACTTGTAACCTACTGGACTGTGTAAGAACAAACTTTCCTTTGTTAAAGCCATCCACCCTGTGGTATTTCTGTTAGAGCAGCACCAGCTGATTAAAACAGAGTTTGGTACCAGGAGTAGGGTGTTGATCTAGCAAATACCTAAAATGTGTGAGCCATTTTGAAACTGTGAATGAATAGAAGATTCAGAAGGAATGAAGAAGGCATAGATAGTGAAAACCAAACAGCAGGGGACAGATAGCAGCAGCGGCAGCAGCAAAATCAGAGGCAGTGCTGGAGCCGATCCATGGAACAAGAAAGCTAAGTGCCTGTTCACAGTTTTCCTCATGGAATGGGTGCCTCCAGAATCAGTGAGAGTTCAGTGCCTTTGTGCTAGACATTTTCCAGCAAGAGTCGGGTGCCTCTGGGCACTTGAATCAGTGGAGCTACAGAGTTTTGAAACACTTGCCCCAGCAAGGCAGATGTCCGAGGCCCGGGCCCTGCAGCCATAGGAAATAAAAGCTGAAGAGACAAACAGTGTGAGAAGCTGAGCTGCCTCAGTCTCAAAAGGTATGGCCATGACCTAAGGGGTTTGAAAGGGTGCGACAATGGCGTCCTATATTCGTAAGGGTGGAATTACCACTCTAGTTGGGCTTAGGGTGAACCTAAAGCTGATGGGGCAGAATTTCTGTCTATGTGGTCCTTGAAGGAAGAGTTGTGGCACAGGGCTGGAGGTCTCCACTCAAAATCCAGAAAGTGTGGCCGATACCTAGAGTCTGGAGGGGAGGGCCATTGTGTAGAATGTCTCAGAAAATGTAAGAGTATTTTCAAAGCTTTGAGGGCTAATGTAGTGAGTTCTGCTGACTTACCTGTTACTTGTTAATGCCTTCTTTCCCTGCAATTTCTCCCATTTGTAATGGAATGTCTGGCTTGTGCCTGTTCTGCCACTGGACCTTTAGAAGCAGCTTACCCTCTAGGTTTCAGAGATGTAGAAGAGTTTTTGTATTTTGGACTTGGAACTGATTTAAGACTTCTATCATATGGGATTAATGGGTTACATGTTTCAGTGATGTGGTTTTTGTGGTGTCAAAGGATGGGATATCATGGATTGAATTGTGTCACCCCCAAAATAAGTGTAGCCATGTGACCATGATTCCCTGTATTCTGTGATTGTCCTCAATTTTGTGATTTTGCTGCACTGTATGTTGGAGGATTAGGGTGGGACTGTAAATCCCTTCATAAGATCACCTCCCTGCTCCACTGTAAAGGGAGTTTCCCTGCAATATGGCTTGCCCCACCCTAATCCTTTCATCCTGCAAGCGATAAAAGGAAAGAGAAGCAAGCAGAGAATTGGGAACCTCGTACCAACAAGAAAGCAGCACTGGGAGACGAGCGCGTCCTTCAGACCTGAGATCCCTGTGCCAAGATGCTCCCTGGACAAAGACTGATGCAATACTGGACTTCCCTCCAGAGCCGACAAGGGAGAAAACCTTCCCCTGGAGTGGATATCTTGAAAATGGACTTGTAACCTACTGGACTGTGTAAGAATAAACTTTCCTTTGTTAAAGCCATCCACTCTGTGGTATTTCTGTTACAGCAATACTAGCTGTCTAAAACACTATGATTATCCTCATTTTACAGGTGAAGAAATTGAGAGTAGGAGAAATTAAATTGCATAAGATTACAGAGCTAGTGTCGTGGTTTGAATTGTGTCCCTCCAAAATACGTGTATTAATTTGGCTAGGCCTTGACATCTGATATTGTGTGAAGTTCCTATGTGCTGTGAACCTTGCTTCTATGATGTTAATGAGGGAGGAGGGGCAGCAGTTGTGTTGTGGGGCAGGACTCAATGTGCAAGATTGTATTGTGCCTTGAGGCAATGCCTTGAGCTATAAAAGAAAGAATTTAGCAGAGAGATTTAGGGACCTCATACCACCAAGAAGCAGTGCTTAGAGCACTGGAAAAGACCCAGGGTCCCTGTGCCTCAGAACCTCCTAGTTCAGTGGAAGATTGACAGTAAGGACCTTCCTCCAGAGCCGCCAGAGAAAGCATTCCCCTGGAGATGACTCTCTGAATTGGGACTCTTCGCCTATTGGATTATGAAAAAATAAATTTCTGTTTTTAAAATTATCCGTTTGAGGTATTTCTGGTATAGCAGTAATAGATGACTAAGACAGGTAGTAAATGGTGACACCAGAATTTGAGCTTAAAGTGTTTGACTCCAACATCACACTTGAAAATCACTGTGTTGTGCTGCTAGAGGCGGATGCATGGTTCAGATCTATGGAATCTGAATGAACCATCTCCTAAACTAAAGGCCCTTTACATCTGGGCTGAGGCAGTTATAACCTATCACGTAGGCCTGGGATTATATATAGTAGAGGCCATCTAGAGGCTTGGAGACCTGCAGAATTAGATACTAGCACCTTTAAGCTCGGGCTAGAGCTCAGTTGCTTGGTCTCCAAGGCAATGGGCAGTGGGTTCCAAATTTTTCTCTTGCCAATGTGGAGACATGGCATGAAATAAATGAAAACAATCTTAAAAGCTGTGTGAAGTAGTCTAAAACAAATCTTGTGGTGCGAAGTCCAAAGCAATGATATGTTAATTTGAAAAAGTCTCACAATCTAAAAACAGAAAAATGTGTGTCAGGTTATAATTAAATAGGCAGGCCCATCTGGAATGGAATGGCTTAGCCCTTTTCAGATGGGTATTGTTATGGATGTTAGAATTATTCTCTGTTTCTTCAGATCTCAGTGTATTCATTCATATTGCTCACTTTTAGGTACAATAGTTTAAAAGCTTTACTCCAGGTGTTGGCAAATATTTTCTGTAACAGGCCAGATAGGTACACATTTTAAGCTTTATGAGCAACATGGTCTCTGTTGAAACTACTCAACTCCACTGTTACAGCAAGTAAGCAGCCATAGACAACACAAAATATATGATGTTGTGGCGCCCCCCAAACTGTAGGACTCTTGACCAAAATAAAATAGCTAATCCAGACTCTGGTCTCATACTCCATCCTAACTTCTGTTTCTGGCTAGTGGGCTATCAATCTTTTCCACAGATCCAAACAAATCACTAAGGAAATGCCTTATTTTCCTGTGACTAAGCCTAAAGGTAGCACAATGATTAAAGCATTCAGCTACTAAATGAAAGGTTGGCATCTGCAATTCAGTAGAAAAATGTGGCAGTCTGCTGGTATAAGGATTTACAGCTTTGGAAACTCTATGGGGCAGTTCTACTCCAGCTGTATAGGGTTGCTATGAATTGCAATCAGTTTTATGGCAATGGATTTGGTTTGGTTTAAACCAAAAGAAATGTCAGCAGAATGTTCCCTAGTGGTAGTTGCTCAAACACTTGTCAAAACCTTTTGTGCTCAAATTAATTTGCTTTAAGCCAGTTATTTTGATAATCTACTCTTAGAAAATCTATTTTGTAATCACCTAGGCTTTAATTCACTTCTTCTTAACCAAGTAGCCAAACTTTACATTTCAAAGGACTCAAGCTCAAAGTGATTCAGTCTACAATCAGTCACAGTGGGCCCAATCCTTTACTATTATGCACTATAACCAATCCTTTTTATAATATCTAATAAAAGTGTTGTTGTTAGATGCTGTCAGGAATGGAATTGTGTCCCCCCGAAATACGTATCCACTTGGTTGGGCCATGAATTTCTGTATTGTGTAATTGTCCTCCATTTTGTGATTGTATTTTATGTTAAAGAGGATTTGGGTGAGATTGTAACACTCTTACTAAGATCAAATCCCTGATCCAACATAAAGGGAATTTCCCTGGAGTGTGGCCTGAACCACCTTTTATCCTACAAGAGATAAAAGGAAAGGGAAACAAGCAGAGAGGGATACCTCAGACCATCAAGAAAGTAGTGCCAGGAGCACAGCGTGTCCCTTGGACTCAGGGTTCCTATGTGGAGAAGCTCCTAATCCAGTGGATGATTGATGATGTGGACCTTCCTCCAGAGCCAACAGAGAAAGCCTTCCTTTGCAACTGGCACCCTGAATTTGGACTCTGAGGAAATAAATTTCTCTTTATCAAAGCCGTCTACTTGGGGTATTTCTATTACAGCGGATTGTTAAGACAGGTGCTATCAAGTTGGTTCCATCTCATAGCAACTCCATGCACGATAGAATGAAACAGTTCTCTGTCCTTCACCATCCCCCACAATTTTTGTTATCTTTGATGCCATTGTTACAGCCACTGGATCCGTCCATTTCATTGAAGGTCTTCTTTTTTTTGCTGATCCTCTACTTTACCAAACATGATGATGTCCATCTCCAGGGACTGTTCCCTCCTGAATAACATGTCAAGTATGTGAGTTGAAGTCTCACCATCTTTGCTCCCAAGGAGCTTTCTGACTGTATTTCTTCTAAGACAGATTTGCTTGTTCAATGCTGAATGTTCTCAAAACAATTCCAGACTACCAATTCTGACGTCTAGGTCTATAATTGAATTAAGAACCAGCAAGCTCCAAAAGGTGAAGTACAAAGTGTTACCCAGGAGGAGGTAGCTGCACTCCAAAAGAACTGCTTGAATTTTCTAATATGTACAAACAAAAACCCGGGGAATATGTGTGGGAATGGCTATTAAGGATGTGGGATAATTGGTCCACGGAACATAAAGATGAATCAGTCAATTTATCGGTGGGGGTCCATTAAGCACATAATCTTCTTTCACTGTTTCAGCTCATGAAGTTAGAAAATGATGCAATTGTTTATTTGCATGGGTTGCTGAAGCATGAATTACCCATAGCCTACACTAAGTCAAGTAGAAGTACCACACCTGCTTTGGTATACTGTAGAAGAAGGTATGCAAAGTCTTAGAGAAACTGGCATGCTAGAATGCATTTGTCAGGTTAGACCACAGACCTCTGTACGAACAGCCCAGAGGACACACCTTTTACCACAACGGTGGAGAATAAACTTGTGAAGGGAGCTCCAGCATCCTTAACGACTGCTGTGATTTCTGTTTTATATAAATTAGATTTGACAATGGGAACCACCCTAACTCAATCAAGACACCTAACTACAGTGGGGTTGATTGGACTCAGCGGTAGTAGGTGCCAAGTGGCAGTGCTCAATCAACAAAGACCGAGTAGGTACAGTTAGAGTAATAGACAGTGGAGTCAAAGCAATAATCAGAATAATCTCACATGTGTGGATTTATGGCATTGGCTACTTAGTCATGGTGTCCCTGGGAGTGAAATAGATAGGACATTTACTAAATATTTACTTGATCTGTACAAACAGATGAATTCTAGGTCAGCTGAACAGCAGTCTAGCTCAAATCACCAGAATGGAGAGTCACGGTCTCTCAATCAATTCTCAGATTTGAGGGAGTTTTAAAGACCTGTAACCCCTTGAAAGAAGCGGAGGCTGTGTCCCCTTGAAGAAAGACTTCACATTTCCAAACATTTTTACTGTTAACCTCTCTCCCAGCCTTCCACAAAGGGATCTGTGACCTTTTACAAAAGTAACTATTCATTGGGGAAAAGGAATGAATCATATTTGGGGGGGATTACTGGATACTGGCTCTGAACTGACACTAATTCCAGGAGATCCAAAGCATCACTGACAAAAGTCAGAGTGGGAGCATATGGAGATCAGATTATTAATGGAGTTTTGGCTCATGTCTGCTTCACAGTAGGTCCAGAAGTTCCCCAAATCCACCCTGCAGTGATTTCCCCAGTTCCAGAATGCGTAATTGGAATAAATATGTTCAGCAACTGGCAGAACCCCCACACTGGATCACTGACAAATACAGTAAGCACTGTTGTGGTAGGAAAGGCCAAGTGGAAGCCATTAGAACAGCTCCTACCTGGGAAAATAGTAAACAGTTAAAGGAGGGATTACAGTGATCACTGACACCGTCAAGGGCATGAAAGATACAGGGGTGGTGAATCTCATAACATCCTCATTCAAATCACGTGCTTGACCTGTGCAAAAAACAGATGGATCTGGGAGAATGACAGTATATTTTTGAAAACTAAGTGGAGCTGCTGTTCCAGATGTAGTTTTACTGCTTGAGCAAATTACTACATCTGGTGCCTGGTATACAGATATTGATCTGGCTGATACCTTTCTACAGTCTTGTCTTTTCATTTTCAGTTGTGCTATATCAGCAAACGAAGACCCCAAAGGCCTTACTCCATCCATGTCCTTAAGATCGGCTCTACCTTGAGGAGGCAGCTCTTCCCCCGGCTCACTTTCTGGCACCACATCTGACAATGATCGGCTGCTATTCATAAAGTTTTCCCTGGCTAATTCCTTTCAGAAGTGGACTGCCAGGTCCTTCTTCCTAGTCTGTCTACCATAGGCAACCCTGCTGGTACCTAAATACCAGTGGCTTATCTTCCAGAACCACAGCAACAAGCAAGCCTATACTGACAGACAAGTGGGGGCTGTTCACTCTATCTTTGCCCTTCTTACCTGATGCTGTCACCCTCCTTCCCTGATGCTGTTACCCTCCTCACAGCTGCAAACATTCATTAATAATCAGGATATGGAATGCATGAGTATGAATCTAGGGAAGTTGGAAATCATGACAAATGAAATGGAATGCATAAACATTGATATTCTGGGCATTAGTGAGCTGAAATTGACTGGTTTGGGCTATTATGAATCGATAATCATATGGTATACTATACAGGGAATGAAAACCTGAAGAGGAATGGTGTTGTGTTCATCATCAAAAAGAACATTTCAAGATTTGTCCTTAAGTACAGTGCTGTCGGTGATAGGGTAATATCCATATGCCTACAAAGAAGGCCAGTTAATATGACTATTGTTTAAATTTACACACCAACCACTAAGGCCAAAGATGAAGAGGCTGATGATTTTTACCAGCTTATGCAGTCGGAAATTGATCAAACATGCAATCAGGACACACTGATAATTACTGGTGACTGGAATGCAAAAGTTGGAAACAAAGAAGAAGGATTGGTAGTTGGAAAATACAGCCTTGGTGATAGAAATAAATGCAGGATATAGCATGATAGACTTTTGCAAGACTAATGACTTCTTCATTGCAAATATCTTTTTTAACCAACACAAATGGCAACTATAAACATGCACCTCACCAGATGGAATACACAGGAACCAAACTGACTACATCTGTGGAAAAAGACAATGGAAAGCCTCCATATCAGCAGTCAGAACAAGACCAGGTGCTGACTGTGGCACAGATCAATTGCTCACATGTGAATTAAAATTGAGACTGAAGAAAATTAGAACAAGTCCATGAGAGCCAATGTATGACCTTGCATATATCCCTCCTGAGTTTAAAGACCGTCTGAAGAAGAGATTTGATGTGTTGATCACTAATGATCAAAGACCAGATGAATTGTGGAATGACATCAAAGATATCATCCATGAAGAGAGCAAGAGGTCATGAAAAAGAAAGAAAAGACCAAACTGGATGTCAGAAGAGTCTCTGAAACTTGCTCTCAAACATCGAGCAGCTAAAGGAAAAGGAAGGAATGATGAAATAAAAGACCTAAATAGAAGATTTCAAAGAGCAACTAGAGAAGACAAAACAAAGTATTATAATGACATAGGCAAAGAACTAGAAATGGAAAACCAGAGGGGAAGAACATGTTCTGTATTTCTCAAGCTGAAAGAACTGAAGAAAAAATTCACGCCTCGAGTTGCAATAGTGAAGGATTCTGCAGGGAAACTATTAAACAGCTGAAAGAGCATCAAAAGAAGATAGAAGGAATACATAGTCATTATACCAGAAAGAACTAGTCGATGTTCAATTATTTGAAGAGCTAGCATATGATCAGGAACCAGTGCTACTGACGGAAGAAGTCAAAGGTGCATTGAAGGCATTGTCAAAAAACAAAGCTCCAGGAACTGGTGGATTATCAATTGAGATATTTCAACAAACAGGTGCAGTGCTGGAAATGCTCACTTGCCTATACCAAGAAATTTGGAGGACAGCTACCTGGTCAACTGACTGAAAGAGATCCATATTTATGCCCATTCTGAAGAAAGGTGATCCAACCAAATGCAGAAATTACCAAACTGTATCATTAATACCACACGCAAGTCAAATTTAGCTCAAGATCATTCAAAGGTGACTGCAACAGTATATTGACAAGGAGCTACCAGAAATTCCAGCTGGATTCAGAAGAGGATGTGGAACCAAAGATATCATTGCTGATGTCAGATGGACCTTGAACGAAAACAAAGAACACCAGAAAGTTGTTTATTTGTGTTTCATTGACTATGCAAAGGCATTCGACTGTGTGGATCATAATAAATTATGGATAACATTAAGGAGAATGGGAATTCCAGAACACCTAATTGTGCTCTTAAGGAATCTGTATATGGATCAAGAAGCAGTCTTGCGAACAGAATAAGGGGACACTGCATGATTTAAATTCAACCCTGCTGCGTCAGGGTTGTATTCTTTCACCATAACTTTTCAACCTGTATGACAAGCAAATAATCTCAGAAGCTGGATTATATGAAGAATGAGGCATCAAGATTGGAGGATGGCTCATTAACAACCAGTGTTTGCAGACAACATCACCTTACTTGCTGGAAATGAAGAAGATTTGGAACACTGATGAAGATCAAGGACTACAGCCTTCAGTAAGGATTGCACATCAACTTCAAGCAAACAAAAATCCTCACAACTGGAACAGTAAGAAACATCATCATAAAAGGAGAAAGGACTGAGGTTGTCAGGGATTTCATTTTACTTGTGTCTGCAATCAATGCCCATGTAAGCAGCAGTCAAGAAATCAAAAGACGCATTGCATTGGGAAAATCTGCTGCCAAGGACCTCTTTCAAATATTGAAAAGTAAAGATGTCACCTTGAAGACTAAGCTGCACCTGATCCAAGCCCATGGTATTTTCAGTCTCATCAGATGCATGCAAAAGCTGGAAAATGAACAAAGAAGACAGAAGACTTGATGTCTATGAATTGTGATGTTGGACAAGAATGCTGAGTGTACCATGGATGGCCAAAAGAACAAACATCTGTTTTGGAAGAACTAGAACAAGAGTCCTCCTTGGAAGCAAAGATGACAAGACTGCATTTTACATACTTTAGATATGTTGTCAAGAGGGTTCAGTCCCTGGAGAAGGACATCACGCTCGGTACAGCGGAGGGTCAGCAAAAAAGAGGAAGACTCTTGACAAGATGGATTGACACAGTGGCCCCAACAATGGGCTTAAGCATAAAACGATTGTTGACATGGCACAAGACTGGGCAATGTTTCTTTCTGTTGTTCATAGGGTCGCTATGAGTCAGAACTGACTCAACAGCATCTAACAGCAACAGCACCTTTTCCTTCATACCTGTTTTGAAGGACCATCAGAAGCAGTTTGTCTTCAGATGGCAAGGAAAGCAATATACCTTTACTTGCTTACCTCAGAGCTACATCAACTCTCTAACACTACGTCAGAGTTTAGTCCGAAGGGAACTTCGTCACCTCTCCCTTCCAAAAGATGTCACACTAACCTATCACTTTGATGACATTATGCTCTTTGGACCTAGTTAAAAATGTCAGTGACTCTGGATTTATTGGTAGCACGTTTTCATGCTATTGCTGTTGTTATTACGTGCTGTAGAGTTGGTTCTGACACATAGCAGCCCTATGTACTACAGAAAACAGCACTTCCCAGACCTGTATCATGCTCACAGTTGTTGCTATATTGTTATGTTGCAGCCACTGTCTCAATCCATCTTGTTGAGGGTCTTCCTCTTTCCCACTGACCCTCTTCTTTACCATGCATGACGTCCTTCCCCAGGGACTGATCCTTCCTGACAATATGTCCAATATATGTAAGATGTACTCTTGCCATCCTTGCTTCTAAGGAGCATTCTGGTTGTACTTCTTCCAAGACATCTTTGTTCTTTCAGCAGTCTATGGCATATTCGATATTCCTCACCAGCACCACAGTTTGAAGGTGTCAGTTCTTTGGTCTTCCTTATTTATCATCCACCTTTTGCATACTGTCATGGATTGAATTGTGCCCTACCAAAAATGTCTGTCAACTTGGTTAAGTCATGATTCCCAGTACTGTGTGATTGTCCCCCAATTTTTCATTTGATGAAATTTCCCTATGTGTTGTAAATTCAATCATTATGACAGAATAAGATGGATTAGTGGTAGTTACATTGATGAGGTCTACAAGATTGGATGGTGTCTTAAGCCAATCTCTTTTAAGACAGAAAATAGAGAAGCAAGCAGAGAAACATGGGAACGTCATACCACAAAGAAAGCAGTGTTGGGAGCAGAGTGTGTCATTTTGACCTGATGTTTCTGCACTGAGAGTCTCCTACACCAAGAGGAAATTAATATATCACAATGTCCTTCCTCTAGAGTTGACAGAGAAAGTGTTTCCTCTAGCTGGCACCCTGTATTTGGACTTGCAGCCTACTGAACAGTGAGAGAATAAACTTTTCTTTGTTAAAGCCATCCATTTGTGCTATTTCAGTTATAGCAGCATTAGATGACTAGCACATATGCATATGAGCTGAAATACAATGGCTTGCAGCAGGTGTAAGTTAGTCTTAAGTGACATCTTTACAACACTTTAAAGAGGTCTCTTGCAGCAGATTTGCCCACTGCAATGTATCCTTTGTTTTTTTCACTGCTGCTTCTGTGAGTACTGATTGTGGATCCAAGTAAAATGAAATCTTTGACAACTTCAATCTTTTTTCCATATATCATGGTGTTGCTTGTTGGTCTGGTTGCGGGGATTTTTGTTTTCTTTATGTTGAGATGCAATCTATATTGTGGTCCTTGATCTTCATCAGTAAGTGCTTCAACTCCTCTTCACCTTTAACAAGAAAGGTTGTGTTATTTGCATAATGCAGGCTGTTAATGAGTCTTCCTCCAATCCTGGTGCCTCATTCTTCACACAGCCCAGCTTCTTGGACTGTTTGCTCATCAGACAGATTGAATAGGTATGGTGAAAGGATACAACCCTGATTAACACCTTTTCTGACTTTAAAACATGCAATATCCTCTTGTTCTGTCAGAACAACTTTCTCTTGATCAATGTACAGGTTCCTCATGAGCACAATCAAGTGCTCTGGAATTCCCAGTCTTTAAAAAATGTTACCCGTAATTTGTTTTGATCAACAGCGTTGAATGCCTTTGCGCAGCCTATTAAACACAGGTAAACATCCTTCTGGTATTCTCTGTTCTCAACTGCCAGGATTCACCTGACATCAGCAAAGATATCCCTGATTTCTCGTCCTTTTCTGAATCTGGCCTGGATTTCCTGCTGATCCCTGTTATATTGTTTCAGTCGCTTTTGAATGACCTTCGGTAAAATTTTACTTGCTTGTGATAGCAACCATATTGTTCAATACTTTCCCTATTTAGTTGGATTGCTTTTCTTGGGAATAGGCGTAAACATGGATCTCTTCAGTTAGTTAGCCTGGTAGCTGTCTTACAAATTTGTTGGCATAGATAAAGGTGTACTTCCAGTGCTGCATCTACCTGTTTGTTGAAACATCTCAATTGATATTCAGTCAATTCTTTGATCTTTGTTTTTCGCCAGTGTCTTCAGCATAGCTTGGACTTCTTCCATCAGTATTACTGTTTTTTGATCATATGTTATCTCTTGGAATGGTCGAATGTCAGCCAGTTCTTTTGGGTATAATTACTGTGTATTCCTTCCATCTTCTTTTGATGCTTTCTGTGTCATTTAATATTTTCTCCCATAGAACCCTTCACTATGGCAACTCAAGGCTTGAATTTTTCTTCAATTCTTTCAGCTTAAGAAATGCACAGAACGTGTTCTTCCCTTTTAACTTTCTATCTCCCGCTCCTTGCACATCTCATTATATTTTATCTTTTCGAGCTGCCCTTTGAAATCTTATGTTCCATTCTCTTCATCAGTACTTCTTTTTGCTTTAACTGCTCGATGTTCCAAGAGCAAGTTTCAGAGTCTCTTCTGACATCCATTTTGTTTTTTTCTTTCTTTTTAATAACCTCTTGCTTTATGTGTAATGTCCTTGTTGTCATTCTACAGCTTGTCTGGTCTTCAGTCATTAGCACTCAGTGTGCCAAATCTGTTCTTGAGATGGGCTCTAAACTCAGGTGGGATATATTCAGAGTCATACTTTGGCTCTCATGGACTTGTTCTAATTTTCTTCAGTTTCAAATTGAATTTGCATGTGAGCAATTGATAGTTTGTTCCACAGTCGACCACTGACCTTGTTCTGACTGATGATATTGGCTTTTCCATTACCTTTTTCAGTTGATTTCATTCCTGTGTATTCCGTATGGTGAGGTCCATGTCTACAGCCATCATTTATATTGGTGAGAAAAGTAGTTGCAATTATGAAATTGTTGATATTGCAAAATTCTACCATGTGATCTCTGGCATCGTTTCTATCACCAAACCCATATTTTCCAGCTATCTATTCTTCTTTGCTTACAATTTTTGGATTCCAATCATCAGTAGTTATCAATGCATCCTGATTGTATGTTCTATCAGTTTCAGACTGCAGAAGTTGGCAAAAATCTTCAACTTCTTTATCTTTGGCCTTAGTAATTAGTGTGTAAATTTGAATAATAGTTGTATTAATTGGCCTTCCAATGTAGGCATATGTATATTGCCCTATTACTGACAGCCCTATACTTCAGGATAGATCTTGACATGTTCTTTTTGATAATGAATGCAATGCCATTCCTTTTTAAGTTGTCATTTCCAGCATAATAAACCACATAACTATCCAGTTCAAAATGGCCAATACCAGTACATTTCAACCCATCAGTACCTAGGAAATCAATGTTTATACATGACAATTTCCAGTTTTCCTAGATTCATAGTTTGCACATTCCAGGTTCTGATTATTAATGGATACTTGCAGTTGTTTCTTTTCATTTTGAATCATCCCACATCAAAAAATGAAGGTCCTGAAAGCTTGACTCCATCCATGTTATTAAGGTTGACTACTCTGAAGGGGCAGCTCTCCCCCGGTTGTCTTTTGAGTGCCTTTCAACCTGGGGGTCTCCTCATCCACTGATATGTTAGACAGTGCTGTGCTGTTATTTATAAGAATTTCACTGGCTAATTCTTTTCGGAAGTAGACTGCTGGCTCCTGCTTCCTAGTCTGTCTTAGTCTGGAAGTTCAGCTGAAATCTGTCTACCATGGGTAACCCTGTTGGTGTCAGAATACTGGTAACATAGTTTCCAGCATCACAGCAACACCTAAGCCTCTACAGTACAACAAACTGACAGACACATGGGGCTTTGCATGCTAGATGGTGAGAAGTTAATCCCACAAAAAATTCTGTCAACCTCAATGAATTATGTAGGGTACAGTAGTTTGGGGCATGTTAAGATACTCCTTCTAAAGTGAAGGATAAGTTCTTGCATATAGCATCTCTGACAACTGAAAAGAAGGCACAGTGCTTAGTGGACCTCTTTGGATTTTGGAGGCAACATAGTCCTTATAAACCAAACTCAACTCCTTGCCATCAAGTCGATTCCAACTCATAGTGACCCTACAGGACAGAGTAGAACTGTCCCATGGAGTTTCCAAGGAGTGCCTGGTGGATTTGAACTGCCGACCTTTTGCTTAGCAGCCATAGCACTTAACCACTACATTGCCAGGCTTTCTCTTTGGTGAGCTCCTTACTGTGGTCTATTTATCAAGTGACTTGAAAAGGTGTTCATTTGATTAGGGTTCAGAACAAGAAAATGCTCTGTGATAGGTTCAGGCTGCTATGCCAGCTGTTTTGATACTTGGACCGTATGGCCCAGCTGATAACAATGGTGCCTGAAGTGGCAGTGGCAGGTAGAGATGCTGTTTGGAGTCTCTGGCTGGTATCCATTGGAGAATCACAGGACAGATCCCTTAGGATTTTGGAGCAAAGTCCTGCCATCCTTGGATAATAACTACTGTCCTTCTGAGAAACAGCTTTTGGCTTGTTACTGGGCCTTAGTAAACACTGAACACTTAACCATGGTACACCAAGTCACCATATGACCTGGGTTGCCCATCATGAACTGGTTGTTGTTTGATCCATAGAGTCATAAAGATGGACATGCACAGCTGTACTCCTTCATTAAATAGACCCGCAAGATTGGGCCCAAGCAGGACCTTAAGGCACAAGTAAGTTTTACAAGGAAGTGGCCAAAATGCCCACAGTCTCCATTCCTGTCATATTACCTTCCATCTCCCAGTCTGCACCGAAGGCCTCACGGGGAGTTCCTTATCATCAGTTGACTGAAGAAGAGAAAACTCATACTTGATTTACAGCTGGTTCTGTGTGATATGCAGGCACCACTCTGAAGTGGAAAGCAGTAGCACTATAGCCCTTTTCTGGCAACTCTCCAATGGACAGTGGTGAAGGGTAATCCACTCAAGGAGCAGAACTTTGAGCAGTGCCCATTGTTCTTCACTCTGTTTAGGAGAAATGGCCAGATGCAATTGTATATTGATTCATGGACTATGGTCAATAGTTTAGCTGGATGGTCAGGAACTTGTGAGGAACATGATTGCCCAACTGTAGTGCTGGAAGCTACTAACATAAGTGCCACTAAAGTCCTAAAGAGAGTCCATACAGAAGAAAGCATCCCTTTAAGTGTGATCAGAGGATGATCTTTAAAATCTTTAATTAAAAGCAGGGAAAGTCGTGGAGGTTCTAAATTATAGAACACTTGACCAAAATAAGGATTCTTGGTGGCACAGTGGTCAAGTGCTATGGTGAGCTATGGCTGCTAACCAAAACGTCGGCAGTAACAACTCAGAAACACTATGAGGCTGTTCTACTCTGCCCTATAATGGGGTTGCTATGAGTCAAAATCATCTCAACAGCAGCAGGTTTGGTTTTATTGGTTTGACCAAAATAAAATGGCTAATTCAAAGTCTGGTCTCGTGCTCCATCTAACTTCTGCTTCTGGTTAACAGGCTGTTAATCTTCTATATAAACTCAACCCAATCACTAAGAAATTTTTTTCCTGTGAAACAGGTATGTCAGCAGAATGCTGTCTAGAGGCTATTGCTCAAACAATTGCCTAAGCTCTTTGTGCTTAAAAAAATAAAATTTGCTTTAAGCCAGCTATCTTAATAATCTGCTGTTGGCAAATCTATTCTGTAATCGCCTAGGCTTTAGCTCACTTGTCCTTAACCAGGTAGCTGATATTTACATTTCAAAGGATTCCACGTGGAAACTCATCCAATCTATAATCAATCATTAACAATCCCTGTCAGCCCATTCCTTTGCTATTATGTGCTGTAACCAACCTTTTTTTAAAAAAAAATTTTTTAATGTGAATTAAGAACAATTTTACAGCCTATATCTTGTTGCCAGGTAAACACCCAGAGCTTTCATTGTTATTTTATTCTAGCTGCCCTCCCTCCTCTGTGTGACCACACACTTCCCCTTTTTTTCTGCACTTCCCATGACCTTTTGATGAAGGTCTGGCCCTTCTCACCCACTCAACTCAGCTCCAGCAAAAAGCCTCTTGTACAACCCTGTGTACCTGTTTAAGGGCTTTTTCTGCTTCCAGTATCACTCTATGTTCTGTATAGTCCAGGTCAGTCTTTGTCCGGGAAGATAGCCCTGGTGCTGGATGTAGTTTGGGGTTAGAGAGTCCAGAGGTCTCAATCCCAGGGGGCCTCCGTTCATAAGAACCACCAACTATGGCCTTTTTGCAGAGTTCTAGCTCTGCCCTCCACTCCATTACCCACTGTATCTGGAGCTTTGTTTTGTGTACCCCATCTGGGCTGCCATTTGTGGTGGCAAGGCACCATCTAATTCTTCTGATCCCAGGCTATGGCTCATATGCCCCCTTCCATCTGGTAGGCTCATGTTTTTCTCCTGTCTTCAATGTCTACCATTGGCCTCAGATTCAAATGGATTGGGACCACTTGGTGCTATTTGGATGGCAGCTTGCTAGCTTTTAAGACCCAAGTCACCACTCACCCAGGTGGTATGTGGAGCAGTATCTTGAGAGAGGGAGAGAGAAAAACATTGAGTATGCCAGTTAGTCTAGATGTCCCCTGACAGCATGTAACTAACCTTCTTGAAATGTCCAATCAAAATAGTTCATCCTAAGTTCTTGGTTTTCGCCTTTTAAAAAGTCTCCATAGCTTTGTCATTTTGGAAGTGCCTGCTCCACTCTGTAAGATCAGATGTGTTCCTTCATCCAGACTGTTTTCAAACTGTCAATAAATATCATTGCTTTTATTAGACCATGATATAGGTTATTACTCTTGGACAGTGAAACCCACTGCTGTTGAGTCAATTCTGACTCACAGAGGCACTATAGGGCAGAGAAGAACTACCCCAGAAGGTTCACAATGGGCATGGCTAAATTCTAGTAAAACTTTATGGACACTGGAATTTGAATTTTACGTAATTTTCCTGTGCCACACAATATTATTCTTTTGTGATTTGTTTCAATCATTTAAAAATGTAAAAGCAAAAATAAAGATATAAAAGCCATTCTTAGCTTATAGGTAAGACAAAAACATGTCATGAACCTGATTTAGCACAAGAGCTGTTGTTTGGTGATCCCTGCTGTATTCATTAGCATCTAATTCATGTCTCAAAGAGCCAATTGATTCTGCACAAGTAGGTTAGACACTGGTGGGATTGTGTTAATTTAATATGAAAGCAGGTAAGCAGAATAGCCAAAATGGTGCCAATATTTCTTATGCTTCATCTGCTCTTCTATAATCAAATTTCATTGTGCTCCTGTTTTTTTCTTTCTCTAGGCTGCTTGGTTGAGGCTATATGTTTTCCTGTTTGTATATATGCTTTCCTGTTATATGAGAAGGCCAAGTACTGCTGCACTAAAGAAATTCTTGGGGTGAACAATCCAATTAAAAGTCATACAAAGTGCATGGACAGATATTTCACATGAGGACAGTCAAAAGGCAAACATTAAAAGAAACTCATGATTATTAGCCATTAGAGAGATGCTGCTCCAAAGTACAATGAGATACTATCTCACTGCTGCAAAAATACCACACACACACAGAAAATAATAAATGCTGGTGAGTTCGTGGGAATACTGGAACTCTTATCCAGTGCTGGTAGGAATGTAAAATGGAGTTGTAGAAAAGATATGGTGCTTCTTCAAAAAGCTAGAAAAAGACCTTATGATTCATCAATCCCACTTCTAGGTATATATCCTAGACATAACAGCAGTGATAAGAATATACATATGCACACCTATGTTCATTATAGCACTATTCAAAATAGCAAAAAGATGGAAACAATCTAATTACCCATCAACAGATAAATGGAAAAACAAAATGTGATATATACAAATGATGGAGTACTATGCAGCCATAAAGAATAATGCCCTTAAAACTTAACATGGATGAATTTGGAGGACATTACACTGACTGAAGTAAATCCATTACAAACAAATGTAGCAAGGATACATATGGAATCCAATGCCCACTGATGGTTACCAGAGATGGAGGAGAAAGCACATCAGGGATAGTAGGCACTTGTCATTTTTGGTGATAAGAAAGGTAGCATTGAACATGGGTGAAGCACACACAGCTTGACCAAGGTAAATGATATCACTAAGACGTGTACAGTGAAAAAAATGTTTTCATTAAATGACATGACAAATATAATTTTGCAACAACACCAGCAACACCAAAAATTGTGTGTGTAGTTATAAAAATACATATATAGGCATACAATTATATGAGTATGAATATGTGGCACATACATGTGCACAGACACAAATATCTATAGGCATATGTGTGGACATGCAAGTATATCCATATATAATAAAACACATAGAACTCAAGTATGAATACTTATTAGATATAACTAAATATCTTGCAAGATTGTTTTTCTGGGCTTGAATGCTTATGATCATAGTGTTGTGGGACAACTCAGCTGGGCTAATACAGTTTGTGTTCTATCTCCAAATGTGGTGAGTAGTGTCTGGGGTTTCAAAACTTGTGAGTGAGAATCTAATATACAACTATAGGTCTCTACTTGTCTGCCATGAAAGAGAAAGAAGAAAACCAAAAACTCAGAGAAAAAAAGCAGGTAACAGGACTAATAGTATACGTGAATGTTTTAGTCATCTGGTACTGCTTTAACAGAAATACCACAAGTGGATGTTTTCAGCAAAGAAAAGTTTGTTCTTACACAGTCCAGTAGGCTACAAGTTTGAATTCAAGGTGTTTGCTCCACAGGAAAGGCTTTTCTTCTTTGTTGGCTCTGGAGGAAGATCCTTGTGTTGTATCAGTCCTGGCACAGGAACCTCAGGTCTGAAGGATGCACTGTATTCCCAGCACTGCTTTCTTGATGGTGTGAGGTTCCCACTCTCTGCTTGCTTCCCTTTCCTTTTATCTCTTGTAGGATAAAAGGTGGTACAAGGCATACTCCAGGGAAACTCTCTTTACATTGGAGCAGTGAGGTGATCTTAGGAAGAGTTTTACAGTCTCATTCTAATACTCTTTAACATAAATTCTGTCTATTATGCCTGGGCAGAGATAAGGATTTACAGTATAAGAACAATAACAAAAAGGAGGCCAGTCACACAATACTGGTAATCCCTGGCCCAGCCAAATAAGTATGCACATCTTTTGGGACACAATTCAGTCCATGACAATGAGCCATGGAATCAAGTTTCTTGAGACCAGAAGAACTAAAGGGTGCCTAGCTACCACTATTGATTGTTCTTATCAGGCCTGCAATAGACGGATCCTTGTAGAAGGGAACAGAATTCAAATCCTTAAAAAATCCACACTTACTGGACTGGTTAAAACTAGAGGACACCTGAGGCTGTTGCCCTGAGATACACTTTAAACCTTAAACCAAAATTATCCCTTTGGGTCACCTTTTAGCTAAGTAACAGACTGGCTCATAAAATCAAGAATGTCACCCATGACTAATGAGCTCCTTTTAAAAATTGTCTACAGGAGACCAAATGGTCAAAAATTACTCTAAAGCAAAACTCATTGGACCAGCACTCAAGGTGTGGTTGGTAGCTTTAATTCCTACTTATGGTATAGATGAATTGGAGAAATCTTTAAGAAATTTACCAAATACTGTGGGAAAAAGAGCAGATGAAGTTTCAAATGGGATGGAAACAGAACAGCAATCCCTAACCTCATTAAGACAAGATGACATGAGATAACAGAATAACTTTAGATTTTTTTATTAGTCCAAGAAAGTATAATCTGTGCTGTAGTAAATACCTCTTTGGATAAATAACACAGGAGAAGCAGAACAGGGTATGTGTAGAATTAGACAGCAAGCTACTTGGTTACATACTGTAACACCCTTACAAACACCAGACTTATTATTTGGTTGGCTACCATCAAGAATAAATACATGGGCTAGATCACTATTGCAAACAATAGCGATATTCTCAGTCTGCATTCTGATGGTATTAAGCATAATAAAACTTATCTTTTATTGTCTTACACACTTAAAAGGCAAAAGAAAAGCATGGGGCTAAGATATTGATGTTCATTGGGTCTGCTCCTTCAGCAATGTGATTGATGAGAATGTCGCTCTTACTTAAGGTCCTGGTAAAGAACCAGATGGTATCTGGTGGAAAACCAGCACCGTGAGATTAAAGAGCCTGTCAGGGCTGTCATCTAGGAGCTTACATCCAGGTATTGATCACTGATACGTTATCTCCAATGTCTGATCAAAAGGAGGGAATGATTTGGGAGATAATACCAGAGCATTATTCCTTGTCCTAAAATGTGATCCATCTAGAGCTGGACTCACAAAGACACATCAGCTGGCCCTGAGGTGTAAAGACAACAGCTAGGATAACCTTGGAAGACATCTTTTAGGGAATCTTTCACCTAAATAAATCTTAAAACACAGCACAAAACACCCACATACTTTTCATTCTATTTTAGTTATTTAGTGCTAATATAACAAAAATACCTCAAGTGGATGGCTTTAACAAAGAGAAATTTATTTTCTCACGGTGAAGTAGGCTAAAATTCCAAATTCAGGTCACTAGCTCTAGGGGAAGGTTTTCTCTCTCTGTTGGTTCTGGAGAAAGGTCCTTCTCCTGAATCTTTCCCTGGGAACATCTCCAGGCTGGAAACCCAGTTCCAAAGGACATGCTCTGCTCCCAGCACTGCTTTTTTGGTGGCATGAGGCCATGGTGTCTCTTTGCTTGCTTCCCTCTTTTACATCCCGAAAGAACCAGCTCAAGACACAATTCAATCCCATAGATTGAGTCCTGCCTCAGAAAAAAAACCGCCACCCATCCCTCCTCATTAATATCACAGAGGCAGAATTTCTAACATACAGGTAAATCACATCAGATAACAATATGGCAGACAATCACATCATACTAGGAATCATGGCTCAACCAAATTGGTAAAACATTTTTGGGAGACACAATTCAATCCATGACACATTCTTTTCATTTTTATTATCATTTAGTGGATAGTAAGATTTATTGGACAAGTAGGGACCCTCCTGACTGTCTTTACTTAAATCTGTACCAATGATTGTTTTTATTTATTCATTTATTTATTGTGATTGAGTGAAAGTGTGCAATTCAGTTTAAATTCACATGCCTGCCTATGTGTAGCTCTTACTGTTCTCCTTGCCCAGTGACAGCACCCTCCTCCTTTCTGTTCTGTACAGGTCATGTCTTCTTAATCTCCTGTCTCCTCTTCTTCACCCTCTCCACTCCCCTCTAGTAAGAAGCCAGTAGGATGACATCCTATAGATGCATAGGACCATAAAGTGCCCATACAGTATGGTTACTCTGTGTTGCCGAGTCCACTCTGTGGGCTCATTTCACAGCGTGGTTCTTTCGGGTTCCGCTCTGTGTTGCTGTGTGAGGAGTTGATCTCAGTAATGATTTATGAACAGGAGCAGCATCAGATCTAGGGGCCATGCTCCCAGGGGAACCCCCAGGCCTTCAGACCATCAATTGTAGTCTTTTAGTGGAGTTCTCAGGGTGCACACCTTTTTGTTCTCGTATTGCCACTGGGATTCGACTTTGTGAGCCCCATCATGGCTGTCACTGGTGGTGGCCAGGCACCGTCTGGTTCTTCTGGTCATGTGTTGATGTAGTCACCCACTGACATGGGTCTTTCTGTCTTCTGGGTTCTCTTTCCACCGTGTCGTTTTGGTCCTTGGTGATCAACTGTTTTTGCTGAGTTGGGACCATCTGCTGTACCTCAGACGGCAGCTTGCTAGCTTTTAAGATCCCAGATACTACTCACCAATATGGGGCACAGAAGACTCTCTTAGCAAAACGCTAGTTATGCCTGGTGACCTCGATGTCTCCCGAGAGCATGGTCCTTGGACCCCCGCCACTGCTGCCCTATCCTTACAATACTGGGTTAAGTTCAGGTTACGTTGAAATCCAGTTAAATTGATCTTCTTTTTAATGTGTGCTGTCACTGATTTCACCCAACCAAATTCTATCAACTGCCTAATCTACAAACAGTCCACTCCCTCCTTGCCTTCTCTCCCTTGCAGCCACCAAAGAGTGTCTTTTCTTCTGTACATGAGTCTGTTTTTAAGTCCTTATAGTAGGGGTCTCATACAATATTTGTCCTTGTTCCCCTGACTCATTTCATTCAACATAATGTCTTTCAATCGAAACCAAGTTATCAGATGCTTCCTAAAATCGTCTTTGTTCTTTATCATTGCATAGTGTTCCATTGAGTATGTATACCATAGTTTATTTATCCATTCATCTGTTGTTGGGCATCTGAGTTGATTCTCTTTTTGCTACTGTGGATTGTGCTGCAATAAACATTCATGTGCATGTACCTGTTTGTGTGACTGCCCTTGCATCTGTAGGATATATTCCAAGCAGTGGGATTGATGGGTCAAATGGTATATCTATTTCCAGCTTTATAAGGAAGTGCCAGATTGCTTTGCAAAGTGGTTGCACCGTTTTGCAATCACACTAGCAGTGTAGGAGAGTTCCAATTACTGCACAGCCTCTTCAGTATTTGTTGTTTTTGTGTTCTTTGGATCATGGCCCGCCTTGTTGGGGTGAGATGATATCTCATTGTAGTTTTGATTTGAATTTCTTTAATAGCTAGTGATTGTGAGCCTTTCCTCATGTGTCTTTAGGCTGTCTGGATATCCTCTTTAGAGAAGTATCTGCCCACCTCCTCTGTCCATCACTTAATTGGATTATTTATTCTTTTGTTGTTGATATTTTGTAGTACCTTGTAGATTACAGAGATCAGACGTCAGTCTGACATATAGTTGCCAAATATTTATTCCCATCCCTTGAGCCAGGCCAAGTGCCGTCGAGTCCCATCCCTTAGGTGGTCTTTTAATTCTTTTGGTAAAGTCTTTGGATGAGCAAAAGTGTTTGATTATTAGTAGTTCAAATTTATCTATTTTCTCTTCTGTTGATCATGCTTTGCCAGATTTTGAAGTCTGTCTACGTCGTGTATTAAAACTTCCCTTGTTGATCCTACTTTTTCTTGGATGAGCTTTATCGTTTGAGATTTGATACTTAGGTCTTTGATCCAATTTGAGTTAACTTTTGTATAAGGTGTGAGATATGGGTCTTGTTTCAATTTTTTACAGATGAATATCCAATTTTGCCAGCACTATTTCTTAAAGAGACTGTTTTTACCCCAGTTTACAATTTTAAGGCCTTTGTCAAAGATCAGCTGTTCATAGGAGGATGGTGGCATCTCTGAGGTCTCAACTCTTCCATTGATCTGTATGTCTCTTTTTGTACCAGTACCAAGCTGTTTTGACTACTGTGACAGGGAAATAGGTTCTAAAGTCGAGTAGTGAGAGGTCTTCCAGTGTGTTCTTCTTCAGTAGTGATTTACTTATCTGGGGTTTCTTCCCTTTCCAAACAAGTTGGTGATTTGTTTCTCCATCTCATTAAAAAATGTCACTGGAATTTGTATTGGGATTGCCTTGTGTATGTAGATGGCTTTGGGTAAAATAGACATTTGATGATGTTAAGTCTTCCTAACCATGAGCAGGGTAGGTTTCTTCATTTATGTAAGTCTTTCTTAGTTTCTTGTAGTAAGGTCTTGTAGTCCTCTTTGTAAAGGTCTCTTGTTTCTCTAGTTAGATTTATTCCTAGGTATTTGATCTTCTTGGGAACTACAGTAAATGGTATTGATTTGGTGATTTCTTCTTTAATAATCTGTTTGTTGTGTAAAGGAATCTTACTGATTTACTTATGTTTATCTTGTATCTTGATACTTTGCTGAAATCTTCTATCAGTTTGAGTAATATACCTATGGATTCTTTAGGATTCTCTCCATATACAATCGCATCATCTGCAAATAGGGAGATTTTTACTTCCTTTTTGCTGATGTGGATGCCCGTTATTTCTTTGTCTTCTCTAATTGCTCTGGCCAGAACTTCCAGTACAATGTTGAACAGGAGAGATCAGAGTGGGCATCCTTGTCCAGTTCATGTTCTCAAGGGGAATTGTTTCAGTCTCTCTCTATTCAGGATGATGTAGGCGGTAGCTTTGTATAAATGGCCTTTATTGCATTGAGGAATTTGCTGTCTATTCCTGTTTTGCTGAGAGTTTTCAGGATGAGTAGGTGTTGGACTTTGTCAAATGCCTTTTCTGTATCAATTAAGAAAATCAAATGATTCTTGTCTTTTGTGTTCCAATGATTGTTAAGAAAGACAATTCAAATTGTAGAATTCCAGAGATTAGCAGATTTTAGCCAATCTGTGAAAAGATGAAGTTTTCAATGGTTTTTGCATTCATAATGTGTATATATACTGATGCTTATGTAATGTTCCTTGGACTCAGGCAGACATGGCTCTAATAGCATGCATGTCCATTTTTCATTCTTGCCTTTTTTGTACATTTTCGTGGGTTCAGGCAGACATGGCTCTAGCAGCATGCTTGTAAGCTTCCCATGTTTGTGTTTTTGAACATGTGCTGAATGAATCCTTTTTTGTTTAAAAAGTTATCTAAAGCAAAGATGAGAAGGTACAGGGGCAGGGAAAGTAGAGTACTGGAAATGGTACAGCCAGAATGGAATGAATGAGAATAATGACACAACCAATATCACTGAATAATTTGTGTAGAAATTATTAAATGAGAATTTAATTTGTTTTGTAAACTTTCACCTTAAACATAGTAAAATATTATTGAAAAAAAGAAAGAACAAAATCCTCGAGATGAGCATCAATCGCATTTGCAATATGGGAGATCTCTGTTCTTTTCTTATCTCTGACTCTAGATTCTCTGTGACAAAATGCCCTGATTCCCTCTAGGGCTAGGTTGACAGAAAAAAATACAAAGCATCAGGCTAAATTTGAATTTTAGACAAACAATAATTTTTTTTTTTTTTGGTGTAAGTGTATTCTAAATATTGCATGGGACTTATTGTAAAAAAAATACTAACTTTTTAGCTGAAGTTCAAATTTAGATTGGCTTTCTGTATTTTTATCTACTAAATCTGATAAGAAATCCATCTAAGTCACACCCTCTGGGCCTAATAAGAACATACTCTAAAGAGAACTATTAAACAGTGGTTTCCAAACTAGTTGCTACAGAAACTCAAGTGCTCTGATGATGTGTGACAGGAAGGCTAACTGGACAGCATTCTTGCTCCTGCCCTAGCCCCTGCTCCAACCAGGGCAATTTTTACCTGTCTTATGGACTTCTTAAAATTTTAAGAAAGAGTTTAGTATAAAACAAAACAATATACTGGAAGAAAAAAACAGTAACAACAACAAGCAAACAAAAAGACAAAACAACTTGAGAACTACTGTTGTAGACTAATCTCATTGAAAAATACCTCTCTATCAATAATGGATTCAGTTACAAATTAGGTGCATTCAGTTAGAGATCAAAAAAGGGGAAAACAATGAAAAATGCCTCTTTATCAAACAAGATGGGAGCCCCAGTGGCACAGTGGTTAAGGTACTCAGCTACTAACCCAAAGGCCAGTAGTTTGAAGCCCACCAGCTGCTCCTTGGGAGAATGATGTGGCAGTCTACTTCCATAAATACTACAGCCTTAGAAATCCATGACCCAGTTCTACTCTGTCTTCTACAGTCCCTATGAACTGGAACTGACTTGAGAGCAATGGGTTTGGTTTGGATTTTGTGAAACAAAAGGGATACCTAGGGGAGGCTGTGGAGCTAGATGACACTGTAGACAGGTCAGGGTAACAGAATAGAAAGGGTTAGGGAAGTGGCAGATGAAGAACAGAAGAGGGTAGCGGTGGGTGGGAGTAGGGTAGGGCACAGTGCCATGGAGGTGACAAGGAGGAAGTACGGAGGTGAGGATGGCTCTTTCGGAGGCTGATGAGCCTGGACTCCAATGGGTTGGAAAGCACAGGAAAAGCAATTTCAACTGCTAATTCTAGTGTATTATTCAGTAGCAGGTAAAGAATTCGGTTAAATCACTTTCATCTTGACTGTGCCTTTTTTGTTAGCTTTCCACAAAGACCCGCTCAAAGTACATAGTTACAGACAGCCTCTCCTTTTAAACTATTTTCTCTCTAAAATCAAAAGAACCATGTTGAGATCATAATGAATCTGAATGTTCTGTTCAGGG
This sequence comes from Heterohyrax brucei, assembly GCA_028571685.1. NCBI lineage: Eukaryota > Metazoa > Chordata > Mammalia > Hyracoidea > Procaviidae > Heterohyrax > Heterohyrax brucei. The sequence continues at coordinate 136,225,429 of CM053166.1, read as the reverse complement.
CTTATGTCACCCTTCTGTTTTCCGTTTTAAATGTTGGTCCTTGATCCTTCTTTGGAAACTATAACACCAGAGGAAGTGTTAATTTGTTTTAAAAATAGCTTTTTATTAAGCAAATGATGCATAAAAATGACTAGCAATTAAGAGCTGGATTACTTTATGACCAAGAATTCAGCAGCAAAAACATGAATCATGCTGATGTTCTCTAGACATTTCATTTCTTAAAGCCATATTTTTTAAAATTTGATTTTAAATAATGTTGCTTTGAATTAGATGAACCAATATGGAAATACAGAAGTGAGATGTGTTGGTAGTTCAGTGTGTGTATGTACAGATAGGAGTCCCTAGGTGGCACAAACGGTTAAGTACTTGACTACTAACCTAAAAGGTTGGCAGTTCAAACTTACCCTGAGGAACCTCTGAAGTAGGTCCTGGTGATCTGCCACCAGGAAGGTCACAGTCTTAAAAACTCTACTGAGCACAATTCTACTCTGCATGCATGGGGTTGCCCGGAGTCAAAATCAACTTCACAGCAACTGGTTGGTTGGTACCTGCAGACAACGGACACATGCTCACAGACACATAGATTTTGTTTCTGTTTTGGGGGGAGGTACTATTCTTATTCAATTTTTTAATATCCATATAGCAAAATTTGCTCTATTTGATATATAGTTCTGAGTTTTGACAAACACATATAGTAGGACACACAGTATTTTTGTTTCAACAACAAAAGAGGATCACAGTGTAGCTACTTATATGGAAATTGCTTCTTACACACCTCAGACATCTTTCCATGTTCATATACAATCAGTGGTGCGCTGGAATTGGCTTATATTGTGTGCTTCTCTTTCCAACTCTGTGTTTAGTGGCATTCAATGACATCAATTTGGGGTCTTGAAACCTGCCATGGTGGAGGTATTTATAATGTGAGAATTGGAAAAGGCTGCAAATTAGAACCCCCTCCCCCCAAAGCTGGTTGTTAAACATTTACGATCATTATACCACTACATGTACCTTTCATTCTCTTAAGAATGTATCAGTCCGTTGCACTGATGTTCCATAATTCATTCAATCATTCCAAAAGATATTTCTTAGATTCATGCTCACCCTAGGGAAATATAGAAAGCAATTTGATTCACTTTGAGGCAGTGTGAATAAGCAACAGAGGAAGGGAAATCCACAGTCAATGAGGCATTGATGATAGCAGCAGTTCACTTATATCTTCAGTTAGTGTTGATGTTGAGAATGAACACAGGTTTGGGATATTTCAGTGTGCTGCAATGAGGGAAAAAGATCTGAACTAAAAAAATTCATTTCATATAGATACCCCCAACAGAATACGATGCTGTAAAGTTGAGATGGGCAGAGAAAATTAACTCAGGAATGGAATGGGCCACCTCAACCAAAAGCAGTATCAGGGTATGACTCAGCAGAGAGAGAACAGACAGGTCACATGCAAGAGCCAGAAATGGAAAGCACTAGGGCAGCTTTTGTTCACAGCACTGCCTGACAGTGTATAACATTAAAAGTGCTAGATAGATCTCGACCTGGCTTATTAACTGATGTCATATTGTCCTGGATTTAAGTTGCACGGAAAAACACTTTTTGCATCTTAAAGAATGTTAGAAGCAGACCAAGAAATTTTTCACTCTAACTCAGAAGTTTCCTTTTAGAAAGTCATTGACAGGCACACAGTGTAAGGTTGGCCACTCAGCTGAAATGCAACGAAAGCTGCCTGGCTGCTGCTGCTGCTATCACTACTGGGAGATGGTCACACTCCATAGACTGTAGTTCCCAGTTGTCAAGGACTGAATTGTGTTCACCCAAACATCTGTGTAGCAATTTAGCTAGGCCATGACTCCTGGTATTGTGTGATGATCCTCCATGTTGTAAATTCTGCCTCTATGATGCTAATGCGGGTCATGTTGGTGGGGTAAAGCTCAAGGTACAAGATTGCTTTGTGCCTTGAGGCAGTCTCTTGAGATATAAAAGAAGCTAGCAGAGGGATCTGGGGACCTCATACCACCAAGAAAGCAGTGCTAGCAGCAGAGTGTTCCGTTTGGAAAGGACCCGGGGTCCTGGCATCTCAGAAGCATCCAGTCCATGGGAAGACTGACAACAAAGACCTTCCTCCAGAGCCAGCATAGAAAGTCTTCCCCTGGAGCTGACACTCTGAATTTGGACTTGTAGCCTACCAGATTGTGACAAAATAACATTTCTCTTTTTAAGGCCATCCACTTTTGGTATTTCTGTTAAAGCAGCACTAGATGACTAATACACACACCAGTGTGTAAAGGCAGCTCAGAGACCAGCTGTGCAGAGGGGAGGAGAGAAATAGAAGCTAATTGCCCCAGAGTTTAGTATAATTCATTCAGCCTGTATCCTAGTCAAGCTTGTTTCTGGGCTAAACACTTCTTTTTGTGAAGCACTGGCTCCCTGTCTCCTTTTCTAGAAGCTTCTAGTGCTGGTTCAGGCTGATCCTGAACTATGCTGCCTAGCTGCTTGCTCAAGAGAAAAAAGTAGCTTGAAATTCTGTTCTCAGAAGTTCCCCACTCTCAAATATTTACCTAGTTAAAAAGTTTTGCTCTGACAGGATCATTGGTCTTACCTAGGTTTTATTGAGTTTCTAAGTCCATCTTAAGAATAAGTAGTTAATTTTTTTAATTGCTTTTATTACAAAATCATTGTATGTTTTTAACTGCAAACGTTAGACGGACAGAGGCCTCCAGGCTATGGAAAATTCCACTGCCTCAAGCGAGTTGCTTGGCATGCCCTGCAACTTCACATGAAAATCCTGGTTCCTTTGCCTGACATACCTTGTAGCAGCTATACATTAAGATCCTGGTTCTCTGGTTTAGGTGCCATATTGACAGTCAGGAGAACCTTTTAGCTCTTTAAATACCTCACACATAGTAGCTTTCCTGCCTCTGGATGGCGCTTAACCACCATTTTCTGAATATGCAATGTATGCAGTCATATGCAAAACTCATGGCCCCCATTTAGTATGATTAAAAACGATTGTGGGCACAGTGCAGGGCCAAGCAGTATTTCATTTTGTTGTACACAGAATCTCTGTGAGTTGGAACCAACTCAGGGGCGCCTAACAACAGTATGATTAAAAATGTCACTGATGTAATTTGTGTGAACTTCCTACTTGTAAACCCCTTAAAAGTAACCTTTCCCATCTCCCTGACTGAGCAGTCTTGGCGGCAGCAGCCCTAACTGTTCTCTTTCCTTAAACAATGAAATAAAGGCACTTTTCTACTCTTACACCTTGGCTTCTTGTTTACTGTCTGAGAGGAGCTGTGTGGAGCAAACCAGAGGTTTCTACCCAGCAAATTAGAAAATGCAGACAAGAAAAAGGACAAAACAGCCACCATGTATAATGACACCTCTAAATTTATAACCTTCATTTCAAATACAAATGAAAGTATGTATATGATCCTTGTTATGGATTGAAATGTGTCTTTCAAAAATATATGCTGTAAATCCTAACCTCTGCTGTGGTTATAATCCGATCAGGAATGGTTTTCCTTGTTATATTAATGAGACAGTATCAGTGTAGAGTCTGTCTTAAATCAATTCCTTTTGACAAATAAAAGACACTAAATAAGCAACCAAGCAAGCAGAGACGGGGAAGATAGATGCCACACCACAAGAAGATCACCAGGGAACTTGGGAACAAGGATCTTCCTCCAGAACCAAAAGAGAGAAAAAGCATTTTCCCATGGCTGGTGCCCTGAATTCTGACTTCTAGTCTCCTGATTCATGACAAAATAAATTGGCTTATTAAAGTCATCCACTTTAGATATTTCTGTTATAGCAATACCAGGTAACTCACTTACAGCAGCACTAAACCACCCCTGGAAAGTTTGGAGATCAGCAGACTTGCTGGACAAAGCACAGGAAGCAGGGCTGACTTGATTTCAAAGGATGGAGCCATGGTCTCTTAGGTCTCAAAAGATGGAGCCACAGCCTTTGAGGTCTCAAAGTCAGATCTGCACTGAGGAGGTTCTGGAGTGTGGGGAGAGCATTTAGTTTGACCAAGAGGATGGAGCTGTAGCCCAAAGCTGCCCAAAGGTCAGAGAAATGTGGCCTACATCAGGCTGAGGTGCGTGGGTTGGGGGGGGCGGTCACCACTCAGATGAACTAGGAGTATGAGGGCACCCAAAGCCAAGAGAGCAGAGTTGCTGGCAGTAGAGAGACATTCACCAGTACTGCTGATCTCACTGGAGTGCTTATCACAAGATCCCTGATTCTCACTGTAACTTCCACTAGAGTTAATCTGGAGGAGTTATTTTGAGATCTGGAATACAGACCACTTTTGTTTTTATCATCTACTTCATTAGCTTAGGGATTTACAGCATTGGGTAAGGTCCTCAAATTCTAATTCCCATGCCTCAGCCCCCATCCTTGCTTAATTTGTTGCCCTAAATTTGTCCTTTTTTGTCTGTTTCAGTGGAACTGACCAGGGTCAACTAGAGGAGAGCATGGATGAGACTCGTCTACACAAATGGGCAGAATCTTTTGAAAAGTGGGATGATCATGACTCCCACTGTAAGTATCCCCAGTTTGAAGGGCTGCCTGCTGAGGTAAGAACCTGTGCACAAGGACAGACTCTTATTAATAGCTGTTAGTGTTATTGTTGTTATTATTACTCAGTATTATCACTGACATTATCAGTAATAATTTTAATAATATTATCAGTACTGTTACTTGATCATCTCTCTGCTGGGTTCTACAGAGGATATCCACAAGTTTCTGACCTTCAGTGAACTTCCAATATCTTTGGCAAAAGCCTAGGGGATTATCATTAGATCTTATCATTAGTAGCTGTTGCATGTTCTGAGACCTCTCCACAGGTAATAATAATCACCCACATTTATTAACAGTGGTTACCATGTGCCAGCCATGCAGCATAAAATGGATTATCTCATTTAAACAGAGCAATAGCCTATGAGGTGGGTACTTTTTTGTCTCCATTTTGAGACAAAAGAACTAGGATTCTGAGAGATTAAGTCAACTGCCAAGATCTCACAGCAATTAAGTAGTGGAGCTAGAATTCCAACCCAGGACTTTTCTATTCCAAAGAATGTGCTCTTTCGTATAAATTAGGAAGACCTTACTAAATAAGATAAACAACCCTGAAGCCAGAAAATGAGGCTGGTAAATTTGGGTATCTATGTATATGTACACACACATGCACAAATTTTGCATGGCAAAAAGATCCATCATAGATAAAGTCGAAAGAAAAAATTAGTGTAAAAGAACTAATTGGTATGGCTAACTTTAATTGACTACTATACTGTCCTGAAGATTACCTGTGGAATACTAGTCCAGTTTTTCAGAAGAAAGACATCGTTGGCATGGATTTCTTTGAGGTTTTAAGAACATCCTTGGAAATTATAATTAGATAGTGGATGCTAAGGAAATTGGATTTGAGGAAACTCAAGGGGTGCCCCAGTGTAATTGTGGATATTATACTTCACCTTTACCTGCTTATAAAACATTAGATTGAAGAATAAATGGTAGGAGATGGTTGACTTGTGGTACCTCAAAGTACTCCAAGAATGATTAATCTTTAAATCAGATGCAGAATTAAAGCCAGTGTCTTGGGTGGCAGAGGGTCAGTATCTTGGTACTCATCTGTTGTTGCTGCTGTTGCTGGGTACTGTTGGGTTGGTTCTTATAGTGGCCCCATGCACAACAGAGCAAAACACTGCCCAGTCCTGTGCCATCCTCACAACTGTTGTTATGCTTGAGCCCATCGTTGGCAGTCACTAAGTCAACCCATCTTGTTGAGAGTCTTTCTTTTTTTCTCTGACCCTCTACTTTACCAACCAAGATTTCCTTCTCTAGGGACTGATCCCTTCTGATAACATGTCCAAAGTATGTGAGAGAAGTCTTGCTATACTTGCTTCTAGGGAGCACTCTGTATTTCTTCCAAGACAGCTGTTTGTTCACTTGGCAGTCCATGATATATTCAATATTCTTCGACAACAACATAATTCAAAGACATCAATTCTTCTTTGGTCTTCCTCATTCATTGTCCAGCTTCCACATGCATAAGTGGTAACTGAAAACACCATGGCTTGGGTCAGTTACACCTTAGTTGTTAAGGTAACATGTTTGTTTTTGAATACCTTTTAATACTTCAAAGAGGTCTTTTGCAGAAGATTTGCCCAGTGCAATGAATGTATCTTTGGATTTCTTGACTGCTGCTTCCATGGGCATTGATTATGGATCTAAGTAAAATGAAATCCTTGACAACTTCAATCTTTTCTCCATTTATCATGAGTCCTTATCCAGACAGGGAAAAATATCTACAAACAAAAATCTCCCAAAATTGACATTTGAAATCAATGGGAAAAAGATTATTCAATAATTTTCATTTATTTACCTTAAGGACAAATGGATAGCTGTATGGGGAAAAAAAGCTGTAACTTTATTCACACTTTACATTAAAATGTGCATCAAAGATGCATGGATCAAGAATTTAAATGTTAAAAAAAAAACCAAAACTACAAAAATACCCTAAGACCACATGGGAAATTTTTTGTTTTCTATTACTAGAGTAAGGGAAGACCTTTCTAAACAGCCCTGAAGCCAGAAAAGAAAGCATATATAAATTTGAATATACAATACACATATACTGAATATATTTGAATACACATATATAAAATTCTGCACGGCAAAAGACTCATAAATAATGCCAAAAGGCAAATTAGTCAATAGAAAAATAATTTCATAACTTGCAGACTGTGTGCTAATTTCCTAATATATAAATAGCTTCTAAAAATAAAAAAGAAAAATGTTAACAGTCTGATTAAAAAAAGAAGAAATTAACAGAATGATCACAGAAAGGGGAATATATCTTAAATATATTAAATAATGCTTAATGTCATTCATAATGGAAGAAATAAAAAAATAAAACTACAGTAAGAAATTTTTTTCTTTAACCGTACAGATTAGCAAAGATCAAAAAGTTTGCTAACATACTATCTTGGCAAGAATGTAGGGAAATGCTCTCATGCATTGCTGATGAGGATGTAAATCTTATATATAACAATTGTTTGTAGATGGCAATTTGGCAATAGCTATCAAATTCTAAAATTCTGCTTCTAGGAGTTTATCCTACAAATATATTTGCATATGTGTTGAAATACATATAAAACCCAAAACTCACTACCATTGAATTGATACTGACTCATGGTAACTCTATAGACCAAGTAGAACTACCCCATAAAGTTTCTAAGGAGCTCCCGAAGGATTTGAACTGCCAAACTTCTGGATAGCAGTTATAGCACTTAACCACTATGCCGCCAGGGTTTCCAAAATTACGTATATAAGCTTATTTATTGCAGCATTGCTCGATAGAACAGAAGATTGGAAACAAATGTCCTTCAATAGTGTACTAGTTAAATTATGGAACTTTCATGTAATGGAATACTCTGCAACTGTTTAAAAGAATGAGGCAGTTCTATATATATTAATATGAACCAGTGTTCCAGATGTTAAATGGAAAAAAAGCTAGTTTCAGGCAGTGTGTGTAGTCTACTACCATTTGCGTCAAAACGATCACTTAAATCCATATTCTCTAAAAGGATTCACTTGTTAATGACACTGATTGCCTCTAGGGAGAAGAGCTTTGGGGAATTAGAGAACACAGACAGAAGGAAGCTTTACTTTTCACTGTATACCATTTTGTACTTCCGAATTTGATACCATGGAAATTTATTACCTATCTTAAAAAAAGATTTTAAAAGGACATACCTGGTATATGAAAGCACATTTCATATCTAGAGTCAGAGGAAATTGTAAGATGTAACCAGAGACCTTCTGTTTTATTTGACCACAAGAGGATTTTAAAGACAGGGTGCTATAAAGCTTGATCGACTCCTTTACTACCTAAAGAGGCTATTACCTTGTAATTCAGCATCTAGTATCCATTTCTAACCTGAACATAAGTTATATTTGGCCTATTTGTAGGTATACTTAAAACTCAGGGGCTGCTTTGCTTGGTCACTTAATACCAAAGGAGAGAATGCCAGTTTTACTACCTGTTTAAATGTACTGATGTGTTTCATTATAAATATCAGGCGAAACTATACTCTGTCCATATTCCTGTTAGTTATCTAGTGATGGTAAAACAGAAATACCACAGTAGGGGACTTTAAAGAAGAGAAATTTATTTTATCATTGTTTTGGAAGCTAGAAATCCTGAAATCAGGGCCCTGGTTCTAGGAGAAGGCTCTCTCTGTGTCATTTCTGGGGGAAGACTTTTGTCTGTTTGAGCTTTTGGACCTCAGTTCCTTGGTGATCATCACGTAGCATTCATATTCTGCACTTGTGCTTCCTTGTGCTTTGTCTATGCTGCTCCTTACAACTCAGAAGTGATTAGGTTTATGGCACACCCTACACTGATGTGACTCATTAACGTAGCAAAGAAACCTCTATCCTCACACTGGATTATGTTTGTAGGTATTGTTGTTAGGTGCTGTCCAGTTGGGTCCAACTTCTACTGACCCTATGTACAACAGCCCTGTGCCATCCTCGGGATCATTGTTATGCTCGAGACCATTGCTGCAGCCATTATGTCAACCCATCTCCCTGAGGGAATTCCTCTTTTTTGCTGACCCTCTACTTTACCAAGTGTGATGTTCTTCTCTAGGGACTGATCCTTCCTGATAATTCATTCAAAGTATGCAAGATGAAGTCTTGCTATATTTGCATCTAAGAAGCATTCAGTCTGGGCACTCCATAGTACATCCAATATATTTTTTTCCAACACTGTAATTCAAAGGCATCAATTCTTCTTTGGTTTTACTTATTCATTTTCCAGCTTTCACACTGCATAAGAGGGGGTTGAAAATATCATGGCTTGGGTCAGAGGCATCTTAGTCCTTAAAGTAATCCCTTTGCTTTTTAATACTTTAAAGATGTCCTTTGCAGCAGATGTGCCAATGCATTGCATCATTTGATCTCTGGACTGCTGCTTCCATGGGTGTTGACTGGGGAACTAAGTAAAAGGAAATTCTTGACAACTTCAATCTTTTCTCTATTTATCAAGATGTTATTATTGGTTCACTTGTGAGTTGTTTTGTTTTCTTTATGTTGAGCTGCAATCCATAAAGAAGGCTGTGGTCTTTGATCTTCATTAGCAAATGCCTCAAGTCCTCTTTACTTGCTATAAGCAAGGTTGTGTCATCTCCATACTACAGGCTGTTGATGAGTCTTCCTCTAATCCTGATGCTAAATGCTTCTTTATATTGTGCAGTTTCTTGGATTGTTTGCTCAGCATACAGTTTGAATAAGTATGGTGAAAAGATACAATCCTGACACATACCTTTCCAGACTTTAAATCAAGCAGTATCCCATTATTCTGTTTGAACGACTGCCTCTTGGTTTATGTACAATTTCCTCATGAACACAATTAAATGTTCTGGAATTTCCATTCTTTGCACTGTTATTCACAATTTATTATAATCTGCATAGTCTATGGCCAACTGACTTATGACATGGTTGCCAAAGCCTTTCAATGGAGGAGGAAGAGTGTCTCTAATAAATAGTGCTGGGGAAAGCAGATTTCCATGTGCGGAAGAATGATTCAGTAGCCATGCTTCACACCATACACAAAAACCAATTCAAAATGGATAAATACCTGAATGTGAAAACTAAAAACCGTAAAATTCTTAGTAGAAAATATAGGGATGTGGCAGAAGTGTCCTATATTTAATGATGGTGTAAACTTGGTGTGATCAGACCTCCTCACCTAACTTCAGGGGAGGAGAGAAAATTATCATCAACATCAAATCAAAGTTGATGATTCCTGATACACCTCCACTCTCCAACATTTTTTCTATCAGTTCTGACATCAGCTGTCCCTCCCATGGCACTCTATTTCTCTACTGTGTTTGATAATTCAATGTAATAGCCACAGAGAACTCACAGATCATACTCACAGTTATGTTTATTAGGGAAGTAACACGTTTGCACAGTAGTTAATGTGCTTGGCTGCTAACAGAAACGTCAGGTGTTCAAAACTACGAGCTGCTCCAAGGGAAGAAGATGTGGCAGTCTGCTTGTGTAAAGTTTTACAGCCTTACTCTATTGGGCAGTTCTACTCTGTCCTAGAGGGTTACTATGAATTTAAATTGACTCGACGGCTGTGAGTTTTTGGTTTTACCAGGCTACAATTCAGAATCACAATCAACTCAGAAGTAACAGGAAAATTCAGGATACAGTTCTTCAATCAGGATAGCCTCTTCTTGGTTGCTCCCACCAGGACCCTGCCTTCAGCCTGGGTCCTATACTCTTGGCCTGGCCTCTGCCCCACTCAGGCAAGTGTTACAGATTTTTAGCTCTACCAGAGGCACCACACTCCACCAGCAAGCCTCTTGCCTGAAAGTGCTTGGTTCTCTTGCTCCACAGGTTGGTTTACCTACTATCGCTATCTTGCTCTGTGGGCCAAGAAACTCTCCACCGTCTCATGTTGGTCTCCTGGCTCTGCTGCTGCTGCTTCTCTGCTGCATTGCTTCCGCTTCTTGCTGTCTTGTGCCTTCTCCAGTGTTACAGCTCTGTCTCCTGGGTTTAGGAGGTCCTCAGCCCAGAGACCCTGGGTCACAAAGATGTGCTCTGCTCCTGACTCTTCTTGTTTGTAGTGAGGTCCCCTTCCAGCCTCTTAGATTGGCTCCCTTTAAGTCTAATGGGGTGGCAAAACTGACCAATCCTCTGTAAGTGTTCCATGTATCTCATTTGCATTGTCCCACTCCACAAGGGTTCCATGCACCTTATTAACATTATTAGGAAGTTGTTCAATCCCCTTGGTGGGCCACAAGTACCTTATTTGAACAGCACTACCCAGTCATTTTGTAGGAGTCAAAAGTCCATGGTTAGCAGGGCCATCTAATAGTAATTCACTACACTGCAGATGGATTATTAGCTATGACAACAAAAACACAAGCAGCAAAAGACAAAATAGATAAATGAGATCTCATAAAAATTAAATACTTTTGTTCATCAAAGGACTGTATCAACAAAGTGAAAAGACAGTCTACAGTCAGGGAGAAAATTTTTAGGAATCATAAAGCTAATAAAGTCTAATATCCAAAATATATTTTTAAAAAACTTCTCATATTTAACAAAAAGATATACAACCCAATCAAAAAATGAGCAAAGTATTTAGACATTTCATCAAAGAGAATATTCAAATGGCCAACAAACACATGAAAAAATGCTAAACATTATTAGCCATTAGAGAAATCCAAATAAAAACTATAAGGAGATACCACCCACTTGGCTTGGCTGGCCTCACTCTTATTATAGGGACAATGATTAAAAAATAGGAAATAATAGATGTTGGTGAGGTTGTGGAAAAACTGGTTTAGTGGTTCCTCAAAAAGTTGAATATAGAACTACCATATGACCCAGCACTTTCAATCTTAGGTATATACCCAGATGAACTGAAGGCTACAATGAAAACAGAAAACTATGAACCAACTAATGTTCTTTGTAGTGCTTTCCACAACAGCCAAAAGATAGACACAACTGAAATGCCCATCACCAAATGAATGATTAAGCAAAAGGTAGTAGATATACACATAAGGAACTACTACTCATTCATAAGATAAATGAAGTCCTGACGCATACCACTACACAGATGAACCTTGAAAACATCGCGCCCAGTGAAGGTAGTCAGTCACATACGAAATAAGCAAGTGCATAGAAACTAAAGATTATTAATGGTGACCAGAGGTAGAAATCCTGGTGGTGTAGTGGTTAAGTGCTGTATCTGTTAACCAAAAGGTTGGTAGTTCAAATCTGCCAGGTGCTCCTTGGGAACTCTATGGAGCAGTTCTACTCTGTCCTATAGGGTCAGTATGAGTCAGAATTGACTTGATGGCAGTGGGTTTGGTTTTGAGGTGGGAGGAAGGGGTAAAGGGGAGCTCTTGTTTGAAGATCACAGAGTTTATGTTAACGGTGGCAGAATAATTTGGAAAAGGATGGAATGGTTATACAACTTGGAGAATGTAATCTGTTACTAAATTATACATGTAGAAGTTGTTGAATTCGTTATATTTTATTACATATATTTTTACCACACACACACAGACAAATGTTGCCAAAGCAAGAAACAGCTATCAGGATCTGCTTTTTCTAACTTCTTATTTCTCTGACGCCAGGTTGGCTGTGCAGCATTAAACTTTGACAAGACCACTGCCATCCAGACAGGTCTGAAACAGAAAACCTCCTGTGAGAGACCAGTGTGGGACAACGAGTTTTCTATAACAGCTGCTGCTCACCCAAGGTCAGTACGCCTTCTTTTAGTTAGCTGAGTTTGTAGGTTGTGAAAAGGTATTAGAGAATGTTGAGCAGTCTTGGGAAAAGATGCAGCAGGAAGCATTCGCACCATCCTTAGATTCCTGCTTAAAAGAAAAGATTTCATCCAGGATTTTAGTTCAATAAGGGAGATGATCTTGTAATTGATGAGCAGATGTTTGCTGGCCCAGCAAGCTCCCATACAAACTATGAGGCAAAGAGGCTCAGTTCTGATCTATGCTATAAAAAAAAGACAGAGACAGAGAGAGAACGAAAACAATTCAGTTTGGGGTCTTAATTACCTCTACTGAAAGTGAAAACGGTTTGGACTGTATTATCTGGTTAACTGACAACTGGACATCAAGTCTTTCTGGATGGATTTTGAAACATTTTTCAGAATAGGAAAACTTGGTACCATGAAATCAGCCATTCCAGTGGGAAGGAGATCTAGCTGATTGTGCTAAACTCCCAGAAGAAGTTAGCACGGGAAGATCAACTCAGTTCCAGAAATGTCATCTATTACCTTCTATAAGCTCAGCACTCACTATTTTAGAAGGTATGGAGGTTGAAAGAGTGAAGAATACGGTTCCTGTTCAGAAAGAGCATAAATTTTAACAAGAGATGTATACAGTCAACTCAGAGCAGAAAACAAAGTACTCCATAAAATAGGTACATAGACGTCTGAGGGAAGAAAAGTCTATAATCATATGGGAGTGATCCAGAAACCCTTCATGAAGGCAATGGAGAGAAGACTTAGTGATTCACATTCAAATGATCCTGGGTCCAAATACCAGGTCTGACACTTTCTAGTTCTGGGACCTTGAGCTAGAAAACCCTCTGAGCTTCAGATTCCTCATCTGTAAAACTGGGATTATATTAGTAAATGTCTGTTCTACACACTTGTAGTGTTGCTGTGAAGATACAGCAAAGATGATACATTAAATACACTGTAAACTGTAAAGCAGTACATAAGGGAAAGAGATTATGTTATCATATTGAGTTAAACATAGTTGAAGTTGTGAGTGGATGAGTTGCCAAGAAGAGAGACAGTGGCAGAAGACAGGAATGCCTACATTACACGGGAAGGGAGAAAGATAAACAGGGGAAGACGGAGGATAACCTGCAGAAGTAGACGTAGAAGTTAAGAGAAACATTTTTAAGGAAGCTTGGTCAACAGTGCTGGAAGAGCGGCAGGGTCGAAGACATGCTTATTTAGTTTAAGGGACATCTAAGTATATTTAAAGGCAGAGCAGGATCTAGTTAGATAGGAATAAAATAAACATTAAAGGGAGGAGAAGACTACGGTGGCTATAATATTGTTATCAGCAAGGGTTGGGGTATATGGAGAAATTGAAGCTATACTGTATTGCTTGTGGAAATGTGAAATAGAGTAGGCACTTTGGCAAACTCTTTGGCAGTTCCTCAATATGTTAAATGTAGTTACCATATGATCTAACAATTCTATTCCTATATACCCAAAACAATAGGAAACAGAGACTGACACAGATGCTTGTACACCAATGTTAATAGCAGCATTATTCACAATAGTCTAAAGGTGGACCCAATCCAAATGTCTACCAATTGATGAAGAAATAAAATGTGGTATACACCTATATATCTCTATATGTCTGTACATGTGTATACATATACATGTGTATACATTTATACACACGTGCATACATTTATATACACATACATGTGTATGCATAAACATACATACATATATATGTGTATACACAGACACACACACACATACATCATGCAGTTGTATTCGACCATTAAAGAGAAATGACATGAAAGACCACAATACGAGTGGGCCTTGAAGACATTCTGAGGAAAGAAGCCAGTCACAGAAGTCCCAATACTGCATGATTCTATTTATATAAGATGTTCAGAGTAGGCAAATTCACAGAGACAGAAAGTAGAATAGCGATTGCTTCGCGTTAGAGGGGTGGTTGGAAACAAATATCGGGGCAAATATTAATAGGCACAGGGTGTCTCTTTGGGATAATGAAAATGTTTTGGAATTAGATAATGGTGACAGTTGCCCAACTTTGTGGCTGTACTAAAGAGAACTAATTGTACACTTTAAGGAGTTCCTGGGTGGTGCAAACGGTTAACATGCTTGTCTGCTAACCAAAAGTTTGGTGCTTGGAATCCACCCAGAGGCCCCTCAGAAGAAAGGCCTAGTGATCTGCTTCCTAAAAACAGCCATTGAAAACCCCATGAACCACATAGTTCTACTCTGACAGTCACCATTTAAGTTGGAATCAACTTAATGGCAACTGGTACACTTTAAAGCGAATGTTACACTGTTACTTATATTTCAATTAAAAAAAAGTGGCAAGAGAAAGATGAGAGAAGAAAAATGAGGGCAAGATCCAAAGCAGAGTTGGAAAGATCAGTCTTTGCAAGAATTAACAGCCTGTTTTCAGCATAACTTTTGAGGCAGAGATAAGCTCACATCACAGAGCATGGCTTTAAGGGTCACTGTGAGTTGCAATTGACTCAACAGCAGAGGGTTTGGTTCTTTGGGTTTAACACATATGTACTTCCTATGTGGCAGGCATTTTTCTAATTGCTTCATGTGTTACTAATTCTCAAGATAACCTTAAGAGATAGGTATTATTTTTGTCCCCATTTCACAAATGGGAAAACTGAAACAAAGAGGTTAGGAAATGTTTACAGTCACGTCAGTGGGATAACCGAAAGAGCTGGGATTGGAATCCAGACAGACAGGCTCTAAAGTCTAGCACTTAAGCACTACACTGTAGTACCTCTCTCAAATCTATATTCTTAATAAGATAGGTAAGGCTGAGCACAGAGGATGATAAAAGTGATTGAGGCTGTGTGCAAAACAGGGAGGACACCACACATGACATTTTCTTCAAGACTGTTGGCAGCAGAAGCCTAGCAGAGGCTGGGGTGACTGGCATCACATCCTGTCAGCCCAGTTTCTCCATTCTCACGCCTTTGCTGAATTCTAGCCCTTACTCTTCCACTCCTGCAGGTCTATGGCAGTTTTCCTATGTGGTCCTTGGACTCGAGTGAGGATCCCACACAAATGCCATCACCAGTGCTCTAGATTCTAGAAAACAGGAATTTCAGTTCCACAAATAAAATTTCCGAATTACAGGAATAAGGATGGTAATCTGCATTTTGTCTCCTCTGTATCTTCAAGAAGTTACCTGGTCAGGTTTGGACAGCTGCTTGATAGCAATAAGCCTGTCCATCCTCGCTCCCCTGTATTCTTCTTTGATTGCGTTCAATTTTGTCGTACGTGAGCTCCACCAACCTAACAAGTTCAGAAGTAACAATAATTGCAAAGCTCATGGATCCTTTCTTAAGAAAATTACCTGGAGAGTAGGGGACAGGTGCTTGCTAAGAGAATACTAGAAGCATACAGTGAAAGAGGAAAGTGCTGTCACAGAGTGAGGAGAGCAGAAGGAGCTGCAGATAGGTGGGCAATGTGAAATTGATTTGGTTGTATATTTTCACTTAATCATAATTAAAAAATATAACCATAAACCCTTCTAGGAATGCAAGATTGCAACAAAGTCTGATAGAAGAGCTCTGGTGGTTGATATTTACACAATTTAACCCCAGATGATTCTGATGACCCCAAGTCTTAGTATCTCCTCTGGACTTGGGTTCATCATCACCCTTCCTTCCCACCCTCACAAAAGATTTCTAAGTAGGGTGACTTTTTAAAATAAAAATTTATTGAATAATTAATGACAAAACATAAATAACAGTGAACATCAAATTACCAAGAACCCCATCCCCACATAACACCAACAGTGTACATTCTTACGTCATTTTAAATATAGTTCTACCCAGTGTGAACAACAATTTATGCTTTAATATTTTCACTATCAAAAAATGAAGGATTTTCTTAACTGCTCAATGAATCTTTTGTTGCTTTTTCTGGGCTCTCCATTTAGAAAAGGAAATCTTGAAAGTACATTAATACGTTTATGTTGTTAACGGTTTCTATGTTCTGCTGGAATTGCAAAAACTTGAACTTATTTTGGATGACTTAGTCAACCGGGGCTCTTCAGCCACATTTTTTTTATGGATATTAAAATCTATTTTTTTTAAAGAGTAACAAATTTAGAATTTTAACACGTTTAGGGTGGTGCTAAGGACTTATTCACCCAAATGACATAAGCAAAAGTTTTATTTCTCCCATCAAAATGCTTTTTATTTCAACCATCTATCTGCCCTTGGCCTGCAGCAACTACACCTGCCCTGGGATGTTAACAGTCACAGTGAATCACTAAAGAGGAAAAGACTGGGCCCTAAAGGTGGCGGAAAGCCATAATTTATTGTGCCCAAAGACAATTCATTCAACTCACAGATTTCTAAGAACATTTCTAGTGAATTAACATTTTAGCATCTAGTTCTCTACCTTTAAGTAACCAAGGATGAATAAGTGATTATTTCTGACTATACAGAAAATTATATGGCTTAAAGAATTATTGTTTATTTCAGTCACTAGCCTGAACACAATAAAGATCATGAACCCATGACAGCTAACTGTACTTCATTTATGAATTAGACATCAGTAAAAAGTACTGATAGGTGTGTTTCCATATAGAAAGACTGGGATACCATTATTGCCGTCAATTTGTTCACCCCGATTTTAGCTATCAATATTAAGTTTAATAAGTCTTTAGGTAAACACAATGGAACTCTGAAGCCATAGTTCCCATCAGACAACTGCTAACCAAATTGTCACAGGATCTTCAATGCTCTTGATTTTGAGTCTTACTGTTCCCTTGAAACTTATGAGTTCCTAATGAGGAAAGTTTCACTCTCAATGTCTAAATCAAGACATGACTGCTGCCAAAATCAACATATCAAAGTCTGAATATTGATGGAACCAGGCAGAGAAGGTAATGATAATAATAAATCCCATTCATAATCAACATCCTGACTTAGGGATGATCGTGATACTCAAAAAGCTCCTCAGCTGTTTTAAGCAAGTTTTTTAATAGGCTATAAGATGAAATACAGTATCCAGCAAATTTTTGTCATTAATGTTTAAATCAGAATAGAAAATCCCTCAATTTCAATGTTTCTCATGAAGTTGACTATCTTTGTATTCTTTTGCTTTGCATGTAAGCAATATGCTATTACATTCTCTAAGCCTATGTCAGGCTTTTAATTCATCTGACCACAATCCTAACCCAGGTGTAGGATCTGACAGTATAAATAGGCTCAAGAGTAGTTCTAGTAGAACTTGACTAATTATTAAGGCAATTCTCAACCTCTGAAGGTTGCCCCGATGGAGGGGAAACCTATTTCCCCTTAATGCCACTGAGAGAGAAAACACTAGGTTTGAAGACCCACAGAGTAGAGCCAACGGCACTACGTATGCTCATGTCAGTCTACAATGAAGTAGACAGGGGCAGACCCAATGGGTAATTTGACTGCTTGTGCTCTACATTTGGTCCTCTTAAAATAAAGGAGAAAAATAGAGACATTTTACGGTTTGCTATGTTTTACCAGAATAAATGTGGTTCTAGGGTAAATTTTAAGTAGTGACTATCTGGGAGATAGGATGAAATGGAATTTGTTTATTTCTGTTTAGTTTTTATTTTATCTTGAACATGTGAAAGATTAATGGCTTTTGAATTTTAGACAGACAAGTGAATGTCAACAGAATCCTGTATGCTGGTACACATTCAAACCAGTGCTAAGATGTCTTTGCCTTAACTCTGAACTGTATGTGTGAATAGATGTACTACTGACATAAAAAGGCATTTTGATATTTGGATTTTTCTAAACACACTGTTCTGCTAGGCTCTCTGTTTTTTTGGCCTTCCGACCATTTCACATCTCTAAGAACTTGCTATTTTTCCCCAGAAGACTCATAAGGGAACTCTAGAAAGTTCTCAAAGGTCAAAGCCTTATTATTCCTGTTGAAAGCAAACTAAACACAAACTAAGTTCCAAACAACACTGCTTCTGAGAAACCCTCAAATACTTTCATCATAAGAACAAATAGTTACAAGTAAAAGCAGAGCTATGGCAACATAACATTAAAGCACAATGCTGTGGTAAGGGGAGAAAACAAATCTAAGGTTTCTCCCTCAGTCTTCACAGCTTTTTAAAAGCAAAAAAGTCATATATATAAATTTGCAGTGTACTAAAATTGTGTTCAAAGTTTATTTCAAGTCACAGAAAATATATAAACTAAGACATTAGAAATGAAGTGATTTTGATCTGAGAGAAGGTGATGAGAGTCCTTCACCAGGCACCAATCTGAGTTGTTCAAGACTTAGGATGTAGAAGTCATCTTTTCAACATTTCAACAGTTATGGAAATATTTTCCAGATCTGTTGCCAGGTATTTTGAAAACCTATAATATAAAGTCAGGAGAAAGCCATTAGAAGTAGACATCAAGTTCTCTTCCCCAAACATCAGGAAAAAAATAGAATAAAAAGGCTATGAAGAGATGATGTACATAAGATCACTACAAATCATCAGAGACATGTTTCTAAGGTGTTTGCCTCCAGCCTTCCAAAAGCAATCATCACTTATAGCCGAGTTTCTCAATTCAGCACCACTGACAATTTGGGGCTAGATAGTGGTCATGTGGGAATGTCCTGTGCAATACAGGATGTTTGGCAGTATGCCTCTCCTCACTGAATGTCAGTAAACCACCCCACCCCCTATCCGTGACAACCTAAAATGTCTTTGGACATTGCCAAATATCCTACGGGGCAAAACTGCTTCAGGTTGAGAATCTAGTGTATTTTTACACAAATAATGTGCACCTTCTACATGTGTTTGCCAACCACTCCCACTCCCCACTCCTGTATTGTTGTTATGCTAATTTTCTTTACATGCTGCTATAAAAAAAAAATATTAGTGTCAAGCACTAATGAAAATGTCTTGGGGGAGGGGTAGTTGGCAAACAAATGTAGAGGCTATTTGCATAAAAATACAGTAACAAGTCTGGAAGTAATGGCAGAGATAGACCACAACTGGGTAGGTATAGGATAGATGGAAAGTCAATATTTTGGCCACAGTATGCAAAAGTACCAAGAAGTACATATCAAAACTTTGTCCACATAAGACTGCAAAGAACACACAAACATAAACACACACAAACACAAACAAATGCAGATTTTTTTTTAAATGGTGATAACTGAGTAAGAGCTATAGTCTAGTTAACAGCAATACATAAATTTCAATTTCCTGACTTTGACATGCACACAGCTATTCAAGATGTCATCACTGGGCAAAGGCTACATGAGACTATGCTATTTATAAATCTTCCTGTAAATCTGTAAGTATTTCAAAATAAAAAGTAAAAAGCAAACAAAAAACCTTGTCCTGCGATTAAGCTGCAAGACTCCAAAATCAGATATTCTATGAGGAAGAATACATAATGAAAGAATCTTCAGAAGTATTCTACCTCCATTATCTAAAAACAACAATAATTTTCTCACATAGCAGGGATGAATTCTCTGGCATAAATAAACTGGAAAACACAGAAGAGGGAAACTTATCTAGTCCTCTGAATGTAAAAGCTAGTTTATGCTTTTAGTGAAGAAAATAAAATACTTGGGGAATCTGAAATAAAATGTTACAGTAGCACTCACACTAAAAGCCTAGATAGCCATCCATCTATACCAGCTTCCAATTATACTTCAGTCATTTCTAGTTTAAATTTAGATATGATGCATAGTCACAGTTAAGATGTTTTAAAGACATTTACAGATATAAAATATTTTTTATTGCTGTAAAATACATATAATACAAAGTTCCATTTTTACCATTTTTAAAAGTACATTTCAGTGGCACTAATTATATCCACAGAAACCTAGGTGGCATGGTGGTTAAGTGCTACAGCTACTAATCAAAAGTAGGGCAGTGGCGGTTCAAATCTGCCAGGCGCTCCTTGGAAACTCTTTGGGAGAGTTCTACTCTGACCTGTAGGTTTGCTATGAGTCAGAATCGACTCGATGGCAGTGGGTTTTTTTTTTTTTTTTAGTTATATTCCCAATGTCATATTACCATCATCACATGACATCTTTCAAAATTAGTTGTATTACTTTATATGCTGTCCTACCGAAATGTACAAAATACAAAGAATTTCAATAAAATGCATAAATATTTCAGGGTACATGTTTACATTATCCCCAAACAGAACTTTGCACCCTTAAGCATTAACTCCCCATTTCCTGTAATAATATTCTGAAATACAACTTAGACTGCTCATTAGTGTGAGTTCACTATCATACAATAACATATAATGCAGGTGGGAAAAAGGTAGAAACTCAAAAGGTGATTATTCCAGTTGATGGTGGATGTGAATTTGAAACTGTTTCTAGAAAACTGAATTGTTCCTGAAACACAAAGATGTTATGAAAAAAAGAAATACCAATACCTATAAACCCTGGTGGTGTAGTGAGTTAAGTGCTACATCTGCTAACCAAAAGGTTGGCAGTTCAAATCCGCCAGGCGCTCCTTGGAAACTCTATGGGGCAGCTCTACTCTGACCTCTAGGGTTGCTTGAGTCAGACTCAACTTGATGGCAGTGGGTTTTTTATAATTAAGTTGGAAACCCTTGTGGCATAGTGACTACAAGCTATGTCTGCTAACCAAAAGGCCAGCAGTTCGATGAATCCACCAGGCACTCCTTGGGACCTCCATGGAGTCGTTCCACTCTGTCCTATTGGATCGCTATAAGTCAGAATCGAGTTGATGGCAGTGGGTTTGGTTTTGGTTTTATAATCAAGTTGGGTCATACGATTATTTATGAGGCAGGTTATTTGGATAATTTTTTATCTAACCGATAAGCAAGGAAAATAAGAGTAGCAATGTATAGCAATCTCTAAAATGCATAGAAACTGTCAATGATGGTGTATGTTTGTTATCTTAAATTATGTGGTGTAACAGCTTAACATCAAAATATTGAATGTGAAACAAATATTTACATATTTTAATGAAATTATATTTTCTACATTGTGATGGGACAGCTTGTAATAAAGTAATTCAACTAATTTGGGAAGGATACAAACCAAACTATAATGCCTGAGGAATAAGACTGTTATTTTTTTAACATTCTACTTTTACATATTTTATTAATTTTGTTGAATTGATAATATCTTACTTTTGTCATTTGGAAAGAAAAGTTAAAAAAGATCACACTGAATTCAACAACTGAAAAAATGTCCTATGGGTTTACCCTATCTCTGTAGGAGCAGACCTATCTAAAGGGAAAGAGAGTGTAGTTACAAGGATTGAGGGCCTTAGACAGAATTACTTTATTGGTTAAGGCTGAAAGTATATGTCGATAACGCACAAGGAGTGTGTCCTACAAAGGGGAGATTATGTTTGCCCACCTTTCAAGGTGCTCCAGTGGATTTCTGTATTTGTTCTTTTAAGATCAAAATACTCTGCCTTTGTTCAGGAGGCAGCATAGCAATCTGGTCTGCAGTCAGTTGAAGAACCTGCATAATCAAAGCAGCCTGCACAGAAGAAAAAAGGCAATGCATTTTAATAATGATAGCCTAAAAAAACAACATCACCTCTGCTCAAAAAGCTACTATCGTGGGATATGGAGCAAAATGGGGAAATCAAGTATTTCACACACAGCAAACAGCAGCTAAAAAGAAGCTGGTGGGAAAAGACACAATGAGAAGGATATGCACAAATTAAAATACCTAAGATTAGAAGATGTGAAACAGACATCTTCACGAGCCCAGAGTTCTTGCAGACTAATACGGTATCCTCCCAAAAAGCAACTTTAATCCTGTTTTGAAAGTCTCCTTTTCACAAGTTTTTCTATCAGACATGAGCTCCAAACAAAGCTGATTACACAAACAGAAAGATACAGTAGTGGAGAATCTATTACTATTACTATTTTTTTTTTTTTTTTAGGGAGGAAGAAAGAGATTTGTTTTTCAGGTCGATGTGACCTGCACACACAAAAAAAGACTACTGATGGATGAATGTATGATGTGAGATAAGCTGTCATTCACATTCACTGAAGAACTGTAGGAGGAGGCCCACAAACTGTCAGGTAACAAGATGGTGAGAGTTCTCTATTGGGGCAAACATCATCTCCAGAGAGAATCTGTGGACACAGGATCTCCAAATGTTAACTGTGAAAAGAGGACTCACAAAGAGTAAACAGTGTTGCTTACCTTCTCATGATCCTGTGGAGTGACCTGGTTCTGCCCAGGACTAAAGCCACCAGGCTGTCCTCCACTCTGCATACCTGCTCCTTGCATGCCAGCCCCTTGCATGCCTGCTCCCTGCATGACTGGGACCTAGGTGCACAGAGAAATGAGGAGAAATCTTCTGAACTTTTCACAGATAGCTAACTAGAATCCAGTACTAAACATGTGCAAAATAAGACCTGCATATGGATTAAAAAAAAAAATTTATGACCCTGAAGATTATTTTCTACTACTAGCACTGGCAGAAGGCAGGGGTTAGCCAGAGATTCACGAGCAAGTCAGACAGATCTCTTACAGCAGCTTCAGCATCGTTAACACATCACACCTCTGGGTATCATCGAATCAAAATTCAGCCACCCTGGAAACTAGTGCTCAGTGGAAACACAAATGAAAGCCCCTAGATTCTATAAGAGATAACATTATGCTAGTCCACAGGAAAAGCTACCTTCACAGGGATAACACCTGCCTCTAGTCCAGTCAGACACAGATAGTCTGTCCCAAAGGGCCCTAGACCACAAGTGAAACAGAGACGATCACAACACAACAGACGTAAGGCCTCTGCTGAAAAGATCACTACTAGCCCAACACTTGCTTTTTATAGCTTTTCATAGAGAATATGTTGCAGATGTGTTCACTAAATACAGACTAAGAAATACGACAGACCTGAATTAAAAGAATAAAGTACAATTACATCATCTTTATCTGAATTTAAGATTTTCAGTGACTTCAGCCCCTTGGAAGCCTACCAGAATGCAAAGGAAACTCTTCTGAGCACCCAGAGTAACTGCTAAAAGTCCCTACACTAGAACTACATTCACACTCAGGGATTTGCTCAGAGCTGACATACTAAAACAAACATTGAATGACCCTGAGCAGTCAAAAAAAATCACAATAACTTACTGTATCCTCTTTAAGATGGGAAGGAAGTAAACAAAACACTTTCTAAGTTATTTTTCATTAAACTAGTTTAAAAACTTAGTAAAATATTTCTATTATCTGGAACTTTCACTTACGTGCATTAATTAACTTCTCAAGGAAATGGGAAAACTGAAGCACTAGGATTGCCAGGATATTCTCACTTTCTGTTCTTTATCCGTGATAAATCCAGAGACTGGTCTGAGCTTTATGATCTGTTACACATCTGAAATACTTATGAGCGTAATCTTTTTGAAGCTTTAATACTAACTAATTTGAGGTGCTGTAATGTGATCTAACCACTCAATAATGGCCATTTCAAGTTTTCAGAAGCACCTGTTCTAGGTAGACCAATAGTACTAAGGGTGACTATGCAGCTTGGTTTGCCAAAGACAGTCCCACTGTATGCTTTTGGCTCAGCTTATTAACAGTATCCTGGTGGTGTAGTGGTTAAGTGCTACATCTGCTAACCAAAAGTTCTGCAGTTCAAATCCACCAGGCATTCCTTGGAGACTACGGCACAGTTCTGCTGTCTACAGGGTTGCTATGAGTCAGAATTGACTCGACAGCAGAAGGTTGGTTCTGGTCTTTCATATTGAAACATATCCCCGTTTAGATAATACACTATCTAATCATCCAAATAATAAGCCTTTTACTCACAAGATTCCAAAAGGGTAGACTAGAGTTCATTTTAAAATCTTACTTAAAATTATGAATTACAGATACACTATCACATAAAAAAACCGAAGTGCAGAACACAGAAGGGGGAATAAGAATATATATTAATATTTGCTGGAAAGATACAGAAAAAAACAGTGATTATTTCTAGGAGCAGGCAGGGAGCACAGGGAAAACAGGTAGAGGGAGGAAGCAAGATTCTTACTGTTTATCTTTTAAATATGACCATACGTTTATATAAGTGAATATATTAACAATTCAAATATTTTTCAAAAAGGTTTATGATAGAATTTCTAATTTTATTCACTTCAGATCAAATTGGCTTTATAGGATCTACTCATCAAAACTACATATACCTAGTAATACAGAATTAGTTCAAGCACTAATGGAAAAAAAAGAACAAATCATTTCCAGAAATGTTCTTGCAATCACTGTTTTCGGTATGTTTGTCCACAGCATTATCAAAAGAATTACATAAGCAATGATAGATCTACCCATTAAGTAACTGTTGTCTGGTTCCCCAATTGGAATATAAGCTCCAGAGGCAGGGACTTTACTTTGCTCACACAGCTACATGCCCAGTACCTAAACTGATGCTTTGGTACATAACATGCGCTCAATAAGTATTTCTTGAATGACTGAATACACAGACATTTTTAGTACGAGGTTACAGATCAATAAGAAAAGTTGCCACCATGTTGATTGTGACTAATAGTGAGTGACCCTACAGGTTAGAGTAGAATTGCCCCATGGGGTTTCCAAGGAGTGGCTGCTGCCCCTGCGGTTAGCAGCTGAGTTCTTGAACCACTGTGCCAGCAGGGCTACTCCCTACTGATCCTAGAGGGCACAATAAAAACCAAGGCCCACAAATAATATTTTTTTAAAGCATAACTTAAAAATCAACACAGAAAAATAGTCTTCACATACTAGAAAAAAAAATCCAATATTTCAAATTAAAGAGGGGGAGAAGACACATCTACACACACACAAGTGCACATAAGACGGAATAGTACAATGGAAAAATAATGATTTTTTGTTCCTTGCTTAGCCACTTGTTAGTTGTGTGAACCTGGACAAGTCATCTAAGTTCTTAGGCCTCAGTTTCCAAACCTACCAAATAAGCCAATTGGATGGCTGAGATGTTCTATTCCAGCTCTGATATGAAAAACAATCTTTCTCACACATACATACACACACAGGGAGGAAGGCACACAAATATATGGGAGAGGGAAAAGAAACAAGTACACAGAGGAAGACAAATATACGAAAAAGGAAAGTGGAGGGGCTAGAGGGAATGAAGGAGCTAGGATATTAAAAACTCAGGGATACACACATACCAGCTCCCTACAACCAACTGGGGCGGGAAGAGAGAGGAAATGACAACACAAAATTACCGGTAGACCACCACATTCACATGGTGGGAGAGGGCCACACAAAGGAGAGACAAGAATTCAATCCCATTGTTTTTAAGGTGAGCATTAGTAAACTCCACTTCACACTCCACTGCTCGCTTAAGCTATGTGATGAGAGTAAGTTAACATAGGTTTCTACAAACTTAAAATTATCTACATGACCACTTATAGCTCTTCACATACTCTAATCAAAAACCAAAAACAGAAACCTACTGCCACTGAGTTGATTCCAACTCACAGGAACCATGTATTAACAAACCTGCCCCCACAGAGTGTCCAAGGAGTGCCTGGTGGTTATGAACTGCCATTCTGGCTAGCAGCCAGAGCTCATAACTACTATGCCACCAGAGTTGGTCTTCATTAGAGATGGACATTAGTATCATTTAGGGAGGTTTTTCAAACTACCCATCTCCAGAACCTACTAATAGAGACTGTGAGTTAGATCTGAGGTGAAGCATACTGTCTAACCCCTAAAATTTCAGGGCCTCTGCTACTTTTGAACTATAGTCTTGGTGGCCAGCAAATCAGCATGCTAAGTAACGCAGAAATTAAGGGAAGGAGAAATACTAATCTCTTCTTTGTAATATGCTCAGAAAACCCAAATCAGAAAGTAATGATAATCAGGCTCAAGAATCAAATGCTGAATAGGTCAAGATTTCATACAGAAGCTAAAAGTGAGTGCTGTACATACCTGTCTAGAACCCTGTGGGCCAACAGCCCCCATGTTAATTGGCCCAGGACCCTGGATTCCACCGGGTATTGGGCCTCTAGGGCCAGGGACCGGGCCCCTTGTATCCAAGCCTCTGGCTTCCATTCCCCTGACTTCCATTGCACGGGCCTCCAGCGCGCGGGCCTCTAGTGCGCGGGCCTCCAGCGCGCGGGCCTCTAAAGCACGTGCCTCCAATCCTCTTGCCTCCAGGGCTCGGGCTTCCATCCCTCGTGCATCCATTGCTCGGGGATCTCTTCCACCTATAAAGTTGTAAGGGAACTTGTATAGCCACTTTCCTTTATTGCAAGAACCAATAATCAAAGAAACACAGAAACTGATTCTTTCAGTCACATCTACTCCCAACTATGAGACTGCTTTCTCCTATCATTTCTCAGATATGCAGTGAACCATTAAAAATGCTGGCCAACTCTATTTCCCCAGCATTCTTTATCTTAGAGTCTAATAAGACAGTCAGGGTCATTACTAGCCCACAACTACTAGTCAGCCTTGTAAAGAAGACTCCTCTTACCTCTGCCATCTAAGGGTGGACCTCTCTGATCCATCATGGGTCCCCTTGGCTCTGCCATTAAAGGCCTGGGCTCTGTTAACGGCCCTCCTCTCATCTCATGTGGGGGTGGGCCACGGCTGTCATGGCCAGGGACATGGTGTAGGGGTGGACCCTGATGAGGTGGTCCCATGTAACCTCTAGAGATGGAGAAAAATGTTATATTTAAAAAGAGAATACAAAAACAGAGTATATCAGGAGAAAAATACAACAAAAGAATTAATGCAAACATCACTGTACCAATGCTAACAAGACAATAAAACTGAATGGTTCAAAGCTATAGAGACATAAATTCATATATTCTATAATTTCATACTTGGGTGGGACAGTCACAATTAGAGAATACAGTATAGTGATAAAGAACATGGGTTCTGGATTCAGACTGCATGGGTTCAAATGCGGACTATCACTTATTAGCTGTGGCTCTTGGGCATAACTACTAAATTTCTCTATGCCTCAGTTTCTTCACCTGTAAAACAGGACTAATAATAGCACCTGTATCACAGGTTGAGATTGAATGAGATGATTTAAGTACTCAAGAGTCAGAGGCACATATGTATTCCATCAATGTTATTATTATTATTGCTATCAATATGAGATCTGACAAGTACGTCCGTGAACTTAATTGTTCTAGGTGCTACATACCTTATTGCTGAATATCATCATGGTCACCTTTGAAGTACTTCCCTTAGGAAGCTATGCAAGGATACCAGTGCTAAGGGAACTTTGAAGAGTTCCCTTCAAAGCATTTTGGGAACTCTTTTTCGGGAATGGCCATTGTGCATAGTGACAAGGTCATGAACTTAATTGTACAGTTGTCTGTGAGGGAGTTTTTAGTCAGTAAACAAATAACTGTATTGGAACACCCTCCCCACTCATCTGATCTGGCCCCCAGTGACTTTTTTCTTTACCCAAAGATAAAGGAAATATTGAAAGGAAGATGTTTTGATGATTATCAGGACATCAAGGATAACATGATGACAGCTCTGATGGCCATTCCAGAAAGTTCCAAAATTGCTCTGAAGGGTGGACTAGGTGCTGGCGTCAGTGCATAGCTTCCCAAGGGGAGGACTTTGAAGTTGACTGTAGTGATACTCAGCAGTGAGGTACGTAACACTTTTTGTAGGATGAGTTCATTAACTTAATTGGCAGACCTCATATTACTACCACCATTAAACAACGCTAAGTTTGCCCTGGTGAGGTATCTGTGCTTTAATTTCTGAAGATACAGTAGTCAGTGTTAGCTCACAATGACATAACTACACAGTTCTGCCTTAGGAGATACACTCAGTCTTGGACAGTGGCCATGGATATTTATCTTTTGAAGTAAACAGAGAGGTACAACTGCTACTGGAAATCTTCATTCTCAAACCAAGGAAATTCTAATTTTTCCAATCCTTCCCTTCTGTGTTAGTGCTCACCTAGGCTCAACGTCTCCAGTTACGGTAAGTAAAGTGCCTCCACGTGGGTCATTTGGAGCATCTCCTAACAGACCTCGAGGAGTGGGAACACTGGCAGGCAAGGGTCCACGCTGCATAGCTGCTCTGGGGTCTTGCATTGACACTGATAGGGAAACAAATGGGGAGTTAGTGGCGTGAAAGACGTATAAGGAAACAAGAAATTACTCTGTATACCACTGACAACATAACTCAGCCACCTCAGAGTGGGTGAAGCCTCACCACAGCAGAATCTTCTTGCAGCTCAAGAATAGAAGCAGAGTGTAGGCAGAATCTGTACTATGTCAGAGGATGGATGGAATTATATAAAGAGAAAACTGGGGTGCAACCTGCCAAAGACTAGCACTACAACCTGAAGAGAATTACACTCGTGGTTTTCCTTAGAATCAATGTTAGTTCAAGGGCCTAAGTCACAAAAGAAGTAGAGACTTGGCATATGTGAACACTGCCATGTCTCTGCAAGAACCTGCTGTCTCCTTACACAATGCTATTCCATCCAAGCCTCCTGACACCAGTAGGGAGGAAGTACAGCCTTGGACAGATGCCCATATCATCCATGTTCTCTGCCCTGTGTGAAGAGGTCAATCTTAGGCTTGTGGCCCAAAAAGGAAAAAATAAAACAAAACCCCAAACATTACCCTTTTGGGATATGAATGCGACGATGATTGCCAAGCTGCATTTTTCTTCTCAACACCCCACCCTGAACACCACAAGCAATAGGAAACCCACAGATACAATGGGTACCTTGAACTCGCTCAATTGATGCAGGCCCGGCAGGTCCCACGGGCGAGTGCTGTAGGGTTCCTAGGTAAGCAGTAAGTTCAAAAGGAGAAACAGCAGGCGCTTTAAACAGCTTGCATGCATATGCAGAAGACAGACACAGACAAGGACTGAAGACTTTTACACAGAAGTTAAAATGTCAGTTAGTTAGCTTGCCTCAGGCTACAAAGTCTTCCTAGTTTCTTTGGATGGCTGAAACGTAGGTTCCACCTAGACAAGACATGACTCTGAGGTAAAACTCACAGGTCATCAATTTATTTGGGCAGAAATCCCAGCCATTTTCAAATTTCTTCTGTTATTATTATGTTTTCCCCTAAACGTCTTCATGACATCATTACAAAAATAAATACACAAAATAAAAGGATGACTCTGAACCTCTAATTAAGCGAAGAGCAGAAATATATTTTTACAAGCACAGAAAGGAAGTGCACTAAATTTGGAAGGCAAAATTTATTCTGGAGATGCCAAACAGAAGTGAGGCTGTACTATTTTTGCTGTATTTTAAAGCACAAAAATTTCTGTTATCAAAGAAACATCAAATGGGGAAAAGTAGTGAGCGAACTTCTGATAAGCAGAGACTAATGCTCTACAAGAAATACTCTGCCTCAGATCTTGAACAATAAACAAACATCAAGACAACAGCTAACAAAGACTAATGCGATGGTAAGGGCATACATATTAAACACAGGTGGTAGAAAGCAAGAAAAAGCATATTCTCAATTATTTCACCATCCCCTTTCACATTACAAATGTACAAAGAAGCCCTCTTTCTACTGGTTGCCGCTGAGTTGTGACGGCATGGTGACCCATAGATTCCACAGGTACGAATTAAAAGATACTTACTTCCTTCGCTGATTACTGAAAGAAAAAAAAACCCATCCCATTTTGTTTCTTCACGAAGACATTCTTGATATACTTTCACAACATGAGTCACTGCTCTTTTTTTCATTTTTTGACCAGAAAGCTGACGGTTAACTCTAGCAGAAGGGAAGATGTCTTATGGACATTATGTGTAAAGAAACTCAAGATGCTGTTAGATTGATGGCCCAAGGAGAAGGAAAAATACAACTGAAACCCTAATCCCTTTTCACTACCACAAAAATACTCTGGGTGTACACACACACTTTTTGGATATTGGCTGGGGGTGGGGTGGGGCACACACCACCATCTGCTGTTTAGAGAAAAGATGAGCTATCTGGCCAGGAACCTGTCCTGTTGTCAGCTTTCTGTGCACAAATGATTACAAGCTCTGTCACTTCAGCAACCAACCCCCAGTGTACATGCCATAGAAAATGAGCATAGTGCACAAGACTATATCTTTAATATTTTGCTTTTTAAAAGTGGGTTTTACTTATAGGCCATAAGCGAAAAAGAAACATAAGGCTCTCTCTGCTTGTCAAGTTGTAGTCTTTTCTCATTAGAGATGCAGTGAGTAAGACTGGAAGGTACTTAATTTTTTGGAAGTTAACAGAGGCAGTGTGGAATGACAGAAAGTGGACAAGCTTTGGGCTCAGAGACTTCTGAATCCTAGCTGTGCCACTTACTAGGTGGAACAGAAGATGAGAACAAGTCCAGTCCACATTAATCAGACATTAACATTTATTTACCTGTCCCCTTGAGTAACTAACTTAAAAATTCTGAGCTTCCATTTCTTTACCTGTAAGACTGAAGTACTGCCACTCAACTCTCAAGGTTGTTTATGAAGATTAAAGTATGTGGCATGTAGTACACACTCAGATTTATCATCTTTTCACTCTCTCTCCTCCTAACATTGTTTTCAACCAAGTCACTGCATGTTCTTTTCTTCCAAACTCTAGTAACATGGAGAAATAAGGTGTAAATTTTAGACTGACTGCTGCTGCAGTATGACACGTACTTACCTAGTAGGCTTCATAGACCTATGACCCCCTACCAGTTTTCTCTGTGGTTTACATCTAGTCTTCCTATACATCCTATCTCATACCACATACACATTATTAAAATCCCTTATCCAGTCAACTGATATTGTCAGAGTGAGAGAACATGCCAATGGAATTATCAGACTATCAGGAAACCAAAACAACCAGACCCACTGCTGTCAAATCAATTCTGACTCATAGGGCTTCCAAGGAGCAGGTGGTGGGATTCAAACTGCTGACCTTTTTTTGGTCAGCAGCTGAGCTCTTAACCATCAACAGGAAAAGGCAGTATAAATTAAATAGAAACAAAGGATCCATTTGCTTCATTCTCTTATAGAGTTGGACTCTGAAATACTGCATAGCAAGTACAGACTGGCACTGTCCAACAGAATTTTCCGTAATGATGGAAATATTTAAAACCTGCACTTTCCAGTAGGGTGTCCACTAGCTACATGGGGCTGTTGAGCACCTAGTGTGACTGTGGAACTGAATGTTACATTTAATTTAAATTAATTTAATATTTAAATAGCCACATGTGGTTAGTAGCTTCCATACAGGACAGTGAAAAAAATGTGACAGCATCATATTCAGTCCATATTAATCAGACATTAATATTTATTTACCTTGTCCCCTCTCCAAGGACACTGGTCCACTTCCTGGCATTCCAACCTGGGCCTGCATTCCCCCTAAAACATAAATGATGGGGGGGTGGGGGAAAGCACAGATTAGGAGAGTAGATGAGTTTATACATTTCCTCATTCTGCCCACAAATAGAACCTACAAAGAAAGATCCTAACTATCATTGAACAATGCAGTTACACAGAAAATGGAATTTGTTAGTATACTTAACGCTGTCTCTGGGTGGTACAGATGGTTAATATGCTTGGGCTGCTAACCAAAAGGTTGAGAGGTTGAAGCCATCCAGAGGTACCGTGGAAGAAAAGCCTAGTGATCTCCTTATGAAAAAACAGTTCTACCCTGACACATGGAGTCACCATGAGTCAGAGTAGACTAAAAGACAACTGGTTGGTTGTTTTTGTTTTTATTTTATAATTGGTGCTTAAGTTTTAGAAAAGTGAGCTAAGTAAGAATACTTTAACTTACTGGCTACCAAAACCTTGGCAGTAAGCTCTTCCATAATACAGGAAAACAATGCCTCCTATACAGGGGATTCTCATGGGAGGAAATATGGTTCCCAAGGAATTTTGTAAATGTGTGTGTACACTGTTTTGGCTGTGACAATGATTTGTGAAGGCATGGCTAGCATTTACTGAGAAGTTATCAATCCATTCAAACCCACTGCCATTGAGTTGATTCCAACACAGCAACTCTACAGAGCAGGGTAGAACTGCCCTAATAGGGTTTCCAAGGCTGTAAGTCTTTACAGAAGCACACAGTCACATCTTTCTCCCACAGAACAGCTGGTAGGTTTGAACCAAGGACCTTTCCGTTAGCAGCCGAGTGCTTAGGCAGTGTGCCATCGGGGCTCCTTCCAGGGACACTAAACCAAAAACCAAATCCATTGATTCTGACTCATAGCGACTCTACAGAACAGAGTAGAAC
The DNA here is from genome assembly GCA_028571685.1 of Heterohyrax brucei. Lineage (NCBI taxonomy): Eukaryota > Metazoa > Chordata > Mammalia > Hyracoidea > Procaviidae > Heterohyrax > Heterohyrax brucei. The sequence goes on along the minus strand of CM053166.1, from coordinate 136,192,936 downwards.
TGTTCCATAGTTTCCAAGGAGTGGCTGGTGGATTGGTACTACAGACTTTCTGACTAGTAGGCAAACATTAATTACTGTACCACCAGGGATCCATTTCCAGGAATGCCTAAATGTCCTGTAATGCGTGAGACAGTCCTACAAAATTAAAAGTTACCCTGTCTCGCACAACTTACAAACATCTCACTGAACATGCATATAAATGAAAACCTGTTTATAATTACCTGAAGTGGGAACGTAAGTGTTATAAACACAGATTTCTTTAAAATGCATTTTGCAGAAATGCAATTGCTGAGTAAATTAAGGAACTATAACTTTGTTTCGTTAAGAACTTTACTAAGAGTTTTCACCACTTCAGAAAAGCAGATCACCAACGTCAGCAGCATTTACGTTTGAGTTGCCAAAACAACATAATCTGCCAGTATTTTTAGCTTTTGTATTCACGAGGGTGTTCAAGTAGGTACAAGTACCTAATACATTTTGTTTGCTAGTTTAGTTGTGTCTGTATACTTGCATATTAAAAAATATTTATTATTTTATGTTAATATTTCATTTCTTCTTTACAATACAGTTTAGGGCATTATACAGGTTTTTTTGGAAATTATATTTAAGTAGGTTCTATCATCTATGAATTTCATCTCAGCATAGTAAAGTATCATTACAAAATATCTGTTACAAAAACAAGACACTGGATCTAACAGGGTTGAGAATCACTGGTTTACATTAAAGAATAGGTGGTGCAGTGGTTAAGAGATTGACTGCTAACCAAAAGGTCCGCAGTTCAAATCCACCAGCTGCTCCCTGGAAATGCTGCAAGGCAGTTCTACTCTGTCCCATAGGCCGCTATGAGCAGAATCGATTTGACAGCAACGGATTTGGTTTTTTACTGTTTATACAAAGAATAATCAAGTACCACAAATCCATGCCTGGTCTTTTCCACAATGCAATAACTCTCTTTTCCTCAAAGGAACAAAATATGCTGTGAGTGAGGAGAAAAGACAAGTCAAACTGTTTGCAATTCATTAACACTTCCATAAAATAGCAAGTACACTTTACATTCCTTATTCCATTTAACATGCCAAGCACCAAAAACCTACAGATTAAGAACCTGAGGAAATGGGAGGTAGTTTTGCCTCTCTACTACCAAGTAGCTGTGCTTTGAACAAGTGATTTGATAAAATTAATATATTCTTAGGGTTCCATATCTGAAAAGTGAAAGAACTGGTCTAAATTAGTAGTTCTCAAGAGTATATCCTGACAAGCATCATCATCATCCTAAGAATTCGTTAGAATTAAAAATTCTCAGGTCTCATGCCAGATCTACCAAATTAGAAACTCAGGGGTGACAGACTCCAACAAACTGTGTTTTCAATAGCTCTTCTGGTGAGTCTGGTACACACTCAATCTTGAGAGCCACTGGTCTAAATGACTTCCAGCTCTCTTCTAGTAGTAACATTCTATAACTTATTTATCCAGACCATTTACCAAAACAATATACACCAAGATTTAGGATCTGAGGAAAGGAGTGGGAGAAAGAACTATGGGCATAATTGCTCATATTATACATCATTACGTATCTTTATTTGTATGGGCTAGAGTTCCCTAAGTGGAATTGGTGGGTCAAAGTGTGCATGAATTGTTAATATTAATATATTCTGATAGATGACTTTCTTTCTATTTAATTATGATTGAATGAAAATGTACATTCCCATACAAATTTGCATGCTGACCTATATGCAGCTTCCACTGCTCTCCCTGCACGGTGACAGCACACTCTTCCTCTCTGCTCCCTACATGTCTTATCTTCCCGACAGTTTCCTATCTTCCCCTCTCCACCCATTTCCCTTCCTCCAGTATGAGGTCAAATAGATGACTTTCTTGAAGAGGTTAGAAAGCTTGTTTCCCCAGCAATGTATGAGAATCATGTTCTCACCAACATTAGATGTCATTTCTCTTTTAAGTTTCTGCTGATCTAGTAAGCGTAAATAAAGTGAAATTTCATTGTTATGTAATTTGCAGTCTCCTGATTAGAAATGAATTTGTTTTGTTGGCCATTTGGATTTGCTCTTCTATGAAGCAGCTACTCATTTTCTTTGCCCACTTTTCTACGGGTGCCTCAAAAATGTCAGTGGATTTTTCAGTTTTAATAACTTCCGAAGTATAAATGCTACAGATTTACAAAAAAAATCCTTTGAACATTTATTTAACTTCATTTCGATTTTTATGATTCTCTTTTCCTGGTTTCTTCTGGTTTATTGTTTTTCTAATTTCTTAAAACTAGTACTTTAAGAATTCTTACATTTTTTAATAATGTAAACTTTAAGGATGTTCATATCCTTCAAGTATCTCTTTCACTATTTCTCATATTTTTTTGTATGAGGTATGCCTTTTTACCTTTTTATGCTTTATAAATTTCCTTCTATTATCTTTTAGCCGAGGGTTACCTAAGGGTTTCCCCCACCCCGTCATTTTATTATTTATTTATAATTGACTGGTTTATAATGTGGTATGTAAAATCTCCATTTTTTTCTAATTTGTTAAGGTTTTATTTTATTTTGTGGTCCACTGCCATTTGGGTGAAAAGTATACCATCTAGTCAACAGATCTAAGGCTTTTTCTGTATGTTAAATCATGTTTATTGATTCTATTATTTTATTGCTCTACGCCCCGACTCATTTTTTATTCACTAGTACAATGCTACGGAGCCCCGGTAGCAGGGCAGTTAAGAGTTATGGCTGCTAGCCAAAAGGATGATAGTTTGACTGTAACAGCCACTCCATGGAAGCAGTTCTAATTCTGTTTTACAGGGTTGCTATGAGTTGGAATTAACTCAACAACAATGGGTTAACCTATTGCTACTCAATGTGTAGGCCAGAGACGATGATGCTGACCTATCAACTGTAAGTTAACAGTTTATGACAAAGTAAGTAGAAACTGGGAGCAGACATTAAAAAATGGTATAGCAATTTGACATTGTTAGGAATTCAAGTGCATATTTCAGTGCACTTGTCTCACTGAAAAGGGTATACCTCAGTCTGGGTGTTTTTCAACTCCTATGAGTCATACATGTCACGACTGCATATTTGCTTGGTGTAGCAGGATCATATTACAAAGTTTGATATTTTAAGGCTAGTAAAGTTCAAAAATGTGTAAAACATAGAATCCATTTCTTTCACCAAAAGATGATTTAACTATAATTATATAGGATAAACTCGATAAATGAAAATCCTGAGTTTGCTGAAATCTCTTTTAAGAATTTCATCTTCTAGTCTTTCTTCAATTAGCTCTTTAGATTGGTTCCTCTACAAAACAGACTTTAGATTCAAATTATACTGCCTCCCACACAGTGTAATCAATCTATCTAGGTTAATTAAATTAATAACAAAAGTCTGTGATATTAAAAAAAAACAAAATGTTGAGGAGGGGACAGGAGTCGGTTGAAGCACAGGGAGGAAAGAAGTGTGCTGCCAGTGTAGGAAGAGCAGCTAGAGTTGCAGAGGTGGGGGGGCATGTTTTATATGGCAAATTGACTTAGATTGTAAACATTCAATTAAGGCACAATATTTTTAAAAAAATTAAATATTGATATGCACCATGTTTTACAAAGTGTTCACAGAGATATTTAATATGGAGAATTGTTATTTCACTCATCAAAGTGATGAGTGAAAGTTTAGTTAAAGCTACTGAACAAGTTTAATAGTGATACTGTATTAATTACCTACATATACACTCTCAAAGAACATGTGGAGTTAAAAAAAAATTCTCCTTTTCCTTTTGTTATGTTTGGTCTGATTATTTTTACTAAAGCACAATTCTATAATGTGACTTAAATATAACAAAAAATGTGACCTTGTATTTTATGTTTTGTTCGTGTTTTTAACTTAATCTAATAGCTTCTGTCTCTTAATGGGAGAATTCAGTCCATTCATATTTAGTAGAATGATAATTTACTTGATTCCTCCCATCTTACATTATTTTCTTTTCCCTCTGTTCTTGCTGAAGTTTCCACTGATTCAATTTTTCCCTTTATTAATTTGGAAGTTTTATTGTACTTTCCCACTTTACTTTCCCTTTCCCTACTTCATTAATCAGATAAGATTTTATATGAGAAATCAACTATTTCTTCCACCTAGGACATACACTTTCTAGCAGTGTATTAACTGTATATCGAAATCCCTTTACCACATAATAATTTGGCTACACTGAGCATTTGCTATAACAAAACTTCAGCTAAGCACTCTAAAAGAAATTTACCTCCAGGAGGTAAGGAACCAGGGCCAGGTCCTGTTACAGCAGACGGTATTTGCCCTGGTGCTGGAACTCCACCCTGCATAGAAGCTTGCATCAGAGGAGGTGCGCCATTGACATGCATTCCACCCTGACCAAGAGAAATTCAATACACTAAGTCTAGGACCTTAAATTCCTATTTAAGTTGATACCCATAAATATTGTATCAAACATTCTTTTTGTACAGTATATCCTATGTAGCGTTAGATGCATAACACATTTGAATTTCATGGAAGGAAGGTGCAATACATGTAAGAGGGAGCACATTCTAAATGTAGAAATTGTCAAATCTGATCGGTGAGGCAAGGCAGCATACAGCACCTGTTGTTGACTACAGGACTGTGGCTTGGCAATTAAGACTAAAAAAAATAAGAGCCTTAAAGAAGAAGAGACTGAGACTCTTTTTAAAGCAACTTTCTGCTGTCTGTATTTTTAAGGTGAAACAATTTATTTGACCTATCTTTTCTCACTCATGTCGTCAGATATAGTTCTAGTTTTGGAAGAACATGAACACTTTTTTTTTTTAACATTACAATTAAAGTTCCTTGGACAAAAAACCCATTGCCATCAAGATTATCTCAATTCATAGCAATCCTCCTGGACAGAGCAGAACTGCCTCATAGGACTTCTAAGGCTGCAAATCTTTTACAGAGGCTGATTGCCACATGCTCCTCCTGCACAGAGGCATGTGGGTTTGAACTGCTGATCTCTCAGTTAACAGCCAAATGCTTTAAACATTAAGTCACCAGAGCTCCTGAAGTTCCTTGAAGGAAAAGGAAAGCTACATTTTTCATCTATGTATTCCCCAAAGAATCAAACAGTCCCTTGGAAGAGAGTCAATAAAGCATAAAAGCTAAGTTACAAAAAAATAAAAAATAAATCACATATGCTCTGTGAGATACTGAACAGAAACAAAATTCTGAAGCAGAAAAGACTAAGCTATATAGTGAGGTAGTTATGAGAAAACCATGTTAAGACAGGCAGAACAAAGTTCAAATCCTGGATTTGTCCCTTAGGATTGTGTTAATTTGGACTAGTCAGCCTCTCTCAATCTTCGTTTACTTCCTGTATATTTTTTAAAAAGTATTTATTTATTTAGAGCAAGGACTGGCAAAATATGGCCCATGGGCCAAATCCGCAGGGTTTTATATATACAATTTTATTGGAACACAGCCATATTCATTCATTTACACATCATTTGAGGTTGCCTTGGCACCAGAAGGCAGCGCTGAATAACTGTGACACAGTATAGCCCTCAAAGCCAAAAATATTTACTATCTGGCTTACAGAAAATTTACCAACTCCTGTCCTACACCTTTATACAATCCAAGCTGTTTACCCCCGTCAACCTGACAGATGAAAAATGGCAGCTCAAAATAGTTCCTATTCACATCTATCTTATTTTGAGTTTGAACACCTTTTCATATATAGTTGTATTCCCACTTTTGTGAACTGTTTATGTCCTTTGTCCACTTTTTTCTACTGGGTTACTGATAATTTTCTTGCTAATTTATAAATGGCCTTTTTTATTTTGAAAAATCTCAGATATACAAATCACACAGAGAGTAACTATAAAGGTTAGCAAATAAATTATATATAAGTGGAAATTTTCTGGTCTTTCCCCTATCCTGTTTCCCCTCCTCCCTAGATAATCACGAAGAATTACAAACATAAGCTTTAAAGTTTTATGTAAAACATCACAACTGAACATATTCTCTTGCAACTCACTCAACAGGTTTTCAAGATTTACGGTGACACACTGTCACAAACTGAGTTGTGTCTCCCAAAAATATCTGCCAACTTGGTTAGATCATGGTTCCCAGTAATTCCATGATTATCTAGCATTTTGTCATCTGATGTGACTTCTCTATGTGTTGTAAATCCTGCCTCTATGTTAATAATATGGATTAGTGGCAGTTATACTGATGAGATCTACAAAATTAGTGTTTTAAGCCAATCTCTTTTCAGATATAAAAGAGAGAATTGTGCAGACATGAGAACCTACCAAGAAAGTAGTGATGGAAGCTGAGCACTCCCTTGGGACTTGAGGTTACTGGGCTAAGATGTTTCCAGACTAAGGGAAAACTGATGACAAGGACTTTCGCCAGAGCTGACAGAGACAGAAAGCTTTCCCCTGCAGCCAACACCCTGAATTTAGACATCTAGCCTACTGTACTGTGAGAGAATAAATTTCTCTTTGTTAAAGCCACCCACTTGTGGTATTTCTGTTATAGCAGCATAAGATGAAGAAGACACACACATACTCCACATTTCTGGAACGCTAACACATTCATCTTTCCTTCTGAATGGTACTCATTATGCTTCTGAGTTACGTGTGTTGGTACTATATTGCCTAGTCCATCTTCACTGCTATATAGAAATTACGTTTCTGAGTCATTCATGTTGATACATATGCTTTTTTCATTTTAACTACTGTAGAGGATTCCACCAGACAAACGTATTACACTTTATCCTTGCTTCCTTTGATGCACACTAATTTTTCGTTGTTATAAATAATGTGGTTAAGGGCTCATCATGAAGTCTGTTTTCTATTAGGTATGTGAAATTTGTCATTTGTCTTTGGTCGTTCATTTTTTTCATACAGAGAAGTTCTGAATTTTAAAATGTATCAGTTTTTTTTTCCCATGGCTTCAGAGTTTTGCATCATGCTTGGAAAATGAACTTTACTTTTTTTCATCAATAAGCAGAGAATAAGGGCGTCAATGTCAAACAAATACTGTGAAGATTGAGAGTATATGGTATAAGGAAGTGCCAACCACACCACAAGGGATTTGCCCATCAGTGTGCACACACGCACACAGAGCTTGAAAAAACACGCATACAACATCTTCTTCTCTGCTTTACAAATTTAGAACTGAACCTGCATTCAGATGCCTTGTACCTTGCAACCCAGAAAATGTTTTTATGCTTCGACATTAAAAATATCATCTCTAGTAGAATCCTGACCATTCTTCTTCTAATATATATTCCTAAAAAATAAATTACATTCTAAGGCAGATAAAAGAAACATTAAGGGATAAAGCCCTACCAATGACTGGGCCTGAGGAGCCTGAGGATTTTGCTGGTTCATTGACACGTTGGAACCTGGGCCAGGCCCAGCACCATGGACCGGCTGAGGGTTGCCTGTAATAAGGGTCGGGATATTTGTCTGACGATGCAAAATTTTCTAAAAAGCAAAAAGATCAACGTATGAGCCGTCCATTTAACAAAGAATGAGGCAGTTCCCACCCCACCCAAGGTTTATCCTATCATTGCCATAAAAGAACCAAAAGTACCCACCAAGGCAATCTCTGGATCCACAATTCTCATTACCACCTGTGCTTGTAACAAGGCATAAGCCAGTTGAGGGTTCTGAAGCAACATGTTCCGTGCTTCCTGGGGACTATTCTGTACGCAAAGCTGAGAAGAGATGCAGATTTCATCATCAGGGTCAATATTTACTACTTAGAGGTCAATAAGTGATTTAGTGCCCTTCCTATTAGAGAAACATAATATTTAAAAGGCTCTCTAAGCTATTAATGGTTTTTTCATTGCACAGAGAATTTTGGTCATAAAGTCAAGAAAAGGAAGCAGCACTTCAAATACCCATAATACTCTTATGTAGAGGGAAAAAACCTCATATTTTAATATCTACATCTGATTTCCATGGGGCAACAATACCCAGTCAGGTTGTTTGTACAGGCACTTCTTTGTGCACAAAAATGGGAAGCTCTCTGCATAAAATGTAAAATATGCTATGCATCTGAGTAATGCTGATGTACAGGAAATGATGGTCTACAGGCACACCTATTTGAGCCTAGGGAACCACAGCCCCTGTTGATCACTCATTTTTTAAAAAAATCTGACATGATTTGATTTGTTCATAACCTAATGCCTCATCCTACCTTCATTTGTTTCATCAGTTCAAACATCTGTTCTGGAGGAAGACTAGCAACTGCTTTGCTAATGGACTCAGGAGCATCCTCAGGACTGATGGTCTCTCCATAAGGTGACTCAATGACAGGGGCACCAGTGCCAAGGCCTGATCAGGAAGAAAGTACAAGAAAGTTTTAAGGAGACAAATAAAGGGCTAAATCACTTCAAGTCTCTATTTTCTAAGCCTACTTAAGGACCAGTTGATAACTTAAAAGTTCTCTGGAGCTGTGAATTAAGTGATCTGCTGGTCTCTTATTTCTGTAGAGGCAAGTCACAGAATGTATTTTCTCCTATCAGAGGAAAGATAGGACCACAGTCATACAGACAGGACACTGTTAACTTAAGATAGGAAACTAAGCATATGAACTTGTTTTCATAAAACACTGTACAGGCAAAAGGTTTAAGTAGGAAAAAGATATTAATTTCAAAACAGAATTCCCGGATCTATCACTTCACAGTATAAAAATGTAAGAATGTCTTAGTATCCCACCATTTATAGATCTTGCAATATAGTAACAGGAGTGGCAAGCACTAACAACATGATTAACACCTACCGATGGCTTAGAGAGCTTTACCTGGAAATCAGTTTCCTCTCGACAACTAAAGGACTTTCAGTGTCGACTTTACCTTCTCAAAAATATATACTCGCCTAACTCAGGCACCTTGTGTCAATCAAATAAGGAAACTGTGCTGCTAACCACTCCAGCATGTTCTAGAACAGACCCTAAATGGAAATTTTCCACTGTTACATTTTTATCAGCCCATATTTCATACAACTTGGTTTTATGCTTACTCTTCAGCTCTTCTTTGTTCTTCTCACTAGCAGCATTATCCACTCGAAGTGCTCTACCACTGAATTCACGCCCATTCAGGTTCCGCATGGCACTAAGGGCTGTCTCCTGGTCTTGGTATTCACAGAAGCCATAACCCTTTGGTTTACCTGTCTCCCTGTCATACACCAACCTGGAGAGAAGAACCAAGAGTCAGACACAAATATTACATGTCGTAACATTTACAGAGTTTTTTTGGCCAAAAAAACTCTGTAAATTTACATGTTCCAAATACAGGGTTCCTTCTAACATTTCCATGCTCGCATATGGCCAATCACAGACTAAAATGTCACAATTCTGTCTGCCTCATTAAAATCTCTTTAACCATTTTTTAAATGAAAAAATATATATCTTTTAGATAAGAATGCATGTGAACTATTTATTATGTAAATTATACCTCAATAAAGCTGTCATAAAAAAAGAACGCATAAAACAGTTACCAGTAAAACAACAACAAACTCATTAGTTTTAACTGTCAAATCTGTGGTTAACTTTTTAAAAACAAACCTCGTACTAAGAAGCAAAAGAAAGGGACCTCACCTGAAACTAACAACAGGTCCAACCTCAGAAAAGATGTCCTTTAACTGTTCTTCGGTAGCTTCGTAAGGAATGTTCCCTACTAAGGAAGGAAGAAAATAGGCGACAATTTAAAATCCTGACTTTATAACCTACATTTTTAGTGACAACACAAACAGTATATTATCTATTCTGGCTTAAAACAATGTTCTTCAAATCCTAGCTCCATGTTAGTCCTCCAGACAAGATTTCAATTTTATCTGCTGACTCAAAAAAACAAAACAAAAACCCATTGTCATCTAGTCGATCCTGCCTCATAGTTACCCGACAGGACAAGGCAGAACTGCCCCACAGGGTTTCCAAGGCCTGTGTGGTGGATTCAAATTGCCCACATTTTTTTGGTTAGCAGTCATACCTCGTAACTACTATGCCTCCAGGGCTCCCCCGCAAAAAGTTGCAAACATTCCTAAATGTTAGTTCTCAGACTGACCTGATTTTCCTTAATTTTGGTGAAAATAAATATTAAGGCATAGGCATTTTCCTGAAGGTCTGCAAGTCGTATTTCCCACCCATTAACTACTAAAAATAGAGCCCTGGAAGCACAGTGATTAAGAGCTCACTTGCTAACCAAATGACCAGCAGTTTGAATCCACCAGCGGCCCCTTGAAAACCGCGTAACTACTAAAAATATGTATTTTTAAAACAGGCTCCAGTCCTCATTTCCACATATATCCACACACTTTGGAAACAAAGTTCAAAACTGCAGCGGCCAAGCCAAAATTGCAGTGGAGGATGTTTAAAAACCATTCTGAAGTTTTTAGTCAAGTTCCTTTTCAAAAAGGTGCTTTAAAATCACGACAGGTTTTGAAAAACGACTTATTTCGGTCGAAATATTTACTTGTTCATTCATTCATTCACTTAAAATTCATCTCAAGACACGAGGTGGCCGCTACCACGATCAACAAACTACAATGTTCCTAGTAAAAAGCAGAGGAAGAAAGTCCTAGCAGAGGATGGAAAGGGGGCATAAGGGATCTACCCCTTCGGCATTTAATTTGCATTCTGGAATGCGGGGTGAGCAAACAGTACGGGTCAGTGAAGGACTGTCGCCGCGCGCCCTCACTGCCAGATAATAACTGAAGCTCACGAAAGGAGAAACGCATGGAAGCTGAACACTCACCTAACTCTGTTAACAACGCTGCGAAAAGGCTAGGGGACCTACTAGGGAAAAGGGATACATCTCTTCGCCCACAAATCCACTAGTTTGGCTGCCTACAGGATAAGCAGCTAGTGCTCGACCCCCGACCTATCCTGCCTGCTTCTGCCCTTTCCCGATGCTAGGCTCCACCTAATACTCTCACCGAACACAGAACGTAGTGAACGATCGACCGCAGGATCCCTCACAGTCAAACCCGCCATTGCTCTCTCCAGTCAGCTTCCGTTAAACTAAACACACTTCCGTGCTGCGCGTGAGCCTAGAGCCAAATACCCTTCCGTACGGTGCGTGAGCCGGAAGCTCCTGGGCCTGCGCACGCAGAGCCCCTCCCTTCCCGTTGTTCCGACACGCCGAAGCTCGCGTTTCCTCACTTACTGGCAAAAACTCATTGCCGCCTGATAATAACACCGCTCCAAACTAGATTCTGGCGGATCCAGGCTAATATGAAGGCTTTAGTCTGTAGAATTCCCTAGTATTCGTTTTCTCTTAAGTTGAGGCACCATCGGCCACAATAAAGATGGCAGCAGAGGTTTTTACCATGGTAACGGGAAGCTCCTTTACTGCCGACCGGTACCTTTATTTTAGTTCCGCTTTGTTCGACAACGGCCACCGCTTGGTGGATTCCGACTGATAGCGACCTTTTAGGACAGAGGGGAACTACCAAAATAGGGTTTCTAAGGAGTGCCTAGTGGATTCAAACTGCTAACCATTTTTGGTTAGTACCTGTAGCTGGTAACCACTACATGTCTACTTTACACTCTAGCCTACTTATAACTGTATGGGTGATCCCAGTGAATTAGTAAAAATCCATTGCAGTCGAGTCGATTCCGACTCATAGCGACCCTATAGGAACTGCCCCATAGAGTTTCCAAGGAGCACCTGTTGGATTTAAATAGCGGATTTTTGGGTTAAGAGCTGTAGCACTTAACCACTACACGACCAGGGTTTCCAGTAATAATAAAAGCTAATACCACTTGATTTTACATTGATCATGAACATTTCCTCATGTGTCTGTTAGCCAGTTGAATGTCTTCCTTGTTCAAGTGTTTGTTCCTGTCTTTTGCCCATTTTTAATTGGATTATTTGTCTTTTTGTTATTAAAGTGTTGAAGTAGTCTATAGATTTTGGAGATTAGACCTTTGTTAGATACGTTGTAGCCAAAACTTTTTCCCAGTCTGTAGGTTCTTTTTTTAACTCTTTTGGTGAAATCTTTGATGAGCATAAGCATTTAATTTTTAAGAGCTCCCAGTTTTCTAGATTATTTTCTGCTGGAGGTACATTGTTATAGTTTATATTGAATTTATGCCATGTATTAGGGCCCCTAGTGTTGTCCCTGTATTTTTCTTCAATTATCTTTATCATTTTAGTTTTTATATTTAGGTCTTTGACCCATTTTGAGTTAGTTTTTGTGTATGGTGTGCAGTATGGCCCTGTTTCCTTTTTTTTTTTTTTTTTTTAATAGATGAACATCCAGTTTTACCATTTGTTAAACAGACTGTCTTTTCCTAGTTTAATAGACTTTGGTCCTTTTGTCAAAGATCAGCTGACCATAGGTGGATGGATGTACATCTGGGTTCTCAATTTTGTTTCATTTGTCTGTATGTCAGTCACTGGACCAGTACCTAGCTATTTTGACTATCATGACTGTGTAGTAGGCTCTGAAATCAGGTAATGTTGAGGCCTTCTACTTTGTTTCTTTTCTTCAGTAGTGCTTTATTATCTAGGGCCTCTTTCTTTTCTATTTAAAATTGATGATTAATTTTTCTATCTCATTAAAGAATGCTGTGGACGTTTTGTCTTAGTCATCTAGTGCTGCTATAACAGAAAATATCACAAGTGGATGGTTTTAACAAAGACAAACTTGTTTGCTCACAGTAAAGTAGCTTAAAAGTCCAAATTCAAGTCATCAACTCCAAGAGAAGGCTTTCTCTCTCTGTTGGCTTTGGAGGAAAGTCCCTGTCCTCAATCTCCTACTGGTGAAGGAGCTTCTCAGCTTTAGGGACTGCAGGTCCAAAGGATGCACTGCACTCCTGGCACTGCTTTCTTGCTGATTCAAGGTCTCCCTATTTTCTCTCTTCTTTCTTTTATGTCTCAAGAGATTGCCACAAGATACAAACCAACCTTGTAGAGTCAGTCCTGCCTCACTAACATGATTGCCACCTGTCCTGCCTCGTTAACATCATAAACGCACGGTTAACATCATATAGGCAGGATTTATGACATATAGGAAATAACACAATACCAGGAATCATGGCCCAGCCAAATTGATACACATATTTTTGGGGGGACACAACTCAATCCGTGACATCTTTGGATCAAGATTGCAGTATATCTGTAGATCACTTTGGGTAGGACTGATATTTTCACATTATTGAGTCATCCTATCCATGCACATAATATGTTTTTCCATTTATGTAGGTTTTTCTTTAGATTTCTTGCAATAATGCTTTGTAGTTTCTTTATAGATCTTTTATGTCCCTGGTTAGATTTATTCCTGAGTATTTTGTCTTTTCTAGGGGCTATTATAAATGGTATTGTTTTCCTGATTTCCATTTTGAAGTTCTCTTTGTTGGTTTATAGGAATCCAGCTGATTTTTTTAATGTTGATCTTGTATCCTGCTAGTCAGTTGAATCCAACTATTAGTTCCAGAAGTTTTCTTGTAGAATCTTTGGGGTTCTCTATGTATAACCAAAACCCAAACCCACTGCCGTCAAGCTGTTTTCAATTCATGGTGACTCTATAAGTCAGAGTAGAACTCCCCACAGAGCTTGCAAGAAGCACCTGGCGGATTTGAACTGCTGACCTTGTAGTTAGCAGATGTAACCCTTTAACTACTACACCACCAGGTTTTCCTCTCTATGTATAGGATCATATAATCTGTGAATAGGGAGAATTTTATGTTTTCCTTTCCAATTTAGATGCCCTTTATTTCTTTTTCTTGTTCTCTAGCTAGAACTTCCAGCACAATGTTAAATAGAATTGATGATAAAAGGCCTCCTTGTCTTGTTCCTGTTCTCAGGGGAAATACTTTCAGTCTCTCTCTGTTGAAAATGGTGTGGACTGTTGGTTCTGCTTAGATACCTTTTGTTATGTTGAGGAAATTTGCTTCTACTCGTATTTTATTTAGAGTTTTTATCAGGAGTGGGTGTTGTTCTTTATCAAATACTTTTTCTGCTTTGAGATGACTGTGTTTCTTTTTTTCTATTCATGTGGTGGGTTACACTGACTGATTTTCTAATATTGGACCACTCTTGGATTCTTTTCTTTTTTAAACACACATGCACATATTTTTGAAGACTATTACAATTTTGTTTCTACAATTCTTTAATGCAGCTAAAATTTATTTAGTTTCCCATTTCCACACCTGGTGGCATAGTGGTTTAAGTGCTATGTCTGCTAACCAAAAGCTCAGCAATTCAAATCTGCCAGACACCCCTTGGAAACCCTATGGGGCAGTTCTGCTCTGACCTCTAGGTTCTCTATGAATTAGATTCGAATTCGACTCGACGGCAATGGGTTTTATAGCTGGTAACCATCAAAGACTGTTTTTCTCTATGTGTATACCTTTCATGAGTTTTCATAGCAATGATCTCACAAAACACCTGTCCCTCTGTGAATGACCCATTTCATTCAGCATAATGCCCTCCAGTTTGTTCCATGTTATAAATGACATTACGTTTTCAAGCACTATCTGCTACAGACTGGTCCTTGTTCCATGTGATGGATGTTGGGTCCTTGTAGAAGACCAGGTGACCATAGGTGGATGGATTTACATCTAGATTCTCAATTCTGTTCCACTGGCCAGTGTATCTGTCATCGTACTAATACTTGGTGTCTTTGTTTCTAAGATGTGTCTCTTGTACACAGCATATTATTGCTGTCATTTTGTAGTACCTTTTTTTCTCTGGTGCTGACATTTTCTTTATTCCTATTACTCTCGTGTGCTGAATTTCTTTGATTTGTGAATTTCTTTTGTTTTTATTGAGAGTTTATGTTTTCCTTCTTTATTTTGCTGAGTATTGTTTTAGTCAGCTAGGGCTGTTCTAACATAAATACCACAGAGTGAATGGCTTTGAAAAAAGGAAGATTTATTCTTACATAGTCCGGTAGGCTACAAGTCCAAATTTAGGACGTCCACTTCAGGGGAAGGTTTTCCCCCTTGTCGGCTCTGGAGGAAAGTCAGGTATTGTATCAGTCTTTGTCCAGGGAGTATCTTGGTGCAGGAACCTCAGGTCTGAAGGATGTGCTCTTCTTCCACTACATGCTTGATGGTGTGAGGTTCCTGATTCTCTGCTTGTTTCTCTTTCCTTTTATTTCTTGTAGGATAAAAGGATTAAGGGTGGGGCTAGCCATACTCCAGGGAAACTCCCTTTACAGTGGAGCAGGAAGGTGATCTTATAATGGGATTTATAGTCCCACCCTAATCCTTTGACATACAACACAGCAAAATCACAAAATGGAAGACAATCATAGAATACAGGGAATCATAGCCCAGCTACGTGGCTGCACCTGTTTTTAGGGGGCATAATTCGATCCATGACAAGTATGATTATTAATTTTGTTTATGGTTACCTTAAAATTCACCCTTGTCTCCCTAGGTTTGGACCAGTCTGTTGTGACTTGGCAATACCTTGCTTTAACTCCACTAGAAAGTTCTGTATCTACACTGTTTCTTCCCTCTTCTGTTGTTCTGATGTTGCCATTTAGAGATTTGCCTCCCTGGTTCTTTTGTTTTGGGTAGTCCTTGAGAGTTTATTTCCTATGTTGGTATCTGGCTGGTACAATCTTACAGCCTATTTCAGGCTATGATCTGATATTGTTTGTTCTCAGATGGAAGGATTCTCTTAAATCTTGTTTGGTTTGATTTTTACATATTCCTTTAATTTCTCTTTATCTGGAAATCTCCTTATTTCATTGTTGTATTTGAATGAGTTTTACAGGATATATTATTCTTGCTTGGCAACTTTTTTTCCTTCGAGGTTTTATATATTATCCCATTGCCGTCTTGCCTGAATGGTTTCTGTGAAATAATCAGGGCTTAGTCATATTGTTTCTCCTCTATGTGTGCCTTCTTCCTTTTTTTCCAGCTGCTCTCAGAATTTTTTCTTTGTCTTTGGTTTTACCGAGTGTCATTATGATATGACTTGGTGATTTCCTTTTAGGTCTATCCTATATGGGGTTCACTGAGCTTCTTGGATGATGAACTTTTTATCTTTCATGATATTAGAGAACTTTTGTGTCAGCAGGTCTTCAACGAACTCTATGTTTTCTGTTTTCTCTCCCTGTTCTGGAAACGTGCTTGCTTGCAAAATTTCACTTTTGATTGTATCATACACAATTCTTGGGGTTTCTTCATTTTTAGTTTTTTTTTCTGATTTTTCCTCAGAGATGTTTCCAAGTGTTTATCTTCAATTTTGCTGATTCTGTATTCCATCATTTCAAGCCTGCTCATTGGCCCTTTTATAACACTGTCCATTTCTGAAATCTTGTTTATCTTTTGGATTTCTTATTGTTGTTTTTATATAATTTATAGTTGTGAATTTATTTTGGCATTTTGTTCTTGTGGTATTTTCATGAATTATTCCATGAATTTGTCTACCTTTTCCATAAATTTGTCAATCTTTTCCTCATTTTTGTCTGCTGTTTTTGCTTGAACTCTTGGAAAGCTCTGTGTATTAGAGATGATTTGAATTCCCTGGAAACCCTGGTGGTATAGTGGTACAGTGTTTTGTCTTCTAACCAAAATGTCAGCAGTTAAAATCTACCAGGTGCTCCTTGGAAACTCTATTGAGCAGTTCTACTCTGTCCTACAGGGTAGCTATGTGTCAGAATTGATGTGACAGTGGTGGGTTTTTTAATTCTCTGTCAGATCATTCTAGTGACTTTTTTCCTATTGGAAAGTCATCTGGTGTTTTATTTTGGCCATTTACTGGAAACTTCCTGTCATATATATGCATAAAAGACAAAAACTCACTGCTGTCAAGTAAATTCCAACTCATAGTGACCCTATAAGACAGAGTAGAACTACCCCATAGAGTTTCCAAGAAGCACCTGGTGCATTCAAACTGTTAACCTTTTGATTAGTAACCATAGCACTTGACCACTATGCCACCAAGGTTTTCGTATGTATGTGTACACTCACAAACACACACACACATATGTTTTGATAGTATCTGTTATCATTAGGCCATTTAGTAGTCATTTCCTTTATTTATTAGCTGTAGATCAATTTGTTTTGCCCTGTGTTTTTTGTGTTCTTTGGTTATGTCAGGACAGGTTTTGCATTGTTTGTTGTTTGTTCATCTGTGGTTACAATATTTTTCACCTCCTTGTCTAACGGGCAATGGGCAAGTTGTTCATGCATGTTGGAGCAGGGCATGTCCACTGAGTGGTCTGTGTTCTATTGGGAGCTCCTAATGGTGAGTATTCCCTGTTTGTTGATCCTCTTTGTGAGTGGCATGAATCCAAGTGGCACAGATGCTGAACTTCTTGACTGGCTGAGCCACCACAGCTAGCCAGGAGACATTGGATATAGAGCAGTGGGGAGAAAATGGGGATGGAAAAGCATCCCTTGCTGCCACCAGGTACTTTGTCCTCTGCTGAGATCTCTGTAAATCTGCTCTTCCATGTTCTCTGTCTGCTGATCTCTGATAGGCTCCCCAAATGGCCAATCTGTGCTAGGTTAGTTGATAGGGAATTTTCTCTGTTATCTTCTCTCACTCTGTTTGTCAGTTTCTTATTCCATTTGATTTTTGACTGAGATCTTTATCTCTTCATTCTACAGAGTGTTGCAGGATTGACATTCGTCTTTGTTTTAGTTAGTTTTGGGGGTCTTTGCCATGGAGGAACAACATGGTGCTTCTGTCTATAGCACCATGTTGGCCAGAAGTCTTTTATACGCACACACACACACACACACACACACACACACACGCACGCACGCACGCACACACACACACACATGCATATATACACAGATAGATATGATGCTGAATTCTATTGGTAGAATTTTATTGAGAATGTTTGTGTTTATGTTCATGAGAAATATTTTTCTATAATTTTCCTTTTTTTGTGGTGTGTTCACCTGACTTTTTGTGTTGGGGTATGGTAGCTTCATAGAATGAATTCAGGAGTATTTCTTTCTTTACTATGCTCTGAAATGGTTTGAGCACTACTAGTGTGAGGTCTTCTCTGAATGTTTGGTAGAATTCTCCAGTGAAGCCACCTAAGCCAGGGCTTTTTGTTGTTATTGTAGTGGAGAGATTTTTTAAAAATTACTTCTTTGATTTATTTTCTTGTTACGAATCTGTTCAGATTTTCTTTCTCAGTTTCTTTTAGTTTAGGTAGGTGTTTTAGTCAGCTAGTGCTGCTCTAACAGAAATATCACGTAGTGGATGGCTTTAACAAGGGAATGTTTATTCTTACACACTCCAGTAGGTAGACTCCGAGTCTAAATTCAGGATGTCTGTTCCAGGGGAAGGCTTTCCCTCTTGTTGGCTTTGGAGGAAAATCTTATGTTGCATCAGTTTTTGTTCATGGAGCATCTTGGCACAGGAATCTCAGATCTGAAGGACTTCTCCTGGTGCTGCTTCCTTGATGGTGTGAGGTTTCCAATGCTCTGCTTGCTTCTCTCTCTTTTTATCTCCCATAGGATGGAAGGATAAAGGGTGGTGCAAGCTGCACTCCAGGGAAACTCTCTTAGCAAGGGTGTTGCAGTCCCACCCTAATCTTCTTTTAACACAATCATCTTATCTATTAGCCACAGGCAGAGATGAGGATTTACAGCATCAGAAATTCACAAAGTGAAGGGCAGTCATAGAATATAGGGTATCTTGACCAAACCAAATTATTGCACATATTTTGGGGAGGGGGATATAATTCAATCTGTGACAGTAGGTGTTTCTAGAAATTTGTCCATTTCCTCTCAGTTCTCAGATTTGTTGGAGTACAATTTTTTTTCTAGTATTCTGTTATGATCCTTTTTATTTCAGTTGAATCTATTGTGATGACCACATCTCATTTCTCATTCGGATTATTTACTTGCTCTCCTGTTTTTCTTTTGTCAATTTGACCAATGGTTTGTTGATTTTATATTTTCAAAGAATCAACTTTTTGTCTTGCTGATTCTTTTATTGTTTTTCTGTTCTCTTTCATTTATTTCTGCTCTGATTTTTATTATTCCTTTTTACTGGTGGGTGGGGGGACTTCTTTTGCTATTCTCTTTTTATTTGTTTGAGTTGTAGGGCTAACATTTTGATTTTGGCCTATTTTTCTTTTGTGATGCATGTGTGTTTGTTGCTATAAATTGGCCTCTGAGTGCTGCTTTTGCTGTGTCCCAAAAGTTTTGGTACAAAGTGTTTCCATTCTTGTTTGATTCTACTAATTTTTTAATTACCATGTGCATTGGAAAATAATGTACTCATTGCTGCTGTTGGATAGAGTGCTCTATATATGTCTATGAGGCCCAGTTGGTTGATTTTTCAAGTTGTGGTATTTTCAATCTCCACATATGCATGTGAATGTTGGACAATGAGTAATAAAGACCAAATAAAAATTGTTGCAATTGAATTTTGGTGTTGGCAAAGAATACTGAATATACATAATGTCATCTGCCAGAAGAATGAACAAATTTGTCTCAGAAATGCTAGTAAGTAGCCGGAAATGCTAATAAGTAGCCAGAATGCTACTTACAAGCAAGGATAGTGACACTTTGTCTGACATACTTTAGAGTAGTTATTAGGAAGGACCAATCCCTGAAGAAGCACATAATGCTTGTAGAGTGTCAACGAAAAAGAGGAAGACCCTTAACAAAAGGAATTAACACAGTGGCTACAACAATGGGCTCAAACATAGCAACTGTGAGGATGGCACAGGACTGGACACTGTTTTGTTCTCTTGTACAAAGGGTTGTTATGAGTCAGAACAAACTCAACAGCTCCTAACAACATTTATTGTGCATTTGCTACATCCACATTGCAGTCATCTTCTATTGCTATAAAAATAATGGTTCATAATCATGGAAGGGGAGACACTTGGCCAGTTTTCTATTGCTGTGTAACAAATTACCACAAACTTAGTGGCTTAAAACAGTGCTTATGTATTGCCTTACAGTTCCGTAGGTGACACATCTGAGTGGATTTGACTCAGTTCTCTAATCTGGGTCTTGATGGTGGACGTAAGAACTATACTCATCCTTTTGTATATTATACTAACCTCACATTTTTCCTTTCTTTACACTTCAGCAAAGTTGGAAGTTGATCAGTGTCCATTGTAGGAATATGAAAAACAACTGGTAACATCTTCTTAGTTAAGCAACCTGGAAGGGTGAGACTCTCATCCTGCTTCTCTCTTATCTCCCTGCTTGTAAATCACTCCTGTTAGCTAAGCAACGTGAAAAGATAGAACCCTCATAGCACTCCCCTCTTATCTCTCTACTTATAGTTATTTTTAGGGTCAATTCCCCAGGGCTATGACAACAAGAGAGTTGGGTGACTGCTGAATGACTCCATCCCGTTCCGAGTCCTGCCTAAGAACCAAAGAGCTCAAGCCAAGGAACTAAAATGCTGTACACAGGTCACCAAAATATATAGCCTGACCCTATTTGAGAGTGAAGAGTCAGACTCCCATTTCCATGCCAAGTCTCAACCCAGCCCGTTTTTAATATGCATGCTGTTTCCCAGGAATGGAGTGAATATAACTCCTCCTTTTTCCAGCCTAATATAAAAACTTCCTATAGTCCTTTGTTCAGGGAGGAAGACTTTGGAGGAATGTATCCCCCCGTCTCCTTGTGTATCAGTACATAATTAAATGTCTTGCTTCAGATCTCAACCCTGTCTCAAAGACTGGCTGTTTGTGGGAAGTGGCATGAACCCAGCTTAGATTTTGCAATAACAGTCTCATGAGGCTGAAATCAAGGTGTTGACCTAGCTGGGCTGTTATTTGGCATCTCTGGGGGAAGAATCAGCTTCCAAGGTTTTTTTTTTTTGACAACATTCAGTTTTTTGTGATTGTCACAGCTGAGGCCCCTGTTTCCTCACTGACTGTCAGCTAGGAAGTGTTGTTAGTTCCTAGAACCCTCTCTCTGGTCCTTGTATGTGGGCTTCTACATCTCAGGGCCACCAACAACATGTAAATCTTTCTCTTACTTTCAGTCACTGACTTCCTCTTCTGCCACCAGCTGTAACAAACTCCATTTTTAAATAACTCCTGTTATTAGGCCAGGCCTACTTAGGTGGGGCTCTGAGAAGAGTAGAAAGTATACTTAGTGAAGAATCAAAGGATTTGCTAGACCTAGTGAAGATTGTAGGACAGTGGCAGAAAGTTTTGTGAAAAAGTCCTGAGTTTTTATCTACTCTTATTGATGACATGAAGTGTCATCCATAAATTACATTAAAGTCAATTGTGCCATTTAACATAACCTAATCACTACAGTAAAATCCGTCATATTCACGGTCCTGGCAGCAATGCTGGGTAAGTATGCTAGGAATGCTGATCTTGGAGGCTGTTTTAGAATTTTGCCTACCATACCTATCTTATTGATAGGCATGCTTAGAGAAGTTTAAGTAATTTGTTTTATATTCCAAGTGGCTAACGCATGGTTTGAATTCAGATCATACTGTCTCCAGGTACTCAATGCCTAACTACTGTATCTACTGCTTCTCAATATTACTGAGAAAATATGGATGGTTCAATATATTTTATTACCATTTTGGTGAAAGAACTTAGAATATATGACCTGGTGATGGTGAGTTAATGGCTTATAATCATGAACCACTAAGAAACGGGGGGGGGGGGGGGGGGATGTGGTTAGGTTTGTTATGCTAATATCAGCCATTTGTAGAGAATAGACTGTTGGTTCTTGTAAGGTGAGGTAAGGTAGAGGTATCAGCACCAACTGTAAGGCGAGATAGGCTAAACGCATCGGCAGCAAAGGGAAAAAGAGTGAGAGTCAGCAGTAGGACAGAGTTTACTGGTGCGCTCCCGGGCAAACTCTGCGAGCTCCAAGGTAGGACTCAGAGAAGTCGCGCTTTCAGATTGGGGAAGGGGGTTTACATAGAGGCGGACAGTTCCCCCTAGTGTGGACCTTAGTGAGGACATGGGGAAAAAGTCAGGAGTCAATAGGATTCAGGTACAGCTAGCCACCTGATTAGCACGTGAGGAAAACAACTGGGGACTTTCCGGGAAGGGAGGGGTTGGTCACATTCTGATGACTTCCAGGACCTGAGGTGGGGACCTTCCAGAAAGAGAGGGGCTCACCCTGCCCTGATAATTTTCAGGAACTGCATCCTGGTTGCGATATCCAGGTACAGCCCAGCCTGCCCGACATTCTTGGCCAAAGAGGCATAATCTCAGCTCAAGACTTCCAAAATAGCCTACAAATAGCCCTTGAAACCACCGCTGACTCCCTAGCTTCCCTACAACGACAACTAACCTCTCTGGCCCAAGTCGCTTTACAGAATCCGAGAGCCTTGGACCTACTTACAGCTGAAAAAGGAGGAACTTGTCTCTTCCTGAGAGAAGAATGCTGTTACTACATCAGTGAAACTGGCCAAACAGAGCAGAACCTCGATACCTTAACTCGCCTGGGTGAAGAGCTGAAAAAGAAACGCCAAGCCAAAACATCCCCATTCGATTGATTCCAGTCACCACTGATGGCATGGCTTGCCCGGTTTATTGGCCCCTTAATACTAATAAGCCTCTTTTTTCTTTTTGCCCCATGCTTTCTCAGGTTCCTGAAAAACCACATAAAAGAGATGTCCAGAGTTACCATAAATCAACTACTACTAAATCCCTATACTCGTCTGCCCACCAGCCTACCCCTCGCCGACTCTGGCCTGTAACCCCACTCCACCCACACTCAGCAGGAAGTAGACAAGACAGACTTCTTCACCCCTTATCACCAAAAAGGCCAGAATGTCAGGCAGGCTGGGCTGTACCTGACTACAGAAGGTCAAACTTCAAGGCTGAGTTATGAACTACTTCATGTTAGAACATGTATTTATTATCTCACAGTTTTGGAGGCTAGAAATCTGAATTTGGGTCATAGGTAAGGGTAGGCTCTCTTTCTCTTTGTCAACTTGAGGGTAAGATCCCTGTTCCATTTAGCTTTTGTATCCCCAGACATTTATTAACATTTAAGACTATCCTCACATATTGTCTTCCTGCTGCATGTGTGTCTGTTTTCCCTTTTTAAAAGAGACCACTCAGAAGGGATTAGGTTTTGTAACCCACCATACTCCTGTATGACTTCATTAATATAATAAAAGAAAACACTGTATTTCCAAAAGCAGGGTCACAGTCTCGTTTAGGTACAGGGATTAGGAATTCAACATGCCTTTTTGGGGGCACAACTCAATCCATAATAGTTCCTCAGAGAGTCATGTAATGAAATCCCTTATTGGTCCTACAGGGAATATTTGGAGATTCTTTAACTCTTGGATAGACATGAAAAAAATGTGAAGTGGTATTGTAGCATGGACTGTGCTAGAAGGAATCTTCAATGATGAACACCTACAATAGTTAACGAATCTTGTAGCCCTCCAGGTACACACATATGCTGACCCAGATCCTGGTCAGTAACTGGACAAAGGCACCAGTTGGCCGTTTTCCGAAAGAAGCATTATTCCTAAGTTTTGTACTGCTACTTATCATACTGATTTTGTGGCAATACCTATGTCATTTGGGAAAATTTGGCGGGGGGGAGGTAGATGGAAGTAGATGAATCTTTGAGGGTTTAGTTCTGAGACTGCTTTACAAAAAATTGTCTAATCCATCAAAGCCGGTTATTTTGCTATTTTATTTTTAGCACTTTCATTTTCTATTTCTTATCTACTTTTGTTCTTAATGTATGCTGTATAAATTTCTGGTGTTTCTTTCCCAGAATTCTGTTTCTTCAAAGAAGACTCAGAACTATTAACCTGCTTAAAGTCTTTATTATAAGATACATTAGTTGATAGGCCAGGCAGTTAAATGGTCAACTGAAGTGGAAGAAGATTTGCCCTGCTCTTGGCAATGGTGTGGTGACCATAAACTGGGTAAGAGGAGGACGTTTTTATTGGAGCTAGAGTCTGTGTCTCTTTTGGCGGTTTGTTCAGAAGCTGTTCTGCTTCACAACCAGAACTCTGGGCAATTGTTGCTTTGGCACTTAGCATCCAGGGTTTAGCACAAAACAGTAGGTATTACTGGACAGCCCTTAAAATCCGACAGTATACTTGCTTGGTAAACATGAGTGTATAGAACATGCAGATAATGGCATCAGGTTGGAGACAAGGAGACTATAATAACTAAAAGAGCTAACATTTATGAAAGACTTGTATAGAGTACAGAGTTTATCTATATTGATCTCATCTGATTTTCACAAAGCCTATGGGAGAGTTTCAATGTGCTATTTATTTTACAAACAAGGATACAGAAGCTCAGATAGTGATTTATACAAGATTACAAGTTAATAAGGAGTACAGCTGGGATTTGACTTCAAATCTTATTCCAGGTTATATGGTGTCATGGCTTGAACTTGCGTCACCCCCAAAATGTGTGTAGCCATTGGCTGGGACATGATTCCCAATATTTTGTGACTGTCCTCCATTTTGTGGTTTTTCCTGTGCTATAAATCCTAATCTCTACCTGTGGCTAATAGATGGAGTAATTATGTTAAAAGAGGATTAGGGTGGGACTGCAATACTCTTGCTAAGGGAGTTTCCCTGGGGCATGGCTTGCACCACCCTTTATCCTTTCATCCTACAAGAGAAAAAGGAAAGGGAAGCAAGCAGAGAGTTGGGAACCTCATGCCATAAAGAAAGCAGCACCAGGAGTAGAGTGTGTCCTTCAGATCTGAGATTCCTGTGCTGAGATGCTCCCTGACCAAAGCCTGCTGCAGCACAAGGACCTTCCTTCAGAATTGACAGGGAGGGAAAGCCTTTCCACTGGGAGCGGACACCCTGAATTTGGACTTGTAGCCCACTGGACTGTGTAAAAATAAACTTCCCTTTGTTAAAACCGTCCACTCATGGTATTTCTGTTAGAGAAGCTCTAGCTGACTAAAACACATGATATTTTTATTTTTGAATAAACTTTTTATATGGATATAATTTTAGATTTACTGAAAAGTTATGAAGATAGTACAAAGAATCTCCATGTTACTGCTCCCCCTGCCACTTGCTATATTTATTCCTTTTACTAGTATCTTACATGTATGGTACGTTTGTTATAATTAATGAACCAATACTGATACTATCTTTGTTTCCTTGAGCTGTCATAACAAAATACCACAAAATGACTTTAAAGAACAGAAATTTGTTTTCCCACAGTTATGAAGGCTTCTTAGAAGTCCAAATTCAGAATGTTGGCAGAGCTGTTCTTTCTCTCTCCCTCAGCTCTAGGGGAAGAGTCTTCCTTGACTCTCTCAATTTCTGTAGCCAAGGGTATTTCTTGGCTTGTATATAGATTCTCACATGCTGTCTTAACCCCACGTAAGCCTATATTTTTGTGTCTGTCCTCCCTGTTTTAGAAGACAGAAGTCTTGTAGGATTAGGACCACTATACTCTTCTATGACATTGTTAACAGATAACATCTGCAAAGAAAAAAGCCCAAAGTCATGTTCACAGGTACAGAGGTTATAACTTCAACATATCTTTTAGGGAACAGTGTTCCTGGGTTGTGCAAACAGTTAATGTGCTCAGCTGCTACCCCAAAGCTTGGAGGTTAGAGACCACCCAGAGGCTCCTCAGAAGAAAGGCCTGGTGATCTAGTTCTGAAAAATCAATCACTGAAAATCCTATGGAGCACAGTTCTACTTTGACACAGATGGGGTCACCGTGAGTTGGAGTCTACTTGATGGCAACTAGTTACCAGTTTGGGGGGAACATAATTCAGCCTATAACACTTTCTCCTCCACCCCCATAGTTCATGTATTTACCATATACAAAGGGTATTTACCCACCCAAATATCCCCCAAAGTTGTAACTCATTCCAGCACTCCCTCTAAAATCTCATTTTCTAAATCATCTAAAGCAAGTGTAGATGAGACTCCGAGTATGTTTCATTTTGAGTTGAAACTGCTCTTCATCAGGGGATCTGTGAAACCTAGGATCAAAGTTATTTGCTTCTAAAATACAATGGTGGTACAAGCGTAGGGTAGATATTCCTATAACAAATAGGAGAAATTGAAGGAAAAGAAGAGGTCATCATCAGTACCAAGCAAGTCTGAAACCCAAAAGGGCAAAGCTTATTAGATTGCAAGGCTTGAAAATAATCTTCTGTTCTCTAGGTGCATCTGAGCAATGGCCCCATCCTCTGGACTCTGGATTTTGCCCCCACACCCCAGATTCTGTGTAGCTGCCCCTTGGCCCTGGGTTTTGGCCCTGCTCCCTCAGTCCTAGGAGTACTGAGTTGGTAATCCCATCCCTTCAACTTTAGGTGTCAGTGTCATTATCCTGGCCTACCCAAACAGTGACCCCACCATTTGAAACGCAGGGGATGACTCCAACCTCTGAAACCAAGGAAATAGTATCCTTGGAGCTGTTGCTCATTCTGGCTGTCCTGCTGGTCTATAAACTTCTCTTGGGATTGGTCTTTCCTTTTCTGAAGGACAGTAGATATTCACAGCCAAGGACCTCCATCAACATGTTTCATGCCTGTAGAATTCCAGGAAGCAGATAGATTTTCTAGATTTCATTCCCATTTCTGTTCCCTTCATTAGAAGCTGACAACGCTTCTCCTGTAAGATGGTTGATTGGATCTATAATTCCTGTGCCTAACCTCTTCTACAAATGGTCATTTAGCCATGCCCTTTTTAATTTTGACTTTTAGAACATGACTTTTTAATTTTTAAAATAGAATTTGGAAAATCTTCAAGTTCTTGTTTCTTTTTGCTTAATGGTTCATACTGAATCTATTGCCATCGAGTCAATTCTGACTCATGGTGACTCTGCATATGTCAAAGTAGAACTACCTTCCATAGAATTTTCAATGACAGTAATTTTATGGAAGTAGATTGATTGAGAGGTTAGTAGTTTGAATCTACCCATCAGTGCTGCAGCAGAAAGGCCTAACAGTTCATTTCCTAATTTATCTTTCTCCCTTTTCATTTTACTATAAACCCACTGTCATTGAGTTGAGTCCAACTCATAGCGACCTCTACAGCAAGGAAAAACTAGACTGCCATACCAGAATTTTGCCTGGAAATCTCCTCAGCCAAATGTCCCTGTTTATCACTTGCACAATTCCAAGTTCTATTTTCCACAAAACTTTTAAACATAATCAGTCAAGTTCTCTGTCACACTATGACAAGGACTGCCTTTCCTCCAGTGCCCAATAACATATTCATTGTTTCCTTTTAAGGACTCACCAGAAATACATTTAGCTTCCACATTTTTAACAACATTTTGTTCATGACAACAGATGCTTTCCCCACCAGTGTCCTCACTTCTTTGTGAACCCTCACCAGAATAACTTTTAATGTCTGTAATTCTACCAACAGTCTCTTCACAAAAGCTTCTACTATCAAGCATCTTAAAAGTTTTGCAACCTCTACCCATTACCAATTGTGAAGCCACTTCCACACCCACTGTTGGTATCAAACTCATCTTAGTTTCCTAGAATTGCTGTTACAAAATACCACAGAGTGAATAGCTTTAAAATGCATAAATTTAGTTTCTCACAGGTTTGGAGGCTAAAAATCTAAGTTCAGAGTGTCACCAGGGCTATGCTCTCTCTTTCTGTTAGCTCCAGGGGAAGACTTTTGTCCCAGTACTTATAGTCTTGGGAATTTGTTAGCACTCTGTGGCTTGTAGATGGACCCTTTCATACTATTTTCCCCATCTTGTGTGACTGTTTCCATGTCTGGTCTCCCCTTTTGACAAGACAGAATTCATATAAAGATTAGGACCTACCCTACCGTGACATGATGTCCTTAACATCTGCAAAGAACAAACCGTGTTTCCCCAGCAAGATCACATTCACAGGTAAAGGAGCTAAGACTTCTACTTATCTTTTGGGGGAGCACAATCCAATCCATAAAAGATACATTAATAATTAAACTTCATACTTTATTCATATTTCTTTCTTTTTTACCTAACCTTACCCATTGCAGTTGAGTCAGTTCTGCCTCGTAGCAACCCTGCAGGACAGAGAAGAACTGCTCTGTAGAAGTTTCCAAGGAGCTCCTGGTAGATTTGAACCACTAACCTTTTGATTAGCAGCTGTATCTCAACCATTATACCACCAGGGTTTTCACTTTTTACCTAGTGTTTTTGTTTTTTTTTTTCTGTTCCAGGATCCAATCCAGGATACCACATTATAGTCATTATGTCTTCTTAGGTTTCTCTTGACTGTGATAGTTTCTTAGAGCTTGTTTTAAAGACCTTAACAGTATTTAGGAATACTAGTCAGGCATTTTGTAGACTGTCCCTCAGTTGGAATTTTTCTAATATTTGCATGATTAGGTTAGAGTTACAGATTTTCCTGTCTTGGAAGAAGTCCAATGAGAATGCTTCTTGGAAGCAAGGATGATGAGACTATGTCTCACACACTCTGGACATGTTGTTAGAAAGGGTCAGTTCCTGGAGAAAGACGTCATGCTTAGTAAACTGGAGGGTCAGCAAAAGAGAGAAAAACTCTCAACAGGATGGACTGACCCAGTGATTGCAACCGTGGGCTCAAGAATAGCAACAATTGTGAGGATGGCACAGGACCAGGCAGTGTTTCATTGTGTTGTGTATAGGGTCGCTATGAGTTAGAACTGACTCAGTGGCATCCAAAAATGTAGGTTTCAAGAGGAAGACCACAAAACTGAAGTACTGTTCTCATCACATCATGTCAAGGTTATCTGTTGCCATGGATTGAATTGTGTCTCCCCAAAAATTTGTGTGGTAGTTTGGCTGGACCATGATTGCTGGTATTGTGTGATGTTTCTTTATGTTGTAAATCTTGCCTCTATGATGTTAATGAGGGTGGATGGCCTGCGTTTGTGTTGGTGGGGCAGGACTCAATGTATAGCATTGTACTGTGCCTTGGGGCAGCCTCATGGGCTATAAAGGAAAGGGAATCAAGTGGAGATTTGGGGACCTCATGCCACCAAGTGACAACGTCAGGAGCTAAGTGTGTCCTTTGAAAAGGACCAAACTCCCTGTGCCCCAGAGGCTTCCAATCCAGGGGAAGATTGACCACAGGGACCTTCTTCCAGAACCAGCAGAGACATCCTTCCCCTGGAGCTGACACCCTGAATTTGGACTTTTAGCTCACCAGACTGCGACAAAATAAAATTCCTCTTTTTTAAAGCCATCTACTTGTAGTATTTCTGTTAAAGCAGCACTAGACGACTAAGACACATGTGATTAATATGACTTATCACTGGTAATGTTAACCTTGCTCTGCTGGTCAAGATAGTGTTTTCCTAGTTTAACCACTCTTTTCTTTTGAAGTGAGTTCTTTCCATACTCTTTTCTTTTGAAATGAGTCACTAAAGTCCAGCCTCAAAAGGGATAAGAGTGGGGATTAAGCGCCACTTCCTGGAGGAAGAGTTTCTTCATAACTTGTTTAGAATTCTTCTGTAAGGAAGAATTATTTATTTTGTTACCCAAATTTTTCTAGCTTTGGCCATCGGAAGCTTTTTCCAGTGTTCCTTTTGGGGTGTGAGCACTTCCTTACTTTATGGCACTATAATATGTTCATTTTATGTATTCCTTGCTTTCACCCTAGAATCAGGTATTTCTCCAAGGAGCACTGGTTCTTTTTAGCACATAGCAATGTCTTTCTGAAAACGCAAGATCCTAGCAGTGCCAATGGAAACCCATTTAAAGTAGTATTTGTATGTGGGCAGGGGAGTGGTTAACATGGGAAAAAGAAAAAGAGGAAGTTGGAAGGGTTGTAATCTGATTTTCCCTTGAATGATAACTGATTAGACAGTTAGAGGCAGTTTAAGAGCACAAAATAAGGGTCAGCCTCAGGTTCAAGTCCCAGCTCTTTCACTTTCTAGCTGTGTGACTTCAGTCACTCCACCTCTGTGAATCTCGAGTTCGTCATCTTTAAAATGGGCATAATAATCTCATGAAGTTGTCATGTGAAGATATTAAATGAGACAGAATACATGTTTTGTATAACACCTGGCATATAATAAGTATTCATGTGTTATCTATTGCTGTTTATGTTTTTACTTGTCTTAACTACTATAAGGCCATGAACAACAGGAAATCCTTTTTTTTGTGTTGTTTACTACTGTTATGAGTTTAATTGTATTCCCCTACCCCAGCAACTTGGCTAGGCCATGATTCCTAGTATTGGGGATATTCCTCCATGTTGTAAACCCTGCTTTTATGATGTTAATGAGGGAAGATTGGTGGCAGTTGTGTTGGTGTGGCAGATTGTGCAAGAGTGTATTGTGCCTTGAGTCAGTCTCTTGAGATATAAAAGAAAGAAGCTAGTAGAGACAATTGGGGACCTCATACCACCAAGAAGCAATGCTGGTAGCAGAGTGCATCCTTTGGAGAAGACCTGGGCTCCCTGTGCCTCAGAAGTTCCCAGTCTACAGGAAGATTGATGATAAGGACCATCCTCCAGAGCAAACAGAGAAAGCTTTCCCCTGGAGCTAATGCTCTGAATTTGGGCTTTTATCCTGCTTTTCTGTGAGAAAATAAATCTCTCTTTGTTTAAGCCATCCACTTGTGGTATTTCTGTTATGACAGCACTAGATGACTAAGACAAATACCTATGTTATTCATCTGGACACTTGTTCTATTTCTTTCCTTAGGTATAAGTTTGATAGAATCCAGTGCATGTTCTTATCTTATCTGTAAGCTTTTTCCCATGCATATGCCCAACATGTCCTTTTCTCACAATTTGCTTCACGGGACTATCATTCAAATAACTTTTAAAACTCTCTCTGGAGTTTTTTCAAGAATGCTAAACTCTACCTACAGACTGAGTAGGTATGGTGAAAGGATATAACCTGATGCACACCTGTGCAGTATCCTCCTGTTCAGTTAAAACAGTTGCCTCCTGATCCATGTGCATGTTTGTCACGAGCACAATGACATGTTCTGAAATTCTTATTCTCTGCAATATTATCTATAATTTGTTATGATCCACACAGTCAAATGCCTTGGCATAGTCAGTAAAACACAGGCAAACATCTTTCTGGTATTCTCTGTTGTCAGCTAGGATCCATCCGAGATCAGCAACAATATGCCTCATTCCACTTTCTTGTCTAAATCGGGCCTGAATTTTTAGCAATTCCCTGTCAGTACCCTATTGCAGCTGCTTCCAAATGATATTTAACAAAATTTTGCTTGCATTTGATATTCATGATATTGTTCAATAATTTCCACATTTGTTTGGATCACCTTTCTTGGGAAAACACATAAATATGGATCTCTTTCAGTCGGTTGACCAGGTTGCTGACTTCCAAATTTTTTGAAATAGACAAGTGAGCACTTTCAGTGCTGCATCTGTTTGTTGAAATGTCTCAAGCGGTGTTCTCTCTGTTCCCAGAGCCTTGATTTTCACCAACATCTTCAGTGCAGCTTGGGCTTCTTCCTCGGTACTGTCAGTTCCTGATCATATATTACTTCCTGCAATAGTTGAATGTTGACCAGTTTCTTTTGGTATAGTTACTGTGTACATTCATCCATCTTCTTTTCATGCTTTCTTTGCCATTTAATATTTTTCCCATAGACTTATTCAATATTGCAACTTGAGGATTCAGTTCTTCAGTTCTTTCAGCCTGAGAAATGCTGAGCATTTTCTTCCCTTGTGGTTTTCTATTTCCAGCTCTTTGCACATGTCATAATACTTCACCTTGTCTTTCGAGCCACCCTTTGAAATCTTCTGTTCAACTCCCCTATGTCATGAATTTTTTCCCTTTTGTTTTAGTTACTCAGTGTTCAAGAACTGGAATATTTGAAGAACATAGCATCAGGACTGGTGGAAAACTCACTAACAACCTGTATTATGCAGACAACACAACTATACTTGCTGTCTGTGAAGAGGACTTGAAGCACTTGCTGATGAAGATCAAAGACTACAGCTTTCAGCATGGTTTACACCTCAACATAAAACAAAAATCTTCACAATTAGACTAATAAGCAACATCTTGATAAGTGGAGAAAAGACTGAGGTTGAGAAGGATTTCATTTTACTTGGACCCACAATCAACAGCCATAGAAATAGCAGTCAAGGAATCAAAAGACACACTGGGAAAATCAACTATAAAGGATCTCTTTAATGGGTTGAAGAGTGAAGATGTCCCCATGAGGACTAAGATGAGCCTGACCCAAGCCATGGTGTTTTCAGTTGCCTCGCATGCATGCAAAATATGGACAATGAATAAGAAAGACTAAAGAAGAACTGATGCCTTTAAATTATGGTATTGGTGAAGAATATTGTGCATAGAGTTGCTATGAGTCAGAACTGACTCAATGGCACCTAACAACAACAACGACAATCTCTACCTAGAATAACTGAAGGAATGATAATACCTCTCTAGGAGTCCTTGGGTGACACAAATGGTCAAGCACTTACCTAGTAGTCAGAGATTGGTGGTTTAAACTCATGCAGAGGTGCCTTGAAAGACAAGCTTGGTAATCTGCTTCTTAAAGATCACAGCCATTGAAAACATTATGGAGCACTTCTACTGTGCATACTTAGGGTCACTGTGAGTTGGATTGACTTGAAAGTAACTTACAACAGTACCTCTTGTTTTAGTCATCTAGTGCTGCTGTAACAAAACCACCACAAGTGGATGGGTTTAACCCTTGCCCCATTGCTGTCAAGTCAATTCCAACTCATAGTGACCCTATAGGACAGAGTAGAACTGACCCACAGAGTTTCCAAGAAGTGCCTGTAGATTTGAATTGCTGACACCACTATGCCTCCAGGATGGCTTTAACAAATAGAAATTTAGTTTTTCGCAGTCTAGTAGGCAAAAAAGTCTCAATTCATGGTGCCAGCTCCAGGCTTTGGAAGCAGGTCTTTGTAACCAGTTTTTAAGAGCTTCTTTGCACTGCTTTCTTGTTGGTATGAGGTCCCCCTTTCTCCCTGCTGTCCACTCTCTTTTACATCTCAAAAGAGACTGGCTTAAGACACTGTATCTTAGATCTCATCTAATTTTGATGAGGGCCAATTGATGACTTATTTGTTGTTGTTGCTCCTTGTATTTTTAGTGTTATGTCAAAGAAATCACTGCCAAATCCAAAGCACGAAGATTTATCCCTGTTCTCCTCAAGAGTTTCCAGTATTAGATCTTACATTTAGGTCTTTGATCCACTTTGAGTTAATGTTTTCATGTGGTGTGAGATACAGTTCAACTTCATTCCTTCCAAAGTGAATATCCAGATGCCCCAGCGTAATTTTTAGATATTTATTTACCTATATTGTACTTTAAAGGAAGGTTTACAGAACCATGAATGCACATATTGTTTTATGACGTTGGCTAACAACCTCGCAACGTGTCAATGTTCTCCCTTCTTAACCTTGGGTTCCCCATCACCAGCTTTGCTGTCCCCTCCTAGCCTTCTAGTTCTTGCTCCTGGGCTCATCTCAATTTGTTTCATAGGTCTGTCTAATTTTTTCCCAATGGTGAGCCCCAGGAGTGGCTTCATTACAGAGCTGAAAGGGTGTGCAGGACCATAATCTCAGGGTTTCTCTAGTTTGTATCAGGCCAGTATGTCTTCTGCTTTTTTTTTTTTTTTTTGAGTTTGAATTTTGTTCTACATTTTTCTCCAGGTCTGTCTGGGATTCTCTATTGTGATCCTGTCAGAGAAGTCAGTGATATTAGCCATGCGCCATCTAATTATACTGAACTCAGTCTGGTGGAGGCTGTGGTTGATGTGATCCGTTAGCCCTTTGGACTAACCCTTCCGTTGTATCTTTAGTTTTCTTTATTCTTCCTTGCTCCCAAAGGGATGAGGCTAGTGGAGTATCTTAGATGGCTGCTGACAGGCTTTTAAGACCCCAGATGGTACTCACCAAAGTAGAATATAGAACATTTTCTTTATAAACTATGTTACTCCAGTTAAGTCAGATGTATACTAAGACCATGGTCTCCACAGCTCTTAATCTAGTAATTTGGTTCCTCAGGCAGTTTGGCTGTGTCTATGCAGCGTCCATGACCTTTCCTTGCATAAGGTGTGCTGGCTTCCCCCGTACTGGGTACTGTCTTACCCTTCACCAAAGTTACCACTTACCTATTGTCTATTTAGTAGTTTTCCATCCCTACCCTGCCCCTCTCTTATAAACATTAAAGAGTATTTCTTTTTTGTGTAAACCTTCCGTGAGTTTTTACATTAGTGGTCTCATATAATATTTGTCCTTTTGTGATTGATTTATTTCACTCATCATAATGCCCTCCAGATTTCATCCATGTTGTGAGCTGCTTTACAGGTTCATCGTTGTTCTTTATTTTTGCATAATACTCCATTGTGTGTATGTACTACGATCTGTTTATCCTCTCATCTGTTGCTGGGCATGTAGGTTGCTTCCATCTTTTTGCTATTGTGAACAATGTTTCAGTGAACATGGATGTATATATGTCTATCTATGTGATGACTCTTATTTCTCTAGTATGTATTTCTAGGAGTCAGACTACTGGATTTTATGGCATTTGTATTTTTAGCTTTATAAGAAGACACCATATCTTTTTCCAAAACGGTTGCATCATTTTGCATTCCCACAAGCAGCGCATAAGGGTTCTAATCTCCACGCCATACCCCTGCTGCTCCTGGGTGTGATGTTCAGCACACAGTACAGTTAGATGGGAAAGAGTGGGAAGGTTGTGACATGTGGTACTAAGATGAATAAGGGAAAGAGGAGGGAGGTGAGAAAGGAACAGGAGCCAAACACACACACACACAAAGAAGAGTTCTAAGGGAGCTTGCCATTGGACTGGAGACATGAAAAACTGAGGAATGGAGAAAAACCAACAGACTTAAAAATGTGGAAAAGAAAAAAATAACTGATTAAAAATTAGGTAAAAATGAAAGAAAGGCACCCTGAGGTCTCACCAGTCCTGTTGCAAAGACCAGGGAAGTGTCTCCCATGCTGTGTAGTATAGCCTGGCTAGAAGAGGTATAGATGTCACACAGTGTCAGATATGCAGGAGAAAGGAAAAGAGATAAGTATAGAGAGATGAGAACTGGGAAATAAAAATATGGAGTAAAAATGAAAAGAAAGAAAAAAAGAAATACCCTTGGGGCTCCAACTTACATGGATATCTAGACTGGGGACATGGGTCCTAAGCCATGTAGTATATCCCAACTAGAAGGAACTCCCAAGCTTTGAAAAACAAAAGAAAACAAATAGATATGGCAAAAAGAAAGAAAGCCCTGAGAATTCCACTAGCATGGTGTCACAGGCTGAGGGAAGTGGTTCCTCAGCTGAGCATTGCTTCTCAGCTTTTCAAGAAGAGGTAAACATGGCACACAGAGCCAGGTGTTCAAGAGAAAGGAGATGGGGGCAGTGGGAGGAAAACCATAACATTAGCTACAAACAAACAGCACTCAGGGAGCCTGCCAGTGGCAAATCAAGTCACATAATAGCTAGATGGCCCAAAGGGCTTTGAAGGCCAGAGAGTCCCAGAATCATGAGTCAGATAGCAGGCTGCTGGGAAAGTCAAATCATCATGAACTGACCATGGGATCCAGATGTAGCACAGCCTCTCCAGGACACAAACATACATCTTAGATGCCAGCCATATGTCAGGGAGTAGTATAACTTTAGTAAGGGTGGGGTTTGAGTGACATTGCCCTACAGAACTGCAACCCAAGACAGACTTTATACCAATCCTGCCTTATCAACGTGCAGAGGTCAGGAACAACAACAAACAAAATAGGGACAACTACACAATACTGGGAATCCATGGCCCAGCCAAACCAATACATAACCCTAACCATGACAAGTTCCATATACCTTACTTACATAGCCCCATTCAATCATTGTGCATGAGTCATCAAGACTATGGCTAGAAGGGCCATATTAAACTAATTCATTGCACTGGAGTCTCATGCAGTATTTGTCCTTTTTTGATTGACTTATTTCACCCAACATAATGCCCACAGATTCATCCATGTTGTGAGATGTTTTTCAGATTCATCATCATTCATCATTACATAATATTCCATTGTATGTATGTACCATAATTTGTTTATCTGTTCATCTACTGGAAACTCTCGTGCCATAGTGGTTAAGTGCTATGGCTGCTAACCAAAGGTCAGTCATTCAAATCCACTAGGCTCTCCTTGGAACCTCTATGGGGCAATTATGCTTTGTCCTATAGAGTAGCTATAAATCAGAATAAACTTGATGGCAGTGGGTTTTTTTTGGTCTTATTCATCTGTAGATGGTTGCTGAGGTTATTTCCATAGTTTTGCTATTGTGAGTAACACTACAATGAACATAGTAGTGCATATGCCTATTTTGTGGTGGTTCTAATTTCTCTAGGATATATTCTGAAGAATGAAATTGATGGATCCTATGGTATTTTTATTTCTAGCTTTTCAAATAGGTGCCATATCATTTTTCACTGTGGCTGTACTGTTTTATATTCCCACCAGCAGTTCATAAGTGTTCCAGTCACCCTACAACCTTTCCAAATTTTTATTTTCTGTTTTTCTGATTAGTGTCAGTAATGTTGGGGTAAAATAGTATCTCATTGTAGCTTTAATTTATGTTTCTCTAATGGTTAATGATCACTAGCATTTTATCATGTGTCTGTTAGCTGCCTGAATGTCTTCTCAGCTGAAGTGTCTGTTGATATCCTTTGCCCATTTTTTAAATTGGATTTGTCTTTTTGTTGTTGAGGTGTTGAAGTGTTTTATAGATTTTAAAGATTAGACCCTTGAGAAATGTGTCATTCTGTTTTTGCTCTTTTGGTGAAGTCTTTTAAAGAACGTAAGTGTTTAATTTCTAGGAGCTTCCATCTTCTCTAATTTTGTCTGAGTTCATTTGTGGTAGTTTTATATTTTCTGGTTGATTCCAAGAAGGCTTCTAGCTTTGATAATTATGTTGTTTTTGTACTGCTCTTGCATTCTATTTTTGTACTATCTTAATTTACATTTTTTCTATGTACTTTTTTGATAAGTGTTTCCGAGTAACTCTGTATGATGTGGGACTAATGAAGCTGATTTCCGGATGTAGTTTTGTGGAAAATAATCTCATTCTATGTAGTCATACCTCTACTTTATGTTCCCAATTAGAATATCTTTTGAGGGGACCTTTTCAATTGTGCCTCACAGCATAATTTGCTTTTTATATAATAAGTGCTAAATTTGATTTCCTGATAAGTACAACGTGTTTGCCAGTATACTTGTAAACAGTGTAGTTTATTATGCAGATAATAAGGGGTAAAATGTTTATTTTCTGGCAGTAATTGAGTGTAATGAGGATGCAAATAGGATTAATAGGCTGAAATATTCACAAGCTAGCAGGTAGTCATCATTTAAAAGTAAGGAAAAATTTCAATTTTATTTTTAGTGTTTTACTTACCTACTGCTGCCAAAACAGAAATAGCACGGCTTTAAAGAAAATAAATATATTTTCTCACAGTTCTGGAGGCTAAAAGTACAAATCACGGTCTCAGTCTTGTCAACTCTTTCTATGGGCTTCCCTCCTAGTCTCCTGGTTTCTGGTGACTGTCAGCAATCCTTGACATTCCTGTGCTTGCAGGTGATTTTCACATGGTGTTTGTTTTCCCACACAAGTACCTCTGTACCTGTTCTTTTTATAACTCAGAAGTGACTGGGTTTAGGACTCACTTTACTCTCGAAAAAAAAGACAAAACGAAAAACACAAACTCATTGTCACTGAGTCAATTCCAACTGTTAGTGACCCCAGAGAACAGAGTAGAGCTGCCCCATAGAATTTCCAAGGATTGCCTGGTAGATTTGAACTGTTGACCTTTTGGTTAGCAGATGCAGATCTTTGCCATTACACCACCAGGTTTTCCCACCTGCCTTTGTCATCTAGTGCTGGTAAAACAGAAACATCACAGGTGTATGGCTTCAACAAAGAGAAATTCATATTCTCACAGTCCAGCAGGCTACAAGTTCAAATTCAGGGTGTCAGCATCAGGGGAAGGTTTTCTCTCTGTCAACTCCATAGGACAGTCGTTGTTATCAATCTTCCATTCATCTGTTAGCATCTTGGGGCAAGATTTGTCTTAGTTATCTAGCACTGCTGCAAAAGAAATACCTCTACTGGATGGCTTTAACAAAGGGAAATTTATTTTGTCACAGTCCAGTGGCTACAAGTCCAAATTCAGGGTATCAGCTCCAGGGAAAGTCTTTTTTTGTTGGCTCTGGAGGAAGGTCTTTGTTGTCAAACTTCTCCTGGATTGGGAGCTTCTGAGGCACAGGGATCCCAGGTCCTTTCGTGCTCTGTTCCTGGCACTGCTTTCTTGGTGGTGTGAGATCCCCAACTCTCTGTTTGTTTCTCTTTCCTTTTATCCCAAGAGATTGCCTCAAGGCACAATACAATCTTCCACACTGAGTCACCTGCTCCACCAGCACAAACTGCTGCCTGTCCTCCCTCATTAACATCACAAAGGCAGAGTGTACAGCACGTAGGAATGTCGCACAATACCAGGTATCATGGCCTAGCCAAAGGACTACACACATTTTTGGGGAGCCACAAGTCAGTCCGTGACAGAAACCTCATTCCAAAGGATATACTCTCTCCCCAGCATTGTTTTCTTGGTGGTGTGAGGTTCCCAGCTCTCTGCTTGCTTTTTTTTCCTTTTATCTCTTGTAAGATAAAAGGTGGTGCAGGTAACACCCCAGGGAAACTCCTTTTACATTGGGTCAGGTAAAGAGGGTAACAGTATCAGGTAAGGCAGATAACAGCATCGGGTAAGGAGGGTAACAGTATCAGGTAAGTCAGATAACAGCATCGGGTAAGGAGGGTAACAGTATCAGGTAAGGCAGATAACAGCATCGGGTAAGGAGGGTAACAGTATCAGGTAAGGCAGATAACAGCATCAAGAAAGGAGGGTAACAGTATCAGGTAAGGCAGATAACAGCATCAAGAAAGGAGGGTAACAGTATCAGGTAAGTCAGATAACAGCATCAAGACAGGAGGGTAACAGCATCTGGGAAGGGTGGTAACAGATTAGGTAAGGAGGGTAACAGCATCAGGTAAGGAGATTAACAGAGTCTGGGAAGGAGGGTAACATCATCAGGTGAGGAGGGAGGATATAGAACGGGTAGCCTCTCCTTATCTGTCAGGGGAGGCTTACTTGTTTCTGTGATGCTGGAAGCTATGCTACTGACATTTAGGTACCAGCAGGGTCACCCATGGTAGACAAGTTTCAGCTGAGCTTCTAGACTAAGACAAATTAGAAAGAAGGACCCTCTAGTATACTTCTGAAAAGAACTAGCCAGGGAAAATCTTTTGAGTAGCAGCCCCAAACTGTCAGATATGGTGCCGGAAAGTGAGTCCCCCAGGTTGGAATTCACTCGGAAGAT
This sequence comes from Heterohyrax brucei, assembly GCA_028571685.1. Lineage (NCBI taxonomy): Eukaryota > Metazoa > Chordata > Mammalia > Hyracoidea > Procaviidae > Heterohyrax > Heterohyrax brucei. The sequence continues at coordinate 136,153,704 of CM053166.1, read as the reverse complement.
GACTGGGCAAGAGCTGCCTCCTCAAAGTAGAGTTGACCTTAATAACATGGATAGAGTAATGCCTTTGGGATCTTCATTCACTGATGTGGCATGACTCAAAATGAGAAGAAACAGCTGCAAACATTCATTAATATTCGGGAGGTGGAATGTACAAAGTATGAATGTAAGAAAATTGGAAATCATAAAAAATGAAATGGAACACATAAACATCAATATCCTAGACATTTGTGAGCTGAAATGGATCAGTTTTGTCCATTTTGAATCTGACAATCATATGTCCTTCTATGCTGGGATGAAAACTTGAAAAGGAGCAGTGTTGCATTCCTCATCAAAAAGAACATTTCAAGAGCTGTCCTGAAGTACAGTGCTGTCACTGATAGGATAATATCCATATGCCTACAAGGAAGGCCATTTAATATGACTGTTATCCAAATTTATGCACCAACCACTAAGGTCAAAAATGAAGAGACTGAAGATTTTTACCAGCTTCTGTAGTCAGAAATTGATTGGACATGCAATCAGGATGCATTGACAGTTACTGGTGATCAGAATTCAAAAGCTGGAAACAAAGAAGAAGGATTCGTAGTTGAAAAATACAACCTTGGTGATACAAATAATACTGGAGATCACATGACAGAATTTTACAAGACTAACGATGTCTTCATTGCAAAAACCTTTTTTAACCAACACCAATGGCAGCTGTAAACATGGACCTCACCAAAAGGAATACACAGGAACCAAAGTGACTACAACTGTGGAAGAAGACACTGAAAAAGCTACAAATCAGCAGTCAGAACAAGACCAGGTGCTGACTGTGGCAGAGAGCATCAATCGCTCTTAGGCAGATTCAAGTTGAAACTGAAGAAAATTAGAACAAGTCCACAAGAGCCAAAGCATGACCTTGAGTATATCCCTCCTGAGTTTGAAGAGCATCTTAAGAACAGATTTGATGTGATGATCACTAATGATGGAAGACCAGATGAATTGTGGAATGACATCAAAGACATCATCCATGAAGAGAGCAAGAGGTTATTAGAAAGACAGGAAAGAAAGAAAAGACCAAAATGGATGGCAGAAGAGACTCTGAAACCTGCTCTTGAACGTTGAGCAGCTATAGCAAAAGGAAGGAATGATGCAGTAAAAGACCTAAACAGAAGATTTCAAAGGGCAGCTGAAGAAGACAGAAGAAAGTATTATAATGGCACGTGCAAAGAGCTGGAAATGGAAAACTAGAAGGGAAAAATGCTTTCTGCATTTCTCAAGCTGAAAGAACTTAAGAAAAAAAATCAAGTCTCAAGTTGCAGTAGTGAAGGTTTCTACAAGGAACTGATTAAATGACTCAGGGAACATCAAAAGAAGATGGAAGGAATACATAGAATCATTATACCAGAAAGAACTAGTCAATGTTCAGCCATTTGAAGAGGTAGCATATGATCAGGAACCAAGGCATTGGGGAAAAACCATGGCTTCAGGAATTGATGACACATCAGTTGAGATATTTCAACAAACAGATGCAGCACTGGATGTGTTCGCTCGTCTATGCTAAAAAATGTGGAGCGCAGTTACCTGGCCAAGTGACTGGAAGAGATCCATATTTATGCCCATTCCAAAGAAAGTTGATCAAACCGACTGTGGAAATTACTGAACAGTATTGTTAATATCACACTCAAGTAAAATTTTACTCAAAATCATTCAAAACCAACTTCAACAGTATATTGACAAGGAACGACCAAAAATTCAAGCTATATTCAGAAAAGGACTAGGGATATCATTGATGATGCTAGATGGATCTTGACTGAAAGAGGTTTACTTGTGTTTCATTGACTATGCAAAGGCATTCAACTGTGTGGATCATACTAAATTATGGCTAACATTGTGCAGAATGAGAATTCCAGAACACCTAATTGTGCTCTTGAGGAATCTGTATATGGATCAAGAGCAAACTGTGTGAACAGAACAAGGGGACACTGTGTAGTTTAAAGTCAGGAAAGGTTTACGTCAGGATTGAAACTTTTTGCTATACTTTTTCAATCAATGTGCTGAGGAAATATCCAGGAAGCTGGATTATATGAAAATGAATGAGGCATGAGGATTGGAAGACAACTCATTAACAACCAATGTTATGCAGACGACACTACCCTACTTGCTGAAAGTAAGATTTGAAACACTTACTGATGAAGGACCACAGCCTTCCGTATGGATTGCAGCTCAACATCAAGAAAATGAAAATCCTCACAACTGCACCAGTAAGCAACATCATCATAAATGGAGAAAGGACTGAGGTTGTCAAGAATTTCATTTTACTTGGATCCACAATCAATGCACATGGAAGCAGCAGTCCAGAAACCAAAGGATGCATTGCATTGGAAAATCTGCTACCAAAGACCTCTTCCAAATATTCAAAGGGAAGATGTTACTTGAAGACTATGGTGCACCTGATCCAAACCATGGTGTTTTCAATCACATCACATGTGTGCAAAAGCTAGACAGTGAACACAGAAGACAGAAGAATTGATGCCTTTAAACTGTGGTGCTGGAGAAGAATTTTGAATGTGCCATGGACTGCCAAAAGAACACACAGATCTGTTCTGGAAGTACAACCAGAGTGCTCCTTGGAAGCAAAAACAGCAAGACTGTGTCTTATATATTTTGACATGTCAGGAAGGATCAGTCCCTGGAGAAGGACATCATGCTTGGTAGAGTGGATGGCAGGGGAAAAAGAAGACCCTTGATAAGATGGATTGACACAGTGGCTGCAACGATGGGCTTAAGCATAAAACGATTTTCGACATGGTGCAAGACCGGGCAGTGTTTCATACTGTTGTTCACAGGGTTGCTAAATGTCGGAACCATATACAGATTAATCTGTATGCTGATTCCTTAAGAGCACAATTACGTGTTCTGGAATTCTCATTCTCCACAATGTTACCCACAATTTATTATGATCCACAAAGTGAAATGATTTTTCGTAGTCAATGAAACACAAGTAAACATCTTTCTGCTATTCTCTGCTTTCAGCCAGGATCTATCTGACATCAGCAATCATATCCTTGGTTCCACATCCTCTTCTGAATCTACTTTGAATTTCTGGCAGTTTCTTGTCAACATACTATTGCAGTTGCTTATGAGTGATCTTGAGCAAAATTTAACTTGTGTGTGATATTAACGTTATTGTTCGGTAATTTCTGCATTCGGTTTGATCACCTTTCTTTGGAATGGGCATAAATATGGATCTCTTCCAATGTAGTTGTCCTCTACATTTCATAACATAGATGAGTGAGCACTTTCACAGCTGCATCTGTTTGTTGAATTGTCTCAACTGATATGCCATCAGTTCCTAGAGCCTTGTTTTTTCCCAGTGCCTTCAGTGCAGATTCAACTTCTTCCTTCAGCACCATCGGTTCCTGAGCGTATGCTACCTCTTCAAATGGCTGAACACCGACCAGCTATTTCTGGTATAATGACTGTGAATTCCTCCCATCTTCTTTTAATGCTCCCTGGGTTGTTTAATAGTTTCCCTGTAGAATCCTTCACTGTTGCAACTGGAAGCTTGATTTCTTTCTTCAGTTTTTTCAGCTTGAGAAATGCAGATATTCTTCCTTTCTGACTTTCCGTTTCCATCTCTTTGCATACATCATTATAATACTTTAATTTGTCTTCTTGAGTTGCTCTTAGAAATCTTCTGATTAGAATTGGTTCAGGTGGAGGAGGGTGATGTCAATGTTTGGGGAAGAGTAGATTAGAGTTTATGTTCCCGTCTAGTTTGTGGGTAAGCAGGAATATGTCTGGCTCCCACAAAAGAAGAGACAATCTTCTAGGAGACATATGTTAACATGTAGAGAGAAGAGGCGGAGGAAATCATATGACCACCATCTGGTGGATGGTTCATTGCTCCAAATTGAAAAGGTATTGGAAAAGGCTCACCCTACAAGGGGGTTTATTTTGGAAGGTTGTTGGGAGCAGTAGAAGATATTAATCCAGGGAAAGAGGCTTTGGCTGGGGCAATACACATTCCAGAGGACACACCTTGGACCTGGAATGGCCCTGAGAAATGTGTAGGCTGAAGAATTATTCCCTTGGCTGTGGGGGAAAAGGAATAGCATACCCTTTGACTTTGGGTCCTGTGTCAGAGGGAGGGATGTGTATTTTGATAGTACTGTTACAGATTTCAGACTCTAGGTGTCCTAGGTATAAGTCTTTATCTATTTTTTGCGTGCAGAAGGGAGCTAGTCTGAAGACCATTAAACCTGGGGCTATTGGTCCTGAGATTTGGGTGGGGGCTTGTTGGAAGGATTGCATGTGTACACTGAAGGTTTGGAATAGTAATGTGGCTCGACTGGTCTTGGTGGTTGTGTAACTTCCTATGAGACTGTCTGCTCTGTTGAGAAAGGCAGACCCTTTCTCTTCAGTATATGTCCAGTAAACAGTTGTCTGTGTCCATGTCTCCCTAGTGGCTGGAAGTGCAGTGTAAGCCCTTGGGGAGAGGGTCAAAACTATCTAGCCCCCTCTGATATTTAGAGGTGTTGTTTAGGAAAGAATGAGTTAGGTCAATGGTGTTAAGTAGTTGGGAAGGGATATGTGTAGAGGTCTTTGTAGAGAGATAGCTGGCTATGAAGAGGCAGGTGATTCTAAGGAGGTGGGGGAATCTGTTTCTCACCACTGGGAGATTTCCTGCCATGAATAATCAACAAATTCCCTGGTAAATACCAGTCCCAGACAAGAGACAGGAATGTTTCAAGAGTTTCCAGTGGGTAGGGTGGAAGTATGTTTAAAATTAGGTTGTAGAACGTTTCCAGACAGGGTGTGGGAGGGAAGGTATGGAGTATGTCCCTCTAGGGTTAGAGGGGGTAAAAGTAGAAGTGTTGGGAGTTTGAATGTGTTTGTCCAGGTTGGATGGATATAGCATAAATGTTGTCTGGAGTTTGCTAGGAAGGTCTTTGCCTAATAAGAGTGGTGGGCCACTTGGGGATTACTAGAAAGGTGTGGGAAAAAGTTAAGTGATCTAATTATCAGGTTAAAGGAGGGATTTTAAGGGGGTTTGATAGGATTCCCTTTACAATAATAATTAGAAATGGAGGAAGGGAGAAGCTTTCCTGAAAATTCAGGGAAAACCAACTGGCCCCTGTATCTAGTAGAAAGGAGATTTGCTTACCAGCAACCTGAAGACAGACCTGAGGCTCTATCAGTGAGAGTTTCATGGCAGAGCCTTAGAGCCCAGGCCTCTTGAGTCCTCAGTGGCCAGCTCAGGGAGATCTGGCAAGATGAACCTTGGCTCAGCCACTGTTTTTGAAGGGGTGGCACTGGACTCAGCAGTCCTAGGACACTCGTCCTTCTAGTGGCCTTGGGCAGCACAAGATGGGCATGGCTTGGGTAGAGCTCAAGTGTTAGGGGAGGAGTGGGCCCAGTGGTCTTCTTTCCCACATTTGAAGCAAGGGCTTGGAGGCTGTGAGGAGATATGTTGGGGTATTTTGTAGGTTGCCCGGCAGCATCCATTTTTTTCCTTGAAGGGCTGGGACCAGCATTTGGTAGTTTCCCTGCTTTTCCCAGGTAGCCTCCTTCTGTTGATTATTAAAGATCCTGAAGGCCAGTTTTAAGAAATCCCTTTGCATGGGGTGATGGAGGTGGTGGTGGTGGTGGTGGTGGTGGTGTGTGTCTGTGGACCATCCTGAAGCTTTTGGAGTTTTTGTTGGAAGTCTGAGGTGGATTGGGAAATAAAGTGGGTACTTGAGTAGAGTTGTGCTACCTCAGAAGTGAGATCTAGATTAATATATTTGATTAAAGTTTTTCTGAATCTGTTTAGAAAGGCAGCGTGATTTTCATTTGCTTTTTGGGTGACTTATTTGGGATGATTCAGCCAGATCAAAGAGAATGCGTACCTGAACAATGCCCTCAGCTCCCACTACTTATGGGGAAGGAAAAAGTGGCTGTAGGGTGTTTTCCCCTAGATCTATTGTGTGTAGGTGTAAGGGGGTTGACACGGGTCTCTGGGGTCCCCAGATAGCTAAAATGGGGGTGGCAAGGAACCATGTTTCTGGCCACCCTGAGCGAAGCCTCAGCTCAGCACTGGGGTTGTGGTCATGAGCGAAGATAGCAAGGTTTCTTTAGGCTCCTTCACTTGCTTTTCAGTGAGGTTCTATAAACCTTATCAGATTAAACTGAACTCTGTCAAAATCAGTAGAAATAGATTCATCATAGTTGACAGAGCTTAATTAATGTTGTTTAGTAACTGCTTTTGTTGCATCTATTTATCCACTGATTTATTCATCATTCAACTAACAATCCTCAAGGATACACTCAATGCCAAGTGTTGTGTTAGCTGTTACTGAATAAAATCTTAAGCAGAAACAGATATAGTCCCTAACCTTATGGCATTCTACAGTCCAGAGAAGGAGGCTTACGCTAATGAAATAATGATGCAAATAAATGTAAAGTTACAGTTGTAAAGTGCTATGGAGGAGTACAGGTTGCTATAAGAGTATATTATGAGAATTTAACTTAATAAAGGAGAACACAGAAGGCTGTCTTGGGGAAGAGGCTATTGAATTGAGATCTCAAGTATACAAAAGAGTTAGCCAGATAAAAAGAGGAGCACAGCGTTATAAAATGTCTCCTAGTTTCTTCCATATACCATACTTCCTCTATCTACAAGACTAAGTATCTATCATACTTCGTCTATAAGACTAAGTATGAGGTCTGACAATTAAGTTTGCAAACTTATCCTAGAAAAAGTGCCATGCACATCACTGCTGAATATTGCTATGGTCACCTTTGAAGAACTCCCTTTGGGATGCTATGCACTGACACCAACACCTAATCAACCCTTCAAAGCAATACTGGATCTTTTTCTCTGCAATGGCCATTAGAGCTGTGGTTGTATTACCCTTAATATCCTGAATGTTATAAAAATGTCTTCCTTTCAATATTTCCTTTATCTTCGGGTAAAGAAAAAAGTCATTAGGGGACAGATCAGGTGAGTAGGGAGTGTATTAACACACCAATACAGTTATTTGTTCACTGGCTAAAAACTCCCTTACAGACAGTGCTGTGCAAGCTGGTGCATTGTCATGATGCAAGAGCTGTGAGTTGGTGAAAACTTCAGGTTGTTTTTGTCTTTTTCACGCAGCCATTTCAGTACTTCCAAATAGTAATCTTGGTTAACTGCTTGTCTAGTTTGTACAAATTCATAATGAACAATCCTTCTGATATCAAAATATTTAGTGTTTTTGTCAGCTAGTGCTGTTCTAACAGAAATAGCACAGAGTAGATGGCTTTAACAAAGGAAAGTTTATTCTTATGCAGCCCAGTAGGCTACAAATCCAAATTCAGGGTGTCCATTCCAGGGGAAGGCTTTCCCTCTTTTGGCTCTGGATGATACTCCTTGTATGGCATCAGTCTTTGTTCAGGGAGCATGTTGGTGCAGGGACCTCAGGTGTGAAGGATGTGCTACTCTTGGTGCTGCTTTCTTGATGCTGTGAGGTTCCCAGTTCTTTCTGCCAGATTTTTTCCTTTACATCTCAAGAGATTGCCTCAAGGCACAGAACAAACTTACACATTGACTCTTGCTCTGCCAACTCAACTGCTGCCCATCCACCCTTATTAACATCATAGAGGCAGGAATTCCAACATGGAGGAACATCACACAATACCAGGAATTATGGCACATTCAATCCATTAGAGTTAGCAACATTGTTTTTGACTCTTTATTTGGACTGACAGAACTTTTTTGGTTGTGGAGAATTGGCCGAATTGCATAGCACACTTTGATGCTTTGTTTCTGAGTTGTATAGGTACACCTGTGTTTCATCATTGGTGATAACATGGTCTAAAACATCATCTTGGCAAGCTTCAACTCTACTTTGTTCATCAGTGAACCACTTTGGGAATATTTTTGCACACACATTTTTCAAGGCAAGATTTTTAGTTAAGATTTTCCTGTTTCTCGTCACTTGGATTGGGGGGGCGGAGTCAAGATGGCGGACTAAGCCCACGTCTCCTTCTATCCCTCTGGAAACCAAGACCTGAATTGACAATCAAACAGAGCCTTCTGATCACCTAATCAGCCTCAGGACACGGCACAGAGCTGTTAATTGGGACTTCATACCACTCAGCGAAAAACCTCCTCTCTTTTGCTGACTCCCGCTCCTGGCTAGCCCCGGCTCTCACAGACGGAAGGTAAACGCACCAGTTTGACTTTTTTTTCCTCTGTCTCGGCTGGTGGGCAGAGCTGGGTCCTGCCTGGTGGCTGGACTCAGACGCGCTGCTGAGGGGATAGGCAGGCGAAATTCCCATATTCTGAGAGCCAGGCTCGGGACTCTGTTAATCTAGACACTATGAGCCTTTCGTTTTGTAGCTGCCTCAGTGGGGTTTGCTCAGAGCTCCGCGATCAGGGTGCCGGACGCCATGTAGGTACCGAGATTTTAGCGGGACCTCGTTCTTAGCCTGGGAGCCAGCGCCTGCAAACGGGACAGCAGTTCTCCGACAGAAAAGTAGTGATTTTGCACAGTGCTGCCTACATTGGGGGCCCTGCAACAGAATCAGAGGAATCACTACCTCTCAGCACCTTTAGCCCCTCTGTCTGCTGCCTGTGTGGAGGACGCCACCTTGGATATGGTGGCCGCAGCTGGACCTAATTCTTAGCTTGGGAGCCAGGGCCTGCCCACAGGAGAGGGCTTTTCTATCACAAAACCAGTACTAGACACAGTGTTGGATAAGGCTAGGCCCTGTCAGTAGAGGCCAACAGGGCAGTAGCATTGCTGTATTCTGAACTAGTTTGTTATCATCTGGGGTTGGATAAAGTGGCGTTTACTTTGTCAGATGAGAAGAGGGACTTCTACACCCGAAAACCTAACTGACTTGTGAACTGGTCAGGTACCTTTTGCTTTACATTTGAAGACAGCCTAGAGAAACATTTGCAATCCATCCCCAAAGTACCTCTTCCAGCCTCTATATACTCACATGGGACCCAAAAAGCAACAGACAATTGTGGTATACAAGCAATCACTCATGGCTTCAGAAGGCTCCCAAACAAAGCAACCAAAGAGTTTTCCAGATGAAGAAACTTTTATGAAAGCATCAGGAAGTGAATACAAATTGATTATATACAGAGCCCTTCTAGACCTTCTACAAAATGCAGCAGAACAAACTGAAAAATTAAACAAGTTGTTCGATCTGATGGAACACCAGTACTCTGAAATCCAACAGATCAAGAAGAAAATCAAAGACATAGAAACTTCCATGCAAAGCCAGGAAAACAGAATGGAACAAATGGAAAAAAGAATTTCTGACTTGGAAGACAGAGCTACTGATGCCACTGTCTATGAGCAGAAATCAGAAAAAAGAAACAAGAAAAATGAAGAAACATTAAGAAGCATGTGGGACTCTATTAAGAGGAACAACCTTCGATTAACTGGAGTCCCTGAACAGGGTGAGACATCTGAGAACACAGAGAGTATTGTTGCTGAGCTGCTGAAAGAAAACTTCCCAGAAATCATGAAGGAAGAGAATATGGACATCTCAGATGCACATCGTACGCCACCCAATATAGATCTCAAAAGAAAGTCTCCAAGACATATTATAATCAAGCTTAAGAAAATGAAACATAAGCAGCAACTCTTAAAGGCAGCAAGACTCAAGGCAAAGCTAACATTCAGAGGGAAACCCTGTAGGCTCTCGTCAGATTTCTCAGCAGAAACCATGCTGGCACGGAGACAGTGGCATGACACACTCAAAGTCTTGAAGGAGAAGAACTTCCAACCAACAATTATATATCCTGCAAAACTGTCTTTCAAATACGAAAATGAAATTAAGACATTCCCAGGTAAACAGAAACTCAGAGACTTTGTAAAAACCAAACCCAAACTACAAGAAATACTGAAAGAAGTTCTTGGCTTTGGCTTAGAAGAACAAAACCACTAACTTTATATTTTAGAACCACACACTACTCAATACTCATTTAGGGAAGGCTCCAAAGTCAATCACAGCTTTGATACGGAAAGAAGCAATCCAGTGATTATCATGAAAACTATGGTGTTATGATAATAAAAAGAGGGATGTACTATAGTCGTTATAGTCCTTCCAGATGGAGAGGAAGATGACAAGACTGGTAGTAATTAAAATCGGGTTTATAAATAGTTTATTAAGGGGCTTCATAGGGGCAGCTGTAAAGCACAACAAAGATGTATCATACCATTTCAAGAAATCTAACACACGAGTCTCAACAGCTATAAAACCAGCTCTGAAAAAGGTGAAAAATCAACTCACAAAAAAGAGTGTCCCAGAACAGACTAATAAGATCAACAGAGAAAACACCAACATAAAAATAAACATATCACAATGGCAGCAGTGAACACATAACTATCAATAATTACATTGAATGTGAATGGACTGAATGCTCCAGTAAAGAGACACCGAGTGTCATCTTGGATCAAAAGACACGACCCATCCATATGTTGTCTACAAGAAACTGACTTGAGACCTAAAGACAGGAACAAACTGAAAATTAAAGGATGGAAGAATATATATCAAGCTAACAATGAACAAAGAAGAGCAGGTGTGGCAATTCTAGTCTCAGACAAAATCAATTTTAATGTCAAATCCACCATCATGGAGAAAGATGGACACTATTGCTGAAAGGTTCAGTACACAAGCAAGACTTAACTATATTAAATATTTATGCACCTAATGCCAGAGCACCTAAATATGTCGAAGAAACACTGACTACGCTCAAAAGAGAGTTAGATGACTCCACAATAATAGTGGGAGACTTCAACACTCCACTCTCATTACTAGACAGATCATCTAGATAAAAGCTCAGTAAAGATACAGAAGACCTCATTGACACAATTAACCAACTAAACCTCATTGATATATACAGAACTTTCCACCCATCAGCAGACAACTACACCTTCTTCTCTAGTGCACATGGAACATTCTCCAGAATTGACCACGTGATAGGCCATAATGCAATGCTCAACAAAAGCCATACCATTGAATTACTGCAAAGCATCTTCTCAGATCATAAAGCCATCAAAGTTGAAATCAATGGCAGAAAAAACAGAGATAGAAAGTGGAACTCTTGGAAACTGAACAACATCTTGCTCAAGAAAACATGGGTTATAGAGGAAATCAACGATGAATTAAAGAAATTCATGGATTCCAATGAGAACGAAAACACTTCCTACCAGAACCTATGGGATACAGCCAAAGCAGTGCTCAGAGGTCTGTTTATCTCCATAAATGCACACATCTGGAAGGAAGAAAGAAACCAAATCAAGGAACTAAGTCTACAGCTTGAACAAGTAGAAAGAGAACAACAGAGGAACCCCTTGGGCACCAGAAGAAAGGAGATCATAAAGACTAGAGCAGAGCTAAATGAATTAGAGAATAGAAAAACAATTGAAAAAATTGTAAAGACCAAAAGCTGGTTTTTTGAAAAGATCAACAAAATTGATAAACCACTGGCTAAACTTACTAAAGAAAAGCAGGAAAGGAAATAAATAACCCAAATTAGAAATGAGAGGGGAGTTGTCACAACAGATGTGACAGAAATCAAAAATATCATAACAGAATACTATGAAAGACTGTACTCTAACAAATTTGCAAAGCTAGAGGAAATGGACCAATTCCTTGACTCATACCACCTACCCAAATTATCACAATATGAGGCAGAACAACTTAATAAACCCATCAGAAAGGAAGAGATTGAAAAGGTCATCAAAACACTGCCAACCAAAAAAACTCCAGGCCCAGATGGCTTCACGGCAGAATTCTACCAAGCATTTAGAGAAGGGTTATCCCCAATACTACTGAGACTATTTCAGAGTATAGAAAGGGATGGAGTACTCCGAAACTCATTTTATGAAGCCAGCATAACCCTGATACCTAAGCCCGGGAAAGATCCAACAAAGACAGAGAACTACAGACCGATATCACTCATGAAACTAGATGCATAAATCTTCAACAAAATTCTTGCCAACAGAATACAACAACATATCAAGAAAATAATCCATCACGACCAAGTGGGATTCATACCAGGGATCCAAGGCTGGTTCAACATCAGGAAAACAATTAATGTGATAAACCACATAAATAACACAAAAGACAAGGATCACCTGATTTTGTCCATTGATGCCGAAAAGGCATTTGATATAGTCCAACACCCATTCATGCTAAAAACTCTTAGCAAAATGGGCATAGACGGCAAATTCCTCAACACAATAAGGGCCATTTATACAAAGCCAGTTGCCCACATCATCCTGAATGGAGAGAGACTGAAAGACTTTCCCTTGAGATGAGGAACTAGACAAGGATGCCCACTCTCACCTCTCCTTTTCAACAGTGTGCTAGAAGTTCTAGCCAGAGCAATTAGACAAGATGAAGAAATAAAGGGCATCTGCATCGGCAAAGAGGAAGTTAAAATCTCCCTGTTCGCAGATGATATGATTGTATATGCAGAGAATCCCAAGGAATCTATAAGTAAGCTACACAAACTGATAGAAGACTTCAGCAAAGTCTGAGGATACAAGATAAACATAAGTAAATCAGTAGGATTCCTTTGTACCAACAACGAGACTGTTAAGGAGGAAATTATCAAAACAATACCCCTAAGAAGATAAAGTACCCAGGAATTAATCTAACCAGAGAAACAACAGACCTTCACAAAGAGAACTACAAGCCCTTACTACAAGAAACTAAAAGAGACTTAGATAAATGGAAAAACCTACCCTGCTCATGGATAGGAAGACTTAACATTGTGAAAATGTCTATTTTACTCAAAGCAATTGATTTATATAATGCAATCCCAATACAAGTTCCAGCATCATTTTTTAATGAGATGGTGTCATGGTTGGAATTGTGTCCCCCCAAAAATGTGTGCAGCCATGTGGCTGGAATATGGTTCCCAGTATCTTGGGACTGTCCTCCATTGTGTGGTTTTGTTAACCTGTATGTTAAAGGATTAGGGTGGGGCTGTGAATTCCTGCTGTGGGGGGAGTTTCCCTGGTGTATGGCTTGCCCCACCCTTAATGCTTTTAGCTTGCAAGGAATAAAAGGAAAAAGAGACAAAGGACAATTTGAGAACCTCGCTACCATCAAGCAAGCAGCACCGGGAGCACAGCGTGTCCTTCAGACCAGATGTTCTTGCGTGAGGACGCTCCCTGGGCAAAGACTGATGCAATACCGGACTTTCCTCCAGAGCCGACAAGGGGAAAGTCTTTCCCTGGAGCGGACACCCTGAATATGGACTTGCAACCTACCAGACTGTGTAAGAATAAATCTTTCTTTGTTAAAGCCATCTACTCTGTGGTATTTCTGTTAGAGCAGCCTAGCTGACTAAAACAGATGGAGAAACAAATCACCAATTTTGTTTGGAAAGGGAAGAAGGCCTGGATAAGTAAGGTACTACTAAAGAAGAAGAACACACTGGGAGGCCTCTCATTACCCGACCTTAGAACTTACTACACTGCCACAGTGGTCAAAACAGCCTGGTACTGGTATAAGAACAGACAGATCGATCAATGGAACAAAATTGAGACCCCAGAGATGACACTATCTGCCTATGAACAGTTGATATTCGACAAAGGCCCTAAGACATTAAACTGGGGTAAAAACAATCTCTTCAACAAATGGTGCTTGTAAAATTGGTTATCCATCTGCAATAAACTGAATCAAGATCCATATCTTACACCTTATACAAAAACCAACTCCAACTGGATAAAAGACTTAAATATCAAACCTAAAACGATAAAGCTCATCCAAGAAAAGGTAGGAACAACAATGGAAGTTTTAATACACAATGAGGACAGACTCCAAAATCTGTCAAAGAAACCTCAATCAACAGAAGAGAAAGTAGATAAATGGGGACCATTAAGAATCAAACAATTTTGCTCTTCCAAAGACTTTGTTAATAGAATTAAAACAACACCCACAGAGTGGGAAAAAATATTTGGCAACTCTATGTCAGATCGACGCCTGATCTCCATAATCTATAAGATACTACAAAATATCAATAAGAAGAAGATAATCCATCCAATTAAGCGATGGGCAAAGGAGATGGACAGACACTTCACTAAAGAGGAGACCCGGGCAGCCCAAAAACACATGCGGACGTGTTCACGATCTTTAGTTATTAAAGAAATTCAAATCAAGACAACAATGAGATACCATCTCACCCCAATAAGATTGGCCATGATCCAGAAAACACAAAACAACAAATGCTGGAGAGGCTGTGGAGAAAGTGGAAACCTCCTACACTGTTGGTGGGGTTGCAAAATGGTCCAGCCTCTTTGGAAGGCAATCTGGCGCTTCCTTAAAAAAATGGATATCGATATACCATTTGACCCAGTAATTCCACTGCTTGGAATATATCCTACAGATTCAAGGCCTTTCACACCAACGGACACATGCACCAGAATGTTTACCGCAGCACAGTCCACGGTAGCAAAAAGATGGAATCAACCCAGATGCCCAACAATAGAAGAATGGATAGGTAAACTGTGATACATATACTCAACGGAGCACTACACAATGATAAAGAATAACGATGATTCCAGGAAACATCTCCTAACCTGGTTTCAACTGGAAGACATTATGTTGAGTGAAAGTAGTCAGTGACAAAGGGACAAATACTGTATGAGACCTCTACGATAAGACCTCCAAAACAGACTTGTGTATAGAAGAAAAGACTCTTTGACAGCTGCAAGGGAGGGGAGGGAGGGAGGGGGAGTGGGGAAGGCTTTAGTTTAGATAGTCACTAGAAATCTAGTTGGGAGAAAGCGGTGATAGCACACATTAGAAACAAGAACAACATTAAGTGGACTTCAGCATAACTTGAGTAGTCCTTCCATCTTAACTCAATACTGCAAGGATAGAGTAGCTGGGGCAGGAGGCAGGGGACCATGCTCTTAGGCGAATTCCAAGCCAATTGGCACAACTAGCGTTTTGCTAAGAGAGCTCTCTGCACCCCACATTGGTGAGTGGCATCTGCGGTCTTATAAGCTGCCAAGCTGCCATCCGAGGACACAGCAAATGGTCCCAACTCAGCAGGAACGGATACTCACCGAAGACCAAAATGACATGCGGTTAAGACAACCGAGAAGACAGAGAGACCCACAAGAGTGGGTGCCTACATCGACTTGGGACCAGAAGAACTGGATGGTGCCCGGCCACTACCAGTGATAGTCACGATGGAGCTCACAGAGAGGAGTCTCACTGGCAACACAAGAATAAAAAGGGGTGCATCATGAGATCTCCACTAAAAGACCTCAATTGATGGTCCAGCGGTTTGGGGGTTCCTCTGACAGCATGGCCCCTGGCCCTGATGCTTCCCTTTCCCATAAATTATAACAAAGGTCCACTCTTTGGACAGGAATGGATTGGACTTGGCAATGCAGAGTGACCGCATATTGGAAGCACTTTTTGATTATAAACATCTACAGGATATTATCTTGCTGACCCCTGGCTGGAGGAAGGGGAGTGGACAGAGAGGAGGGGAAAGGAGGTTGTTCGGAGGATCAGACATGTATGGAGCAGAGAGGAATAGTGTGCAGTCACCGGACAGGGAGAGCAGTGGAAGCTGCATATAGGTGGGCATGTAAATTTATACGTGAATGTACATTTTCACTCAATTATGTTAAATAAAAAAAAAAAAAAAAAGATTTTCCTGTTTCTCTATTGATGTTTACTTGGTCTACTGTGCTTCATACAGTCAGCCAATGATTTGGACACAGAATTTGATGAATTTTTGCAGTGTTATCATCAGTTCTGCATGTTACTGGCTGCCTGACCTCTCTTCATCAGTGATGTTTTCTCTCCCTTCAGAAAAACATTTAATCCATTTGTATACTGCTGTTTTCTTCAAGGCATTATTCCCATAAACTTGGAATAAGATGTTCCTGATTTCACTTCCACTATTGCCAAGATTAACAAGAAATTTAATATTTACTTGTTGCTCTAATTCACATGCCAACATTCTCATAATGGCATACAAAAACATGCAACAATAATGAACGCCTCTTAGCAAGACATTGCCACATGTTGACGTGAACATAGCTGTGAGACACTGATATACTGAGATTATGAAACCTTACTGAGTTATTTGTACAGTGCTGCCAACGTAAGCACACAGTGGCAAGTTTTCAAACTTAATTGCAGAGTTTGTGTGACGTGAGATGAGGTTGCAGAGGTACATAGAGGTTAGTCCAACTGTAGCCTTGAAGGCCACATTAGGAGATTTTTCTTTATCATAAAAACAATGGGAACTCACAGAAGGGTGTGTTTTAAAAATGAGGATGATGTTATGAACCAAATTACGTCACCAGCAAAAGACGAGTTGGAATCCTAACCCCTGTATCTATGAATGTGACCTTCGTTAGGGAAATACAATCTTTCTTTGAAGGTATTGTCAGTTAAGTCATATAGAGTAGTGTGGGCCTTAATCCTTTGTGACTGATGTCTTATAAGAGGAGAACCAACATGGAGTCAAGGTCACAGGGGGAAGTTGAGGATGCATCTACAAGACAAGGAATGCCAAGAAATACCCAGGGTTACTAGAAACTGGAAGAGACAAGGAAGAATATTCCCCTAGAACAAATACAGCAAGAGTATGGTCCTGCTGACACCCTGAATTCAGATGTCCAGCCTCCAGCAGTCTAATAAATTATATTTTTAGAAGGTAGGACCAAGATGGTGAAATACTCAAATGCTTCCTTTGACCCTTCTAGCAACAAAGACCCAAAAGAACAAATTAATCCATTACATATGACATCCTAGGAGCCCAGAACATCAAAGGGAATGTTCAGAAATCAGACTGAAAAATAGGGAAAGAAGAGTAGGATTCACCAGAACTGACCTACTGGCAAATGACTACAGCCAGCGTGGTGAGCTGAGCATGGTGGTTGGAGGGCATCCTCTGTAGCAGGAGAAACTGACGGGGGAATCCACTCACACCTCTATAACCAGTGAAAAACAGCACAAGATCATCAAAAACTAAGTCTCTGTGTGTAACCTACTTCCCAGAGGTCTAAATCTTTCCCTCACAATAAACCTCTCTCCCTTCTCCCATTATGTCCCCTCCCTTCTCTGCACTGTGGCTGGCTCTGGAGTTTGCCACCATTAACTGAGCCAGAAGTAGGACTCCTTAAGCCTGCCCTGAGCCATCCTCTGAGACTTGGAGAGGGAACAACTTAATAAATAGGGGAAAGCAGGAAAGAAAAAAAAAAAATCTGCTGACTTGCTTGAGTCAAAAATTCAGACTCTATTCCTTCATGTACATAAGGGAACATGCCATCCTCACAGTTACTCAGGGCCAGATGTTAGCTCCCCACTTTTCTCAGTGGCTGAAACCAGATACTTGTGCCTACAGGAATCACCCCTGCCTATCTAGGACAGTAGGCAAGAGCTTGCACCACACAGTTGGTGACTCACTATCTGGACACCATGCAAGAAAAGTATGTGGACTCTTGGACTCACGTGTCTAGTAACATCTCTAACCACCTGATGACAAGCCTTTAGAGCTTCAAAGCAACAATAACCAGACTATCACACACAACAAGCCTGTTTGGACATTTCGAAACAAGAATCTAGAACACAGTAGGTAAACATATAATAAATAAATATAACTTACTGATGGCTTGGAGACAGCTGTCAGTTTCAAAACACTTAGAGAGACAGACCATTCTGACTTCAGAAAGCTCCCAAAACAAAGATTCAAATCTTCCAGAGGAAGAGAACTTCCTGGAGTTATCAGAAGTAGAATACAAAAGACTAACATTAAGAGCTCTTCAAGAGATAAGGGAGGAGATGAGGCAAAATGAACAAGAGCATAATGACAAACTGAACAGGCTTCAAGAAAGCACACAGACAGGGAGTAGGAATTCAGAAAATTTCTAACAAAATTACAGAATTAGACAACTCAGCAGAAAGCCAAAGGAGCAGAACTGAGGCAATGGACATACAAATTAGTGAGACTGAACGTAAAGCACACGACATCAACAGAATTTAAAAAATTTAGAAAAAGTAAGAATTATTTGGGACTCTATGAAGTGGAACAATCTCTGAGCGACTACAGTACCAGAAAGGGGGAAGGATACAGAAAATAGAGAATTGGTGAAGTTTTGTTGACAGAAAACTTCTGTGATATCATGAAGACGAGAAGATCTCTGTTCAACATGCTATTTGAACTTCACACATGGTAGATCCCAAAAGAAAGAAAAGACATATTATAATAAAACTTGCCAAAACTAAAGACAGGGAAACAATTTTAAAAGTGGTTAGGGATAAACAAACAAACAAAAAACCTACAAAGGAGAGTCAATACTACTAAGGTCTAATTGCTCAGCACTCAGCAGAAATCATGCAGATAAAGAGGCAATGGAAGGACATATACAAAACCTTGAATAAAAATAATTGCCAGCTAAGAATTATGTATCTATCAAAACTATCCATCAAACATGATGGAGAAATTAGGATTTTCTAGATAAACAGGAATTTAGATAATTTGCAAAAAACCAAACCAAAATGACAAGAAATATTAAAGGATTCCTTTGGTTAGAAAATCGACATCAGGTAACAACCCAAGACTAGAACACGCAACACAACAACTGGGTATCATAGCAACATGCAAGCCACCGCAGTTTAACCATATAATTCAGTGACAGTAGTTATTCTGTATTTACAGTGTTGTGCAACCACCACCACTATCTATATCCAAAATTTTTTTTCTCACTCCAAACAGAACCAAATATGAACTCTTCATTTTCTCCACCTTGTCTGTGGTAACCACTAATCTACTTTACTCTATGTGTTTGCTTATTCTCTACATTCTGTATAAGTGGATTATACCATATTTGTCCTTTTGTATCTGAATTATCTCATTTAGCAAAATGATTTTAAGATTCATCCTTTCCATGTTGTAGCAAGTATCAGAACTTCACTTCTCTTAATAGCTAATAGTATTCCATCAATTAAATGTATATACATTTTGTTTATCTGTTCATCTGTTGAGGGACACTGGTTGTTTGTGCCTTTAGGCTATCATGAACACTACTGCTATGAATATCAGTATGTAAGTATGTGTTTGCATCCCTGCTTTCAAGTCATTTTGGTATGTGAGTATATTTAGGATTGGAAGTAGTAGTTCATGTGGTAAACCTGTATAACTTTTTGAAGAATCATCAAACTGCTTTCCAGAATGGTCACACTGTTTATTCCTTCTAACCAACAACACACAGAGGCTCCAATTTCTCCACATCCTTGCATAAACTTTTTTTTCTTTTTTGATCTTAGTCATCTTAGTGGGGATGAAGTGGTGTTTCACTGTAGCTTTTTGTTTACATCTCCCTAATGACTAATAGAGGGTTGCTCTGTGTCAGAACTGACTTGATGGCAGTGGATTTGGCTTTTGGTTTAGTGACCAATGAAGGGGTCCCGGCAGTACAGTGGTTAAAGTACTTGGCTGCTAACTGAATGGTTGGTGGTTCAAAACACCAGCCACTCCACAGAAAAAAGATGTGGCAAGCTGCTTCCATAAAGATTTATAGCCTTGGAAACTCTATGGTGACAGTTCTACTCTGTCATACAGGGTTGCTATGAGTCAGAGTCAACTCAGTGGCAATTGGTTTAGTGACGAATGAGGTTGAACATCTGAGTATTTGTATATCTTCTTTGGAGAAATGCCTTTTCAAATCCTTTGACCATTTTTTGATCAGATTATTTGTCTTTTGGTTGTTAAGTTGTAGGAGTTTATTAGTATTCACCAAGTGCCGTATTCAACATGTCAAATATATGACTGACAAGTACTTTCTTATATTTTGTAGGTCTTCCTTTTCACTTTGTTGATAAAGTCCTTTGATGAGCATTTTTTTTTATCTTGATGAAGTCCAGTTTATCTCTTTTGTTGCTCATGCATTTAGTGTAATATGTAAGAACTCATTGTCTAAGCAAGGTCTTGAAAATTTACCCCTGAGATCTCTTCTAAGACTATTATATTCAGGTCACTCATACATCCTGAGTTAATTTTCATACAGGGCATGATGTATGAGTCAACTCCATTCTCTTGCACATGGAGATCCAGTTGTACCAGCAGCACTTGTAGAGAGCATTCTTCCCCTCCCAGTGAAAGGAATTGGCACTTCTGTCAAAAACCAATTGGCCATAGGGATATGGGTTTATTTCTGGACTGTCGCATCTATTCTGTTGTTCTATGTATCTCTCCTTATGTCAGTACCATACTGTTTTGATTACTGCAGTTTTATAGTACATCTTGAAATTAAGAAATGTGAGTCCTCTACTCTGTTCTTTTGCAAGATTTGGGGGGGTGATATTTGAGACCCTTAACAACTCTGCATGAATTTTAGGATGAGCTTTTCAATTTTTATGAAATATCCTGAATAGGCATATGTGATAAAGGCTGTTGAAATTATCACAGGAATTGTGTCAACCTGTTGATGGCTTTCAGTAGTACTGAGTTTTTAACAATATTTGTTTTTAACAAAATTCCAGTTCTTATCAAATATTTTGCAATTTATTTGTCTTCTTTAGTTTCTTTAAGCAATGTTTTATATTTTCAGTGTACAAGTCTTCTATTGGTTCAGTTTATACCTGGATATGTTCTTCTTTTAGATGCTATTGAATTATCTTAAATTTTCTTGTGGTAAAATAGATGTAACAAAAAGCTTGCTGTTTTAATTATTTTCCAGTATACAATTCAGTGACATTAATTGTATTTACTACTTTGTGCATCCATTATCACTATTTACAGAAGTTATCTTTCCAAACAGAAACTCAGGGCCCTTTATGCATTAACTCCTAATATCTCTCTCTCCACAGTCCCTGGTAGGTACTAATAAATTTTTGTCCCTTTGCATTTGCCTATTCTGGATATTTCATGGGAAGTGAGATTGTACAATGTTTGTCCTATTTTTTCTGGACTTCGCTTAATATAATGTTTTCAAGAGTCTTCCATGTCATAGCATGGATCAGAACTTATTTTCTCTTTATGATGTTGTCAGGTGCCATCGAGTTGATTGCAACTCATAGCGACCCTATGAACAACAGAAGGAAACACTACCTGGTCTTGTGCCATGTCCAGGATTGTTTTCTATGCTTAAGCCTATCATTGCAGCTACTGTGTCAGTCCATTTCATTGAGGGTCTTCCTCTTTTTCACTGACCCTCCACTCCACCAAGCATGATGTCCTTCTCCAGGAACTGATCCCTCCTGACAACATGTCCAAGGTATGTAAGACAGTCTTGCCATCTTTGCTTCCAAGGAGCACTCCAGTTGTACTTCCAGAAAAGATCTGGTTGTTCTTTTGGCAGGCCATGGTACATTGAACATTCTTCTCCAGCACCACAATTCAAAGGCATCAATTCTTCCTCTTTCTTCTTTGTTCATTGTCCAACTTTCCCATGCATATAATGTGATTGAAAATGCCGTGGCTTGGGTCAGATGCACTTTAGCCTTCAAGCTGACATCTTTACTTTTCAATACTTTAAAGAGATCTTTTGCAGTAGATTTTTCCAATGCAATGCATCTTTTCGTTTCTTGATGGCTGCTTCCATGGGCGTTGATTGTGGACCAAAGTAAAATGAAATCCTTAACCTCAGTCTTTCTCTACTTATTATGATGTTGCCTACAGTTCTGGTTTCAGGACTTTTGTCTTCTTGATGGTGAGGTGCAATCTATACTGAAGGCTGTGGTCCTTGATCTTCATCATTAAGTGTTTCAAATGTTCTTTAATTCCAGCAAGTAAAGTGGTGTTGTCTCTGTAATGGAAGTTGTTAATGAGTTGTCCTCCAATCCTGACCCCTCGTTGTTCTTCTTAGACTCCATCTTCTTGGATTATTTCCTTGGCATACAGACAGAAAAGGTATGGTGAAAGGATATAACCCTGATGCACGCCTTTCCTGATTTTAAACCATGCATTGTCCCCTTGTTCTGCTTGCACGACTGACTCTTGATCCATATACAGATTTCTTAAGAGCACAGTTAAGTGTCCTGGAATTCCTATTCCACACAATGTTAGCCATCATTTGTTGTGATCTGCAGAGCTGAATGCTTTTGCATAGTCAATGAAACACAGGTAAGCATCCTTCTGGTGTTCTCTGCTTTCAGCTAAGATCCATCTGACATCAGCAATGATATCCCTTTTCTAAATCCCCCTTGAATTTCTAGAAGTTTCTTGTCAATATACTGTTGCAGTTACTTTTGAATGATCTTAAGCAAAATTTTACTTGTATGTGATATTAATGATATTGTTCAGTAATTTCCATATTTGGTTGGATCACCTTTCTTTGGAATGGGCATAAATATAGATCTCTTCCAGTCAATTGGCCCTTCGTAGATGAATGAGCACTTCCAGTGCTGCATCTGTATGTTGAAATATCTCAATTGACATTCCTTCAATTCCTGGAGCCTTTTTCTTAATTTTTAATTTTTTTTATTGCAATTAAGTGAAAGTATACAATCCAAATTAAATCTGCATGCCTGCCTATCAGCAGTTCCTTCTGCTCTCCTTGCCCGGTGGCAGCACACTCTTCCTTTTTGTTCTGTATGTCTCATACCCTCTTAACAATCTCCTGACCTGTCCTCTTCAACTGCTCCTCTCCCTTCTAGTAAGAGCCAGTAGGACTGCTTTCTATAGATGCATAGAACCATAAAGTACACACGCCATATGGTCACATTGTGACCCTGAGTCTAGTCCATTCCTGTCCAAAGAGTTGACTTCAGTAACGTTTATTGGTCAAGGGCAGCAGCAGGTCTAGGGCCATGCTCCTAGGGGAACCCCCAAGCCTCTGGACCATCAATTGAAGTCTTTTAGTGGAGTTCTTGAGGTGCAGCTCTCTTTTTCTCATATTGCTAGTGGAACTCAACATTGTGTGCCACATCATGGCTGTCTTTTGTGGTGGCTGGTCACCACTGGTAAATCTGGTCAAGTGTTGATACAGTCTCCCATTCACATGGGTCTTTTTGTCTCCTGGGCTCTTTTCTGTGTTGTTCTTGGTGATCATCTGTTCTAGATGAGTTAGGACAATTTGATGTACCTCAGATGGAAGCTTGCTAGCTTTTAAGACCCCAGGCGTGGTCTTAAAAGCTGCCAAACTGCCATCCGAGGACACAGCAAATGGTCCCAAGTCAGCAGGAACGGATGCTCACCGAGGGCCAAAATGGCATGCGGTAAAGACAACCGAGAAGACAGAGAGACCCACAAGAGTGGGTGCCTACATCGACCTGGGACCGGAAGAACCGGATGGTGCCCGGCCACCACCAGTGATAGCCATGACGGAGCTCACAGAGAGGAGCCTCACTGGCAACACAAGAATAAAAAGAGGTGCATCATGAGATCTCCACTAAAAGACCTCAGTTGATGGTCCAGCGGTTTTGGGGTTCCTCTGAGAGCATGGCCCCAGGCCCTGATGCTGCCCGTTCCCATAAATTATAACAAAGGTCCACTCTTTGGACAAGAATGGAATGGACTTGGCAATGCAGAGTAACCATATATTGGAAGCACTTTATGGTTCTATACATCTATAGGATATCATCTTGCTGACCTCTGGCTGGAGGAAGGGGAATGGACGGAGAGGAGGGGAAAGGAGACTGTTGGGAGGATGAGACATGTATGGAGCAGAGAGGAATAGTGTGCAGTCACCGGACAGGGAGAGCAGTGGAAGCTGCGTATAGGGGGGCATGTAAATTTACATGTGAATGTACATTTTTACTCAGTTATGTTAAATAAAAAAAAAAAAAAAAAGACCCCAGACGCCACTCACCAATGTGGGGTGCAGAAGACTCTCTTAGCAACAGGCTAGTTATGCCAATTGGCCTTGATGTCCCCTGAGAGCATGATACCCAGACATCTGCTCCTGCTACTCTATCCTTACACTACTGGGTTAAGATTAGAAGAGTTTTCAGTTTATATTGAAGTCCAGTTAAGTTGATCTTCTTTCTAGTGTGTGCTGTCACTGCTTTAACTCAACCAAATTTTTATCAACTACTAGTCTATGACTAGCCCTCTCCTTCTCTCCCCTTCCTTGCAGCCATCAAAGAGTCTTTTCTTCTGTACATGAGTCTGTTTTTAAGTCCTCATAGTAGGGGTCTCATATAATATTTGTTCTTGTGCCACTGACTGGTTTGACTCAACATAATGTCTTCCAATTGAAACCAGATTATGAGATGCTTCCTAAAATCATCATTGTTCTTTATCATTGCATAGTGTTCCATTGAGTATATATACCATAGTTTGTTTATCCATTCATCTGTTGTTGGACATCTGGGTTGATTCCGTCTTTTTGCTAGTGTGGACTGTGCTGCAATAAACATGCATGTGCATGTATCTGTTCATGTGGCTGCCCTTGCTTCTGTAGGAGATATTTCAAGCAGTGGGATTACTGGGTCAAATGGTATATCTATTTCGGCTTTTAAAGGAAGCACCAGATTGCTTTCCAAAGAGGTTGTAGCATTTTTCAATCCCACCAGCAGTGTAGGAGAGTTCCAATCTCCCCACAGCCTCTCCAGCATTTAGTGTTTTGTGCTTTTTGGATCATGGCCAGCCTTGTTGGGGTGAGATGGTATATCATTGTTGTTTTGATTTGGATTTTTCTAATAGCTAATGAATGTGAGCATTTCCTCATGTGTCTTTTGGCTGCCTGCATGTCCCCTTTGGTGAAGTGTGTGTTCATCTCCTTTGCCCATTGCTCAATTGGGGTATTTACCTTTTTCTTGTTGATATTTTGTAGTACCTTCTAGATTATGGAGATCAGACATCAGTTCGGCATGTAGTTGCCAATTTTTTTTTCCCATTCTGTAGGTGGTCTTTTAATTGAGCAAAAGTGTTTGATTCTTAGTAGTTCCCATTTATCTATTTTCTCTTCTATTGATCATACTTTGTTTGGCAGATTTTGAAGTCTGTCTGTCATGGATTGAATTGTGTCTCCCTCAAAATATGTGTAGCTATGTGGTTTGGTAATGATTTTTAGTATTTTGTGATTTTTCTATGTTGTGTGTTAAAGGATTAGTGTGGGCCTGTAAATTTCTTCATAGGATCACATCTCTGTTCTACTGTAAAAAGAGTTTCCTTAGAGTATGGCTTGCATTACTCTTAATCCTTTCATCTTACAAGAGATAAAAAGAAAAGAAAACAAACAGAGAATTGGGAACCTCATACTGTCAAGAAAGTAGCACTGGGAGAAGAGTGCATCCTTCATACCTGAGGTTTTTGTGTCAAAATGTTCCCTGGACAAAGACTGAAGTAATACCAGACTTTTCTCCAGAGCTGACAAGGGGAAAGACTTCCCCTAAAACAAATAGGACTTGTATCGTACCAGACTGTAAAAATAAATTTCCCTTTGTTAAAGCTGTTAGGCTGAAACCCAAACACCACTCCCCCAGCTGGCCTGAACCAGCTATTCCCGGAAATGCCTTGACCACCCCTGGTGAGTCCCTAGTTATTTTTCTCTCATTCAAATGAGACTCACTGCCACTTCCTCCCTATAGGCTCTACTAGTCCTCTCCTCACTTTACTGCACTGAAAGGACACTCCTCATGCTAATCGAATGGTCCTAGTCGTCCACAACCCCACAGGTTGCCTACCAACACTAACTGTCCTCAACAAGGTCTGCCTTGACCCTACATAAATCCCCAACTCCTCAGCCAATGCATGGTTTTGCAGACTCCCTCCTGAGTCTGTAAGCTGCCCAGGATGCAAATAAACTCTTTCTGCCAATACTTACTCTCTCTCTACTTTCTCTGACCCCCACTAAAATTTCTTACAAAAGCCACCCACTTCGTGATATTTCTGTTAGAACAGCACTAACTGACTGAAACAGAATTTGGTACTGGGAGTGGGGTGCTGCTCTAACAAATACCTAAAATGTGGAAGCCATTTTGAAACTGTGAATGGATAGAAGATTCAAAAGGAAGTGAAGAAAACTGTTAACACTGAAGAAGGCACAGATGGTGAGACACAAGCACCAGAGACTTGGTGACAGCATCAGCAGCAGAACCAGAGGCAGCGTGATCCATGGAACTGATCCATGGAACAAGAGAACTGAGTGCCTATGTACAGAATTTATCTGGTGGAGCAGGGTAGCTCTGGGCACTTGAGTCGTTAGAGCTAGCCTTGCTGACCTACAGAACAAGATGACTGAATGCCTTTATACAAGAGACTTCCTGACAAGAGTGGAGTGCCTCCAGGCACTTGTATCAGTGGAGCTACAGAGCTTTGAAACACTTGCCCCTGCAGGGTAGATGTGGGCCTGAGGCCTGGGTCTTGTGACTATAAGAAGCAGAAACTGAAGAGACAAACAGCATGAGAAACTGAGCTGCCTCAGTCTCAAAAGGTATGGCCAGGACCTCAGGAGTTTGAAAGGGTGGAGCCAGGGCTTTCTGTATTTGTAAGAGGAGAGTTAGAGCTCAGTTGGGCTTAGGGTGCACCTAAAGCTGATGGGGCATGGTTTCTGTACAAGTGAGCCTAGAAGGCAAAGTTGTAACATAAGGCCGGTGTCTCCACTCAGGATCCAGAGAGTGTGGCCAATACCTAAAGTCTTGAGGGCAGTGCCACTGTGTAAAATGTCTCAAAAAAATGTAAGAGTATTTCAAAACTTTGAGGGCTTATGTAATGTGTTCTACTGACTTGCTTGTTGCCTGTTGATGCCTTCGTTCCCACAGTTTCTCCCATTTGTAATAAAATGTCTAACTTGTGCCTGTTCTGCTATCGTACCTTTAGAAACAGAGAAGCTATATTCTAAAATTTATAGATGTAAAAAGCTTTTCAATTTTAGACTTAAAACTAATTTAAGACTTTTATCGCATGAGATAGACATGATTTTGCTATGATAGAATAAATGTGTTACGTGTTCCAAAGATGTAATTTTTGGAGTACCAGAGGGTATGATGTCATGGATCAAATTGCGTCTCCCTAAAAATATGTGTAGCCATGTGGCTGGGCCATGATTCCCAGTATTTTGTGATTGTCCTCCATTTTATGATTTTCCTATGCTGTATGTTAAAGGATTAGGGTGGGGCTTTAAATCCCTTCATAGGATCACCTCCTTGATCTACTGTAAAGAGAGTTTCCCTGGAGTGTGGCTTGCGCCATCCTTAATCCTTTCATCCTACAAGAGATAAAAAGAAAGGAAAACAAAGAATTGGGAACCTCATACCATCAAGAAAGCAGCACTGGGAGAAGAGCGTGTCCTTCAGACCTGAGGTTCCAGTGCCAAAGTGCTCCCTGGCCAAAGACTGATGCAATATCGTACTTCCCTCCAGAGCCGACAAGAGGAAAGTCTTCTCCTAAAACAAACATCTTGAATTTGGACTTGTAGCCTACCAGAGTGTGTAAAAATAAACTTTCCTTTGTTAAAGCCACGCACTTCATGATATTTAACAGCACTAAATTTAGCAAAAGTGTTTCATTCTTAGTAGTTCTCACTTATCTATTTTCTCTTCTATTTATCATATTTTGTCAGATTTTGAAGTTTTTCTAAGGTGTGTATTAAAACTTCCATTGTTGGGCCTATTTTTTTCTGGCATGATCTTTACTGTTTTAGGTTTGATATTTAGGTCTTTGATCCAACTGGAGTTTTTTTTGTGTAAAGTGTGAGATATGGGTCTTGTTTCAGTTTTTTGCAGATGGATATCGAATTTTGCCGGCACCATTTGTTAAAGAGACTGTTTTTAACTCAGTTTCCAATCTTAGGGCCTTTGTTGAATATTAGCTGTTTCTAGGGGATGGTGGCATCTCTGGGGTCTTGACTGTGTTCCATTGGTCTATGTGTCTCTTTTTGTACTGGTACCAGGCTGTTTTGACTACTATGGCAAGTGTAAAAGGTTCTAAGGTCAGGTAGTGTGAGGCATCCCATGTATTCCTCTTCTTCAGTAGTACTTTGCTTATCCGTGATTTCTTCCCTTTCCAAACAAACTTGATGATTTGTTTCTCCGTCTCATTAACAAAAGACACTCGAATTTCCATTGGGATTGCATTGGGTAGGTATGTAGATCACTGTGGGTGTCATGGTTGGAATTGTGTCCCCCCAAAAATGTGAGCAGCCGCATGGCTGGGATATGGTTCCCAGTATCTTGGAACTGTCCTCCATTGTGTGGTTTTGCTAACCTGTATGTTAAAGGATTAGGGTGGGGCTGTGAATTCCTGCTGTGGGGGTAGTTTCCCTGCAGTATGGCTTGGCCCACCCTTAATGCTTTTAGCTTTCAAGGAATAAAAGGAAAAAGAAACAAAGGACAATTTGAGAACCTCGCTACCATCAAGCAAGCAGCACTGGAAGCAGAGCGCGTCCTTCAGACCAGAGGTTCTTGCGTGAGGATGCTCCCTGGACAAAGACTGATACAATACCGGACTTTCCTCCAGAGCTGACAAGGGGAAAGTCTTTCCCTGGAGCGGACACCCTGAATATGGACTTGCAACCTACCAGACTGTGTAAGAATAAATCTTTCTTTGTTAAAGCCATCCACTCTGTGGTATTTCTGTTAGAGCAGCACTAGCTGACTAAAACAGTGGGTAAAATAGTTAATTTCACAATGTTAGGTCTTCCTATCCATGAACAGGGTAGGTTTCTTCATTTATGTAAGTCACTCTTGGTTTCTTGTAGTAAGATCTTGTAACAAGTTCTATTTGTATAGGTCTCTTATTTCTCTAGTTAGATTTATTCCTAGGTATTTTATCGCAGGGGCTATCATAAATGGTATTGATTTGGTGATTTCTTCATTAATAACCTTGTTGCTGTTATAAAGGAATCCTACTGATTTACTTATGTTTATCTTATATTCTGATACTTTGCTGAATTCTTATATTAGTTTGAGTAGTTTACTTATGGATTCTTTAGGATTCTCTGCATATATAATCATATCGTCTGCAAATAGGGAGATTTTTACTTCTTCTGTGCCGATGTGGTTGCCCTTTATTTCTTTACTTTGTTTAATTGCGCTAGCCAGAACTTCTAGTAAAATGTTGAATAAAAGTGGTGAGAGTGGGCATCCTTGTTTACTTCCTGTTCTCAAGGGATATTCCTTCAGTCTCTCTCTGTTCAGGATGAGGTAAGTGGTTGGCTCTGCATAGATGCCCCTTATTGCTTTGAGGAATTTCCCTTCTATGCCTATTTTGCTGAGAGTTTTTAAAGTGAATGGGTGTTGAACTTTGTCAAATGCCTTTTCTGCATCAATTGACAAAATCAGGTGATACTTATCTTTTGTGTTATTTATGTGTTTGACCACGTTAATTGTTTTCTGATGTTGAACCAGCCTTGCATTCTGATATGAATCCAACTTGGACATGATGAATTATTTTTTTGATATGTTGTTGAAGTCTATTGGCAAGGATTTTGTTGAAGATGTTTGCATCTGGGTTCATGAATGATATTGGTCTGTGGTTTTCCTTTTTTTGTGGGATCTTTCCCTTGCTTTGGTATCAGGGTTATGCTGGCTTCATAGAATGAATCTGGGAGTATTCCATCCCTTTCTATGCTGTGAAATAATCTCAGTAGTACTAGAGTTAACTCTTCTCTACAAGTTTGGTAGAATTCTGTGGTGAAACCATCTGGGCCAAGACTTTTTCTTGTAGGTAGTTTTTCGATGAATTTTTCAATGTCTTCCTTTGTGATGGGTTTATTAAGTTGTTCTGTTTCTCCTTGTGATAATTTTGGTAGGTGATATGAATCTAGAAATTTGTCCATTTCCTCTAGATTTTCAAATCTGTTAGAGTACAGTCTTTTGTAGTATTCTGTTGTGATACTTTTGTTTTCAGTTGGGTCTGTTGACAGCTCCTATCTCATTTCTTATCTGGGTTACTTCCTTTCCTGTTTTTCTTTTGTAAGTTTAGCCAATGGTTTCTCAATTTTGTTGATCTTTTCAAAACACAAGCTTTTGGTTTTGTTATTTTTTCAGTTGTTGTTCTATAGGCTAATTCATTTAGTTTTGCTCCAATCTTTATTATGTGTTTTCTTCTGGTGCCTGAGGTGTTCCTCTGTTGCTCTCTTTCTACTTGTTCAAGCTGTAGGGTTAATTCTTTGGTTTCAATCCTTTCTTCCTTCTGGATGTGTGCATTTATAGAGATAAACTGACCTTTGAACACTGCTTTGGCTGCATCCCATAGGTTCTGGTATGATATGTTTTTATTCCCATTTGATTCCATAAATTTCTTTATTTCATCCTTGATTTCTTCTATAACCCATGGCTTTTTCAGCTAGGTACTGTTCAGTTTCCATAAGTTCCAATTTCTTTCTATGGTTTTTCTGCTATTGATTTCAACTTTTATGGCTTTATGGTCTGAGAAGATGTTTTGCGATAATTCAATGGTATGCCTTTTGTTGAGATTTGCTTTATGTCCTAACACGTGGAAAATGTTCCATGTGCATTGGAGAAGAAGGTGTGCTTCTCTGTTGATGGATAAAATGTTCTGTATAAGTCAATGAGGCCTAGTTGGTTAATTTTCTCAATAAGATCTTTTGTGTCTTTACTGAGCTTTTTTTCCTAGATGATCTGTCCATTACTGAAAGTGGAGTGTTGACGTCCCTCACTATTATTGTGGAATGCTCTATCTAATTTTTCAGTGTGATCACTGTTTGTTGATGTATTTAGATTCTCTGGTATTGGGTGCATAAATATTTCATATTGTAAAGTTCTGCTTGTGTAGTGAACCTTTCAGCAATAAACAGTGACCATCCTTGTCCATGATGGTGGATTTTACATTAAAATCTGTCAGATCTGACTCGACGGCACTCGACTTGGATCTGAGATTTGTGTTTTCATGCCTGCTCTTTGTTGTATATTGTTAGCTTGGTATATATTATTCCATCCTTTAATTTTCAGTTTGTTCATATCTTTAAGTCCAAGGTGTGTTTCTTGTAAGCAAGATACAGACGGGCTGTGCCTTTTGATCCAAGATATCACTCATTGTCTCTATTGGAGTATTCAGTCTGTTTACATTCAGTGTAATTATTGATAGGTATGTGTTTAGTGCAGTCATTTTGGTGTATTTATTTTTGTGTTGGTGTTTTCTATGTTGCTTTTAATATTCTCTTCTGTGTCTTTCTTCTTTATGTGTTGACTTTTCATCTTCATTGTTGGTTTTCTGTTTGTTGAGACTCCTGTGTTGCATTTCTTGTTTTGATATGTTGCATTGTTATTGTGCTTTGCAGCTACCCTTATGACCCCCTTTATATTCTAATATTAAACCCAATTTTAACTTATGCATATTTTTTAACTTCCTTCTCATCTGAAAGGACTATACTGTAGTATATGCTTCTTTTTTAGTGTGATGGTGTCATAGTTTTCATGATATGATCACTGTTTCCTTTTTTTTATATTTTAGCTTTGATTTGAGTTTTGTGACTTCCTTAACTGAGTAGGTTTCTGGATGCTGTGTCCTGCATTGCCTCCTTAAATATACACTTAATGGTTTTGTTTTTCTAAGCAAAGAGCTTCTTTAGGTATTTCTTTATCTATGAATGTCTTAATTTCGTATTCATATTTGAAAGACAGTTTTGCAGGACATATAATTCTTGGTTGGAACTTTTTCTCCTTCAAGGCTTTGAATGTGTCATCCCACTGCCTCCTTGCCAACATGATTTCTGCTGAGAAGTCAGATGAAAGCCTACGGGGTTTCCCTCTGAGTGTTAGCTTTGTTTTGAGACTCCCTACCTTTAAGAGGATCTGTTTATGTTTCGTTTTATTAAGCTTAATTATAATATGTCTTTCTTTTAGGGTCTAGTTTTTGTGGTGTTTGGTACACATCTTTGATATCTATGTTCTCTTCTTTCATAATTTCAGGAAAGTTTTCTGTCAGCAACTCAACACCGATACTCTCTGTGTTTTCAGCTATCTCTCCCTGTTCAGGAACTCCAGTTAATCATAGATTATTCCTCTTAATAGAGTCCCACATGTTTCTTAATGCTTCTGCCTTTTTCTTCTTTTCTGTGATTTCTCCTCATAAGTGCTCATGTCAGTTGCTCTGTCCTCAGTGTTGCGAAGTCTGACTTGCATCTACTCAACTCTGCTTTTATGGCTTTGGATTGAATTGTCTGGTATTGTAATTTTTTTATTGATCTGTTGGATTTCAGATCACTGGTGTTACATTAGTTTGAATAGCTTACTTAAGTTTTCATTTTGCTGTGCTGTGTTTTGTTTGTTCTCTAGGAGGACCCTTGTTAGAGCAGCCCTAGCTGACTAAAACAGAATATGCCTGGAGTATGGCTTGCCCCACCCTTAATCCTTTCATCCTACGAGAGATACGAGGACAGAAAAGCAAGCAGAGAACTGGGAATCTCGTGCCATCAAGAAAGCAGCACCAGGAGAAGAGTGCATCCGTCAGACCTGAGGTTCCTGTGCCAAGATGCTCCCTGGACAAAGACTGATGCAGTACCAGACTTTGCTCCAGAGCCGACAAGGGAGAAAGCCTTCTCCCGGAGCAGACATCCTGAATTTGGACTTGTAGCCTACCAGACTGTGTAAGAATAAACCTTCCTTTGTTGAAGACATCCACTCTGTGGTATTTCTGTTAGAGCAGCCCTAGCTGACTAAAACAACTCTCTATATAGTTCTTTTGTATTCAACCTCTGATGTTTCAGAAAGCCTTCTTCATCTAGGAAGTTTTTTGAGTCTTCATTTTGGGAGTTTTCCGGAACCATGGTGGGCTGTTTCTTTGAATGGCTAATGATGATTTGTTGCCTTCAGGCCATCTAGAGGCTGTTTAGTTTCCCTAGTATTACCTCAACAGGAGCTGAGGTGTAGTTCTGAGAAGGGAGTTGGTCACAAGCTGCCTCTGTGTACTCTAGTGACTGGCCCCACTGGACACTCTGTGGTGGCAGGCTCTACCCCCTGGCTGGCAAGGATTGTGACCTACTTATGAAGTCCCTGAGGGACCATCAACCAACCCTATGCTGTGGGTCAGTGAAGGCTAGAAGAGATGCCATCAGGCTGCTCAGCAATTATTGCTCCAGGCAATCTTACTTTAAAAAGCTACAAACTGTCCAACAGCTGCCAAAAATCAGTCAGGCTGGCAGATGGGGCAGGCCTTGCCTTCTAGCTAACAACTGAAGCACCTCTTTGGCAGTCCCCAGATGCTATGATGTAGTTCAAAGTAGGGAGGGGTTACAGCCTTCCTGACTTCTTCAGCTGGGCCCTACCTGTAAGGTAACACTGTGCTAAATGCAGCCTTTCTGCTGGAAAAGTGCTTTCTGGACTGGTACTGCTTCTCAGCTTGGGAATTAGCCCCTACTGATGACTTCAGTTGGGTGGCTCCATCTCCCAGGCAACCAAGGCAGCGTCCTGGTCAAGCTTCCCTTCCCACCATGAAACAGCAGAATCTATGGCAGAGCTCAGAAAAGAGGGGACGGAGGGGTAGTGGTGCCCTCAGTCAGCAGCCGGGCTCTCAAAATGTGTCTGTCCCATGCACTGTCTCTCCGCTGTGCCATATGTGGTTTACTTTAGCCCTGCAGTTCAGTGTATTTGCCAGCTCATGCCCATCCCCCTCCTCTTGGATAACAACAACAAAAAAATCCATCAGTACCTGCAGTCAACTCAAGTAGTGAGCCAGCAGGTGCTGGGCTCAGCATGCACTGGCTCATGCCGGAGAGAGGAAGTTTCTCATTTTTTGGTGTGTAATGCAATCTGACAACCCTATGCTGCATCCTAGGGCTCCCTGGGCGTCCAGAGTGCTGTGTTCAATTATCAAGCCAGGCCTTAGTTTTCCGAGGGAATTGAGGAGGTGTGCCATCTTGGCTCCACCCTCCCTGGAGCCTTGTTTTTTGCCAATGCCTTCAATGCAGCTTAGACTTTTTCCTTCAGTACCATCAGTTATTGATCATATGCTACCTCTTCAAATGGCTGAACATCAACTAGTTCTTTCTAGTATAAGGACTCTGTATTACTTTAATCTTCTTTTGAGGCTCCCTGAGTTGTTTAATATTTTCCCTGTAGAATCTTTCACTATTGCAACTTGATGTGTCATTTTTTTCCCCTCAATTCTTTCAGGTTAAGAAATGCAGAATGTGTTCTTACCTTCTGATTTTCCATTTCCAGCTATTTGAGCACGTCATTATATTACTCTGTTTTGTCTTCTTGAGCTGCCCTTTGAAATTTTTGTTTAGATCTTTTGCTTTACCATTCCTTCCTTCTGCTTTTAGCTGCTTGACTTTCGAGAGCAAGTTTCAGAGTCTCTTCTGAGATCCAATCTGGCATTTTCTTTCTTTCCTGTCTTTTTAGTGACCTCTTGCTCTCTTCATGGATGATGTCTTTGATGTCATTCCATGGTTTATCTGATTGGTCATTAGTGCTCAACACATCAGATCTGTCCCTGAGGTGGTCTTTAAACTCAGCAAGGATATATTCAAGGCCATACTTTGACTCTATGGACTTGTTCTAATTTTCTTCAGTTTCAATTTGAATTTGCATATGAACAACTGATCATCTGTGCCACAGTCGACACCTGGTCTTGATTTGACTTCTGACTGCTGATATAGAGCTTTTCCATCATCTTTTTCCACAGATGTAATCGATTTGGTTCCTGTGTATTCCATGGGGTGAGGTATATGTACACAGCTGCTGTTTGTGTCAGTTAAAAAAGGTATTTGCAATGAAGAATCTTTAGTCTTGCAAAATTCTATCATGTAACATCCAGCATTATTTCTATCACCAAGGCCATATTTTCCAACTACCAATCTTTCTTCGTTTCTAACTTTTGCATTCTGGTCACCAGTATTATCAATGCATTCTAAATGCATGTTTAATAAGTTTCAGACTCCAGAAGCTGGTGAAAATCTTCAGTCTCTTCATCTTTGGCCTTAGTTGTTGGTGCATAAATTTGAAAACTAGTCGTATTAACTGGCTTTCCTTGTGGACATATGGATATTATCCTATCACTGACAGCATTGTACTTCAGGACAGATCTTGAAATGTTCTCTTTGATGATGAATGCAACACCATTCCTCTTCAAGTTTTCATTCCCAGCATAGTAGACCACATGATTGCCAGATTCAAAATGGCCCATACTGGTTCATTTCAGTTCACTAATGCCTAGGACGTTGATGTTTATGCATTTTATTTCATTTTTGATGATTTCCAATTTCCTAGGTTCATACTTAGTACATTCCATGTTCCAAATATTAATGGATGTTTATAGCTGTTTCTTCCCATTTTTAGTTGTGCCACATCAGCAAATGAAGATCCCAAAGGCTTTACTCTATCCACAGTATTAAAGTTGAGTCTACTTTGAGGAAGCAACTCTTCCCCAATGATCTTCTGAGTGCCTTCCAACCTAGTGGACTCATTTTCTAGCACTATATCTGACAATGTTCTGCTGCTATTCATAAGGTTTTCCCTGGCTAATTTTCTTCAGAATTACACTGTTGGGTCCTTCTTCCTAGTCTGTCCTAGTCTAGAAGCTCAACTAAAACCTGTCTACCATGGATGACCCTGCTGGTATCTAAATACCAGTGGCATAGCTTCCAGCAACACAGAAATAAGGAAGCCTCCACTGACAGAGAAGTGGGGGCTGCTCACTCTATATTTACTCTTCCTGTCAGCTAAGATACCCAGTCAACGCAATCAGCCCAGAACTCTGCAGGGCAGAACAGTCTCCTCCCACACATTCCTTTCTTAGAAATAGTATGGAAGATTTCTGCCACTAGGGAAAAAATGGAATCACCAAAGAAGGAACCCCACGCAACCCTCAAGGTGTCCATTTCAGATCTCATTAGGTACTTCAATTTTTTTAATTCCCTTATACATCATCCTAATTAGCTCTGTGCATATTCATTTCTGAATTCTGGGCTGATTGAGTTGATTAGGTACTTTGGCTGGTAGGAGACTGTTCTGCCCTGTTGAGTTCTGGGATAATTGAGTTGATTGGGTGCCTTAGCTAGTAGAAGACTGTTCTCTCTCAGAGTTTCTCTTCATAGCTGAATAATATTCCATTGTGTATATATACTACATACTGTTTATCTAAACATCTGTTGATGGACACCTAGGTTCTTTCCACTTGGCTCCTGTGAATAATGCTGCAATGAACACTGGTACAGCTGTATTTGTTTTAGTATCTGCTTTCAAATAACTTGAGTAGATACAGGTTTAGGGTTGTTGTGTCACATGATATTCTATGTTTAACTTTTAGAGGAACTACCAAATTGTTTTTCACAGAAGCTTCACCACTTTACATTCCCACCAGCAATACACAAGTGTTCCAATTTTTCCATACCCGCCTCAATACTTGTTTTTTTTTTTTTAAATGATAGCTATTCTAGTGGGTATGAAAGGAGTCCTTGGGTAGTGTAAATGGTTAAGTATTTGGCTAATAACTGAAAGGTTGATGAATCAAATCCAACAACAGGTGCCTTGGAAGAAAGTTCTGACAATCTACTTCCAAAAGATCACAGCCATTGAAAGCTCTATAGAGTGCAGTACTATTTTGAAATGCATAGAGTCACTGATGGGTTTTAGTGGGTATGAAATGGTAACTCATTGTGGTTTGGGTTTGCATTGCCCTGATGAGTTTGAACATCTTTTCATAAGCTCACTTGCCTTTTGTGTATTTTCTGTGGAGAACTATCTACTTGTGAATTTTGTCCCCCTTTTTTTCAACTCAACGTTTTTCACATGTACAATTCAGTGACACAATTTTATGGGTCATGTTGTGCAACCTTCACTAATATTTGTTTGCCAAATTTTCTATCACCATAAACAGAAACTCAATGCTTCCTACACAACAATTCTCCTTTTCCCCTTCTTCTTGCCTCTGGTAACCACTATTGAACTCTGATTTCTATACACTTGGCTATTCTAGCTATTTCATGTTAGCGAGATCATACAATACTCATCTTTTTGTGATTAACTTATTTCACTTAGTGTAATGTTTTCAAGGGTCTTCAATGTTGTATGATGTATCAGGACTTCATTTTTCTTTATGGCCAATTAATATTCCATTGTTTGTCTGTATCACACTGTGCTTATCCATTTGTTTGTTGATAGATATTTGAATTGTTTCCACCTTTTGACTATTGTGAATAGTGCTGCAGTGAGCATTGGCATATAAGTCTCTGTTTGAGTCTCTGCTTTAAAGTTTCTTAGGTATGTACCTAAGAGTGGAATGACCTTTTTTAACCTTTAGAAGAACCATCAAGTGGCATTCCACAGTGGTGGTATCATTTTTCATTTCCACAAGCAATGAATGAGGGTTCCAAATTCTCCACATTCTCAGTATTTTTTGTTTTCTTTTGTTGTCTTAGCCATTCTAAAGACGGTGAAGTGACACTGCATCGTGGTTTTGATTTGTACCTCCCTAATATCTAATGATATTGAGCACTTTTCATGTGATTATTGGGCATCTGTGTATAATTTTTGGTTAAATGTCTGGTCGGGTTCTTTGCCCATTTTTGATTGGGTTGTTTGTCTTTTTATTTTTAGGAATTCTTTATATGTTTTTGGATATTAAACACTTATTTAATATATAGTTCCTAAATTTTTCCTCCTACTCTGCAGGTTTTCTATTCACTTTGCTGGTAAATTCCTTCAATATGCTTAAGTTTTTCATTTTGACAAAATACCAATTATTTTACTTTTTTGTTGATTGCACTTCCAAGGGTCGTATCTGTTGTTGAAGACTCACTCCTGAAGCATTACTCCTACATTTTCTTCTAAGGGTTTTATAGTTTTAGGACATGTAGTTAGGTCTTTGATCCACTTTGAGTTAGTTTTTGTGTATGGTGTGAGCTATGAGTCTAGTTTTATTCTCTGGCATTTCAAAATCCAGTTGTCCCAGCACCATTTATTAAAAAGACTATTATTTCCCCACTGGATGGATTTACCACCCTTGTTAAAGATTATATGATCATAGATGAGTGTGCTTATCTCTGGACTCTCAGTTCTCTTCCATTGGTCTATCTGTCTATTGTTATACTAGTAACAGTTACCATAGCTTTATAATGTTTTGAGATTAAGAAGTGTAAGTCTTCCTACTCTATTCATCTTTTTTAAAATGGCTTTGGCTATTTGTGGCCCTTTGCAGTTCCATATAAATTTAAGGATTGACTTTTCCATTTCCACAAAGTAGAATTTTGGGATTTTGATGGTTATTGCATTGGATCTATAGATTACTTTAGGAAGTACTTACATCTTGACAGTATTCAATTGTCCAATCCATGAACATGGATTGTCCTTCCACTTGTTTAGATTTTCTTTGATTTAGTTTAGTAATGTTTTGTATTTTTCAGTGTACAAGTCTTTCTGGTTAAATTAATGTCTAGGTATTTTATTCTTTTAGATGCTACTGTAAATGTAATTGTTTCTTTAATTTACTCTTTAGATTGCTCATTGCTGCTATATAAAAATTCTACCGATTTTTATGTGTTGACCATTGTTTTATAGTTTCTTTTAAAAAATATTTTCTTATGTTTTAAGTGAAAGTTTACAGTCCAAGTCAGTTTGTCATACAAAAACCTGCATACATGCCTGTTGTGTAACTCTAGCTGCTCTCCTCCACACTGTGGCTGCACACTTTCTTTCCATTTTGAATTTCCCATGTCCATTCAACCAGCTCCTATCCCCTTCCACTCTCTCATCTCACTTCTGGGAAGGAACTTCTCAGTTAGCCTCATGCATATACTTAAGCCAAGAAGCACACTCTTTGCCAGTATCATTCTATGTCTCATAGTCCAGTCAAACCTTTGAAGAGTTTGCTTTGGGAATAGTTTCAGTTCCTGACTAACAGAGAGTCAGAGGCTATGTCTTCTAGGGACTCTCCAGACTGTCAGACTACCAAATCTTGTATTTTTAATAGAGTTCTAGTTCTGCACACCCATTTTTGTCCTGCTATGTCATGGACTCCACATTGTATTTCCTATCAGTGTAATCATTTGTGGTGACTGGGCACCATCTAGTTCCTCTGGTTTCATGCTAATGTGCTCTCTGGATTCTGTGGCCCTTTCTGTCTCTTGGGCTCCTACTTTCCTTTTGTGTTTCATATCTTTCATTCTTCTCTGCTCCAAGTGGGTTGGGATCAGTTGATGTTACTTAGATGGCCACTTACTAGCTTTTAAGTTCCCAGACACCACTCATCAAAGTGGGATGCAGACATTGTCTTAGTTTCTTAATGCTACTGTAACAAAAATACTGTGACTTTAAAAAACAGAAATTTATTTTCTCAGAGTTTAGGAGGCTAGGAGTTCAAGTTCCGGAAACCAGCTCTAGAGGAAGGTCCTTGTTTGTCTATTTCAGCTTTTAGTAGCCAG
The DNA here is from genome assembly GCA_028571685.1 of Heterohyrax brucei. NCBI lineage: Eukaryota > Metazoa > Chordata > Mammalia > Hyracoidea > Procaviidae > Heterohyrax > Heterohyrax brucei. The sequence continues at coordinate 136,114,480 of CM053166.1, read as the reverse complement.
CAATTCTGGAAATTCCTGGGCTTGTAGATTCATCTGCCTCCAATGTCATCATTTGTACCTGTGCCTAATCTGGTTTTTTATATCCCAGTAGTGATTAGGTTTAAGAAAACCTTAAACTGATATGGCCTTGTTATGATAACAAAGAAAACCCTGTTTCCAAAGTACATCAGCAGGTATAGGGTTTAAGATTTCAACACATAGTTCTGGGGGACACAATTCAATCCATGATAACTTTGTATCCTGCCACTTACCAAAATCATTTATTAGATCTAATAGTTTTTTTTTTTCTTTTAATGAATTCTTTGGGGTTGTCTATACATAGTATGAAGAGTTCTGGTAGTGCAGTGGTTAAAGCACTTGGCTGCTGACCAAAAGGTTGGCAATCTGAACCCACCAGCCACCCTACATGAGAAAAATGTGGTAATTTGCTTCTGTAAAGATTTACAGCCTTGAACACCCTATGGGGGCAGTTCTAATCTGTCCTATAGGGTCTCGATGAGTCAGAATCAATGCAATAGCAATGGGTTTGCTTTGGATATATAGTATCATGTCATCTGCAAAAAGGAAGTTTAATTTTCTCCTTCCCAGTTTGGATACTTTTTTCTTCGTGGCACAGTAGTTAAGAGCTATAGCTGCTGACTAAAAGGTTGGCAGTTCAAATCCACCAGTTGCTTCATAGAAACCCTGTGGGGTAGCTCTGCTCTGTCCTATAGGGTCACTATGAGTTGGACTCAACTTGATAGCAACAGGTTTGGTTTTTGGTTTTGGTAATTGTTTTGGCTAGAAACTCCTGTACAATGTAGAATAGTAGAGGTGGATGCAAATAACCTTGTCTTGTTCTTGATTTTAAGGGTAAAACTCCATCTTTCTCAGTTGAGTATAATGTTACCTGTATTTTTTTTTTAATAAAAGTCCCTTATCAAATTGAAGAACTTCTCTTTTATTCATACCTTGTTGAGTGTTTTACATTATGAAAGAGTGTGTGGTTCTGTTAAACACCTCCCCTGTGTCAATTGAAATGATTAAGTGGTCCTTTTCCTTTGTTTTATTATTATACCGAATTGCACTGATTAATTTTCTAATGTGAAACCACTGTCTTAGTCATTTAGTGCTGCTATAACAGAAATACCACAAGTGGATGGCTTTAACAAAGAAAAATTTATTTTCTTACAGAAAGGCAAGCTAGAAGTACAAATTCTGAGCATCAACTCAAGGGAAGTCTTTCTCTATTGGCTCTGGCGAAAGGTCCTTGTCATCAATCTTCCTCTGGACTGGGAGCTTCTGAAGCTGGCCAAAGGACATGCTCTGCTCCTGGCATTGCCTCTTTCCTGCTGGTTTGAGGCCCCCAACTTTCTGCTTGTGTCCTTTTCCTTTATATTCCAAGAGATTACCTCAAGGCTCAATACAGTCTTACAGATTGAGCCCAGTCTCACTAACACTACCACTGCACATCCTCACTCATTAACATCATAGTTGTTGTTAGGTGCTGTCAAGTCGTTTCTGACTCATAGTGACTATACACAACAGAATGAAACACTGCCTGGTCCTTCTCCATGCCCACAGTAATTTTTATGCTTAAGCCCATCATTGCAGCCACTGTGTCAATTCATCTTGTTAAGGGTATTACTCTTTCTCACTGACCCTCCACTCTACCAAGCACGATGTCTTTCTCCAGGGATTGATACCTCCTGCAACATGTCCAAAGTATGTGAAACACAGCTTTGCTATCCTTGCTTTCGAGGAGTACTTTTGTACTTTCAGAACAGATCTGTTTGTTCTTTTGGCAGTCCACGGTATATTCATAGAGGTAGGATTTATAGCATATAGGAAAATCACACAGCATCAGGAATCATGGCCTAGCAAAATGGCTACACACATTTTTTGAGAGACACAATTCAATCCATAACAGCCACCCTTGTATTCCTTGGATAAATTCCATTTCATGACAATATATAATCCTCTAAATATGCTTTTAGTTTCAGTTTGCCAATATTTTGTGAAGGATTTTTTTTTACCTATGTTCATCAAGATTATTGGTCTGTGGTTTTCTTGTGTTATATTTGTCTCGTTTTAGTATCAGGGTAATACTAGCTTCATAGAATGAGTTAGGGTATGTTGTCTCCTATTCTTTCGAAAAAATTAAAAAGAGTTGGAGTCACTTCTTTGAAAATGCGTGGTAGAATTCCCCAGTGAAACTGGCTTCTCTTGGACTTTTCTTTGTTGGGACATTTTTTTTTTTTTTATTATTACTGCTTTTATCTCTTGTTATGAGTCTACTGAGGTGACTTATTTATGTGAATGTAGAAAGTTCATGTGTTTCTAGGAATTTGTCCAATTCATCAAAATTATCTAATTTGTCACCATAAAATTGTTCATGGTATTTGCTAATGAGCATTTTTATTTCATTAGGTCAGTTGTAATGTCCCTACTTTCTTTTCTGATTGAGATATCTGCATCTTCTCCTTTTTTCCTTTTACAGTCTAGCTAAATCTTGTCAATTTTATCGATACTTTCAAAAACACCAGCTCTTCTTTCATTTATTTTTTTCTACTGTCTTTATATTCTCTATTTTATTTACATGTTTTCTGATCTTTATTACCTCCTTCCTTCTGGATGGTTTGTATTTGATTTACTCTTCTTTTACTAGTTCCTCAAGTTTTTGGTCATGATCATTCCACTTTTTTAAATTATCACTTGCAGCTATAAGTTTCCCTCAGAGCACTTCTTTCACTACATCCCATGGATTTTGATACAATGTGGTTCCATTTTCATTTGTCTCTAAGTATTTCCTGATTTCCCTTTTGATTTCTTCCTTATTTGTTGGTTAATAGTGAGTTGTTTAATGTCTATATGTTTATTTTCAAGTTTTCTTTCTGTTGTTTATTTCTAATTTCATGCCATTACGGTAAGAGAAAATACTTTGGATTATGTCAGTTTTTAAAAATGTATTGAGATTTGCTTTGTAACTTAACATGTAGTCTATCCTGGAGAATGATCCATGTGCACTATACAAGAATATGTTGATGATGAGTGGCATGCTCTATATATGTCTGTTAGGATTTTTTGGTTTGCTGTGTAATTCAGGTCTTCTCTTACTGACCTTTTTTCTAGATGAGACTGATGTATCAAAAATTCCTAGTATTATTGTAAAACTACCAGTTTCTCTTTTCAATTTGTTCAGTATTTGCTTTATGTATTCGGGTGCTTCAGTATTCCCAAAAAACTTCACGCTGTTGAGTGGGGTCTGACTTATAGCAACCCTAGAGATCATAATAGAACTGCCCTATGGAGTTTCCAAGGAGCGCCTGGTGTATTTGAACTGCTGACTTTTTGATTAGCAGACGTGATACTAAACCCACTACACCACCAGGGTTTCTTCTTCAGTATTAGGTGTATATAGATTTATAAATTTTGCATCTTCTTGATTAATAGACCTTTTTTTAATCATTATATAACACCCTTGCTTCTCTCTTATAACAGATTTTGACTTCAGGTCTATTTTGTCTCATATTACAGTCACTACCCCTGCTCTCTTTTGATAATTGGAGTATTTTTTCCCTCTACTTCGTTTTCCATCTATTTGTGGTTTGGGGTCTCAGTTGCACCTCTTGTAGGCGGCATGTTGCTGGGTTACAATTTTTATTCATTCTGCTACTCTCTATTAATTGGAGCATTTAGCCCACTTACATTCACTGTAATTATTGATAAAGAAGGATTTACTTCTGCCATTTTGTTATTTCATTTTTGTGTGGCTTGTAACTTATGTTTTCTTTACCTCTTTTTACCTCTAGTGCTACAAACTTTTGTATTTTGATGCTTTTTTGTAGTGAGATATTTGATTCACTTCTTTGTGTGTTTTTCAATACTTACTTTGTAGATATCATAAATATTATATTCAACATATTGTTTTAAGAGCAACCTAGATTAAATTGATACCAACTTAATTTTAGTAATATACAGAAATCCTATATCCCTACAGTTGCCCCTTCATTTACATTGTTGTTATCTCAGTTTCATACTTACAGATCATGTGTCCAGTAACATAAATTATTCTAGCCCTTATTTTGTGCAAGCAATTTCCTTTGCTGTTGATCTTTCTATGTGCAGCTTCAAGTTTCTTTTTAGCATTCTTTCTTTCCTGTCCAAAGGGCTCCTCTTAGTATTTCTTGTTGAAGTGGTATTGTGGAAATGAATTCTTGAAGCTTTTATCTGTGCATGTCTCAATTTTACCATCATTCTTAAAGGACAGCTTGACTAGACATAATATTGTTGGTTGACAGTTTGTTTCTTTCAACACTTTATACATGTGTACCATTCCATCACCTTCTGGCCTGTAAGGTTTCTGGGGAGTAATCACCAACATTTAATTTAATTGGATTTTCTTTGTATGTCACTTTTTGCTAGTCTCCTGCAGCTTTGAGCATCCTCTCTTTATCTCTAATGTTTGAGAACCTTATTATATGATGTCTTACTGTGGGTCTTTTTAGATTTATCCTCCTTGGTGTTTATTAAACTTCTTGGGTATCTAAGTTTATATGTTTTTGCAGACTTGGAAAGTTTTCTGCCATTATTTCTTCAAATATTCTTTATGTCTCTTTCTCGCTTTCATCTCCATCTGGAATTCCTGTGATGCTTTTTTGGTTTTCTTAATGTTCGCCCGTAGTTTCATTAAACTGTGTTCCATATTCTTGAGCCCTCTCTGTTCTTATTTCTCAGTCTCTAAAATTTTTAATACTGTATCTTCTAATTCACTTTTTCTTCTCCCTGCTGATCTCTTCTGTTCAAACTTCCCATTGAGTCTGTCATTTCAGTTATTGTCTCTTTCCAGTATTTCTTTTATTTTATAGTTTATATTGCTTTGTTAGTGTTCTCGTTTTTTTCATTCACTATTTTCCTAATTTCCTTTAGTTGTGTTTTGCTTTAATTATATAAGCTTGTTTAATATTGTTGTATTATGCTCTTCCATTCTGTTCATTATTTGGGCTTCCATAGATATGATGCCTCTCCCTTCATCTTGTTCATTTGGGTGAGCCATCAGTTTCATTCTCCTAGTATTTCTGATACTCTTTTGTTGACTTTAGGACATTAGGCTTTTGCTTTATGTTAGTTTTCTCCATTCTGTCCACTATTCAGTGTTATGAACAACACTGTTTTCTGAAAGAAACCATTATGTAGGCAGTCTCCAACCTCTCTCTCTACTCCAGATCAGGTTTTAGCCTCTCAGTGGCTCTCAAACAGAACTGAGAGTGTGCACTAACCAATCTGCCCATCAGAGAACACAGCTTGTGTTTTTCAGTTATCTGTCTTCCTTGCTTTGCTGTACTTTAAGACCTTTTCCAAAACTCCTATAACTGAACATGAGACCTAGACTGAATGAATTATATACAGGGCACTTGAAAGCATTTCATTGTCCCTGTCCAACATCTCCCCTCCCACTGTATGAGGGTCCTCTTATTTCTTGCCACAGATACAATTCCCTTACCCTTACTTGCAAGGATGCTGTGGTATGTGGGAAGTACAGCTACTGTCTGCAGGAGGTACTAGTAAGGGAGGGAGGATGGACATACTCCAAGCCATCCAGCATGGAGATCAGTTCCACTAATTTTTGAACAGAGATCAGGGGGCTTTCTATCGATATAGACAAACTGTGTGTTTTCTAGGGTATGGAGTTTGCCAGAGCTGGTCTCATAGCCCCTCTGGTTCTGGCCATGATCCCATGGCTTGATGACGGGGAGGTGCTCGTGCAATAGTTCTGGATGACTAGGTCCCTACATAGGTCTTTACGGTTATGCTGTGCTCACTTTTACACATTTTTTCTACATTTGGTAGAGAATTTTTGTTGTATTTCTTAATATTTTTGTTGGGGAGGCTGGAAACTTGCTGCTTACCCTGTCAGCTTCCTGGAAGTTCCCTCTCTTCTCATTTTTTGATTGGGTTGTTTGTGTTTTGTTTATTTATAGGAATTCTTTTTATATTCTCATTATTAAATCCTTCTCAGGTATGTGATTTCCAGATATTTTTTTGCATTCTGTGGGTTATCTCTTCACTTTGATAAAGTCCTTTGGGGCATGAAATTTTTAAATTTTAATAAAACAATTTATTTATTTTGTCTTTTGTTGCTCATGTTTCAGTGTCACATGTGAAAGTTTATTGTAATGTTGAACTATTCTTGCAGTCCTGGGACAAATTCTAGTTGGTCATGGTGCGTAGTCTTTTTTTAAAGCTATTTTGTACTTTTAAGTGAAGGTTTACAATCCAAGTCAATTTGTCATACACAACCCTGCACAGTTGATGCTGTGCAACTCTACCTGCTCTCCCTACCCTGTGACAACACACTCTTCCTTTCCATCTTATATTTCCCATGACCACTCAGCCAGCTCCTGACCCCTCCACCCTCTCATCTCACCTCTGGACAGAAGCTGCTCAGTTAGCCTCAGGTATGTACTTAAGCCAAGAAGTACACCCTTCACCACTATCATTTTATGTTTTATAGCCTAGTCCCATCTTTGAAGAGCTGACTTCAGGACTGGTTTCAGTTCTGGACTAGCAGAGAATTTGGGGGCCATTCTTCAGGGGATCCTCCAGTCTTTCAGACAATCAAGTCTGGTCTTTTAATAGAGTTCTAGTTCTGTATACCTATTTTTTTTCTTCTACATCAGGGACTCTATGTTGTACTCCCTGTCAGGGCAGACATTTGTGGTGGCTGGGCATCATCTAGTTCTTTTGATCTCATGCTAATATAGTCTCTGTATCATATGGCCCTTTCTGTCTCTTGGGCTCATTTTCTTCACGCCTTTGATGTCCTCCATTCTCCTCTGCTCCAGGTGGATTAGGACCAAATGATGCTACTCAGATGGCCACTTGCTAGTTTTTAAGACCCCAGAACATTTTCTTTAAACACCTCTGGGGTTGCTGTGAGTGGGACCTGACTCAACAGCAGTGGGTTTGCTTTTTTTGTTCTCTCCATTCAGGATGATGTTGGCTGTTGGCTTTGTATAAATGACCTTCACTACATTGAGGAATTTGCCTTCTATTCCTATGTTTTACTGAGAGTTTTCATCATGAATGGGTGTTGGAATTTGTTAAATGTTTTTTCTGCATAGATAGATATAATCATTTGGTTCTTGTCCTTTGTTTTATTTAAGTGGCTGATTATATTGATTATTTTCCCATTATTGAACCATCCCTGCATCCCTGGTATGAATCCCACTTGGTCATGGTGACTTTATTAGTATTGATGAGTTGTTGAATTCTATTGGCTAGAATTTTGTTGAGGACTTTTTACATCTAAGTTCATGAGAGAAATTGGCCTGTAATTTTTGTTTTTTGTGCTGTCTTTATCTGATTTTGGTATTAGGGTCATGCTGGCTTCATAGAATGAATTTAGGTGTATTCCATCCTCTTCTATGCTCTGAAATACCTTTAGTAACAGTGGTGTCAACTCTTCTCTAAAAGTTCGGTAGAATTCTCCAGTTAAGCTGTCAGGGCCAGGGCTTTTTTTATTGTTGTTGTTGTTGGAGGTCTTTTTTTTAATTACCTTTTCAGTCTCTTCTTTTGTGATGGGTTTATTTAGTGGTTCTATTGTGTTAGTTTTGGTAGGTAGTGTGTTTCTAAAAATTTGTCCATTTACTCTAGGCTTTCCAATTTATTAGAGTATAATTTTTAGTAGTGTTCTGTTATGATTCTTTAATTTATCATTTGCTATTCAAGTTATTTGCTGCCTATCCTGTTTCTCTTTTTTCAGTTTAGCCAATGGTTTATTGATTCTGTTGATCCTTTGAAAAAACCAGACTTTGTTCTTGTTAACTCTTTCAATCTGTCTTCTATTCTCTAAATCATTCAGTTCTGCTCTAATTTTTATTGTTTTTTCTCTTCTAGTGCCCTAGGAGTTCTTTTGCTGCTCTCTTTCTACTTGTTTAAGTTGTCAGGTTAATTCTTTGATTTGGGTCTTCTTTTTGGATGTGTGCATTTACTGAGACAATTTGACTTCTGAGCACTGGTTTTGCTCTGTCTCAAAGGTTCCAGTAGGATGTGTTTTCATTCTCATTTGATTCTGTGAATTTCTTTATTCCATCCTTGATTTCTTTTATAACCCAGTAGTTTTTGAACAAGGTATTGTTCAGTTTCCATATGTTTGGGTTTTTCCCTCTACTTTTTTCTGTTATTGATTTCTACTTTTATGACTTTAGGGTCTGGAAAGATGCTTTGTACTATTTCAGTACTTTGAATTTTGTTACGGATTGCTTTGTGGCCTAACATGTGGTCAATTCTGAAAATGTTACATGTGCTTTGGAAAAGAAAGTATAGCTGGCTGCTGTTGGTTGCAGTGTTCTATATATGTGTATGAGGTCAAACTAGTTGATTGTGGCACTTAGGTCTTCCATGTCTTTGTTGGACTTTTTTCTAGATGTTCTTTCTTTCACTGACAGTGGTGTGTTGAAGTCTCCTACTATTATTGCTGAGCTGTCTATTTCTGTTTTCAATGTACTTAGTGTTTGTTTTATGTATTTTAGAGCCCTGTCATTGGGTACATAGGTATTTAGTACAGTTATGTCCTCCTGGAGCACTGATCTTTTAATCATTATATAGTGTTCTTCCTTATCCAGTGTGGTGGATTTTACTTTAAAGTCTTTTATCAGAGATTAATATTGCCATTCCTGCTCTTTTTTTTTAAAAAAATGTTGTTAGCTTGGTATATATATTTTCCATCTTTTGAGTTTTAGTTTCTGTCTTTGAGTTTAAGGTGTATCTCCTGTAGTTAGTGTATAGATGGGTCATGTTTTTGTCATCCAGTTTGCCACTCCCCCCATCTCTTTATTGGTGCATTTAACCCATTTACATTGAGCATGGTTATTGATAGACACGAGTTTATTGCTGTCATTTCTATGTGCTTTTTGGCATTGTAGACAATTCCTTCATTTCACTTAATTTTCTGCACTGAGTCTTCATTATGCATTTTCTCTTCATCTTTTTCAAAGTTGGTGGCTTTGTATTTGCTAAGACTTCATATTTTTCTTGTTTTTTTCTTTATTTTGATGCATAGGGTTGATAGTTTCTTTTGTGGCTACCTTAATATTTACTCATATTTTTAAAAATTGAAACCAGTCCTTAATTTCTTTATATTGCCGTGACTTTTTCACCATATGAAAGATCTATGACTGACCATATTTTCTTTTAAGTCATTTTTTCTTGCAATGTTTATATAATGACATCTCTGTCAGTTCTACGCTGGCCCCTAGGGTCGCCATGGGTCAGATCTGACTCGACGGCACTTGGCTTTGGCTTGTTTCCCTATTTTTAGTGCTTTGCTTTGATTTGTTTTTTTTTTGGGTTGAAATCCAGGTGCTCTGTTCTGTGTTCTAGTCTTGGGTCATTACCTGATGTTATTGATTTTCTAATCAAAGGACTCCTTTTAGTATTTCTTGTAATTTTGATTCGGTTCTTACAAATTCTCAAAATTTCTGTGTATCTGGAAAAGTCCTAATTTCTCCATCATGTTTGACACGGATATATAATTATTGGCTGGCAATACTTTTTCCATGAAGTCTTTTTATATGTCTTGACGGCACTTGGCTTTATTGCCTTCTTGTCTACATGATTTCTGCTGAGTATTGATTTTTCCTTTGTAGGTTATTTTTTGCTTATCCATAGCCACTTTAAAATTTTTCTTCTTATCTTTAGTTTTGGAAGGTGTGATTATAATGTGCATTACTATCCTTCCTTTGGGATCTATATTTTCTGCAGTCCAATGAGCATCTTGGATAGATATCTTCTCACCTTTCATAGTATCAGGGGAGAAGTTTTCTGCCAACATATCTTCAACAATTTTGTCTGAATTTTCTGTTATCACTCCCCATTCTGGTACTCCAGTCACTGGTAAATTACAAGGACTGATAATTAATTTCATGAACTCATCCTTGAAAAAGTAGTCCATACCTCATTGCTGAATATCACTATGGTCACCTTCAAAGTACTCCCCTTGGGAAACTATGCACTGATGTCCACGCCTAGTCCACGTTTCAAAGCAATTTTGGAGCTCTTTTTCTGGCATGGATGCCAGAGCTGTTGTTGTATTATCCTTGATGTCCTCAATGTCATCAAAATGTCTACCTTTAAAGAAAAAAGCCATTGGTGGCCAGACAGGTGAGTAGGGAGGGTGTTCCAATACAGTTATTTGTTTACTGGCTAAAAACTCCTTTACAGACAGTGCCATGTGAGCTGGTGCATTGTTATGAAGCAAGAGCCATGAGTTATTGGTGAAATGTTCTGGTCGTTTTTGTCTAACTTTTTCACACAGACTTTTCAGCACTCCCAAGTAGTAAACTTTATTAACTGCTTGTCCAGTTGGAACAAGCTTATAATGATCAATCCCTCTGATATCAAAAAAGATTAGCAACATCATTTTGACTCTTGATTTGGGCTGATGGAATTTTTGGTTGTGGAGAATTGGCTGACTTCCACTGTACACTTTGATACTTTGTTTCAGGGTTGTATTGGTACTCTCATGTTTCATCACCAGCAATAACAGGGCCCCAAACATCATCTTGCCTCTCTAAAAAGTCTTGGCACTCTTCAGCTCTCCTTTGTTTTTGTTCATCAGTGAGCTCCTTTGGGACTATTTTTGCACACATTTTTCTCATGCCAAGATTTTCACTTAAGATTTTCCTGTTTTTCTATTGACGTTTACTTGGTCTCTTATGCTTCTCACAGTCAGCTGATGATTTTGATGCACAGTTTGACAAATTTTTGCAGTGTTTTGTCAGTTCTGCTCATTACTGGTCACCTTGACCTCTCTTCATCAGTGATGCTTTCTGTCTCCTCAGAAAAACATTTACTCCACTTGTACACTGTTGTTTTCATCATGGCATTATCCTCATAAGCTTGGACTAACATGTCCCTGATTTCACTTCCACTTTTGCCAAGTTTAACAAGAAATCTGGTGTTTGTTCATTGCTCTAATTCAAGCTTCAACATTCTTGTGATGGAACACAAAGTATGCAACAATAATGAATGCCACTCAGCAAGACACTGCCACACATTGACATGAACACAGCTCTTAGACCCTGATATACCAAGGTTATGCAACCTTACTGATTTGTTTGTATAGTGCTGCCAATGTAAGTGCACAGTGGTAAGTTTGTGAACTTAATTGTCAGCCCTCATATATCTCTTAACAGAGTCCCACATAATGCTTAGTGTTTCTTGATTCAAAAAAAGAAAAATTCTCCCATCTCATTTTTCCTCTAATATATTGGGGTCACACGCTTTATCTTCAATCTCACTTATTTAGCCTTCCATTGCCTCAATTCTGCTCCTTTGAATTTCTAATGAGTTATCAAATTCTGTAATTTTATTATTAATTTTCTTGATTTCTAATTCTTGTCACTGTATGCTTTCTTGCAGCCTGTTCAATTAATCATTATGCTCTGCTGCATTTTTTTTCATCTCCTTCCTAATCTCCTGAAGAGTTCTAAATATTAATCTTTTGTATTTGACTTCTTATAATTTCAGGAAATTTTCTTCCTCTGGAAAAATTTTTTTAAAGCATGCTTGTCCTTTTCATTTTTTTTTTACTATGTTTAAATAAAAGTATACAATCGAAATCAATTTTGCATGCCTGCCTATCTGCAGCTCCATCTGCTCTCCCCACCTGGTGACAGCACATTCCTCCTTGTCACTCTATACTCTAGCACCCTCTTAATGAGCACCTGTTTCCTGATCTCCACCCTTTTCTCTCCCATCTAGAAAGAAACCAGTAGGACAGCCTCATATAGATTTGTAAAACCATAAAGTACACACACTGTATGGTCACACTGGTGTCCCCAGGTCCAGTTCATTCTTGTCTGAAGAGTTGACTCATTACTGGTTTCTGGTGAGGGACAACAGCATGTCCAGGGGCCATGTTCCCAGAGGACCCACCAGGCTATCTGTCTCTTAGTAGAGTTCTTGAGCTGCACACCTGTTTTTCTTGTACTGCTTCAGGGACTCTACATTGTGTCCCCATCATGGCTACCTTTGGTGGTGGCCAGACACCATCTGGTTCTTTTGGTCTCATGTTGAAACAGTCTACCATTTATATGGGTCTTTCTGTCTCCTAGGCTCTTTTTTTCTCGTGTCTTTGTTATTCTTGATCATCATCTATTCTAGATGGGTTGGGACAATTTGGTGTTCCTCAGATGGCAGCTTGCTAGCTTTTAAGACTCTAGATGACACTCACCAGTAAGGGGTGCAGAAGAGTCTCTTAGCAAAAGGCTACTTTTGCCAATTGACCTTGATGTCCCCTGAAAACACGGTCCCCAGACCCCTGTCCTTTCTACTCTATCCTTTGAAATATTGGATTGAGTTTAGAAAGTTTCTCAGCTTATGGTGTAGTCCACTTATGTTGATCTACTCTCTACTGCATGCTGTCACTCCCTTCACCTAACCAAATTCCTATTGACTGTCTAATTTATGACCAACTCTCTCCCTCCCTCCCCACCCTTGTAGCTGTCAAAGAGTCTTTTCTTCTATACCCAAGTCTATTTTTAAGTTCCACACAGCAGAGGTCTCATACAATACTTGTCTTCTTGCAGCTGACTGATTTCACTCAGCATAATGTCTTCTAGTTGAAACCAGGTTATGAAATGCTTCCCAAAGTCACCATTGCATAATGTCCCACTGAGTACATGTACTGTAGTTTATTTATCCATTTGTCTGTTGATGGACACCTAAGTTGATTCCATCTTTCTGTTATTGTGGACAGTGCTGCAATAAACATTCGTGTGCATGTATCTGTTTGTGTGAATGCTTCTATTTCTGTAGGACATGTGCCAAGCAGCAGGATTGCTGGATCATATGGGACTTGTATTTCTAGCTTTTTAAGGAAGCACCAAATTGCTTTCCAAAGAGATTATACCATTTTACATTCCCAGCAGCATTGTAGGAGAGCTCCAATCTCTCTACAGCCTCTCCGGCATTTGTCATTTTGCATTTTTTGGATTATTGCCAACTGTGTTGTGCTGAGATGCTATCTCATTGTAGTTTTGATTTGGATTTCTCTAATAGCTAATGATCATGAGCATTTCCTCACTTGTCTTTCGGTTTCCGGGATGTCTTCTTTGATGAAATATCTGTCCATTTCCTTTGCTCATTGCTTAATTGGGTTATTTATCTTTTTCTTGTTGATATTTTTTAGTACGTTGTAGATGATGGAGATCAGATGTTGATCCCACACATAGTTGCCAAATATTTTTCTGTAGGTAGTCTTTTAACTCTCTTGATAAACTCTTTGGATGAGCATAAGTGTTTGATTCTTAGTAGTTCCCATTTATCAATTTTCTCTTCTTTTGTTCATGCATTGTTTATCAGATATTGTAGTCTGTCTAAGCCATGTATTAGAATTTACATTTTTGACCTTTTTTTTTTGGAAAATTTATTGCTTCTTTGCTTTGGAAGCTTTCTGAAGCCATCATGGTCAGCCTCCTTAAGTGATTTGAAATTTACTGTTGTCTCCAAGCCATCAATAAGTTATATTTATTTATTTTATGTTTGTCTACTGTGTTTTATCTTCTTTGTCTTGTTTTGAAATGTCCAGATAGGCTGGTTGTGTGTGTGCTTGTTTGGTTGTTGGTGACTTTGAAGCTCTAATGCCCTGTTACCATGTGGTTAGAGCTGTTTGACTGGACATTTGAGCCTTACAGCCCATTTACTTTTTCATATGAATTCAGCTCAGGTCTCCAGGTAGTCAGTCATCAAGTGTGTGGTGCAGGCTCTTGCCTACTGTCCTAGATGTGCAGGGATGATTGGTATAGGCACAAGTATCTGTCTGCAGGTGTTGAGAAAGGCAGGGGTAACAGCCATCCCCGAGTGTCTGTGAGGATGGTGTATTCCCTTTTTGTCTGAATCTGTGTGAAGGAACTTCTACTGTGCTGAATGCACAGGTCAGGGAAGTCAGCAGATTCTTTTTCCCCACTTCTCCCATTTGTTATGTTTTTCCCTCTGCAGGTCTAGGAGAATTGGTGAGGGTAGGCTTAAGGAATCCTGCTTCTGTCTCAGTCAATGGCATCATACTCCAGATTCAAGCACAGTGCAGAGAAGGGAGGAAGCACTGGGAGAAGGGGGAGATGTTTATCCTGAAAGAAAGATTTAGATCTGTAAGTGATAGGTTACACACAAAGACTTAGCTTTTAATGATCTAGTATTGGTTTTCACTGGTTCTGGAGACACAAGTGAATTCTCTGCTCAGTTTTTCCTGCTGAGGAGGATACTGTCTGACCATTGTCACTCTGCTCATCACACGGGTAACAGTCATTTCCCTGTGGGTCTGCTCTGGGAATCTTATGTACTTCTAGACCTACTGTTGCTCAGTCCAATTTCTCAACTATTCCTTTGATGTTCAGGGTTCCTAGGATGTCATACGTAATGGATTCATTTGTTATTTTGAGTCTTTGTTGTTAGAGGGATCACAGAAAGCAGCTGACTACTCTACCGTCTTGGCCCCTCCTGCTCTGTAGTCCTCGTAGTAAAAGAATTTAAATACTTTCAGTGCACTTGGGTTAAGGTTGTTAATTTTTGTTGAGGATTTCACATCTGTGTTCTTAAGTTGTATTGCTCTGTAGTTTCTTTTTATTGTGGTGTTTTTATCAGGCTTTGGTATATGGGTAATTCTGACTTCTGAGTTAGGTAATGTTTTCTTTTCTAATTTTTGGAAGATTTTCGGGAGAATTCATGTTAATTCTTTAAATGATTGGTGGAATTGCCAATGAAGCCATCCAGTTTTGTTCATTTCTTTGTTGGGTGGTTTTTGGGTACTAATTTAGTCTCTTCACTTGTTATACATCTGTTCAGATCTTCTATTTCTTTTTTAATCTATTTAGGTTATTTGTGTGTTTCTAGGGATTTGTCCATTTCATTTAGGTTATCTGATTTTTTGGAGTATAATTGTTTATCATGTTCTCTTACAACTGTTTTTATTTCAGTATGATTGTAATTCCTCTACATTCATTTCTGATTTTAGTTATTTGTCTCTTTTATCTCTCTCTCTTTCTTTTTCATCTAGCTAATGTTTTGTCAATTTTATTAACTTTTTCAAAGAACTACATTTGGCTTCTTTGATTCTATCTAGAGTTTTTTCTATTCTCTATTTTACTTATCTCTATTCTAATCTTTATTATTTTCTTTGTTTTATTAACTTTTTGTCATTCTTTTTCTAGTTCTCTTAAGGTGTAAATTTAAGTTACTCATTTGAGATCCTTCTTTTTAAATATTTCTCACTGAGCAATGCCTTCATTGCATCCCGTAAGTTTTGGTTTCTTGAACTTTCATTTTGATTCATCTCTAATATTGTCTAATTTCCATTGTGACTTCTTCTTTTATTCATCGGTTGTTTAATAGTGTGTTGTTTAATTTTCAGATATTTGTGAATTTTCTAGCTTTACTTCTGTTATTAATTTCTAATTTCATTCTGTTATACCAAAAAACCCCTTAAAAACCCATTGCCACCAAATCTATTCAGACTTATAGTGACTCTATAGGACAGAGTAGAACTGACCTATAAGGTTTCCAAGGAGTGGTTGGTGGATTCGAATTGCTGACCTTTTGGCTAGCAGCCTGAGCTACCACTGTGCTACCAGGGCTCCTTTCCATTACGGTCTCTCATTCCATTATGGTGAGATGCTATTCTTTGTATGATTGTAACTTGTAAATTTGTTGAGAATTTTAACTTTATTAAATAAACATTCTAGGATCACAAGCCTTTAGAACCATTAAATTTTTATTTAATGAACTGTAGTCACCACACAGGACACAGCAGAACTGCCCCATAGAAGTTCCAAGGAGTCGCTTGGAAATCTGAACCGCCGACTATTTGGTTAGCCTCCAACCTCTTAATTGGTGTGCCACCAGGAATGTATAAAGAAACATAGGCTATTAAGACTTAAAGTTCAACTTCTATATGGATTGAAAAATTTCAAAATCCAAAGAAAAAATATACGTGAGGTGACTAATGTAGGATATCTGCATAAGATAATAAATGACGTGCAATAAACTACAGGCCTGAAAATAATTTGTTAGCAAATAATGTGATGTTTGAACAAAAGGCCATCTATTAAAATACACTGTTCCTCACAATGTAGGACAATTAAAGTTGTAAACTTCATCTATGAGTTTAGTCATTGAAAACCTTAGTAGTGTTCTTTTTCTGTAGGAATCATTGCTTGTATACATCCACTTAAGCAAGAGACAGAAAATATTTCTATTTGCTAATTAGAGAAAATATTGATTTTATTACATTTTAAATTGTTTCTAGGATTGTGACAACTTTTAGTTTTAGTCTATTTTTAAGTCCTTATAGCAAAGGTCTTATACAATACTTGTCCTTTTGCCACTGACTGATTTCACTCAGCATGTCTTCCAGTTGAAACCAGGTTATGAGATGCTTCCTGAAATCATCCTTGTTCATAAGCACATAAAATATACTTATGCACAGAACAAAAGACTCTGATGGCTACAAGGGTGGGGAGGGAGGGAGAGGGTTGGGCATAGATTAGATAGTCTATAGAAATTTGGTTAGGGGAAAGCAGTGACAGCACACAGTAGAGAGTAGATCAATTTAACTGGAATTTGCTTCATCATTGTTCTTTATCATTTCATAGTATTCCATTGAGTATATGTACTATAGTGTGTTTATCCATTCATCTGTTGACGGGCATGTAGGTTGATTCCATAGTTTTGCTATCGTGGACAGTGCTGCAATAATCATTCATGTGCATATATCTGTTTGTGTGACTGCTTTTATTTCTGTAGGATATATTGCAAGCAATGGGATTGCTGGATCAAATGATGTTTCTATTTCCAGCACCAAATTGCTTTCCAAAGAGGTTTACCATTTTGCAATCCTACGAGCAGTGTAGGACAGTTCTAATCTCTCTGCAGCCTCTCCAGCATATGTGGTTTTGTGTTTTTCTGATTATGTCCAACCTTGCTGGGGTGTGATAGTATCTCATTGTAGTTTTGACTTGGATTTCCCTAATGGCTAATGATTGTGAGCATTTCCTAATGTGTCTTTTGGCTGCCTGGATGTCATCCTTGAAGAAGTATGTGCCAATCTTCTTTGCCCATTTCTTAATTAGGTTATTTACCCTGTTCTTGTTGATATTTTGCAGTACCTTGTAGATTATAGAAATGAGACTGGTCCAACATATAGTTGCCAAATATTTTTTCCCATTCTGTAGGTAGTCTTTTAACTCTCTTGATAAATTCATCGGATGAGCAAAAGTGTTTAATTCTTAGCGGTTCCCATTTATCTATTTTCTCTTCTTTTGTTCATGCTTTGTCAGATCTTCAAGTCTGTCTAAGCTGTGTATTAGAACTTCCATTGTTGACCTTACTTTTTCTTAAATGATCTTTCTCGTTTTAGGTTTGATATTTAGATCTTTGATACATTTTGAGTTAGTTTTTGTGTAAGGTGTGAGATATGGGTCCTGTTTCAGTTTTTTGCAAATGGATATCCAATTTTGCCAGCACCATTTGTTAAACAGACTGTTTTTACCCCAGTTTATGACCTTTGGGCCTTTGTTAAATATCAACTGTTCATAAGAGGATGGTGGTATTTCTGCAGTCTGAATTCTGTTCCATTGGTGTATGTGTCTCTTTTTGTACCAGTACCAGGCTGTTTAGACTACTGTGGCAGTGTAATAGGATCTAAGGTCGGGTAGTGTGAGGTCTCCCACTGTGTTCCTTTTCTTCAGTAGTGCTTTACTTATCTGGAGTTTCTTTCCTTCCCAAACAAAGTTGGTGATTTGTTTCTCTATCTCATTAAAAAATGACACTGGAATTTGTATTGGGATTACATTTTATATGTAGATCGCTTTGGGTAAAATAGACATTTTTGGAATATTAAGTCTTCCTATCCGTGAGCAGCATAGGTTTCTCCAGTTACGTAAATCTTTCTGTAAGGTCTTATAATTTTCTCTGTATAGGTCTCTTGTTTCTCAGTTAGATTTATTCCTAGGTATTTAATCTTTTTAAGCATTATAGTAAATGGTGTTAGTTTGGTGATTTCCTCTTTAATGGTCTCTTTGTTGGTGTAGAGGAATGCTACCAATTTATCTACGTTTATCTTATATCCTAATACTTTGTTGAACTCTTCTATTAGTTCCAGTACTTTACTTATGGATTCTTTAGGATTCTTTGTGTATACAATCATATCATCTGCAAATACAGAGATTTTCACCTCTCATTTGCTGATGCAGATGCCTTTCACTTCTTTGTCTTGTCTAATTGCTCTGGCTAGAACCTCAAGAACCATGTTGAGTAGAACCTCAAGAACAATGGTGAGAGTGGGCATCCTTGTCTAGTTCCCATTATCAGGGGAAGCTCTTTCAGCCTGTCCCCACTGAGGATTATGTGGGCAGTTGGCTTTGCATAGATGACCCTTATTGCATTGAGGAATTTCTCCTGTATTCCTATTTTACTGAGAGTTTTTAACATTAATGGGTGCTGGACTCTGTCAAATGTCTTTTCTGCATCAGTTGGCAAAATGAAGTGATTCTTAACCTTTGAGTTTTTTGTGTGACTGATCACATTAATTGTTTTTCTGATGTTGAAGCAGCCTTGCATCCCTGGTATGAATCCAACTTGGTCATGATGAATTATTTTCTATCGGCTAGGATTTTGTTGAAGATTTTTGCATCTAGTTTCATGACTGATATTGGTCTGTAATTTTCTTATTTTGTGGGACCTTTCTGTGGTTTTGGTATCAGGGTTATGTTGGCTTCAGAGAATCAATTTGGGAGTATTTCATCCTTTTCTATGCTGTGAAATAACCTCGGCAGGATTCAATTAACTCCTATCTAAAAGCTTGGTAAAATTCTCTGGTGAAGCCATCTGGGTCAGGATTTTTTTTGGTTGGTAGTTTTCTCGATGACTTTTTCAATCTCTTCCTTTGTGATGGGTTTATTAAGTTGTTCTGTTTCTTCTTGTGATAATTTTGTCCATATCCTGTAGGTTTTCAAATCAGGGTACAGTCTTTTGTACTATTCTGTTATGACACTTTAATTTGGGTTCTGCCTGTTATGGTGTCTCCCATATCATTTTTTTATTGAGGTTGTTTCCTTTACTATTTTTCTTTTGTAAATTTAGCTAATAGTCTATCAATTTTATCGACCTTTTCAAAGAACCAGATTTTGGTTTTGTTGATTTTTTTCAATTTTTCTTCTATTCTCTAATTCATTTAGTTGTACTCTAATCTTAACTGTTTTCCAATGCCTGAGGGGTTCCTTTGTTGTTCTCTTTCTACTTGTTCAAGTTGTAGGGTTGATTCTTTCATTTGGGCCCTTTCTTCATTCTGGATGTGTGCATTTATAGAGAGAAGTTGTCCTCTGAGTACTGTTTTTGCTGTATCCCATAGGTTCTGGTAGGTTGTACTTTCATTCTCATTTGATTCCATAAATTTGTGTATTGTATCTTTGATTTCTTCTATAATGCATGGATTTTTTGAGCAAGGTGTTGTTCAGTTTCCATGAGTTCAGGTTTCCACCTATGTTTTTTCTGCTATTGATTTCAACTTTTTTAGCATTATGGTCTGAGAAGATGCTTTGCAATAATTCAGTGGTTTGGATTTTGTTGGGACTTGCTTTATGTCCTAATATGTGGTCTATTCTGATGAATGTTCCATGTGCATTGGAAAAGGTGTACTTATCTGTCATTGGGTAAAAAGTTCTGTATATGTTGATGAGGTCTAATTGGTTGATTGTTGCAACAAGATCTTCTGTATCCTTACTGAGCTTTTCTCTGGATGATCTGTCCAGTACTGAAAGTGGAGTGTTGAAGTCTCTTACTGTTATTATGGAGTGATCTATCACATTTTTCAATGTTGTCAGCATGTTTGATATCTTTAGATGCTTGGTATTGTATGCATATTTAATATTGTTATATCCTGCTTATGTATTGAACCTTTCAGTAATAGTGGCCATCCTTGTCCACAGTGATGGACCTTGCATTAAAATCGATTTTATCTGAGATTATGAGATTTATCCTGATTTATTAGATTTATCCTGGTCTTCTTTGTGTGTTAGCCTGGTATGCATTCTTTCATACTTTAATTTTCAGTCTGTTCATATTTTTGTATCTAAGGTGTGTTTCTTGTAAGCAACATATAGACATATCATGTCTTTTGATCCAAGCCGTCACTCTCTGCCTCTTCATTGAAATGTTTAGTCCATTTACATTCAGTGTAATTATTGGTAGGTACATGTTCAATGCTGTCATTTTGATGCCTTTATTTATGTGTTGATGTTTTCTTTGTTTGTGTTAATATTCTGCCCTAGATCTTTTTTTTATGGGTTTATTTTTCATCTTTTTCAGTGTTGTTTTGTGTTTCTTAAAACTACTGTCTTATGTTTCTTGTCTTGATATGTCACATTGTTAGTTTGCTTCTTGGCTACCCTTTTGATTCCCTTCAGTGTTCTAACTTTAAACCAATTTTTAACCTCTGTGTATCTTCTTAATTTCCTCTTCATCTGAAAGGGTTATAACTACTGTAATATATCCCTCTTTGTATTGTGATGATCTCACAGTTTTTTTGTTAAGATCATTGCTTCCCTTCTTTTAATATTTTAGGTTTGATTGAGCTTTGTGACTTCCCTAGCTGAATAGGATTCTGGATGCTGTGTCCTGCATTGCATCCTTAAGTATACATTTGTTGTTCTTGTTTTTCTAAACAAAGAGCTTCTTTGAGTATTTCTTGTAGTTTTGACTTGGTTTTTACAAAATCTGTAAGCTTCTGTTTATCTGTGAATGTCTTAATTTTACCTCCATGTTTGAGAGACAATTTTGCAGGATATATAATTCTTGGTTGGAAGTTTTTCTCCTTCAAGGCTTTGAATGCATCATCCCACTGCCTTCTTGCCAACATAGTTTCTGCCAAGAAGTCAGATGAAAGCCTACAGTGTTTCCCTTTTCACGTTAGTTTTGTTTTAAGTCTCACTGCCTTTAAGAGCCACTGTTTATATTTCATTTTAGTAAGCTCGATTATAATATAGCTTGGCATCTTTCTTTTGGGGTCTAGTTTTTGTGACATTCTATAAGCATCTTGAATACCTATGTTCTCTTCTTTCATAATTTTAGGGAAGTTTTCTGACAGCAACTCTTCAACAATTCTTTCTGCATTTTCAGCTATTCCTCCCTGTTCAAGAACTCCAGTTATTCATGGATTATTCCTCTTGATAGCATCCCACATGTTTCTTAATACTTCTTCAGTTTTCTTCTTTTCTCTGAATTCTACTCATAAGTGCTGGTGTCAGTTGCTTTATCCTCAAGCTTGCTAATGCTGCCTTAAGACTCCTTAGTCTTGCTCTTTTGGCTTTTCTTTGAATTGTCTAAATCTGTAATTTTATTATTGATCTGCTGGATTTCAGATTACTGATGTTCCAACAGTTCATATAGCTTACTTAATTTTTCATTTTGTTTAATCTCTAGGAGGACTTTATACATAATTCTTTTGTAGTTTACATCTGATAATTTCAGAAAGGCTTCTTTATCTGGGAAGTTTTTTTATTTTGGGAATTTTCCAGAGCTTTGGTGGACTGCTTCTTTAAATGGTTAGTACAGATTGTTTTCTTTGCACAGTCAAGAAGCTGTTCAGTTTCTCTGGAATCACCTCAACAGAAGCTGAGGTGTAGTTCTAAGAGGGGAGTAAGGGCACTACTAGTTTTGGTCACCAGCCACCTTGGTGTACTCTAGGGCCTGGCACCAGGTAGACTCTGTGGCATGACAGGCCCCACTTCCAGGCTGCTAATGGTGATGAGTTACTTGTGGTAAATCTCTGTCATTATGTCAGTTGAGCCTATGGTGTAGCTTGGGGAAGGGTGCAGAAAAGGATGTCACCATACTCAGCTGCCCAGGACCACTGGACTCTCTGGGTGTGTTTAACTTAAGAACTGCTTTTTTACTGAGAGGGGCACAGTCCAGCAGATGCCAAGAACAGCTGGACCCTCAGGATTGACAGGCCCCACCTCCTGGCTGGCAGAGACAGTGTCTTACTTATAGACTCTCTTGGGGGTCATCAGTTGATTCTATGATGTGGTTCAGTGAAGCCAAGCCAAATGCCATTGAGTCGGATATGACTCATGGTGGTTCAGTGAAAGGTAGTAGAAATGCTGCCAACCCACTCATCCCCCCATCACCGCTGCATTCTCCAGCTGGACTTATTTTAAAAGCTGCCTAACTGCTGAGAGGGGCCCTGTCCAGCACCCACCAAAAGCAACCAAGCCCTCAGGGGTGGCAGGCCCTTCCTCCTCACTGAAAACAATGATGCCTCATAGGCCCTTCCCAGATGCTAAGACGTGGCTCAAAGAAGGGAGAGGTTAAGGCACTGCCACCATCAGCCACTAGACCCCACTATGATCCTTAGATAGGATCATCTCAAAAACAGTTGTTCTGCTGGAGAAGCACTTTCCAGATAGGCGTTATTGCTCAGCATGAGAATTAGCCCCAGTAAGACCTCAGGCATGGCTGACTCCACCTCTCAGCTGACCAAGATGGCGTCCTGCCTGTGCTGCCCTTCCTGGAGACAGTCTGCAGAATCTATGGTGCAGCACAGGGAAGGTGGGGGGTGCAGGGCACTGGCACTCTCGGTTGGCAGCTGGGTTCTCAAGATGTGGCTGGACCAAGCATGGTCTCTCTGCTGCTTTATACACTGTTCTCTTAAGCACTGCAGTTCAGTGTGTTAGCATGCCAGGCACACACAGGCTCTGCGGACCCAGTCCCTGTCTCCTGAATAACAAAGAAGGCATCTGTTTTAGTCAGCCAGTGCTGCTCTAACAGAATTATCATGAAGTGGATGGCTTTAACACACGAAAGTTTATTCTTACACAGTCCAATAAGCTACAAGTCCAAATTCAGGATGTCTGCTCCAGAGGAAGACTTTCCTCCTTATCGGCTCTGAAGGAAAGTTCATTATTGCATCAGTTTTTGATCAGGGAACATCTTGGCACAGGAACCTCAGGTGTGAAGGACATACTGTTCTCCCAGTGCTGCTTTCTTGATGATGTGAGGTTCCTAATTCTCAGTCTGTTCCCCTTTCCTTTTATCTCTTGCAGGACGAAAGGATTAAGGGTGTAGCAAGCCATACTCCAGGGAAACTCCCTTTACAGTGGAGCAGGGAGGTGATCCTATGAAGGGATTTACAGTCCCATCCTAATCCTTTAACATACAGCATGCAAAAATCACAAAATGGAGAATAGTCAGGAAACATTGGAAATCATGGCCCAGCCACATGGCTACACATATTTTTTGGGGGGACACAATGCAATCCATGACAGCCTCTGTACCTGCAGTCCCCTCAAACAATGCATCAGCAGAAGCAGGACTCACTGTGTCACTGCCTTGCCTCTGACAGAGGTAGTTTCCCCTTTCCTGTCACACAATCCAGTCTCACAATCCTACGCTAGATCCTAGAGCTCCCAGAATGTCCACACTGCTCCATTTAGTTATTATACTAGGCCTCAGTTCTCAGAGGGAATCAAGGAAATGTGTGTGTATTCTGCCATCTTGGCTCCATCCCCCTCTTCCATGTCTTTTGTGGCTTCAGAGCTCTCTTTTAAAATTGTCGTTGTCAGGTACCATTGGGTTGTGCACTTGACCCTAAGCACAACAGAATGAAACATTGCCCAGTCCTGTGCCATATTCACAATTTTTACTATGCTTGAGCCCATTGTTGCAGCCACTGTGTCAATCAATTTTGTTGAGTGTCTTCCTTTTTTTCATCAAAACACTGTTTTATCAAGAATGATGCCCTTCTCCAGGGACTGCTTCCTTCTGTTAACATGTCCAATGTATATGAGACATAGTCTCACCATCCTTGCCTTTAAGGGGCAGTCTGGCCATACTTTTTCCAAGAGAGATTTGGCAGTCCACGGTGTATTCAACATTCTTTGTCAACATCACAAGTCAAAGGTGTCAATTCTGCTTCAGTCTTCCCTATTCATCATCCAGCTTTTACATGCACAAGAAGTGCTTGAAAACACGATGGGTTGGTTCAGGTATGCCTTAGCCCTCAAGGTGACATCTTTGCTTTCCTACACTTTAAAGAGGTCTTTTGCAGCAGATTTGCCCATTGTAATGCATTGTCTGATTTTTTGACTGCTGCTTCCATGGACATTAACTATGAATCCAAGTAAAATAAAATCCTTGGCAATCTTTTCCCCATTTATCATGATGTTGTTTATTGGTCCAGTTGTGAGGACTTCTGTTTTCTTTATGTTTAGGTGTAATCCATACTGAAAGCCATAGCCTTTGATTTTCATCAGTAAGTGCTTTGAATCCTCTTCACTCTCAGCAAGCAAGGCTGTGTCATCTGCAGAATGCAGGTTGTTATTTAACCATCCTTCAAATCTGATGCTCTGTTCTTCATATATGAGGTCTAATAATTAAATTCATGAACTTGTCACCGTGCCCTTACATTGGCAGCACTGTACAATCAACTCGGTAAGGTTTCACAACCTTGGCATATCAGGGTCTCACAGCTGTGTTTATGTCGACATGTGGTGGTGTCTCGCTGAGTGGTGTCCATTATTGTTGTGTGTTTTTTTGTGCCATCACAAGAATGTCAGAGTTTGAATTAGAGCAATGAACAAACATTAGATTTCTTGTTAAACTTGGCAAGAATGGAAGTGAAATCAGGGACATGTTAGTTCAAGTTTATAGGGATAATTCCATGAAGAAAACAACAGTGTACAAATGGAATAAATGTTTTTCCGGGGGGAGAGAAAGCATAACTGGTGAAGAGAGGTCAGGGTGTCCAGTAACCAGCATAACTGACAACAACATTGCAAAAATTCATCAAACTGTGCATCGAAATCATAGGCTGACTGTGAGAAGCATTGCAGACCAAATAAACATCGATAGAGAAACAGTTATAAAAAACCAAATCCACTGCCGTGGAGTTGGGTCCGATTCAGCAACCCTAGAGGTCAGAGTAGAAGTGCCTCACAGAGTTTCCAATGAGCACCTGGTGGATTTGAACTGCCAGCCTTTAGGTTAGCAGACGTAGCACTTAACCCACTAAGTCAGGAAGGTTAGGAAAATCTTAACTGAAAATCTTGTCATGAGAAAGGTGTGTGCAAAAATGTTGTCAAAGGAGCTCACTGATGAACAACAAAAGCAAAGGAGAGTTGAAGTTTGCCAAGACTTTCTGGAGAGACAAGATGATGTTTTGAGTCCTGTTATCACTGGTGATGAAACATGGATGTACCAATATGACCCCAAAACAAAGCATCAAAGTGTACATTGGAAATCAGCGAATTCTCCACAACCAAAAAATTCTGTCACTCCAAATCAAGTCAAAATGATGTTGCTAACCATTTTTGGTATCAGAGGGATTGCTCATTATGAATTTGTACAAACTGGGCAGTTAACAAAGTTTAATGTTTGGGAGTGCTGGAAAGGCTGTGTGAAAAGTTAGACAAAAATAACCTGGACATTTTGCTAACAACTCACGGCTTTTGCATCACAACAATGCACCAGCTTGCATGGTGCTGTCTGTGAGGGAATTTTTAGCCAGTAAACAAATAACTGTATTGGTATATTGGAACACTCTCCCTACTCAACCTGGTCTGGCCCCCAAGGACTTTTTTATTTACCTGAAGATAAAGTAAACATTGAAAGGAAGACATGTTGATGACATTCAGGACATCAAGGATAATACAAAGACAGCTCTGATAGCCATTCCAGAAAAATGTTCCCCAAATTACTTTGAAGTGTGGACTAGGCCTTGGCTTCAGTGTATAGCTTTCCAAGGAGAGTACTTTGAAGGTGACCACAGTGATATTCAGCAATGAGGTATGTAGCACTTTTTCTAGGATGAGTTCATGGATTTAATTGTCAGAACTTGTAGCCCAGCTTCTTAGGTTATCTGATCAACACAGGTTGAATAGGCATGGTGAAAGGATACAGTCCTGATGCATACCTTTTTTTGACTTGGAACCATGAGGTATCCCCTTGTCCTTTTTGAATGATAGTCTCTGGATCCATGTATGGATTCCTGATGAGCATTTAATTAAGTGTTCTAGAATTCCCATTCTCCACAATGTTATCCATAGTCTATTATGATCCACACTTTCAAATGCCTTAGCATAGTCAGTAAAACACAGGTAAACCTCGTTCTGGTATCTCATGCTTTCGGATATCAACATCTGACATCAACAATGATATCCCTGATTCTACATCCTCTTCTAAATCTGGCTTGAATTTCTGGCAGTGCTGTCAATGTACTGCTGCAGCTGCTTTCGAATGATCTTCAGCACAATTTTGCTTGCATAAGTGTTATGGATTGAATTGTGTTCCCCCCAAAATGTGTGTAGCAATTTGGCTAAGCCCTGATTCCTGGCATTTTGTGATGTTCCTGTGTGCTATAAACTCTACCTGCATGATGTTAATGAGGGAGGATGGGCCTTAGTCGTGTTGGTGGGGCGTGACTCAATGTGTAAGACTGTATTGTGCCTTGAGGCAGTCTCTTGAGATATAAAAGAAAGGGAATCAAGCAGAGAGTTGGGGACCTTGTACCACCAAGAAAGCAGTGTTGGGAGCAGAGCACACCCTTCAGGCCTGGGATCTCCATGCCTCAGAGTCTTCCAGCAGGGAAAGATTGATGACAAATTTGTTCTTCAAGAGCCAAAAGAAAAAGCATCCCCCTGGAGCTGATGTCCTAAATTTGGACTTATAGCCTACTGGAGCATAATAAAAGAAAAGGCCTGCTTTTAAAGCCATCCCCTTGTGGTATCTTGGTTATAGCAGCACTAGATGACTAAGACAAGGCATAAATATGGATCTCTTCCAGTTGGCTGGTCAGGTAATAGTCTTTCAGATTTCTTGGCATAGGTGAGTGAGCACTTCCAGTGCTGTATCTGTTTGTTGAAACATCTCAGTCAATATTCCATCAGTTCCTGGGTCTTGTGATTTTGTTTTTTATTTGCCAATGCCTTTAGTGCAGTTTGAATTTCTTCCTTTAATACCACTGGTTCCAGGTCATATGTTGCCTCATGAAATGTTTGAATGTCAACCAACTGTTTTTGGTTTAGTGTCTCTGAATTCTTTTCATCTTCTTTTGATGATTTCTGTGTTGTTTAATATTTTCTTTGTAGAATCCTTTAGTATTGCAACTAGAGGCTTGAAATTTTCTTCTTTCAGCTGGAGAAATGCAAAGCATGTTCTTCCCTTTTGGTTTTCTATCTGCAACTGTTTGCACGTGTCATTATAATACTTTACTTTCTCTTCTCAAGCTACCCTTTGAAGTCTTCTGTTCAGCTGTATTCATCATTTTTTTTTCCTCTTAGCCCATTGAGGTTCAAGAGCAAGTTTCGGAATCTCTTCTGTCATCCATTTAGGTCTTTCCTTTCCCTTCTGCCTTTTTATTGACCTCATGCTTTCTTCGTGTATGATGTCTCTGATGTCATTCCACAACTCCACTGGTCTTCCATCATTAGTGTTCAATGTGTCAAATCTGTTCTTGAGATGATCTCTATACTGAGGAAGGATATAGTAAAGATTGTAGTTTGGCTCTTGTGTACTAGTTCTAATTTTCCTCAGTTTCAATTTGAATTTGCATGCGAGCAGTTGATGGTATGTGCTGCAGACTGATGATATTGACCTTTTTCATCATCTCTTTCCACAGAACTAGTTGACTTGATTCCTGTTCCATCTGGTGAGGTCCATGTGTATAGTCACCATTTATTTTGGTGAAGAAAGGTATTTGCAATGAAGAAATCATAGGTCTTGCAAAATTCTATCATGTCATCTCTGGCCTCATTTTTATCACCAAGGCTATATTTTCCAGCTACTGATCTTTGTTTCCAGCTTTTGCATTCGAATCGTTAGTGACCATTGGAGCTAGGGCTGCTTTTTCTCTTTGATTGGGATTTTTTTTTTTTAATATCTCATCAATCTCTTCTCTTGTTATAAGTGTAGTTATTTCTCTACCTCAGTTTGTGTTAATTTAGGTAGTTATTTTTTTTCCATTTCCTCTAGGATTTCAAATTTGTAGGAGCACATTTTTTTCATAGTATTCTGTTATGATTCTTTTAATTTCAGTTGGGTCTGTAGTGATATTACCCATCTCATTTCTTGTTTAGATTATTTTCTTCCTTTCCTGTTTTTCTTTTGTCTGTTTGGCCAGTGGTTTATCGATTTTATCTTTTCAAAAACCCCACCTTTGGTCTTGTTGACTCCTTCAATTGGTTTTCTATCCTTTCTTTCATTTAGTTCTGTTCCAATTTTTATTACTTCCTTCCTTCTGGTGTCCAAGGGCTTCTTTTCCTGGCTATTTCTGTTTGTTTGAGTTGTAGGGTTAATGTTTTGATTTGGCCCTTGCTTTTTTTTGGATGTGTGCATTTATTGTTATAAACTGACCTCTGAGCACTGGTTTTGCTGTGTAATAAAAGTTACGACAGGATGTATTTTCATCCTCATTTTATCCTATGAATTTTTGTATTCTGTCCTTGATTTCTACTATAACTCAGTAGTTTTTGATCAAGACACTGTTAGATTTCCACATATGTGTTTTCTTTTTCCTTGTTTTTTCTGTTACTGATTTCTACTTTTATAGCTTTATGGTCAGAAAAGATGGTTGATAATATACTGATGTTTTGTATTCTGTTAAGCCTTGCTTTGTGGCCTAGTATGCAGTCTATCCTGGATAATGTTCCATGTGCACTGGAAAAGAAAGTGTACTTGGCTACTGTTGGGTGGAGTGTCCTGTGTATGTCTCTGAGATCAAGTTGGTTGATTGTGGTGTTAAGATCTTCCTTGTGTTTTTGAGCTTCTTTCTAGATGTTCTGTCCTCCAAAATGGTGTGCTGAACTCTCCTATTACTACTGGGGAGTTGTGTGTTTCTCTTCAATTCTGTTTGAGTTTGTTTTATGTATTTTGGATCCCGGTCATTGGGCAAATATGTATTTATTATGATTATGTCCTCCCAGTGTATTGATCACTAAAGCATTATATTGTATGCTTCCTTATCCTTTCTGGTGAATTTTGCTTTAAAGTTTATTCTGTCAGAAATTAATATCACTGCTCCTACTCTTTCTTGATTGTTGTTTGCTTGATATATTTTTCTATTCTTTGAGTTTTAGTTTGTGTTTTCGAGTTTAAGCTGTGCCTTGTAGGCAGCATATAGATGGATTATTTTTTTAAAATCCATTCTGCCACTCACTGTATCTTTATTGGTGCATTTAGTCCATTTACATTCAGTGTAATTATTGACAGGTATGAGTTTTAGAGCTGTCATTTTGATGTGCTTTTTTTATGTTGACAGTTTCTTTGTTATGTTTAATTTTCTATGCTGAATCTTTTTCATTGTTTTTGGTTTTGCATTTGCTGAGTCTATTGTTTTCTTGTTTTTTATTTTGTTATGTAGATTTGTTAGTTTCCTTTACGGTTACCTTAAAATTTACCTCTATTTTTCTAAGTTTCAACCAGTCTCTTCTTTCTTTCTTTCTTTTTTTATTTGATATTTTATTGTGCCTTAAGTGGAATAAGTGTGTGATACAAGTCAATTTGCCATGTAAAAGCCTGTACACATACTGCTATGGAACTCTAGTTGCTCTCCCACTCTGCGACAGTACAGTCTTTTCCACCTGTACTTCCAATGTCCATTTTGGTAACTCCTGTTCCCCCCCTCTCACCTTCTTGGCTCTGGACAGGAGCTGCTCAGACAGCTTCATGTATATATTTAAGCCTAGAAGTACACTCTTCACAGCATCATTTTATCTGTTATGGTCCAGTTCAATCTTTGTCTGAGGAGTTGGCTTCAATACTGGTTTCAGCTCTAGGCTAACAGTCTGGAGACCATGTCCTCAGAAGATGTTCCAGTTTGTTGGACCATCAACTCTGATCTTTTAATAGAGTTCTAGTTCTGCACACCCATTTTTCTCCTGTTACATCAGGGACTGTAAGTTGTGCTTCTTGTCAGGGCAGTCATCTAGGTCTTCTGGTCTCACGCTGATGTGGTCTCCAGATCATATGGCCCCTTTTGTCTCCTAGGTTCATATTTTCCTCATGTCTTTGATGTCCTTTGTTCTCCTCTGCCTCAGGTGGATTGGGACCAGCTGATGCTACTTGAATGGCCGCTGGCTAGCTTTTAAGACCCTAGACTCCACTCACCAAAGTGGGATGCAGAACATTTTCTTAAAAAAAAAAAACTGTTATGCCAATTGGCCTAGATGTACTGTGAAACCTTGGTCTCCGTACCTCTGCTGCTGCTACTCTGACCTTCGTAATGTTGGGTTGTATTTAGGAAACCTCCAAGCATTTAGTATAGTCCAGCAGTGTTAATCTTCCCTCTACTGCATGCTCTCACTCCCTTCGTCTAACTCGTTTCCTGCCTACTATTTAGTCTATGAATATACCTCTCATTCCCTCCCTTCCTTTGTAATCAACAAAGATTATTTTCTTCTGTATAAACTTTTTCCTGAGTCCTTATAATAGTGGTCTCATACAGTATTCATCCTTTTCCAATTGACTAATTTGATTCAGCATAACATCTTCCAGATAACTCCATGTTATCAGGTGTTTCCCATGATCATCATTATTCTTTATCATTGCATAGTATTCCACGGTGTGAATATACCATTCTTTGTTTATCCATTCATCCACTGATGGGTACGTAGATTGGTTCCATCTTTTTGCTATTGTGGATAGTGCTACAGTAAACTTTGGTGTGCATGTATCTATTCATATGACAGCCTTCATTTCTCTAGGATATATTCCAAGAATTGGGCTAGCTGGATTGTATGGTATTTCTATTTCCAGCTATTTCCAGAAAGTGCCAAATCAATTTCCAAAGTGATTGTACCATTTTATATTCCCACCAGCAGGGTAGAAGTGTTCTAATCTTTCCACATCCTTTCCAACATTTATAATTTTTTAAAAAAATTAATGCCAGCCTTGTGGTGAGATGGTATCTCATTGTAATTTTGATGTGGATTTCTCTGATAGATAATGATCATGAGCATTTCCTCATGTATCTGTTAGCCACCTGAATGTCTACTTTGTTGAAGTGCCTGTTCACATGAAGACTGCCAATTAAGTTCATGAACTCATCCTAGAAAAAGTGCTACATACCTGATTGTCAAATATGACTATGGTCACCTTTGAAGTACTCCCCTTGGAAAGTTATGTTCCGATGCCAGTGCCTAGTCCATCCTGCAAAGCAATTTTGGAACTTTTTTTCTGGA
Source organism: Heterohyrax brucei (assembly GCA_028571685.1). Taxonomy (NCBI): domain Eukaryota; kingdom Metazoa; phylum Chordata; class Mammalia; order Hyracoidea; family Procaviidae; genus Heterohyrax; species Heterohyrax brucei. The sequence continues at coordinate 136,083,272 of CM053166.1, read as the reverse complement.
ATGGCCATCAGAGCTGTTGTTGTATTATCCTTGATGTCCTGAATGTCATCAAAATACCTTCCTTTCAATATTTCCTTTATTGTTGGGTAAAGAAGAAAGTTAGTGGGGACCAGATCAGGTGAGTGGGGAGGATGTTCTAATACAGTTATTTGTGTACTGGCTAAAAACTCCCTTACAGACAACTATATAATTAAAGTAGTGAACTTGCCACCTTGCCACCCTAAGCAATGATCACTCCGGAAAGAATTCCAAAATTGCTTTGAAGGGTGCTAGGTGCTAGCATCGGTGCATAGCTTCCCAGGGGGGAGTACTTTGAAAGTGACCATAGTGATATTCAGCAACGAGATATGTAGCACTTAGAACAATTAAGTTTGCATACTTACTTGTCAGACCTTGTATCCTTTGCTGATTTTTTAATTCAGCTATCTGTCCCTTTATTGCTGAGGTTTTGGAGTATTTTGTAGATTTTGGAGATTAGATGCCAGTTGGATTTGTGGTAGACAAAATTTTTTTCCCAGTCTGTAGGTTGTCTTTTTACTCATTCGGTGAAGTCTTTGTATGAGCTTAAGTATTTGATTTTTAGGAGTTTCCACTTATCTATTTTCTCTTCTGGTGTTTTTGTATTGTTAGTAATAATTCATTTTATGTCTGTTTATGCCATGCATTAGGGCTCCCAGCATTGTCCCTAGTTTTTCTTCCATGATCTTTTTTGTTTTAGGTTTTATATTTAGGTTTTTGATCAATTTTGAGTTAGGTTTTGTTCATGGTGTGAGATATGGATCTTGTTTCATTTTTTTGGCAGATGGATATTCAGTTTTTCCAACAATATTTTTTGAAGAGAATATCTTTTCCCCAGTTCATGAGTCTTTTATTTCTTGATATCACTTGAATTTTCTATTCATTCATAAGTTTTATACTTTTTAGTCCATCTTTTTTGTTTTAATGTTGTCATCTTTTACATTTTGACATCTCTGTTTTCCTATTTTCAGTGTTTTAGCTTAGACTTATTTTTGTGACATCTCTGGATTGATATCTGTTTTTTTCTGTTCTGTGTTTGTGTTAGTCTTGGGTTGTTATATGATATTGAGCTGTAGAACTTGATTTAGTATTTTTTGTAATTTTTAAACAAATTCCTTTAACTTCTGTTTACCTGGAAGTGTCCTAATTCCACCATCATATTTGAGAGACGACTTTGCTAACATTTTTTTTTCCTTCTTGTTGTCTCATTGCCTTCTTGCCTGCATGGTTTCTGCTGAATAGTCAGAACTTTGTCTTACTGACTCTCTCTTGTAGTTGGCTTTTTGTTTATCCCTAGCTGTTCTTAAAATTCTCTCCTTATCTTTTATTTTGGGAAATTTGAGTATGTCTTGATGACTTTCTTTTGGAATATACTCTGTATGGGATTCGATGAACTTCTTGGATAAGTGTGTTTGCACATTTCATGGTAGCAAGGTTTTCTACCAGAAAATCTTCAACAATTATCTCTGTATATTCTGTTATCTTCTTCTACCTCTGTTCTGATATTCCAATCACTGATAGATTATTCCTCTTGTTAGAGTTTCACATAATTCTTAGAATTCCTTTATTTTTAAAAATGCTTTTATTTGATTTTTCCTCAAATAAATTGGTTTAAAGTGCTTCATCTTCAGTTTTACTAATTCTTACATTCTTTGCCTCAATTCTGCACCTATGACTTTCTATTGAGTTAATTTTATTGGTAGTATTTTAGGTTTCTATTTGCTATCTGTGGATTCTGGCTTAAATTTGTTATTGTGCTCTTGTATTGATTTCCTGAATTTCTCTATTACTTTGTCTGTGTTCCTTGGCTTGGTCCGAGTTTTGCCTGAATCTCCTTCCTGATTTCTTGAGGAGTTCTGTGTATTACTCTTTTGAATTATTCCTCTGGTAATGCCAATACTTTCTCTTCCTCTAAAAGATTTCCTGGTTCTTTGTTTAATCACTTGCCAGAGCCATTGCGGTCTGTGTCTTTATGTGATTTGATATTGACTGTTGTTTCCAAACCATCAATAAGTTTTTATATTTATTTATTGTGTGCTTATCAGTCCTACCTTGATATTTTATTTTGTTTCAGTATGCCAAAATAGGCTGGACATGGGGGTTACTTTGGTTATTGGAGTCTTTGAAACACTTATATCCTGTCTCCAGGTGGTTAGAACTGCTACTAGGTGTGTGAGCCCAGGAATCCCTCTCCCTCTCTTGTGTGGATTCAGCTCAGGTATCTAGGTCATTGATTCACTGAGTGTGTGGTACACACTCTCTCCTACAGTCCTAGATGAGCAGAGCTATGTAGCAGTGACCGGAGCAGGCACAGGTATCTGGCTACAGTTGGAGGTTATGTGCTGAGCAAGGAAGAAGGCAGACAGCTGCCTCTGAGTGCTTAGGTGGAAGGTGTGTTCTTCTCCCCTAGAACACATAGGTGGGTGGGTTTTGTACTTTGGGCAACCAGTGCTGCTGACTGTAAGGACTGGAAAGTACCACTTATTCTTGGACCCTTGTCATGGGTAGCTAGGTGGGATGGGTAATGCTGCCAGCCCTTAGGCCCTTGATGTGGGTGAGAATGCTGCTTAATGGACAGGACAGTGTCAAATTTCATAAATCTGCCACTCATCCTTATTTGTTGCAGTTGAAAATAGGCTTGCGGTACTACGCTAATGAGGGTATACACTGTTGAATGGGCGCACACAGGTCTAGGCAGGGGTAAAATGCATTCAAAGCCCATGACCCTTTATGTCTGTGCCCAGGCAAGGGGGCAGTGCCTGCTGTGAAGTTCTGGCTTAGAGGGTGTAGAGCTTTTTTTTTTGAGACTGGTTTGGGTACAGTTAGCCCTGAGCTCCCAGCTTAGGGGAGCTGGCAGTTTCTTCCTTTTGTTTGTTCATTTGTTTATTTGTTCACTCCCTAAAGCCAGGAGGCTGGCTTGAGCATGAGAGGACCTACTTCTTGCCTAGGGGGCTCAGCAATCACTGAACACTGATGAACTAGTACTGGAGCAGAGAGGGGAAGGAAGGAGAGGCACTTCTCCATTACAAAAGTACCAAAGGGGAAAGAGTTATTTTGATCCCATGCAGTAGGTTAGATGATTGCACTTAACTTTCACAGATCCAACACCACTTCCTCCCGGTTCCAGAGACTTGTGCAGATTCTATCACTAGATTTCTTCTGATGTGTTAAAACATGTCTTGAGCAATACTGCTTGCCTCAGCCCATGTGCATCAAATGAACCTGTCTGCAGGGTGCTGGCTAGGTCAGGTCTAGGACTTTTTTGCCACTTCTGAAGTGTTTCTCCCTCCCTCTGCCACTCAGTATGACTCCTTACCTTTGTCTTTAAAGTTCAGGTCTCCTAGATTGTCATGTGTAATCAATTCACTTGTTTTTTTTCTCGTCTTTGTTGTCAGAAGGAGAATAGGACACATCTGACTATTTCACTATATTGGCCCCAGTTTTTTGTCCTTTGATTTTTTGATGCTGTTTCTATGAACAATGATTGTTGATCCAAGTAAAAAGAAATCATTGACAACTTCAACTTCTTTGTCATTTATCCTTATGCTTATTGGTCTACTTTGAGGATTTCATTTTCTTTATGTTCAGGTGTTATCTATATCGAATGCTGTAGTCTTTCACCTTCATCAGTAAGTGTCATTTGCATATCACAGATTGTTGATGAGTCTTCCTCCATCTTGATGTGGTTTTATTCTTCATTTAGTCCAGCTTATCAGATTATTTTTCAACATACAGATTGCCATAGCCAAAACCAAGTGCCGTTGAGTCAGATCACAGATTGCCATATATCTTTTCTAATGTTAAACCAGGTAATATTTCCTTATTCTGTTTGACTAAGTGTCTCCTAATCCATGTACAAAATTCACATGAGTGTAACTAAGTGTCCAGAATTCCCATTCTTCATAATGTTGTCTATAGTTAGTTATGATCCACACAGTTGAATGCTTTGGTGTAGCAGGTAAAGCAGAAACATCTTTCTGGCATTCTGTGCTTTGGGCCAAGATCCATCTGACATCAGCAGTGGCATACACCGTTCCACATCCAATTCTGAATCTGCTTTGAACTTCTGGCAGTTCCATGTTGGTACATGGTTACAGTATTTTTCACAATATCTTCAACCAAATTTTGCCAGCATGTGATATTAATAATAGTGTTTGATTGTCTTTCTTTGAAATAGACACAAATATGAATCTATTCTAGTTAGTTAGCCAGGTAGCTTTCTTCCGAATTCTTTGGCGTAGATAAGAAAGCACTTCCTCTGCTGCCTCTGTTTATTGAAACATCTCATTTGATTTTCTGTCACTTTCTGGAGCCATGTTTTTCTGCCAATGCCCGTGTAGTTTGAACTTCTCTGTTCAGTAGCAGTGTTTCTTGATCATAAGCTTAGTCCTTAAATGACTGAACATTTACCGATTCTTTTTGGTATAGTGATGCTGTGTATTATGTTTATCTTCTTTTGGTGCTTCCTGTGTCATTCAATTTTTCCCTCATGGAATCCTTCAGTATTGCAACTCAAAGCGTGACTTTTCTTATGTTCTTTCAGCTTGAGAAATACCAACATTGTTATCTTCTTTGGCTTTCTAACTCTAGGTCTTTTCAAATTTCAATATAATAATTTAGCTTGTCTTCTTGAGCCACACTTAGATAACTTTCTGTTCAACTCTTTTACTTCATCAGTTCTTCTAATCACTTTAGATACTGTGTGCTTAAGACACAAGTTTCAGAGTTTCTTCTGGCATCCATTTTGACTTTTCCCTTCTTTTTTGTCTTTTTGATAACCTTTTACTTTCTTTCTTTTTATTTATTTATTTTTTTATTATGCCAAGTGAGTGAAAATGTACATTCCCGTATAACGTCCTTAATTTCTTCCCACAACTCTTCCGATCTTTGGTCATTAGGGTTCAGTGTGTCAAATATATTCTTGAAGTAGTCTCTAAATCCAAGTGGGATATATTCAAGGTCTTAAATTGGCTCTTGTGGACTTGCTTTTATTTACTTCAGCTTCAACTTGAACTTACGTATGAACAACTGGTGGTCCGTTCTACAGTAATCTCTGGATCTGTCTTGACATAATATTGAGCATCATTGTCGTCTTTCCACATATGTAGTTGATTTGCTTCCTGTGGTCTTTGTTATTCCTTTCCTTCTGATAGGTTTACGTTTAGTTTGATCTTCTTTTTCTAGTTCTTGGAGTTCTCAAGTAGGCTGTCAAATTGAGATCTTTCTTTTCCATCACGTAGGCATTTGGTGCTACAAGTTTTCCTCTGAGTACTGCCTCACTGCATCCTATAAGTTTTGGTATGTTGTGTTTTCATTTGACTATAAAAAATTTGTGATTTCTTCTTTGTCTCATTGGTAGTTTAATAGTGTGTTGTTTAATTTACATATATGTGTGTATTTTTTAGGGTTTTTGTCTGTTGCTTTTTAGCTTCCCTTCATTGTGGTCTGAGAAAATACTTTACGATTTTATCTTTTTAAATTTATCAAGACTTCATCAGGATGATATCCTATAGATGCATAGAACCATAAAGTGCATCCAATATATGGTCACTCTGCATGGTCAAGTCCAATGCATTTGTGTCCAAAGAGTGGACCTTTGTCATGATTTATGGCAAGACTTGCTTTGTGACCTAACATGTGGTCTATCCTAGTGAACGACCCATGTTGACTGAAGTACAATGTATATTGTGCTGTCGTTGGGTGAACTGTTCTATACGTGTCTGTTGAATCTAGTTGGTTTATAGTGTCGTTCAGTTCTGCTTACTTGATATTCTTTCCAGATGCTCTGTCCGGTATTGACAGTGGTGTATTGAAGTCTCCAAGTATTATTGTGATGCTATCTATTTTGAGCTCCGTATCTGTCAGTGTTTGATTTATGCAATCAGGTACTTCAATGTTCGGTGCATATATGTCATATTTATGACTTTTAAATCTTCTTTATGAATTGACCTTTTCATTTTTAGGTACTGTCCATTTTTATCTCTTCTAACAGATTTTGTTTCATCTACATTGATATTAAGATTGTCACTCCATCTTTCTTTGGTTATTACACTTGTATGGAATGTTTCTTTCCATCCTTTCATTTCCAACTTCTTTGTGTCTTTTGGTCTAAATTATATCTCTTGTAAACAGCATACAGTTGGATCTTTTTTTTGAGGGGCAGTTGTTTTTTAATCCATTCTACCACTCTCTGGCGTTTGGCTGGAGTGTTTAGTCCATTTTCGTTTGCTATAATTACCAATAAGAAGTCACTTATGTCTACCATTTTGTTTTTCTGTCTTTTTGCGTATCTTAAGTCTTCTTTGTCTTTTTCCTTTATTACTGTTTGCTTTTGTTTGTTTTTGGTTTATTGTAGCGAGTGGTTTTAGTTTCCTTCTCCTTTCCTTTTGTGTATGTTTTTTAGATATTTTCTTAGTTTTTAACATGTATATTACATTTAACAGCTTCTGCTTATAACATAGCAGGGCAATTAGACATCAACTTAACTTCAGTAACATTTCAGAAATTCTATACATACCTATACCACTCTCCCCCCATTTTGTTGCTGTTACAACTAATTATGTGTTTATACTTCATGTGCCCTGTAACATAGTTTTGTACTTGTCTTTATACATTTGTCCTTATAAAGCATGAAGGACAAAACAATTAAAATTATCAAGCATGAATACCTTATTACTAGCCCTTATACTTGCCCATGTAATTTCCTTTATTATGGATGTTTCTGTTTATTTATGGATTTGAATTACTTTCTGGTGTCTTATCTGGCCCATCCACTGAACTCCCGTTAGGATTTAATGTAAGGCCAGCATGGTGAATGTGAACTCTCTCAGCTTCTGTTTGTCTGGGAATGATTTAGGTTCTTTCTCTTTCTTGACAGACAGTTTTACTGGGTATATTAATTTGGTTCACAGTTTTATTTATTTTTTTTCTCCCAGGTCTTTGTGTATATCATTCCATTACCTCTGGCCTCCAATGTTTCCATGCGGAAATTGGTACTTAATCTTTTTGGGAATCCTTTGTATGTGACTGTTTGCTTTCAAGGTTCTATCTTTATCCTTACTTTTGAAAGCCTGGCTGTGTCTTTTTAGGTTATCCTGGTTAGGGTTCTTTGAGCTTCTTGGATTTGTAGATTCGTGTTACAATGAGGAAATTTCTGATATTATTTCTTCAAATATTCTTTCTGTCTCTCTGTGTCATCTCCTTCTGGAATTCCCATGATGTTTGTATTAGGTCTCTTGATTTTCTTCCATAATTCAATTAAATTGTTCTCAGCCTATTTGAGCCTCTGTTCTTGTTGCCTTCCAACCTCTGTAATTTTAACTATTTTATTTTTTGTTTTGGTGATTCTTTCTCTTGCCTGATTAAATGTGCCATTAAGTTCTTTCATTGTGTATCTCATTTCAGTTATTGTCCTTTTCAGTTACTTCTGCTTGATTTTGATCTCTCTTTGTAGATCCTAATTTTGTTCATGCACCATTTTCCTTATTTCTTTTAGATCTTTATTTAAGCTTTCATTTAACTCTTTAATTATGTTAAATGTTATTGTATTATATTCTTCCATTAGTTTCATAATTCAGTCTTCCATAGATGTACTTTCACTCCATCATGTTCATTTAAATGGGCCATCCTTTCTGTTTTTTGTATGTAGTGTTATTTTTTTATTAGGGCATTGGAATTTTTGAGGGGGTTAACTTTCTCAGTTCTCCACAGTATTTGTTGTTCTTGCCCACCCTGCTTTCTGGAAAAAAAACTCTTAGGTAGATGCTTTAACCTTTGCTTACTGTTTCCTCTCCCTGTTTGTGATAGCTCCTTATCCCTTCCTGGTCTAATTAGAATGCCAAGGCTCCAGACATAGATTTTCAGCTTTCAGTATCTATGAAACACACTAGAGAACTATCTGTGGTTCATCTATCCACCAGTGGGGATTGCCACGTAGGTGCGATATTGTGCACTAATAAATCTGTCCACCAGGGGGTGTAGTTGGCTTTCTATTACTCCCTATCTGAGCAACCGTGTTTTCAGTTAGAATGCCCACACACAGCGTGTCCCCTTCGAGGATGGTAGTGTCCTCTAGTTATACCAAAGCCTTCCTTTCCTGCTCTGTGGGGGCTGCCTATATCTGATCTGGCATTCAGGGGAAGCACTGGCTGACTGTCCTACATTTCAGGAGGAGGAGGAACTGGCACTCTCCGAAGGGACTTTTGAGAGATCTGTCTTGTTTTCAGAGCCCCAGTAGCCCTGTGGTGGCTAGGGAAGCAGTCTCCACTTAAGTGGCCAGCCTCCTGGTTCCACTGCAGACAATCTTCTGTAGAACCTTTTGTCAGTTCAGCAGCTGACATTTACTGGGAGGGGGAAGTGCTGTCATGCTCCAAAGAGACCCCCAGGGAGATCTGTATTGTTGTCAATCCTTCTCTCCCTTGTACTGTATCAGCTGTGGTTGCAGCAGTACTCAGTACCCATGGGAAGGAAGAGCAGACAGACGTGAACTGATTCCCAGGGAGGTCTGTCCTGTTGGTTACAAAGGTCTGATCTATCAGGTATGCAGGGAGGCAGATAGAGTGCTGACTGTGGTATCAGGATCCACTTGAGGGGCTTTTTGTAACAATTTGCAACAGGCTTATAACTGACAGTGTCTATATGGGGGTGGTACTAGTATCATCTGAATGGACTCCTGGAGAGGTCTGCCTTGTTGATTTAGAGTCCTGTCTCTGTACAAGAGGGGATGTGCTGGTTAAGGAAACGGGTTCTTTTGTTGGGGTTGCATCTCCAGTTTGTAGGAGACGGTGGCCTGCATGGCTGTGGGTAGGGGCAGGGATGATGAGAGAAGTGACATTCATACCAAATGTAACTCACTGATTCGTTGACTTCGTGTCTATTTGAAGATCCCTGTTACTGTCCTCTACCCTCCTACTCAGAGTCCCTCAAAGCTAAGCACCATTTCCTTGTTGAATTTCTTATATTTGTAGAAGAGGGTCAGAACAATGGTTTGTTCATGCTGTCATCTTTCCAGAAACTCATCCACAAAGTTTTCATTGGTTAATTTTCGGAAGCAGATAATCAGTACCTTCTTCCTAGTCCTTTAAGTCTAGAAGCTCTGCTGAAACTTGTCCACCATGAATAACTCTGCTGGCGTACGAAATACTGGTGGCTTCCAGCATCTTAGCAACATAGAAGCCATCAGAGTATGACAAACTGACAGATGGGTGATGGTAACGGTTATTAGAATTGCAAAAACAAAATAATTTGAGGAATTACAGAGAGGCTGAGCCACAGTAATGAACTCTCCTATAGCAGTTCACCATTCTATCAAGTGAGCTTTTACTGAGTTATAAGGCAAATCATAAGGCCAGTGAATCCCATGGAAGATCAATTACTGCACTTTCTTTGACACAAAATGTGTCCTTTGGATACTAATGATCACGAGAATCTTTTCATGTGTTTTTTTTGCAGATTGAATCCTGTCTTTGATGAAGTGTCTGTTCATATCCTTTGCCCATTTTTGAAAGAAAATTGGTTTGTCTTTTTGTTGTTGTTTTCTACATATTTAAGAGTAGACCCTTTTCAGATATATCATTCCCAAAGATTTTTTTCCAGCTATAGGTTATCTTTTTCACTCCTTTGATAAAATTTTTTGATGAGCATAAATATTTAATTTTTAGGTGGTCCCAGCTATCTAATTTGTCTTCTAGTCGATTCCAGGTTATGAGATGTTTCACAAAATCATCATTGTTTTTTTACCATTGCATAGTGTTGCATTGTGCATGTATATCATAGTTTGTTTATCCATTCATCTGTTAATGGGCACCTAGGTTGATTCCATCTTTTTCCTATTGTAAATAGTGCTGCAATAAACATTCATGTGGACGTATCTGTTCATGTGACATCCCTTATTTCTGTAGGATATATTCCAAACAGTGAAACTGCTGAATCATATGGTATTTGTGTTTCTAGCTTTTTGAAAAAGTGCTAAATTGCTTTCCAGAGAGGTTGTATCATTTTGCATTCCCACCAGTAGTGTAGAAGAGTTCCAATCTCTTCATAACCTCTCCAATAGTCATTATTTTGTGTTTTGAGATTAGTGCCAGCCTTGTTGGGGTGGCATGGTGTCTCACTGTAATTTTGATTTGGATTTTTTTAATTGTCCTTAAGAATTTTTCTCTCAGCCTAGGCCACGCTCAGTTTCCAGCAATTGGTCAGTTACTTCCTAAGTATTCTTTCCCAATGCTAGGTCCAACAGTAGTTTCTACTTCTGATAGGCTGTAATTTATGTAACTGTCTACATTCTCAGTTTTGGGGGTGATGTTCTGCCCTGTGACCTCAATTCTATGAAGTTATCTAAAAAGAGTTGTTGACTTTTATGTTTTCAGCGTTTTTCTTTTTGTGAGATTGGAAGTGATAGCTTCCAGGCTCTTTACTTGTTGGACCAGAAACCAGAAGAGACCTAGTCTACCCATATTTATTTCTGTATTGAAAATCATGAGTTCTAATTGATACTTCCAATTTCAATCCAAGAACATAAGGTTCATTCTAGATTTTTCTCTTTCAGTCTTGGTAACGTCTTTCCTTGACATTGAGTAACCTGGCTTCAATTATCTTTAACAATTTAATTAGGCCTGATACGTGAGGACAGACAATTAAGTTTGCAAACTCATCCTAGAAAAAGTGCTGTGTACCTTATTGGTGAATACTACTATGGTCACCTTTGAAGTACTCCCCTTGGGAAGCTATGCACCAAAGCCAGTGCCTATTCCACGCTTCAAAGCAATTTTGGAACTGTTTTTCTGGAATGGCCATCAGAGCTGTCATACGAGGCCTGACAAGTTCACAAACTCGTCTTAGAAAAAGTGCTTTGAAGGGTGGACAAGGCACTGGCATCGATGCATAGCTTCCCAAAGGGAGTACTTTGAAGGTGACCGTAGTGATATTCAACAGTGAGGTATTTAGCACTTTTTCTAGGACAAGTTCCTGAATTTAATTGTCTGACCTCATAAATCGCCAATCTGCTACTTCCTCCACCACCCCCGCCCTTGTGGGTATACCCTTCTAACCTACTTTCATTTCAACATCTAGTGCCAGATCAACCTTCTGCACAGAGGCCCTCCTTATCCTGCTTAGTTTCTGACATTCCAGAGGCTGCCTTTTGTGAGGATGCCTATTCCACACTACTCAGTTTCTGATGTCACATACTTTTCCACCCCACCTCACCCTCACTGTGTGGATGCTGTCTTTATGTGGGTTCTGACATCCCATGCCAGGTCACTTCTCTGCCGGGATGCCTTCCTCACCCTGCTACGGTCAGGCTGTGACCTCCAACCACCCCCTTCCCCAAGGCTAGACTGACTCTCTTTCCGTATCAATGCTTTCCTTACTTTCCTTGGGCTGACATCCCACATCATGCAGCCTCTTTCTGGAGATACTATCTTCGCTCTGCTTGGACCCAAACTTCCCACTCTAGCTTGCTCCCTCATCTGCATCTAAGCTTTCCTCATCCTGCTTGGTTTCTCACACCCTACCCTAGGAAATTCCTCCCTTTCTATTCTCCCTGAGTTGTAAGACCTCATGCCAGGTTCTACCCCTGCATGGATGCCTTCCTTGGCTGCCGGGGGTTCTGACTCGGTATGTTGGTTTGTCACCCAAGTTTGAACAGCCTTCTAATCTCACCTAGGTTCTGACAACCCATGCCAAACTACTCCTTGAATGTATACCTTACTTGACCTGCTCAGGCTCTGACACCCTGCTTTAGGCTGTCACCTAACTTCATGGATGCACTTTTCACCTTAGTCGGTATCTTACATCTTGTATAAGGCAGCCCATCTTTATGCTTTATGGACACTCTTCTTTCTTCACTTGGGCTCTGACAGTACATGACTGGTCTCACCTTTGCATAAATGCCTTCCTCACTCTGCTTAGCTCTGGCTTTGCATGCTACTTTGTACCCCAATGCAGACACCTTCCTAACCCAATTTAGATGCTGACACTCATCATCAGGTCACCTCTGTGCATGGATGTCCTCCTCATTTTGCCTGGTCTCTGCCCACAGCAAGAAGCCCCTTCACTGCATGCAGTTGCTTTCTTTACTCCCCTTGGACTCTCGATAACTCATTTTGGCTGTTTCTCCTTAGGGTATACCCTTCTCACCCTGCACTGGTTGTGATTCCCCATGCTGGACAAACCTCTAATTTGGACACTTTTCTAACCCTATTTGGGTGCCCCATGCCAGACCACCTCTCTGCATGAGCCCCTTCCTTTCTGTTTGAGACGTGATATTTCATGCCAGTCTGTCCCTGTGTATGATGCTCCCTGTACTCATATGGGCGCCCCCGGCACTTGGCTGGCTACACTTTATTTGGACTCCATACTCCAGATGCCTTCCCTGCTTTGCCCTTACCTAGTGACTTTCAGACTGAATTTTTCTAGAATAGGAGGGAAAGGTAAGGGCACCAGTGCATTTTTTCAAAGCTTTGAATCCTTTATATCTTCCCAGGAGATATGGTTAGGGGGTAGCTGAGCAGTTTACACAGATCTATTCCATTAAATAAGTGATGATTAATTTTATGTGTCATTTTAGCTACGGGGTGGTGCCAAGTTATTTGAGTAAACACTATGAAGTATTTATATGTGATTAGCATTTAAATCAGTTGGCCTTAAAAGCATATTACCCCCCATAAATGTGAGTGGGCCTCACTAATCAGCTGAAACCCTTAAGAGCAAAACCAGAGATTTCCCAAAGAAGGATTCTGTCTCCAGACTATAAAATAGATGTCCTGCCGAAATTTCCACCCCACTACCACCTGACCTGGAAACCCTTGTGGTGTAATGGTTAAGTGCTATGGCCGCTAATGAAAAGATCAGCAGTTCAAATTCAGGTACTCCTTGGAAAGTCTATGCGTCAGTTCTACTCTGTCCTGTAGGGTCTCTGTGACTCGGAATTGAGTGGATGGCAATGAGATCTTTTTTTAAACCACCTGACCTATGGATTTTGGACACAAGACTACCATAATTTCTGGCCTGTCACTTGATGTCTTAGGGTCGGTTCTCTAGGGATGCAAAACCAGCACAGTATATAAATATATACAGAAGGAGATTTCTATAAAGGAAACAGGCTGTGAAGGCCAGTGAATGCCAAGATAGTGGGCAAGACTGCAAGATTTCTGCTGATTCTCGTAGCTGCAGGGGCTGGTGAAGCCGGGTTTGGCAGGTCAGGGAACAGGACTTTTACAGGCCATGAAGATAGATGAATCTCAAGAGCTGCTAGTTTAAGTACAAAGAAAGAGAGTAGCAGCTGCCGGATCTGCAACAAGCTGTTGCCAAAACCTTGCCAAGGTGAGCTGATCTTCACAGTCTGTGACCAAGGACCTTGCTCTCTGACCTGCCAAACTCAGGTTCACCAGTTTCCAAAGCTGTGGGAGGCTTGTATTCCCATCCAGGACTTGGAATGTTTCAACCTCTACATTGTGTGAGCTGCTGCCTTTATATAAATCTCTTTCTATATATATTTGGAAACCCTGGTGATGTAGTGGTTAAGTGCCACAGCTGCTAATGAAAAGGTTGGCAGTTCAAATCTGCCAGGTGCTCCTTGGTAACACTATGGCACAGTTCTACTCTGTTCTATAGGGTTGCTATGAGTTGGCATCGACTCAGTGGCAGTGGGTTTTTAATATATATATATATATATGTACATACATGCATTACTGATTTAGCTTCCCTGGAGAACCCAGCCTGAGACTATTTGGTACTGGGAGAGTGGGGTGCTGCTCTAACAGATACCTAAAATGTTCAAGCAATTTTGAAACTGTGAATAGATAGAAGACTCCAAAGGAACCAAGGAGAACTGTTAATACCAAAGAAGGTGCAGACGGTGAGAAACAAGTAGCAGAGCAGCAGCAGTAACAGAAATGGACAGGTAGCAGTAGAAGTAGACCAACATGAAACAGTGCTGAAGCTGACCCATGGAATGAGAGAGCTGAGTGCCTGTGCTCAGGATGCTTCTTGGCAGAGTGGGGTGCCTCTGGGAACTTAAATCAGTGGAGCTACAGAGCTTTGGAACACTTGCTCCAGCAGAGTGGATGCAGGCTTAAGGGCTGAGCCATGAAGCCTAGGAAACAGAAGCTGAAGAGACAAGGAGCATGAAAATCTGAACTGCCTTAGTCTCAAAAGGTATGGCCACGGCCCCTGGTGTTTCTAAGTGTGGAGTTGCCACTTAGATAGGTTAGGATAATGGTGCGCCTGAAGCCAAGGGAGCAGAGTTACTGTCCCAGTGTGCCGGGAAGGTGGAGCTGTAGCACAGTGCACAGGGGTTTCCACTCAGAATCTGGAGAGTATGGCCAATATCTAGAGTCTGGAGAGCAGGGCCATTGTATAAAACGTCTCAGAGAATGGAAGATTATTTTCAAAGCCTGGAGGGCTAATATAACATGTTATGTTAATTTGCTTAGTGCCTGTTTGATGCCTTCATTGCCTCCAATTTCTCCCATTTGTAATGGAAATGTCCAGGTTGTGCCTGCCTGTTTTACCAGTGTATTTTGGAAGCCAGATAACTTGTGTTCTAGATTTCAGGTGAGGACAAATTGCTAGATTTTGGACTTGGACTTAAGACTTTTGCTATGATGGGTTGAATATGTTCTACATGTTTCAAGGTTGTGAGTTTTTAGGGAACAAACGGTGAAATGGCACAGATTAAATTGTGTTTCCCAAAAAATTTATGTAGCAGTTTAGGTAGGCCATGATTTCCAGTATCAGTGTGATGTTCCTCCATGTTATAAATCCTACCTTTATGATGTTAATGAGGGAAGATGAGCAGCAGCTGTGTTTGTGGGGCAGGACTCAATCTGTAAAATTGTTTTGTGCCTTGAGGTAGTCTCTTGAGAAATAAAGGGAAGAAGCTAGTAGAGAGATTTAGGGACCTCATAGCAGCAAGAGGCACTCACAGGAGCTGAGTATGGTTCCTTTAAGGATTGGGATCTCTGATCCGACTCTACGGCACTTGGCTGGCACCTCAGAAGCTTCCAGTCCAGGAGAAGACTGATGACAAGGACCTTCCTCCAGTGCCAGCAGAGAAAGCCTTCCCCTAGAGCTGACTCCTTGAGATTGGACTTTTAGCCTACTGGACTGTGACAAAATAAAATTTCCTTTTTTAAAACCATCCACTTATGGTATTTCTGTTAAAGCAGCACTAGATGGCTAAGACACCTGACCTACAGATTTTGGATTTGCCAGACCCCACAACCTTTATGAGCCAAATATTAAGAATAAAAATCTCTCTTTTTATCTCTAGATAGATAACTTTCTCTCTATCAAACTGATTCTGTTTCCATATAGAACACTAAGACAGTATTCATCTCCCTGAATATTTGGGTTCCTTTTTCTCTAGGATATTAGAGAAGTTCAGGCATTTCGGTTTCCATAATAGAGGCTGTCACTGAGTCCAGGCTTTGATTAGCTAATTTAACAGACCATTACATCACATCCAAGAGTTTGAGATAACACTTTTAATTTCTAATTCTAGATGAGCACAGTGTGTCAAAGAATTAAAACCTATTGAGTCTTTTATTTTTTCCTTTTAGTCTACAACCTTAGAATTTACTTCCACACATTCTTTCTGAGCTGTTGTCAGTACATATTGATGAGATCCTGTGACTCTTTTGGTACATAGGCTGTCTCTCCTGAGGTGGGCCTTAGATCTCTCTAATTTCTGCTTTGTTTAATATAACTCTCCTTATAGACTTGGAGCAGATAAGAATGTTTATCCCGAGGATAATCAACACCAACTGGTCTAGCCATTGCCCTGTGGCACTTATTAAGAGGACTGCATGCAGAGGAGGGCTGGTTTCTTGTGTGTGTGTGTGTGTGTGTGTGTGTCTTGTGGAGGGGCTGTGTATTTTCTTACCAAGTGAGGACTATGCATATTTTATATCAATCAATTACTTTGTTTTCATACTTCCCTCTTCCTGCTTACTTGATGAAGAGTATTGACGGGGCACTGGCTAATGTTATAATTTAAATTTCTGATAGGAATATAATTGAATCAATATCACTTTGTGATGACATGGTGGCTCATAGAATTTTGTCCTCTCAGTGTTGGATATGAGAGTTTTTCCTTTGGACAAAGGACAAAAATGGCATCTGAGTGACAAAAGGGGCAGATTTTGCTGGTTATTCCTGCCTCCTACCCTCATCCATTTTCTACTCTTTCTAAGCCTGCTCTGTATTCTAAGAGGTTTGCTTCACTTCTGTAGACTGCATTTTTCTTGGCCTACTTGCCTTCTAGTTGGGTTTGGTCAAGATGTAGAAATTGTAGATCAGAATGTGGGTAGGAGAGATTAGGGTATTTCTTCCTTACTTCCTCCTTACTTTCATATTGCATCCTTGGAAATAGCTTATTCCTACACAGTTTTCTTTTTTTTTCAAACATAAGATATGGTATTTACTTGGATTCTGATATTCTTTCTTTTTTTTAATTATGATTGAGTGAAAATATACAATCCCATATAGATTTGCGTATCCGCCAATGAGCGGCTCCCACTGCTCTCCCTGCCCAGTGACAAGACACTCCTCCTCTCTGTTCTGTACATGTCATATCCTCCTAACAATCTCCTATCCCCACCTCTCCACCCTCTCCCTCGTGTCCAGTAAGAGGTCAGCCAGATGACATACTATAGATGCATAGAACCGTAAAGTGCATGCATGATATGGTTGTTCTGTGTCACCAAGTCCAATACATTTCTGTCCAAAGAGTTGACCTCCATTATGGTTTATGGACAGGGGCAGCATCAGGGCCAGGACCCATGCTCCTGGGGGGACCCTGAGGCCCCTGGACCATCAACTGAGGTCTTTTAGTGGAGATCTCAGGATGCACCCCTTTTTGTTTTCGTGTTGCCAGTGAGACTTAACTTTGTGAGCCCCATCACGGCTATCACCAGTGGTGGCCGGGCACAATCTGGTTCTTCTCTTCACATATACATGTAGTCACCCGCTCATGATTCCTACACAATTTTTGCATCCACTGGGAAACCCCTCCACCATTGTTCTAGCTCTCATGAGATTCTGGTAACTCGATTTATTCCCTTAACCCTTCGGCTCCAGGAGTACTAATGGTTTCTCACTCTTGCCTCACTATCCCTTCGTTCTTCTTGTAACCCTGGCCATTCCCTGTAAATTGTCTTTTTATAAACTTTCTTCATCTGAGCCAGCTGGGGGAATTATTTTTCTGCTGAGATCTTGCTGATGAAGCCTGTTCATATCTTCATCTTTTGTCTTATTTCCATGCTTTATCCTCATTTTAAGAACAATGGTGTTGGAAGCAGAAAACTTCCCAAAAAACTTTGGTGTTTTTTTTCTGTGCATATTCTGAGCAGTAAGGAAATAGAAATGACTCATCTAGGCAGGTTACCTTTTAAAAAGAAGTTTTAAAAATCTACACAAGTTATACAAAACCAAAAACTGAAACCCATTGCCACTGAGTCGATTCCAACTAATAGTGACCCTAAGTAGTCCTCAAATTATGATGTACTTGAGTTATGGCAAAGAACACTTACAACCACAGTTATTTTTTTCTCCATATCTTGTCATTAGTAATATGAACTGTATGCAGTGTCGAAGGACACAGTCTGCAGATATCATTCTCAGATGTTTACTTGTAGATGTTCAAACGTTGAAATTATAAAGACACTGATAATCAAGGACAATATTAATGAAAACTAAAAAAAAAACTGTACTTGACTCACAAGGTCTGACAATTAAGTTCACAAACTTATTTATTTCAAGTGCTACATGCCTCATTGCTAAGTATCACTATGGTCACCATCAAAGTATTCCATTTGGGAGGCTATACACTGATGCCAACATCTGCTCCATCCTTCAAAGCAATTTTGGAACTGTTTCTGGAATGGTCGTTGTGCATGGTGGCACAGTGTCAAGTTTGCGAACTTAATTGTATAGTTGTCTATGAGGGAGTTTTTAGCCAGTCAACAAATAACTGTATTGGAAACACCCTCCCCACTCACCTGATCTGGCCCCCAATGACTTTTTTCTTTACGTGAATGTAAAGGAAATATTGAGAGGAAGACATTTCAATGACATTCAGGACATTAAGGGTAATACCACAACAGTTCTGATGGATGTTCCAGAAAAAGAGTTCCAAAATTGCTTTGAAGGGTAAACTAGGTACTGACATCAGTGCCTAGCCTCCCAAAGAGAGTACTTGAAAGGTGACTGTAGTGATGTTCAGCAATGAGGTATGCAGCACTTTTTCTGGGATGAGTTCGTGAACCTAATTGGCAGACCTCATATATCAAAACCTAGTTACAGTGGAGTTGCCAGAATAGAACCCCATTGAAAGTCAGGAAGCTACAAAAAAGAAAATAAAAACCACCAGTAAACCCATTCCACAGAGTAATGAATAAATGAATTAGTGAATAAATACTCTTTTTAAACTATGCATACCTAATTTGTACGCTTCTTTAAACCATCAGCCTTTCCTGAGGGAGTGCCAGTTTGAGTTGTTGAGCTTTGGACTTTTCATAACTCTCTACATCTGTGGTTATGTGGATGAAGTAGAGGAAGCTGGGCAAAAAGAGAAGCACAGTGGAGGAGGAAGCAAACCTGGGGTGATTTCATAGGTCAGTCCCTTACTGGACTGTCATATTTGATGTACTGGATGGACCCCGCCCACACTAAATCCTGCTGTGCTGGGCTGGGCTTGTGTGCTCTCTGGGAGGGGCTGCCTTCTCTAGTTTTCACCCTTAGAGGAATTTAAGCTAGAAGCATAGGTAAATAAGCCAGAGTTGCACATGTGGCTGCCCTGCACAAAGCTTCCCTGTTACACATGAAAACCTCTAGAGCCTAAGGCACCCCAGAAGGACAAGTTAAGAGCTAATTCAGTAGCCCTGAAAGGGTTAATCCAAAATTGACTGCAGAACACATATGTATTAGCAGAAGGCAGAATCTAATCCTACTGTAGACAATAACTTCACACTTCTGAACTGGAGCTTATTTTCTAGATGCCAAGGTCATCTTGTTTTCCCTCCAAATCCGAAGAGCCCCAAATCCCTGTTATTTGATTCCTGTGTCTCCTCAAAAGAAATGCCACTTTTATGTATGGGTTAGAACATCCTGTCCCTCTCTCCTGCCTTTTCTTCTCCACTGCCCAGTGTTAGGGTGACCCCAAACAATCCTTTTGTCATCATCAAGTTTATAAATTCGGTTGGGACAAAAGTCCCCAGAGAGAGGAAATCTGCACAGGCAGATACGTTCCCAGGGTAGTAGTCACTTTGAGTTTGTTGATTTGGTGGCAGTGCCACAGTCTCTCGTTTTGGGAGGCCTCCTACCTGGATTCTTTGCTACTTCAGAGCAACAGAAGCATGAACTTTATACCAGTTGCCTCCTCTAGACAGCTAGCAGAAATAACAGATGGATGAAATTTGCTCGTGGTTTCTTGTTCTATTATTCTTCACAACCCTAGTTTCAATCTAAAAAGATCCTGTTTCTGAGTGTGATTTTTTTTTTGAAAACGTAAAGAAAAAGTGAAAAATTAGTAATAGGCCAAGGATAGGACTTAGAGCACAGAGGGATCCAATCTTCTTATTAAAACAAACAAACAAACAAATCACTTAAATTCTGCTAATCAAATACATTTCTGTAGGAAAGCTTGTTGCAACTTTTCAGCTCATGCTGAGGTGAAACAGTTAAACATTTATTGAGCTTTAAGTAGAAAGGTATCCGGACAGAGTAGACTCCCAGTAAATTTGTTTGCCCAAAATGAGTGCCCAGACTGAATGAATTTGCTGAAAGTTCCTAGTAGTTGCCTGCACACCTAACTGCGGTTATTGCCGTTAAACTTTATTCTCACATACCTTTAGCTATATATAGGAAACAGTCTAAGTATTATCAAGCAGGAGAGGTAGAAGAACCACAGAGAAAATTTTGGGAGGAGAAAGCTGTGATTAAATCCAGGATTTGCCAGTAGCTCCTCATAAGTCTGAAGAGAGAGATTTTGAGCTACGTTATAAAAAAGGAATGACAAGGCAAAGTAGGTAGAGATAGAACCTCAAGATCCTTGAAGATGCAGTTTGTGATATTAAAGGACAAGCAGATTGAAGGAAAGGCGAATTATACCAGTTGTGGTGTGAAACGGTTGAACCATATGATACAGCATCAGCATAGTATCATTGGGCCAATTGTTGATGGCATTATACATGCAAGTACAATCCTATTACAGTGGCAACCATTCCAGTGAAGCATTATGTGTGGTGCTAGAACAGTCTTCAGTAATCATTTTCTATTAGGGAATAGTCACTTCCTACAAGGGAAGGATATAAAGAGAACTCCTGTGATTATCTCTGGAGTGTTGAGATTATGTCCCATCCGAAGAATGGAGGAAAGTGAGTTTTGAGGAGATCCTTAAGAGGCTAGAGATAGCGGCAGCACTTTTGGAAAGGGGGAAAGGCAGAGTTCATACTAGGCATCTTTGGCTAAGGAGTAGGCCTGAGAAAGGACCCTGAAGTTGCACACTGCAAAGGCCTGTACGTAGGATATGTCACATATGTAACTACCTATTGTTATCATGATCAAACCTTATTACTTTACAAGTAAGAAACTAAGAAATAGTTAGGTAAGTATAACAGTCATTTGTTCAAACACACATGAAGAATTCAATGAATTCAGATCTCTTGAGTCTAATCTTGCCAAAGGAAGATCTGGCAACTGAAGAGGGAAGACTCAAACAAAGGATAACTGGACTAAGAGTGGACACCAAATTACTTTTTTGAATTTGACAAAAACATACAAAATGCTGAAAGCATTAGAAGATATTTTCTGCCCTGAGAACTAGATTTTGATGTACTTTGGGCACTGAATTATCTTAGTATTGTATAATAGAAAGACAAGTCCTCATTTATTAGCTTTAATGTGTTACCAAACTTCTACGAGCCACTGTTTATTCATCTGTAAAATGGAGACAGTAACAATGTCTAATTTATAGTTTTATTTTGAGGATTAAAAGAGATAATACATGTAAAGCACTTTACACAGTGTCTGGCATACAGAAATAGATCAACAAAAGATTATTTCCATTTCCTTTTCCACTTACACAGGAGTTTGTCTAGTGTGCTTAGCTTGAGTAAAAAATAATGGCTCTAAAGAATTCTCTAAATTTAGTTAAAGTGTTTTGGGCCATTAGTAGAATGACCCATCTCTCTCTAAGTGAGCATTTTCCCAAATATGGGTTTTAGCATACGTTCAAATATGTTTTGCTCATCCAGTGAGACCAAGTGAAACTCTAGTCCACAAAACGTTATCTTTATGATTCCTTTTTCCTCCTCATCATTATCTTAGACCCCAGAAGACAGGACTGAATTATACAGACAGCTCTGTAATTCACTATGAGAAAAATAAGGCTTGAAATTGTATTACTGCTAAGAGGCTTTTGATGCCCTACAGCATGGTTTCACAAACTTGGCACTATTGACATTTTGGGTTTTATAATTTTTGTTATGGTGGGCTATCCTGTGCATTGCAGAATGTTTAGCAGCACCCATGGCCTCTGCCCATTAGATGCCAATAGTAACCCTCTCCCCCTAGGCTGTGACAACCAAAAATGTTTCTGGGCATTGGCACATGTCCCCTGGGGAAGGGGCAAAATCATCTCCAGTTAATAACCACAACTCTAGGAGGAATAAGTCAGCTAATCACTCTGTAGGAGTAGACTACATTGAATCTCTAGGAATGACTGGAAATTAAATGGGCAAAGAGGAATGGGGGAAAAAAGAGTTAAGGCATAGGTTCTGAAAGAGAATCTATTTAATATGCCAGGCCCTGTAGATATAGAAATTAACGGGACACTAATAGATGTGTCACTACCTGCTCTTGAGGAGTTCACATTTTAGTGAGAGAAACAGCCGTTTAAGCAGACAATGAGAATATTATGTCGTGAGTGCAATGTCAGAAATATATGAAGGGTGTAATGGGATAATGTCAGCACAAAGGAGGGGAACTCACTCTAATAGGATACTGGGAAGGCTTTTCAACAGAGGTCACGACTGAGCTGAAGGATATGTAAGGATAAGCTTGGAGAAGACAAAAAGGAGGATGGAATAGGCATAAGAGAACTTAGGGAGCACAGTGGAGATCCGTTGAGTTTCTCCATGATCTGATTTGGATTCAGCGAAGATCATTTTGGCAGCGGCATGAAAAATAAATTTGAAGTAGAGTCAGAAGTCAGGAAACCGCTGTTGTAGTCCAGATGAGAATTAACTATGACCTGAGTTAGGGCAGAGACAGTGGGAAGGAATTCAAGATGTATTTCAGTGACAGGAGCAACAGAATCTGGAGACTAATTGGATAAGGAAAGGTTTATGGCTTGTGCTACTGGGTAGATGGCCATGCTACTAATGGGGACTGAAAACATTGGGCATAGAAAAGATATGGAAGAAAGATTAAGTCTGGAAAAGTTGAATTTGAGGTGGTTATGATCATTCACCATTGCTTATCTTGTCGGTTTGTTGTATCGTTGTGGCTTGCGTGTTACTGTGATGCTGGAAGCTTCCAAATACCAGCAGGGTTGCCCAAGGTAGTCACGTGTCAGCAGAACTTCCAGACTAATATTAGAAAGAAAGGCCTGTTGATTTACTTCTGAAAATTAGCCAATGAAAACTTTATGGGTCACAACAGAACATGGTACAACTCACTTGCTTTGGCTATGTCATCAGGAGGGATCAATCACTAGAGGAAAACCATCATGTTTGGTGAGGTAGAGGACTGCAAGGGAGATTCTTAGTGAAAAGGATTGGTACAGGAATCATGACAACGGACTTGAGCATGTTGGTGATCATGAGGATGATGCAGGACCAGGCAATGTTTTGTTCTGTTGTACATAAGGTCACCATGAATCACAGTCAACTTGACGACAGCTGTCTATCTATGATTACTGAGGTGGGAGTCTTTGGCAGGGATTAAATATATGAGTGTGAAGATCAGCAAGTAATCTAGGGTAGCGATACAGGATTCAGTCATCAGAGTAAACTGAAGTTACAGGAATGGATAAGATCTAAAAGTAGAATGTGTATATTGGAAAGAAATAAGGGCCATGACTTGCTTTCTTATTTCATTCACGTCACCTCCTCCAAAAGGCTTTCCTTAACTAACATACATAAAATATCACCTCGACTTCTTCATTTCCTTAACCTACTTTTTGTGGGTAACACATCACTCTGATATTATATATGCAATCCATTAACTTTTTTGATTACTTTCATATTTGTAATAGTTTATAACCAAAAACCAAACCTAGTGCTATTGAGTTGATTCTGACTCATAGCAACCCTGTATAAGCATTAAAGAGTTCAACCACTGAAAATCAAAACTTTCATTGTGCATCTAGTTTACAGCTTCTCTCCCGTTTCAACCACCAGTGCAGCTTGACTGAAGATCCCACAGATGATCAGTAAGGAAAAACGACTTCGTTTGTTATTTCACTCTCCTTGTCCCACCTTTCTTTCCTTCTACTTGCTATAGTGCTTCTCGCTCTTCCATGGTTGAAGGATGAAATTGACAGGGAAAAAAACCCCCAAAGAACCAAACCCACTGCTGTGGAGTTGATTCTGACTCATAGTGACCCTATAGGACAGAGTACAACTGCCTCATGGAGTTTCCAAGGAGTCCCTGGCCAATTTTAACTGCCAACTTTTTGGTTAGCAGATGTAGAACCTAACCACTATACCACCAGGGTTTCCTGAGAGTGATAGGAAGTCTTAAGTTGTCTGTTGTTGGTGTAACTTGTTTATCAGTATCCTTTCTGAGGTTCATGTCCAAGTACTGCCTTAACTTATGGTAGTGCATTTGTAATTTCTTCAGAGACCCCTTCACTCCCCACCCCACAGTGGGAACATCTGCCTCACATTGTTACCTGAGGTGAACAATGCACACTTTGACTATCATCTCCCTTGGCAATTGCCAACACAGTTTTCCTCTCATAGGATCTTCTTTCTTACAGTAAAATTTCTGCTACACTGAGGAAACTATTTGAGCCATAGAAAACATGTATGTTCCTTTGAAAGTCCAGAGCTCTTTTTTATTCTACTGTTGTAGACCACTTCAACCACTTCTGCGTTCGGATTTCTTCTAGTTTAAAGGAGACTGCTGGGAGGATGAGACATGTATGGAGCAGAGAGGAATAGTGTGCTGTCACTGGGCAGGGAGAGCAGTGGAAGCTGCGTATAGGTGGGCATGTAAATTTATCCCAGAATGTACATTTTCACTCAATCATAATAAAAAAAAAAAACCTCAAAAACAATTGAAAGATTTTTTTTTTTAAAAAAGAAGTAACGGAGAAGTAGGTGGGTAAAGATTTACCTGAACTCTACCTCATATGACCAGCTTTATGCTGATCCTTATTCTTATCCCTCATGAATTCAGACAATTCACTATGCTGTATTACAATCACTCAGCAACAAAAAAGGAAGGAACTACTTAACATGAAATAACATGAATGACTCTCATATGCATTGTGGTAAGGAAGAGAAACCTGACTCAAAAGACTACATACTGTAGGATTCCATTTATCTGTCATTCTGAAAAATGCAAAACTGTAGGAACAAAGAACACATATCAGTTGTTGCCAGTACTTGGGGTGGGAGGAAGAGCTGACTACCGAGGGTCAGAATATAAGGCAATGTTTTGGGTAGTGAGGTGATATTTTTGTATCTTAGTTATTAGTGTTGGTGGCATGACTTGCATTTTTCAAAAGTTGTGTCTATACACCAGCATGAATTTTGCTATATGTAAATTAAAAATCAAAATTAAAATTTTCAAGAAGCCACATTTAAAAAAATAAATAAATAAAAGTCAAGCACAAGTTTCTATTTTCTCCAAACCCCAAGGGGCACATGTGCATTTCTCCCATGAACTTTTCCTGCTTCAGTAAAAACCTAGGGGAGGACTAAAAATTTCTGTAGCTCTGCAAGTCTCCGTTCTTGTAAGAATCCTCTTCCTAGTCTCTATGAGTCATTTAATTGGGATCTTTATATTGGCTTGAGAAGGGGAACCACAGTGTTCTCTACTTTCATAAATTCCCTTGAAAAAATCCTCTCCCTCTAATTAATTACTAGAATTCTCTTTGATTGATTGGAGTGGAATGGTAGGTACTGATAACTGAAAGATGAGTTTGATTATCTCTTAGAAAGTCCAGTGAGAATGTGTCTAGTAACTTTTGAATACATAGGCAATTTTAACTTAGTGTCCTCAATCTTGAGGCTTCAGTTAACACTTTGGGTAACAACATAGCAGGCCCATTTAACATCTTTTTATACACACGCAGGTTTACATTTGTATCTATGTGTGTGTATGTATATATAAATATATATACGGGATACAAGAGAAACATAAGTAAATCAGTAGGATTCCTTTATATCAACAGTGAGATTATTAAAGAAGAAATCATCAAATCAATTCCATTTAATATAACCTCGAAGAAGATGAAATACCTAGGAATAAATCTGACTAGAGAAATAAGAGATCTTTACAAACAGAATTACAAGACCTTACTACAAGAAACTAAGAGACATTGACGTAAATGGAGTAATCTACCCTGCTCATGGATAGGAAGACTCAACATTGTGAAAATGTTTATTTCGTCCAAAGCAATCTACTTATATAATGCAATCCCAATACAAATTCCAGTGACATTTTTTAATGAGATGGAGAAACAAATCATCAACTTTATTTGGAAAAGAAAGAAACGCCAGATAAATAAAGCACCACTGAAGAAGAAGAACACACTGGGTGGCTTCTCACTATCCAACTTTAGAACCTATTACACTACTACAGTAGTCAAAGCAGCCTGGTACTGGTACAAAAAGAGACAGATCAATTGAACAGAATTGAGACCCCAAAGATGACACCATCTTCCTATGAACAGTTGATATTTGACAAAGGCTCCAAGATTTTAACTGGGGTAAGAATGGTCTCTTTAACAAATGATGCTGGCAAAATTGGATATCTATCCACAAAAAATTGAAACAAGACCCATGTCTCACACCTTATACAAAAACCAACTCAAATTGGATAAAAGGCCTAAACATAAAATCTAAAATGGTAAAGCTCATCCAAGATAAAATAGGATCAACAATGGAAGTTTTAATACACAATGTAGACAGACTTCAAAATCTGACAAAGCACATTTAACAGAAGAGAAAATAAATAATTGCGAACTACCAAGAATCAAACACTTTTGCTCATCCACAGACTTCATCAAAAGAAATAAAAGACCACCTACAGAATGGGAAAAAATATTTGGCAACTCTACATCAGACCAATGTCTGATCTTCATAATCTATAAGGTATTACAAAATATCAACAAGAATAAGATAAATAATCCAATTAAGTGATGGGCAAAGGAGATGGACAGACATTTCTCTAAAGAGGATATGAAGACAGTGGAACGACACATGCAGAATTGCTCGCAATCATTAGGTATTAAAGAAACTCAAGTCAAAACTGCAATGAGGTACCATATCACTCCAACAAGATTGGCCATGATCTAAAAAACACAAAACGACAAATGCTGGAGAGGCTGTGGAGAAATTGGAACTCTCCTACACTGCTGGTGGGATTGCAAAATGGTACAACCTCTTTACAGTCTGGTGCTTCCTTAAAAAGCTGGAGATAGATAGACCATTTGATCCTGTAATTCCACTTCTCGGAATTTATCCTTCAGAAACAAAGATTGTCACACAAACAGACACATGTACACAAATGTTTGTTGCAGCACAGTCCACACTAGTAAAACGTTGGAATGAACCCCGATGCCCATCAACGGATGAATGGATAAGCAAACTATGGTACATATACTCAATGGAACCCTACGCTACGATAAAAAACAATGACAATTTTAGAAAACATCTCATAACATGGTCTCTTTTGGAAGAAATCATGCTGAGTGAAATTAATCAGTGTCAAAAGGACAAATTTTGTATGAGACCTCTATTATAAGGATTTAACAAGAGAATTATCCACAGAAGAAAATGACTGTGTTGGCTACACGGGTGGGTGGGGGGCTGAGGGTTTATCATAGGTGAGATAATTGATAGATGTTAGAAATTATATTCTTTTACTGTAATTAATAAAAAATAAAAAGTTAAAAAATATATATGTATGTATGCATTATAAATATGGAAACCCTGGTGGTGTAGTGAGTTAAGTGCTATGTCTGCTAACCAAATGGTCGGCAGTTCAAATCTGCCAGGTGCTCCTTGGAAACTCTATGAGACAGTTCTACTCTGACCTGCTGGGTCACTATGAGTCAGACCTGACTCAATGGCAGTGGGTTTGGTTTTAGATTATAAATATACATGTACATACAAGTATGAGTGTGTGCTTTTGTATTCATTTATTGTTGAGCATCAGTTAAGTGCTATGGCTGCTAACCAGAAGGTTGGCGGTCCAGCTCCACCAGGCACTCCTTGGAAACTCTGCAGGGCAGTTCTACTCTGTCCTATAGAGTCTCTATGAGTCAGAATAAAGTCAGTGGCAAAGGGTTTGGTTTTTGTTTTTGGAGCATCAGCACTAGAGTAGTAAAGGACATACACTAGATGCCATACTACCCAGCTTCAAATCCAGACTTAACAATCTGACCATTCTGTGTCTCAATTTATTTCTCTGTAAAACAGAGATGATAATAGTGTCTACATCACAGGATTTTTGTGAGTACTAAACATGTGTGTATCTTAGAATACCGTGTAGAATAGTAGTAAGTGCTGTGTGTTTGCAATTAGTGTTATCGTTTCTCTCTCGTGAGAATGTAATCTTTTTTATTTACTGCTGAATTTTCAGATCTTAAAAAATGTGTATGAAACAGACACTAGTAAATATTAGTGCATGCAGAGCTTACCAGGATAAATTATTGTGGCATTTAAGCTTTAAATGTTAAAGTATGGGTAGTGAAAAGTAGGGTATGAGAACGTTAAAAAAGACACCTAAAGAGACAGGGCAAACAGGAGGCTGTGATATTCCGGAGGTCATAGGAGAGGAGGCTATTTAAAAGGAAAGAGTGGGAAACAGTGAGAAATAAGGCTTGAGACTCAAAGTAAAATACAGCTAAAAAGCAAACATTGCTTTTTGTAACAAGGAGCTACTATCTTTTCCATCCTGCTAAGTAATGTTTTTGTTTCCCCAAAGATGATTTTATTCAAATTAATGACGATTCACTAAATCTTTGAAAGGGTCTTCAAAAATTTTAGTCCTGAATTACCAACCTCTAAAGAACAAACCATTCCTACACTTACTTAGCCTTGACCATAATCACAAAGGACACATCCTTTACAATTTAGTACACTTTCCCCTGATCTGGGACAACTCTCTTGAATCAAGCAACAAAATCTGCTTGTTGACATCTGCATACAACCGCATGCCACTTCTCCTATTAAGGTCCTTCTCCCTATCTACCTTCTTTCTCAAAAGAATAAGCAGACTATATAAAGAACGCTTACAACTCAATAATAAAAATATAAATAACACAATTAAAAATGTACTGAGGAAGAATATAATCAATATCACTGAACTGTACATGTGGAAACTGTTGAATTGGTATGTGTTTTGCTGTGTATACTCTCAACAACAAATAAATAAAATTTTAAAAAATCTACAGATGATCTGAATAACATTTTATCTAAAGAAGATATGCTAATTGATAAATAACACATGAAAAGATTTTCAACACCATTCGTTATCAAAGAAATGAAAAGCAAAACTATAATTAGATATCATTTCACATACCCTAGCCAAGCCAAGTGCCTAGGATGTCTATATTCAAAAAGACATGATAAGAAGTGTTGGTCAGGATGTAGACAAATTGGAACTCTCATGCATTGCTGATGGACTTGTAAAATATGATGCAGCCACTGCAGAAAGAAATCCCTCTAGTCCTCAAAAGGTTAAACATAGAATTACCATATGACTCAGTAATTCTATCCCTAGGTATATACCCAAGAGATTTGAAAACATATTTTCAAAAAGAAAGAAAGAGAAAAAAAATACAACTCACACACAGCAGTTCATAGCAGCACTATTCATCACTGCTGTTGCCACTGGATTGGTTCTGACTCATAAGGACCCCATGAACAACAGAATGAAACATTGCCCTGTCCCGTGAAATCGTCACAATTGTTGCTATGCTTGAGCCCATTGTTGCAGCCACTGTATCAATCCATCTCCTTGAGGGTCTTCTTTTTTACTGACTGTCTGTCTAATTTACCAAGCATGATGTCCTCCTCCAGGGACTGGTTCCTCCTGATAACATGTCCAAAGTATGTAAGACGAAGTCTAGTCATCCTCACTTCTAAAGAGCATTCTGGCTATATTTGTTCTGGCAATCCATGGTATTCAATATTCTTAACCAATACCATAATTCAAATGCATTAATTGTTCTTCAGTTTTCCTTATTCATTGTCAAGCTTTCACACGCATATGAGGTAACTGAAAACATATTGGCTTGGGTCAAGTGCAGTTTGGTCCTCAGAGCTACATCTTTCCCTCCAAACCTTTCAAGAAGCCTCTTGCAGCAGATCTGGCCAGTGAAATACGTTGTTTGATTTCTTGACTGCTGCTTCCATGGGTGTTGATTGTGGATGCAAATAAAATGAAACCTTCGACAACTTCAATCTTTTCTCCATTTATCATGAGGTTGCTTATTGGTCCAATTGTGAGGACTTTTGTTTTCTTCATGTTGAGGTGCAATCCATCCTGTAGGCTGTGGTCTTTGATTTTTATCAGCAAGTGCTTCAAGTCCTTTCCTCTTTCAGCAAGCAAGATTGTATCACCTGAATAACAAAGTTTGTTAATGAGTCTTCTCCAGTCCTGATGCCTCATTTTTCTTCACGTAGTCCAGCTTCTTGGATTATTTGCTCAGCATACAGATCGAATAAGTATAGTGAAAGTATACAGCCCTGATGCATACCTTTCCAGATTTTAAACCACACAATATCACCTTGTTCTACTTGAACTACTACTGCCTCTTGGTTTCTGCACAGGTTCCTCACTAGCACAATTAAATGTTCTAGAATTCCCATTCTTTACAACATTATCCATAATTTGCTATGATCCACATATGCCTTTGCACAGTCATTAAGACATCTTTCTGGTATGATCTGTTTTTAGTCAAGATCCATCTGATATCAGTAATGATATCTCTCATACCACATCCTCTTCTGAATGTGGCTTGCATTTCTGGAAGTTCCTTGTCAATGTACCACTGCAAACATTTTTGAATTATCTTCAGCAAAATTTTATGTGTGTTTGATTTTAATGATATTGTTTGATAACTTTTGCATTCCATTGGATTGCTTTTCTTTGGAGTGGGCACAAATACAGATCTCTTCCAGTCCATTGACCATGTAGTTGTCTTCCTAATTTCTTGGCATAGATGAGTGAGTACTTCTGACACTGTATCCATTTGTTGAAGCATCTCAACTCTTATCCCATCAATTCCTGATGCCTTGTTTTGCACTAATGCCTTCAGTGCAGCTTGGATTTCTTCCTTGAGTGCAATTGGTTCTTGATGGTATAGTATCTCCTGAAACGATTATACATCGACCAACTCTTTTTGGTACAGTGATTTCTGTGTACTCCTTCCATCTTCTTTTGATGCTTCCTGCAT
This sequence comes from Heterohyrax brucei, assembly GCA_028571685.1. Taxonomy (NCBI): domain Eukaryota; kingdom Metazoa; phylum Chordata; class Mammalia; order Hyracoidea; family Procaviidae; genus Heterohyrax; species Heterohyrax brucei. Next base: position 136,052,611 of record CM053166.1, on the reverse strand, counting down.
TGATCAATATTTTGTCCAGAGGCTCCTTCAAAATTGCAACCAAAGAATTGTATTTGTCCTCCAGTTCTTTCAGGTTGAAAAATGCCAAACATGGTCTTCCCTTTTGGTTTTCTAACTCCAGCTCTTTGTACATTTCATTATAACACAGTACTTTGTCTTCTTTAGCCAATTTTTGAAATCTTCTGTTCAACTTTTCATCTTTTTTTCCTTTCACTTTAGCTACTCTACATTCAACAGCAAGTTTCAGAGTCCCTTCTGATAACAATTTTGGTCTTTTCTTTATTTCCTGTTTTTAATGACCTCTTGCTTTCTGCATATAGGATGTCTTTGATGTCATTCAACAACTTGTTTGGTCTTCAATCATTAGTGTTCAGTGTATCAAATCCATTCTTGAGATGGCCTTAAAATTCAAGTGGGGTATTCTCAAGATCATATTTTGGCTCACCCAGTCTTGTTTTAATTTCCTTCAGCTTCAGTTTGAACTTATATTTGAGCAATTGATAGTCTATTCTGCAATCAGCTCCTAGCCTTGTTCTGATAGATGATCTTGAACTTCTCTATGGTTCCTTTCCACACATGTAGTTGATTTGATTCCTGTGTATTACATCTGGCCAGGCCCACATGTATAGTCACAGTATATATTGCTGAAAAAAGGTATTACTGATGAATAGGTCATTGTTCTTGCAAAGTTCTATCATGCAATCTCCAGCATTGTTTCTGTCATCAAGACTATATTTTCCACTACTGACCCTTGTCCTTTGTTTACAACTTTTGCATTCTAATCACCAGTAATTATCAATGCATCTAGATTGCATATTTGATCAACTTCAGACTTCAGAATCTGGTAAAAATCTTCAGTTTCTTCATCTTTGACATTAGTCATTGTGTAGATAAATTTGAATAATAAACATATTAACTGGTTTTCATCATTGGCATATGGATATTATCCTATCACAGACAGTATTATGCCTCAACAAAGATCATGAAATGTTCTTTTGACAATGAATGCAACAACATTCCTCTCCCATTTGTCATTCCTGGCATAGCACACCATATGATTTCCAACTCAAAAAGGCCAATCTCAGTTCATTTCAGGTCACTAATGCTTAGGATACCTATCTTTAAGCATTCCTTTTCATATTTGACAGCTTTCAATTTTGCTAGATTCATTCTTCATAGGTTACATGTTCCTATTGTTAATGGATATTTGCGGTTGTTTCTTCTCATTTGAAGTATGCCATATCAGCAAATGAAGGCCCTGAAAATTTGAGTCCATCCATCTCATCATTAAGTTAGACTCTAATTTGAGGAGGAAGCTCTTCTCTGGTCCTGTTTGGAGTGCTTTTCAACCTGAGGAGCCATTTTCTAGCACTGCTTAGACAATGTTCCACTGCTATTCATAAGGTTTTCACTGGCCATTTTTTTTTTTCCAGAAGCAAATCACTAGGTCCTTCTTCGTAGTCTGTCTTAGTCTGAAAGCGCCACTGAAATCTGTCCTGCTGGAAATACTGGTGACATAGCTTCCAGTATTTCCACAGTACAACAAACTGATAGACAAGCGGTGAGTATTATTTATTACAGCCAAAATGTTGAAACAACTGAAATATCCATGAACTGATGAAGTAATAAAACCTGTCATATCCATAAAGGAATATATTTCAGTCATAAAAATAAAACATAAAAGAGAGTAACATCACCAAAAATGGCAGAATAACTAAAAACAAACAAATAAAAACACCTGGTGGTGCAGTGGGTAAGTACTTGGCTGTTAACCAAAATGTGAGGGCTTTGAATCCACCAGTTATTCCACAGGAGAAAGGAGCTGCAGCCTGTTTCCATAACGGTTGGAAACCCTAGTGGTACGTAGTAGTTATGTGCTATGGCTGCTAAGCAAAAAGTTGGCAGTTCCAATCCACCGGGTTCTCTTTGGAAACCATGGGGTAGTTCTACTCTGTCCTATAGGGTCACTGTGAGTTGGAACCAACTCCATGGCAACTGATTTGTTTTTGGCCTATAAAGACTGAAGTCTTGGAAACCCCACAGGACAGTTCTCCTCTGTCTTACAGTGTATGTTATGACCTGAGAATCAACTTGACAGCAACAGGCTTTTGTTTCATTTTTTTCAGTATAAGAAATTCAGTCTCCTTGAATAGTTATCATTAGATACTGGATAAAATACAATTTCTTTAACATGACTCACAGGCCTCTGAAAGTCTAGCCCTTGACAATCTTGCTAGCATCATCTATCATTACAGTTTTGTTACGTGTTATGCTCCAGCTACACCAACCTCCTTATAGTTCCTTTGCATGTACCAAGGTTTCTAGCCTTTTTGCTTTTACTTATGCTATTCTACTTAGAATGTCTTTCTTTCCTCGTGGTCTAGTTAATTCCTACTTATCCATTGAGATTCTGAGAAGCATGCCCTTCCAGAGACCCTGCACTGACTCACCAGGCAGGAGAAGTGAACTTCCTAGGTGCTCCCACATATCCTGTGCATCTGCCTAGCTTTGTACTTGCCACATGGTGCTGTAATGTTATGCTTGGGGTTTTCCTGCCACCCCCCATAAACTGTGAGCTTCCTGAGGACAAGGACCACCAGAATCCCAGTGTCCAGTACCATATACTTAGTGGTACATAATGGATACTCAATAACTATCTTTAAATGAGTGGCCATTTTTTCAGTGTTTGTTCAAGTTCTATCATACCATCTTATACTACACAAATAAAGCCTGTTGTTGTCGAGTCAGTTCTGACTTATAGTGACCCCATAGGACAGAGTAGAATTGCCCCATAGGGTTTCCAGCAAGTGGCTGGTAGATTCGAACCGTGACCTTTTGGTTAGTAGTGGAGCTCTTAATCACTGTACCACCAGGGCTCCTCTTCTTCCTATAGCACCTCTACCCACTAGATGTCAGTAGCAACATCCCCAACACTCCAGCTTTAACAACCAAAAATGTCTCCAGATACCACCAAATGTTCTGGATCAAAAGCCACTGGTCCAGATACACGAAGCACTCATTACATGCAACGCATTTTAGTATACACTCTTTTTCCTATAACACCTACTAAAATTCTTTGCATGTAACAGGACTCGGTAGTGTTTCATTCTGTTTTGTGCTGGGTTGCTATGGGTCAGAACCAATTTGATGGCACTTAACAAGAAGTGTATCTTGACTAATGATTCTTAATCCACAACATCTGGCAATATCTGGAGACAATTTTGGTTGTCATGCTGGAGTGCTGGGGGTGTTGCTACTAGCATCTAGTGGGTAGAGGCCAATGATGCTCTTAAGCATTCCAGAATGCACAGGACACAAATCCCACAATAATTATTTGGTCTAAAATGTCAATAGTGCAGAGGTTGAGAAGTCTTGATTTTGACTGAGAGACTAAATCTACTTTTTACGTCCAGTACTCACTACAGATCACTGGAGCACTACATTTGCTTTGTCAGGAAACCCACTTATTTTTTGGCCTGTTTTTTTACGAAAGCAAATTTACCTAACATGAGGTAAAGTGGGAGGGTGCCTGTATCCTAAATTTCTTGGCTTGGCTTGGCAATTAAAAAAATATCTGATCAGCAGAAAAGCAGTTACATAAGTTGCAATACATTTATGTTGGAATGCTCTACAGAAGTGAAAATGAATAAATTAAAGCTACATATATCAGCATGGATGCATCTCCTAAGCATAATACTGAGTGAGAAAAGCGAGTATCAGAGGCTACATACCATTTATAGAAAATGCCTAAAAACTACATGTTATTTAGTGATAGACACATATATGGTAAATAAAGACATGCATGGAAACGAGGAAGGCCAAATCTGGGACAGCGAAAATCTCAGAAGACACAAGAGGCTTAAACTGTATTGTTAATGCCTTCTTTCTTAAGCTGTGTGGTGGGCATGTCCTTGTTATACTATTCTGTACAGATTTATAAATTTTAGAAATAATGCTTTTTAAAAAAGTAATTGTTCAGTAATGGGGCATTCTGTCATCCGGAGCAGAGGAAAAGCTCCATCTTATTAGTTTACATTAGCTAGAACTTCAGTCATTCACAGTGGAATAGGAGTTTACATGCTGCTATACATAAGATGATAATCCATAAGTTCCTGCTTACACTTTTGCCCAAGGTAGTGCCTGAGTTTGCCTGCATTGGATATCTCACAATATTTAGTATAAGAATTTGAGTGTAGAATCCTTGTGACAGAAAAGGAGAATCAAACCGAGCAACAGTTAGCAAAGCACAGAATAAATAAGCTGTTACTTAACTTTTTTGGGGTTCATTGTTTATGTTTGTCTCTTTCTGTGTATTTGTAACAGAGCTACTGAGATTGTTTTAGAGGTGAGGTTGACCATGGAGAGTGGGACACTGCATGTGAAGAAAGAAATTAAAGCTTAAAATAAATATCTGGAAATGTAAGTTGCTGAGGAATAAGGGGGTTGGACTACATATTTTCTGAAGTCCTTTCTGTCTGAAGGTGTTACCAGCTTCCCCCAAGTACCACAGGTAAAGAAGTAACAGAGAAATGCCTCATCTGAGCTCTCACAGGCCAGGGCAAGGCAAGAGTCTGGAACATCTTCACTTCATTCCCATAGCCCAGGTTTGGGATGTGCGACATATTCAAAGGCTATGGTTGAACAGATGGGCCCCAAGGGCTGAACTGTCAAAATTCGACAAAGAAAGGATTTCCTTTTTGAAGTGGCTCTTCTACTCTTCAGGCTGGGGGCAGGGAAGTGAAGGGCTGAAGTATGGAAGAGAACTCCAGGTAGAGCCAGGGAGTGCAAGTGTACTCTTTTGTCTTGTAGAATGAGTTTTTTCAAATTGTTTTTTATATTATCAAAGCCATACATGCTTATTATACAAAGATTGAAAAAAAATACAGAAAAAGGCAGGAGGAAAACTAAAAAGTCATTCAATTCTACCCCCTAGAGATATTGGCATATTTCTTGCTTTTTTTTTTTTCTAGGCATATCCTCTTCCCCATTTCTATCAATTGTGATCATCTTATATATTCAAGTTTCTATCTTACTTTCACTTGGTATTATAATATAAGCATTTCTCTGTCATTATGCATGATGTATAAAATCATTTTTTGGCTATATAACATTCCACTGTAAGACTATACTAAAATTGTCTTAACTATTGAACCATTGGAGTCTGGTAGCATAGTGGTTAAGGGCTATGACTGCTACTCAGAAGGTTAGCAGTTCAAATAAACCATCTGCTCCTTGGAAACCCTATGCGGGTGGTTCTACTGTATCTTATAGGGTGTCTGTGAGTTAAAATAGACTTAACAGCAATGGGTAGGTAGGTATTTAAATCATTAGACTTTTTCTTAGTATTTTATTATTCTAAGTAATTCTGGGATTCACACTGTACCAAAATCTCGTGTACATCTCTGTTCCTTAGGACACATTCATTCATACATTAAACAAATATTTATTGAGAGCCTCCTAGGAGCCAGGTAGTATACTAAGCGTCAGGCTTCTGTCTTGAGTGGCATGCTGTCATTAACTGAGATAACAAATGTTGGAGGAAGAGCAAATATAATAGAGAAGACGGTGAGTTCAGTTTTGGGTGTATTGAGATGCCTGCAAGACATCCCAGTACAGATGTCAAGAAAGCAGAGCTCAATAAAGAGGTCTGTGTAGAACTATAAACTTACAGCTCTGGCCATGTATATGATTATTAAAACCAAGTGAGTGAAAAAGATCATTTAAGGAGAGAATATATGTTGCCTAGCCTGAGAACCTCCAGCTTTCGGAGGCCAGACGGCAGAAGTAGAACCTACAAAAGAAGACCGAGCAGAGGACAAAGGGGTAAGACGAAAGCAAAGGAGTACGGGGTGATAGGTGCTACAGGAAGAGTTTCAAGGAGGAGGGAATGATTCACAGTGTTAAACGCAGTGGAGAGGTCAAACAAGATAAGGACTGAAAACACCCTATTGGTTGGGTATTTTTTTGAACAGTTTTGGTGGAGTGTTAGGAAAAGAAGCCAGATTACTGAAGGTTGAGAAATGAAGAGAAGGGTGGAGGTGGGGAGGGAATAGCAAATGTATCTGCAAAGTACATTTTCAATAAATTTGCAAGTGAAAAGGAGTTGGAGAGTAGGAAGGATTTTTTTTAAGATGTCAGGGGCTTGAACATGTTTAATTGCTGATGACAGATGAGACAGACCTGAGTATTTTAGTGGCTTAGGAGAAGGAAGGAGGGAGGGGAAGAGATAGGAAGTGGGGGCGGGGGAAGGGAAATTTACAAATACGGCGTAGATACGAACATTTTAAAGTCGTTGATATATATATGGCTTCCGTACTTTGCTTTCCAGCAAGGTTTTTACTAACTTACACTCCCACCAGCAATTATGACTTTGTTTGGTGGCCACTTTGTCATCATTAAGTATTAAAATAACAATAATATAAACTTTTACCAAAGAATCTCATTTTTGTTCCAATTTGCTCTTATTTGACTAGTGAGTTTAATATAGTAAGCTTTTAGGTCCGTACGTGTGCACGTGAATTTCTTCTACGTTCTTTGCCTAACACGTTTGCATTTTAAACACTCTTACTTGCCATAAAAGGCTCAAAGTCAAAGCATCAGAAACTATGTAGTCCACAGTCTTGGCATTCTGTGAAGTACGCGACGATTTGGCAACTTTGGTTCGCTGAGTGGAGTGGAAGAGGTAGGTGATTTTAACATCTAAAAAGTAACCACAAATGTCTGATCCTAGACTCCTGTCTTCAGTCTCGAAGTCCTTTCTCTAGCCCAGGTGGACACACCCTCCTAGTGTCTTAAGACTCTCCCAGAGCTCCCCTTTGGGGGAGCGGTCCTCTACTTAGGTGCCGGGAGCGCTGTGCGGCCCCTTTAAGAGTGCAGCTCCTCCCCGCTCCAGGGAAAGTTGCAGCTTTTTCCGCCTCCCGGGAGGGTGAGAAGGGCTGGCCGCTGGAGCCGGGTGGCGGTCTCCCAGGAGCTGGAGACCCTCTGCTGAATCTGGCTCTGGGGCTTCTCGCCCTCTTGCGGCACCTGTTGCGGGTGACAGGTAGGTCCGCGGCCAGCGGCCCTGCGCCCTCGGTCCGGTGCTTTTTCTGGGCCCCCAACCCCTTTTCGCTGTCAAAGCACACCCCCTACCCCCATCTCAGGGACCTGCGTCCTTCCCCTTACGGTTCTCCTCGCCTTTACTTGCCCTTAGCTGACTGCCTGTCCCCTCTCCCTGTCCACCACTCCGGACCGCACCCCCAACACGTTGACGCCGTTCTGCTTGGGGCTATCACTCCCGGCGAGTTTTCTTTCACCCAGGCCTGTTCTGGCCCCTTCGCTGGCCCACCTGTCGGGAACAAGGGTTATTTCCTCTGGTATCTAACTCCTAAGGGTTCCCGCGGAGTGTCCCAGCTTTTCCCGCCTGCCGGAGCCGGCACCCCTCCCGAGAGCGAGCTCTAGGGGCGGGGGTGGGCCGAACTCCTAGCGGGAGCAGTGTCCTCGAAGGCTTCGAGTCACTTTTCCGTCGATTCCTCCTGCAGCGCTCGGCAGCCTCTGGCCGCACGTCCTCCAGACCGCGGACCTACCGGCGTCTGGTCTCTCTCGTCTCGGCTGTCCCTCCACAGGTAATGCTGGAGGCCAGTTGGCTCCAAGCCCTGCCTCGGTGGGATCCCTCTACGCTTGGGTCTGGGGACCACCCACCCTCCCCGGACAGTGTGTTCTGGAGCTGAACTGCTGTATCTTGCCACTCTTTAGGCATGTTGTGGGAGTTTGCTTCTGGAGGAAGATTCCAGAGCCCTCAGAACTGGGCACAGAATGCTTCTGTCTTTGGTAATAATGTTTTGTAACAGTGCAGAAAAGGGGTTGCTTCCAGTCCAGTACATTGACCGAGATGGTTGAGGGTAATCTTGGGTGGTAAAATCATTTGGTTTGAACACCAGTGGCTTGAAAAGTCATCTGTTTCTTATTAACCAACCTGTTTTCTTCTCCCAGTTCCCTATTTCTTCTGGACCAGAGGACCTAGCGTTCCAGAATACTGCTTCTTAACAGGGTTGACCCTAGACCTTGTACATTTGTGGCAGAAATTAGTCTTCAGTATATCCTGGAGCTCTTACATTTGACTGGCTGTTTTATTTTTTTTTGCTTTTTCAGCTTCCTATCCCCACCACTCATAAATCCATTTATACTAAGGTATTAATGATCTAATTTGTTTACCCTGACGGTCTGTGATTAGAACAATGTTTAATGCAGAGGTGAGGCTGTGGTGAATTGTATATATATATATCTATGTATGCATGCATTTAGTGCCAGTTGGAAATCTTAGTGAAGGAAAAAAAAAAAGCCACCGACTTGGTTTGTGAGGTTTTCTTGGGCAGGGGATGAACACTTCTGGTAACACGATTTCAGGTGCCTTACTAGAACAGTACAGTGAAATGGAGGTTAGAGGCCTCTTCTGGAGTAATTGGACTGTGAGTATATGTAGCATTCTGGTGGATGCTCTCTGAGCTTTTCTCCTTAAAGGCTGCTACTAATAATGGTTGTTACAATTCATTGAGCCAGGCACTGTGAGAAGTTCTTTACATAACCGTCTCATATAATCCTCGAGATAACTCTGTGTGCTAGGCACTGTAATTATAACCATGTTAGGATGAAAAGGAGACTCAGAGAGCTTGAGTACCTTGCCCCAAATGACCTGCCTGATGAGGGGCAAAGATGGGCCATCTGACTGTAGAGTTTGTGTTCCTGTCCTCTGTCATAGCACCTCTACCATCTTGGATGTTAGGAATGCTAGAAATGCTAGACTGTGATTAGAATTTTCCCTTCCAAGCTGAAGTGTAAATTTTTGGTCCTTTACTTAACTTTAGGTACACTGTGGTGACTCTGGACCACTTATTTCACTGATGTCTTTACCCATTTTATTCTAGACATGGAATCTGTTGTCATGTTGCCACTGTAAGCTCATAGTGATTAAGTGCTAGGGCTGCTAATCAGAAGGTCGGCAGTTCAAATCCACCAGGTGCTCCCTGGAGACTCTAAGGGGGCAATTCTACTCTGTCTATAGGGTCCCTATGAGTCAGAATCAACTCCATGGCAGTGGTTTTTTTTCTGAGTGTGCCCAGGTAAATGAAACCCCTCAGGCTCTAAGCAGGGTAGTGACTGTCCTGAAGATAGGACACGGTAACCCTGGATGTTAGGTATGTACTCCTGGCTCAATGTTTTCCTTTCCTGCTGGCTAGGGGCAAAGATGAGAGTTTACTAGGTAATAGGGACTTTCCATCTGGTGGGCCTGAGGGCCTGGCAGAGATTGTGTGCTTGTTTTATGCTGGGATGATTAGGGTACCTTAGGCGGGGAGCTCTGGCGGTGCACCGGTTAAGAGCTCTGGCGATAACCAAAATGTTGGCCCTTTGAATCTACCAGCTGCTCCTTGGAAACTTTATGGGGCATTACTACTCTATCCTGTGGGGTCTGATTATGAGTAAGTATAGACTTGGTAGGTGTGATTAGGCAGGGATAAAATGTCCAGCAAAACGTGTCCTTCCTGATCCCCTCTCTGGGTCTTTTCTCATACTGTTCCTTTTTTCCCCCCTGAAAAACTAGCATACCACCCCTTACCTACCCCTGAAAACCAAAACCAAACTCAGTGCTATCAAGTCGATGCTGACTGATAGCGACCCTGTAGATGGAGTAGGACTGTTCCTATAGAGTTTCCAAGGAGCACCTGGCGGATTTGAACTGCTGACCTTTTGGTTAACAGCCATAGCACTTAACCACTAATGACACCAAGGGTTCCTACTTATCCCTAGTCATTAGTTTAGATTCATATCTCAAGATTTAGCTCAAAAGTCACCTCCTTTGATACAGTTTCACTGAATACCCAGGCAGAATTACTAGTTACTTCTTTAATCATCCATGGTATATATGGTGTATTACCCGCATTTTCCAGCTCTCAGGTTCTGGTAGTATCCTTTTACCACCTAAAGTAGTTGAATCCATCCAGTGGGGACTTGCATAATGGCAAAAGGAGAGACAAATATTAGCTGAAGCAAAATAATTGGGATATGTGGCTCCTAAGTCAGACAATGCAACTAGGGAAGTGTGATTGAGTAAAAATTCTCTCTCTTGTTTTTTGTACCCCTAGATAGGCCTTGTAAGAATATTTGTGATCTCCTGTGTGATAGCTAGGGAGCCCCAGTGGGCTTATTTTAGTGGGTTTTTTTTCTTTCTCTCTATCTGTGTGTGTGTGTGTGTGAGTGATACTTGGAAAACCAGAAAATACTGATGTAACCTAGTGGAAAGTGCCACTAAAAACATCAGTAACCAAGATGGAGTAGGAAAGATGAGCAACTGCTAATTATAGGGTTCAAGAACCTTAAAAGTTCCATGGTAACTATGTCAAAACAAACAAACCCACTGCCTTCGAGTCGATTCTGACTCATAGTGACCCTGTAGGACAGAACAAAATTGCTCCATAGAGTTTCCAAGGAGTGCCTGGTGGATTCAAACTGCCAGCCTTTTGGTTAGGAGCTGTAGCACTTAATCATTACACCACCAGGGGTAACCATGTAACACCGTATAATATTTCTCAAAGTCCATATTACAAACCAAAAATTGAAACACTCAGCATGGAGCCCTGGTGATATAGTGGTTAAGAGCTCAGGCTACTAACCAAAAGATCAGCAGTTTGAATCCGCCAGCTGCTTCATGGAAACCCTATGGCACAGTTCTGCTCTGTCCTGTAGGATCACCATGAGTTGTAACTGACTTGATGGCAGTGGGTTTGATTTTTTCTGTTTTATGACTCAGCTTGCTTCCATTAAAAAAAAAACAAAAAAACACATGACTAAAAAAAGAAGAAAATAATTGATTCTTGAAAGAGTTATTCTATGTCTTAAAGCATTTTGTTTTTACCTCAGTGAAGTCCTTAACACTTCTCCTAGTTGTTTTTTCACTTGGAGGGTTATAATTTCTTTAAGGGCAAGGTCTGGATCTTAGAGCTCAGTTTGTACTAAGCACAAAGGATTAACAAATGTTTGCACTAGGAACTGGGGACATGGTGCCCTCAAGGACCTGAGATCTGGTAGACTATATAAGACACCTTCTTGAGACACTTTAAATCCTGCAACTAAGGATTTGTACTTAAATATCACTTCTCAGTGAGGCCTTTGCTGACCATCCTATGTAAAATTGCAGTTCCTTCCCTGAATGTGGAAACCCTGGTGGTGTAGTGGTTAAGTGCCAAAAGGTAGGAAGTTCAGATCTGCCAGGTGCTCCTTGGAACTCTGTGGCATGTTTCTATTCTGACCTATAGGGTTGCTACCAGTCAGAATTGACTTGATGGCATTGGCAGTGGCTTTGGCTCCCTGAACATTTGAGATCCTGTTTCTCTACTTTATTGCCCTAATGTAGCATACTGTGTGTGTTTTATTCAATTTCCTTGCTTATTGTCTGTCTCCTCCTCCTATCACATGAATTCCATGGGGACAGGGATTTCACTGGTAGATCCCAGCACCCAGAAAACAGTCTGACACATCATAGGTACTTACTAATATTTGTTAAATTAATTAATGAATAACATTACTGTTGTAGGAATTGGTATTCTTTGTGTTCTCTTGCATCTAAAACTAAGCTTACTCAGTTTATGGTCCTAAGCAGTGATGGTTCCCCAGACCCGGTTGGTTCTTACACAGCTTTTCTTTTGCTGAGTTTTGGTTTGAGATTGCCTTCCTGATGACTACTTTGACCTAGTTGGCAATACTTCCTCTCTCCTTTTTAAAGCATGGATTTCTGGGTAGAAACTTCTAAAACTGAAAAAAGGAAATGTTAAAATGCTATGCTTCTTGTTTGTAGGAAGGTGGCTCCATTGAAGGGCATGGTGTGGATTGTCAGATGTCCTGAGGCCTTTCACAGGTATTTGGCATCTGAGTAGGATGCTGGAGAAGCTTGCTGTGCTGCCTGGAAAGTGAATAGCCGAAAAGAATCCCAAGACCAAAAAACTAAGCCTGTTGCCTTTGAGTCAGTTTTGACTCATGGTGGCCCCAGGTGATGACAGAGTAGAAATGCTCCATAGTGTTTTCTTGTCTGTCTACTTTACAGACGTAAATTGCCAGACCTTTCTTCTACAGTGCTACTGGGTGGGTTCACACTGCTAGTTTTTTGGTTAGCAGACATCACAAACTACTTGTGCCATCCAGGAACCTCACAAGATGCCACAAATTAGTCATTCTTCACCTCTTAGGCATAAAGTAGTTATTGGGTTATGAACTTTATGGAAAAGCTGTAGCTGAGTGCTGATTCTGTAGTATTGACAATTTTTGTACTAGGAATAACTATGCTGTTCGAGGAAGCTGCTGTGTAACATAAAAGAAAAAATTTGCTTTTCTGTTTAAATATGTTTCTAAATATTCAGAAAGGAAAAAGGCCAAAACACAAACCAAACCAGTTGCTATGGAGTCGATTCTAGCTCATGGTGACCACATGTTTGTCACAGTAGAACTGTACTCTATAGGGTATGTGTGTGTGTGTGTGTGCTTTTGATGAAAGTTTACACAGCAAATTATTTTTTCATTCAAAACATTTATACACAAATTGTTTCATGACATTGGTTGAAATTTCTGTATGTGTCAGCACTCTTCCTCCTTTCTGCTCTAGGTTCCGCATTACCATTTGTTCAGTTTTTGTGTCCCTTGCTGCCATCCCGTCTTTGCTTTTGGGCAGGTGTTGCCCATTTGGTTTCATATACTTGACTTAAGGAATGCGTTCCTCACCTGTGTTATTGTTTGTTTTATATGCCTGTCTAATCTTTGGCTAAAAGGTGAACTCCAGGAGTGGCTTTAGTTCTGAGTTAGAAAGGTGTCTGTGGGCTATACTCTCAGGGTTCGTCTAGTCTGTTTCAGACCAGTAAATCTGGTCTTTTAGTGAATTGGAATTTTGTTCTACATCCCTCCTACCCTCTGCTGTGTCTAGGACCCTCTATTGTGATCCCAGTCAGAGTGGTTGTTGGTGGTAGCTAGGGTTTTCAAGACTGTGATCTTTTGGAAGCAGATCACCAGGCCTTTCTTCTGAGGCACTTTTGGGTGGTTCGAAACCACCAATCTTTAATGGTTAGTAGCTGAACACTTAGCCATTTGTGCAGCCCATAGACTCAAAGAAAAAAGAAGAAGCAATTGCAAGAATCTCTCCAAAGACAGGCTTGGAAGGAGTTGGGCCCTTGCTAAGGTGGTGAGTATATGATTTTCCACTATCTGATGTATATTAAGATTTTTGAAATTCAAATTAAAAAAAATCAAACAAAACTAAAACACTTCAGCTTAGTTCCCTATTCTGCTAAACTTATCTCCCAACCTCTAAACATTGGAGTGACCAGGGATCTCAGTCTTGTAGATGTTTCTCCATCCAAAGTCTTCCCATAGGATCTCAGGCAACAGCATGGCGTTAAATGCCATCTGTCTGTACACTGATCACTCCCAAATTTATGTCTCTAGCCTAGACTTTTTTTATAAGCTCTAGACACATATTCCCTCGCTTGTCTGTCAGTGGAGCCTTGCTTGTTGCTGTGATGCTGGAAGTTATGCCACTGCCATTTAGGTACCAGCAGGGTCACCCATGGTAGATTTCAGCTGAGCTTCCAAACTAAGACTAGGAAGAAGGACCTGGCAGTTTACTTCTGAAAAGAATTAGCCAGGGAAAACCTTATGAATAGCAGCAGAATATTGTCAGATATGGTGGCGGAAAATGAGCCCCCAGGTTGGAAGACACTCAGAAGATGACCGGGGAAGAGCTGCCTCCTCAAAGTAGAGTTGATCTTAATGATGTGGATAGAGTAAAGCCTTCAGGATCTTCATTTGTCGATGTGGCATGACTCAGAATGAGAAGAAACAGCTGCAAACATCCATTGATAATCAGAACATGGAATGTATGAAGTATGAATCTAGGAAAATTAGAAATTGTCAAAAAGGAAAGAATGCATAAACATCAATATCCTAGGCACTAGTGAGCTGAAATGGACTGGTATTGGTCATTTTGAATCCAACAATCATATTTAGTATGTTGGGAACGAAAACTTGAAAGAGGAGCAGTGTTGCATTCATCATCAAAAAGAACATTTCAAGATCTGTCCTGAAGTACAGTGCTGTCAGTAATAGGATAATACCCATATGCCTATAAGGAAGGCCAGTTAATACGACTATTATTCAAATTTACACACCAACCACTAAAGCCAAAGGTGAAAAGAACAAAGACTTTTACTAGCTTCTGCAGTCTAAAATTGATTGAACATGCAATCAGATGCACTGATAATTATTGGTGACTGGAATGCAAAAGTTAGAAATGAAAAAGAAGGATCAGTAGTTGGAAACTATGGCCTTGGTGGTAGAAATAATGCCGGAGATTGCATGATAGAATTTTGCCAGACTAATGACTTCTTCATTGCAGATACCTTTTTTAACCAACACAAATGGTGACTGTACACATGGACCTCACCAAGTGGAATACATAGGAACCAAATTGACTACATCTGTGGAAAAAAACAATGGAAAAGCTCCATATCAGCAGTCAGAGCAAGACCAGGTGCTGACTGTGGCATGGATCATCAATTGCTCACATGCAAATTCAAATTGAAACTAAAGAAAATTAGAACAAGTCCACGAGAGCCAAAGTATGACCTTGAGTATATCCCTCCTGAGTTTAAAGACCATCTTAAGAACACATTTGATGTGTTGATCATTAATGACCGAAGATCAGAAGACTTGTGGAATGATATTAAAGACATCATCCATGAAGAGAGCAAGAGGTCATTAGAAAGACTGGAAAGAAAGAAAAGAACAAATTGGATGTCAGAAGAGACTCTGAAACTTGCTGTCTAACTTTGAGCAGCTAAAGCAAAAGGAAGGAATGGTGACGTAAAAGACCTAAACAGAAGATTTCGAAGAGAGCTTGAGAAGACAAAAGAACATATTATAACGACATGTGCAAAGAGCTGGAAATAGAAAACCAGAAGGGAAGAGCATGTTCTGCTTTTCTCAAGCTGAAAGAACTGAAGAGGAATTCAAGCCTTGAGTGTGATAGTGAAGGATTCCACAGGGAAAATATTAAAAAACTCAAGGAGCATCAAAAGAAGATAGAAGGAATGCACAGGGTCATTATACCAGAAAGAACTGGTAGCATATAATCAGGAACTGATGGTACTGAAGGAAGACGTCAAAGCTGCATTGGCAAAAAATAAGGCTTCAGGAATTGATAGATTATCATCTGAGATATTTCAACAAACAGATGCAGTGCTGGAAGTGCTCACTCTCTATGTCAAGAAATTTGGGGGACAGCTGTCTGGCCAACTGACTGGAAGAGATCCATATTTATGGATCCATGTTTATGCCTATTCCAAAGAAAGATGATCCAGCCAAACATGGAAATTACCAAGCAGTATCGTTAATATCACACGCAAGTAAAATTTTGCTCAAGATCATTCAAAAGCAACTACAATGGTACATTTTGACAAGGAATTGCCAGAAATTCAAACTGGATTCAGAAGAGGACATGGAACCAGGGATAGATAGCATTGCTGATATCAGATGGGTCTTGGCTGAAAGAAGAGAATACCAGAAAGATGCTTACCTGTATTTCATTGACTGTGCAGAGGCACTTGACTGTGTGGGTCATAAAAAATTATGGCTAACGTTGTGTAATATGGAAATTCCGGGACACTTAATTGTGCTCTTATGGCATCTGTATATAGACCAAGAGGCAGTCATGTGAACAGAACAAGGGGACACTGCATGATGAAAATTCAGGAAAGGTGTGCGTCAGGGTTGTATCCTTTCACCATACCATTTTAATCTGTATGCTGAGCAAATGGTCTGAGAAGCTGGGCTATACAACGAAGAACAAGGCATCAGTGTTAGAGGATGACTCATTAACAACCTGCATTACGTAGATGACGTCACCTTACTGGAAGTGAAGAAGATCTGAAATACTGATGAAAATCAAGGACCATAGCCTTCAGTATGGATTGCACCTCAACATCAGGAAAACAAAAATCCTCACAACTGGACCAGTAAGCAGCATCATCATAAATGAAGGAAGGATTGAGGTTGTTAAGGATTTTATTTTACTTGGGTCCACAATCAACACCCATGGAAGCAGCAGTCAAGAAATAAAAAGGTGCATTACATTGAGAAAATCTACTGCTAGAGACCTCTTTCAATTATTGAAAAGTAAAGATGTCACCTTACTAAAGTGTGCCTGACCTAAGCCATGGTATTTTCAATCTTATCATATGTATGTGAAAGCTGGACAGTGAACAAAGAAGACAGAAGAAGAATTGATGCCTTTGAATTGTGGTATTGGAGAAGAATGTTGAGTGTACCATGGGCCTCCAAAAGAATAAACAGGTCTGTTCTGGAAAAAGTACAACCAGAATGTTCCTTGGACGCAGAAATGGTGAGGCTCCATCTTACATACTTTGGACATGTTATCAGGAAGAATCAGTCCCTGGAGAAGGACATCATGCTTGGTAGAGTGGAGGAGCTGCAAAAAAGAGGAAGTCCTTCGGTGAAATGGATTGGCACAATGGCTGCAACAATGGGCTTTAGCAAAAAAAGATTGTGGACATGGCACAACACCAGGCAATATTTCATTCTGTTGTGCATAAGGGTCACTTTGAGTCAGAACTGACTCGACAGCACCTAACAACAACAGCCTGGGCCTTTTTTTCTAAGCTCTAGACATATGTCCAACAGCCTATTCAGTATCTCTACTTGAAGGCCAGAGCTCTTACATTCCCCTCCATCACCAATCCTTCTCTTAATCCTCTTCCATCTCAGTCAAATAGCACTGTTGTGTGTTCAGTTGCACAAACCAACGACTGTGGGTAACCCTTGGTTTCTCTCATTCTCTCACTGCATCCAGTTCATCAGGGAGTCCTGTCAGCACTCTTCAAAATGTATTATGTGTTCTGCCACACATCTCTATTTTCTCTATCATTCACTCCAAGTCGCCCCAAAGCTGCAGTGAACTTTCTTGCATGGTGCTCAAGGATAAACACACACATAAATGCACACACATGTATTTCTGTAACACAGCTTCCTAGAAGAAGTGCTCAGTGAAAGGATATGTACTTTTAAAGATTTGAGTAGGCATTGCCAGAGTGACACCCAAAAGAGTTGACACTCTTACCACTGAAAATCATATCCTTGCTGTTGATGAACAATCTTTTTAATTTTTGCCGACCTGATAGGTGAAAAATTGTATTTAAGTGATTTAACTTTAATTTCTTTGACCATTAATGAGGCTGAGCATCTTTTCACATGTATCAGCTATTTGTGTTGTTCTTGACACGTGCTCCTTAATATCATTTGCGCGTTTTTCTTTTGGGTTATATATTTGTTTGTAAGTATGCTGTACTTATTAGAGATGTTTACCTGTTGCCTTTTCTATAATACAAGTTCTTTTTCCTTTCTCCAGTCTGTCATATGCCATAATTTTGTTTCACGATGTGTACCCCTCTTATAATAAGATAAAACACACTATAAAACATGTTCATTAGATTTGGCAATTAGGAGGTCAGTGACAACATCAGTGGAGCAGGAGGAGAGGAGGCAGATTGTAGAGGGTTGGACAGTGAGAAGGACCGATACGGAATATGGTATATGCTTTGAAAGAGGCTTGGCTATGGTGGGAAGGAGAGAGTTTTCTTATAGACAGTAGGGCATGGAGGACAAGAAAAGGTTGCTGTCTAAATACAGGAGTGCGAAAAGCCCATTTATGTCTACAGGGTGGAGAGCTTGATAATGCTAGGTGGTAGAGATCTTGATGTTGCAAAGCCCCCAAGGAAACACAAGGGTGGTGGGGGCTCCAGAGAAAAAGAGGTGAAAAGATTGGCCTTAGAGAAACGGAGGTAAATCTTCCAGAGACTGATAGCAGAACTGACGAAGTTGCAAAGGAGGAAGAAGCTGTGGAGGGGCAGAATGTTGGAGAGGTCCCACCTGATGATAGTACTGAAGGTTGAAGTGGTATTTGAGTGGGATGCAAAGAGAAGCTATTTAGACATAGACTGTTTAGATTACTTGCTCATAATGAGCCAAGAAAGCCTTGGATAACTTGATTTGTCTCAACCCCAAGTTACAGAACCCATTCTCCCCAGCAGCACTCATGAGCTCAGAATGTAGACACAGAATGTGGACAGTCTAGTTTGGGGATTTTCTTGCTGGGTGACTGTGACAGAAATATGAGAGAGAGAGGCAGGAGATTGGAGGGTGGTGGCCAAAGAATAGTTGAAATAGCGGACCAGTGTTACTCTCGTTTCTGTGTCTAAGCCTATTTTGAACTTAGTAATTGTTAAGAGATGGAAAGTTTCCACAGCATTTATACCACTTCTTGTTTTTAACTCTGCTAGTTCAGGCATAAGAGGAGCTTTAGTATCGAGTGTCTTTAAAGCCTTGCTTGCAATTTATCAGAAAGCTCTGGTTGCTTTAGTGAGGGCCTAAACTGTGCCAGACTCTGGGCTAGATGTTTGAGATATAACAGAGAACAAGACGAAGACCTTTTTTTAATGAAATTTATTTTATCAGGAGAGGCATATGTTAAACAATGAATCACATAATGATTTCATTGCATTTATGATAAGTTTTATGAAGTTCAGCTTTTTAGTAATCAAATTGTCACATTGCTTTCTAACAAATTTTACCAATTTACATTTGCCAGTAATGCATGAAAGTACCTCTTATATCTTCTCTTTTTAAAAAATTGAATACTGTCTCTTTTAAATTTTGCTAAGTTGATAAGCAAGCATTGAAAAAAAATTTTTTTTATTACCAGTAAAGATGAACCTTTTTTTTTCTCCCCATCTCTGTGATGCTCTTTGTCTATTGGATACTTAACTCTGTTTTTAGTAGATTTGTCTTCCCACATTGAAAGCTATTAACTACCCTCTTCTCTCTTTTCCCTTAGCTCTGAGGACAATCTAGCCATTTCTTTTAGATCTTCGTCGAACATCTTTTTTTTACCCATTCTGTTGGTTATGGTTGTGTATCAGCTTGGCTGGGCCGTGATTCTCAGTGGTTTGGCAGTTATGATATAGTTTGACAGTTATGTAACGATGTGGTCATCCTTCATGATACGATCTGATGTGATCAGCCAATCAATTTTAAGAGGAGTTTCCTCTGTAATGTGGCCTACGGAGGAAATGTATGTATGTATGTTTTGGCCAAGCTTGCTTGCTTTCTCTAGATTCTGCATCTGGCTCGTCATCATCTGATTTCCAGTTCTTGGGACTTAACCCAGCTGCCTGCTGTATTGCCTGCTGATCTTGGGATTCTCAGCCCTCTCAGCCCATGAGCCAGTAGCTTCCCATCTGATCCCTTGATTTTGGGCTTGTCAGTCCCTGCAGCTACATGAGTCAGAAAAAGCCTACAGATTTGGGACCTGCCAGCCTCTACAACTGTATGGGCCGTTTCCTTGAGATAAATCCCTCTCTCTTCATACACACCACACACACACACACACACACACACACACACACACACACACACACAAATGTATATATTACGTACTTCAGTAGCTTTGCTTCTCTAGAGAGAACCCAGCCTACTTTGGACATGTTGCTCTGTCCAGGGCTCTGACTACATTTTTATTACTTGACTCAGTAATAGGTAAAATTCTCTTCTCATGCCATTCCCCAGAGGTAACAGTGTTAGGTTTGTATTTCTTTTCAAACATTTTCCATTCCTGTGTAGAAATATTTACTTCTTCCTTGCCCATCCGCCCACCCACCCACCCACCTACCCAGCCATCCAGCCATCCAGCCATCCAGCCATCCAGTCTCTCTACACTTACACATACAAAACTACAGACTGAATCATAGTGTATTTTTTCATTGTGATTTTTTTAATAAGCTTTCACTGTCTATATATAGATCTGCTTCCTCTTAACAGTTGTGTAGTGTTCCTGTATATGTATATATCATAATTTATTTGGTCAGTATCCTATTGATGGATTTTTAAGTTGTTCTCTAATATTTTGCTGTTTTAAATGTTGACCTTTATAAGATACCTATTTGTGCATATGCTTGAATATCATCAGAATAAGTTTTCAGAAATGGAATGGCTCCATTGCAAAATGAAGGTCAGAGGTGCTAAAGATTCAGAGAGGTCTAGGAAGAAAAAGACTGAAAGCCGTCCATTGAATTTAAGAGGTTCTGCCTGGAAACCCTGGTAGCATAGTGGTTAAGTGCTATGTCTGCTAAACAAAAGGTTGGCAGTTCAAATATGCCAGGTGCTCCTTGGAAACTTTATGGAGAGGTTCTCCTCTGTCCTGTAGGGTTGCTATTAGTTGGAATTGACTCGATGGCAGTGGGTTTGGTGATTTTAGTGAAGACCTGGTGCTGCAAAGGTTAAACATTTGATTCCTTACCAAAAGATTGACAATTTGAATCTAGTAGCTGCTCCTTGGAAACGCCATGGCGCAGTTCTACTGTATCCTGTAGGGTTGCTATGAGTCTGAATTGACTCAACAACAATGGGTTTGGTTTGGGTTGGTTTTGGTGACCTTATAAGAACGATTTCAGGAGAGTGGGGGATGAGAAGCTAGTGAGTTGAAAAGTGATTAGAGAGATGAAGAAGTGAGGGCAGTTCATATGTTATTATTCCTTAGAGAAGTTTGGCTCTGAAGAGCATAGAGAAGGTGGTAGCAGAAGGAAGGGATGAAATCCAGGGAAATTTTGTTTTTATAGTTGAGGAGGCACTTACCTCAAAACAAGACCACTATTTTTGCATTGATTCCAACTCATAGCAACCTTATAGACAGAGTAGAACTGCCCCATAGAAGTTCCAAGAAGTGCCTGGTGGATTTGAACTGCCAGCCTTTTGGTTAACAGGTATAGCACTTAACCACTGTGTAACCAGGGTTTCCAGGAGGCACTTAGATGCCTTTAAAGGATGATAAGAAGGAGGGGATAATTGATAGAACAAAGTCCTTACAAGACAAAGTCCTTATGCTAGATGGTAGGGGACCCAGAACGAGGTGGAGGGGTTGTCTTTAAACAAGAGGAAGGAGATTATAGTGGGGAAGAACACAAAAGTGAATAGGTACAGATGAAAATAGGTTTACAGATTTGGTGGCAAGTTGATGACATTTATATTTCTTTGTGATGTTGGAGGTAAGACCATCCTCCTAGAGCAGGAGTTCATGCAGAGAGAGTATTGGTTGGAGGTTTGAAGTAGTTGTCGTAGAGAAAAGGAGAGCAAGGTAGAACCGTGGAAGCACAATTGGAGTATCAGGTAGTATTGAGGTGGGCTTGGTGACCAAGAATTCATGTTGATAATAATGTAAGAGATTGTGATTTTTTTCCTCTAGTAGATCTTATGGATTCTAATGCAGGCATAAAGTACAGCAGTTGGATTCTTCTGTATTATTCTTTCTCAGGCATTTCTAATGTAAGTATGAGTTATTGAGGATATTGGAAAAAGTATAGTGGAAACAATACATCCTAGTCTATCTTAGGAAAGAAAGCTAAAACAGGAAGGCACTGACAGTGAGAAAGTAGAAGGGTCTCTGGGAGTTTACTCCTCCCCCATGAGGTCTGAGAACAGACACAGGAAAAGGAAGGTCATTGAGTGAACAGAAGGTTGTAGTCAGAGTGGAGTATTTGCAATGATGACATCAAAGACAGAGAAGTTCTGAGTGATAAGCTCTTGGGTGTGGCTGAATATGATATGTTATTCTTGATGCCAGTACATTCACTCAGCAAATATTTATTGTGTGCCATTATGTGTCTGGTAGTGTTCTACACACTGAAGTGACAGAAATAAACAAAACAAAAATCCCTTCTATCATGGAGTTTCCAGCCTAGTGGGGGAGATTATTCATGTTTTGAATAAATGAGGATCCTCACTATTGTGCTGATTCTTGCATATGTAGTTCTGCTTAAAACTAATAATAATACCCAAACCAAATATTTGTTTGTACTAGGCTAGGAAAGTGCATCTAGACATTTTTAGTGACTTGCTTTATTGTAAGTTATATTAACTAAATTACAAAAAGTCTTACTTTTTCTACCCTCCAGACATCTTAAGGAACTTCCATGTGCTGTGTTAGTATTGGAAACCCTGGTGGCGTAGTGGTGAAGTGCTACTGCTACGTTTGCTAACCCAAAGGTCGGGAGTTCATATCTGCCAGGCACTCCTTGGAAACTCTATGGAGCAGTTCTACCCTGTCCTGTGGGTCGCTATAAGTCGGAATCAACTCAACAGCAGTCGGTTTGGGTAGTATTGGAACACTGGTGGCACGGTGGTTAAGAGCTCGGCTGATAATGATTCAGTGGCAGGGGCATTTGGTTTTGGTTTTATGTTTAATAGTGATGTATCCACTAACCAAGTTGATTTTGACTCATAGTGACCCTATGTGACAGAGTAAAACTGCCCCCGTAGGATTTCCAAGGTTATAAATCTTTATGGAAGCAGACTGTCCCATCTTTCTCTTGTGGAGTGGCTGGTGGGTTCGAACTGCAGACCTTTAGGTTTGCAGCTGAATGCTTTAACCACTGTGCAACCAGGGCTCATTAAAGATAAAACAAGTATATACAAATCTAATTTGGCAATTTTAACAGTTTTAATTTTTTCTATTTTTCTTTTAATACAAGTGCATTGCTTCTATCTGTAGACCACATGTTGATGATAATGTACTAATCTTGCTCTGGGATTTGATATAATGTGCAAAGTAATTATGTTTAAGCAGATTAGGAGAGAAAGCTTGAAGTAAGTTAATATGTTACTTTTAT
This sequence comes from Heterohyrax brucei, assembly GCA_028571685.1. Taxonomy (NCBI): domain Eukaryota; kingdom Metazoa; phylum Chordata; class Mammalia; order Hyracoidea; family Procaviidae; genus Heterohyrax; species Heterohyrax brucei. The sequence goes on along the minus strand of CM053166.1, from coordinate 136,029,866 downwards.
AATATATATAACTCTTCACTTTATACCTACTCCTTTGTGTGCGTATGCTCATGTGTACATTTATTGATATTTTATTTGAAATAAATTAGCATTTATTGTATGTCTTATAAGCCTTAATTAAATAGTACCTTAAAACTATCTGTCATGTATACAGTTGGATTTAAGTTCAACTACGGATTATTTGATTGTTTAAGGTTTCTGTGGCCATAGCTAGATCACAGCAACCCTAAAATTAAAAAAGAGACCGAATGCATGAAATTGCAGTTATGTGTGAACATGGACTGGATTAGTCACAAACCATCATGATTTCTCATTTAAGGGGACTGTGTGGGTGATTTTTAAGTGACGTGGCCTGCAGGAAGGACTCAGATGCCAGCTAGAGTTCATTTTAAAAATCCCTTCCATCTGTGACCCTGGCAGGAGAAGAGGGTCTTTGCTATAGGGCCGCTGGTTTATAAAAGCTTGTTGACTAAGGACAGATAATAGTGTTATTGTACAAGGTGATGAGGCTTATTGAAAAATTACAATGTGTTGGCTCTTGACAGACATTTTTAAAAAATGTTTTATGCATATAAATAAGCTGAGTTTTAAAGCATTCTGGTCTTTTAGTTAGGGGCTTTAGATCTTTATAAACTTCTCGGCTATTAAGGAAAGGAACTTTGGCAGAGAAGAGGATGAACTGGCCATTCTTCTTCTGATACCCCTCATGTGCTTATATGAGCTTGCCAATCTCATTTAGGAGGAAGTTTCAAATGTTGTTCTTGAAAGCTGGAAAAGTAAATATGATTTGGTTTAAAGTATGTACTTTCTGGGTTGTCAAGTGGGGTGTTTGGACACACAGTCTTGTTTTTATGATCTTTTATACTTTGTACCACATGTATAGATTAGTGGTGGGTTGAAAGCACTTGGAGTTAGGGAGGGAAAGGCCAAAAAAGTGTGAAATAACATGAAAATATGACCACATTTACACATATCCAAAACAACCACTTTGCTGGAGAAATACATATATATATATGTGTGTGTGTATATATATATATATATACATATATATATATACATATATATATAAAGGTATTTAGGAACTAATAGACGTATTCAGCAAAGTGGCAAGCATACAAGATCAGTGTACAAAAATCAATTGTGTTCCTCTACACTGACAAAAGGGACTCTGAAAAGGGAATCAAGACATCAATACCATTTACAATAGCTCCCAAAGGATAAAATATCTAGGCATAAATCTCACTAGGGACATGAAAGACTTATAAAAGGAAAGCTATAAAATACTACTGCAAAAGACTAAAAGAGATCTACATAAATGGAAAACATCCCATGCGCATGGATAGGGAGATTCAGTGTTGTGCCAGTGTCTGTGCTACCCAGTGTAGTCTGCAGAGGCAATGTAATCCCAATCCAGATTCCAATAGTATATTTTGCTGAGATAGAGAAACAAATCCCAACTTTATATGGAAAGGGAAGTGGCCCTGGATAAGCAAAAAGAAGAACAAAGTGAGGGACCTCACGCTACCTGATTTTAGAACCTGTTATTCAACTACAGTAGTCAAAACAGCCAGATACTAATACAACAACAGACATAGACCACTGCAGAAGAACTGAGAACCCATAAATAAATCCACCCATATAGAGGCTGATGATCTTCGACAAAGCATGAAAATCCATTCAGTCGGGGAAGAAACAGTCTCTTTAACAAATGGTGCTGGCAAAGCTGAATATCTGTATGCAGAAAAATGAGGCAGAATGCATACCTCTCTTGCCATGTACAAAAACTAACTCAAAATGGGTCAAAGACCTAAATATTAAAGCTACAAATAAACTGATAGAGTTCTTAGAAGATAACATAGGGTCAAAATTAAGGGATCTAAATTTTGGTTTCAATAGTCAGTCAAAATTAAAAATGCATGAATGGTAGAGGATAAATTAGATAACTGGGACCTCCTAAAAACTGAATACTTAGGCTCATCAAAAAGCTTCACCAAGAGAGTAAAAAGTGAACCTACAGACTAGGAAAAATCTTTGGCAGTGACATATTTAAAAAGATTCTAATCTCTAAAATGGAAACCCTTGTGGCACAGTGTGTTAATTGCTATGACTGCTAACCAAAAGTTTGGCAGTTTGAGTCTGCCAGGTGCTCCTGGAAACCCTATGGGGCAGTTCTACTTTGTTATATAAAGTCACTATGAGTGAGAACCAACTCAAAAGCCAAGGTTTCTTTCTATTTTAATTTCTAAAATAAATATAAAACTTTAAAAACTCAACAACAAAAAGATATTCCAATAAAAAAAATGGGCAAATGTCCTGAACAGACACTTTACTAAAGAGTACAATCAGCCAAGCCATTGCAATCTTTAGCCATTTTGTTTTGTTATTAGGTACCTTCAAGTTGGTTCAGACTCATAGCGACCCTACGCACAACAAAATGTAACACTGCCCAGTCCTATGCCATGCCCACAATTGTTTTTATGCTTAAGCGCATTGTTGCACACTGTGTCAATCCATTTCCTTGAGGATGTTGCTGATTTTCACTGAGCCTTTACTTGAGCGAGCATGATGTCCCTCTCTGAGGACTGATCCCTCCTAACAACATATCCAAAGTATGTATGATGCAGTCTCTCCACCTTTGCTTCCAAGAAGCACTCCGGTTGTACTTGTTCCAGAACAGATCTGTTTGTTCTTTTGGCAGTCCGTAGTATATTCATTATTCTCCTCTCACACCACAATCGAAGGGTGTCAATTCTTCTTCTGTCTTCCTTATTCATTGTCCAGCTTTCTCATGCATGTGATGCAGTTGAGAATACCACGGCTTGGGTCAGTCCCTCCTTAGTCTTCAAGGTTATGTCTTTTCAACACTTTAAAGAGGTCTTATGCAGCAGGTTTGCCCAGTGCAGTGTGTCTTTTGATTTCTTGACTTGCTTCCATGGGTATTGATTGTAGAACCAAGTAAAATGAAAGCCTTGGCAGCCTCAATCTTTTCTCCATTTATCATGATGCTGCTTACTGATCCAGTTATGAGGAGTTTTGTTTTCTTGATGTTGAAGTTTAATTCACACTGAAGGCTGTGGTCTTTTATCTTCATCACTAAGTGTTTCAAGGCCTCTTCACTTTCAGCAAGCAAGTTTGTGTCATCTGTATAACACAGGTTGTTAATGAGTCTTCGTTCAGTCCTGATGACCCATTCTTCATATAGTCCTGATTCTCAAGATGATTTGCTTGGCATACAGATAGAATAGGTATGGTAAAAGGATACAACCCTGACACACACCTTTCCTGAATTTAAAGCATGCAGTGTCCTTTTGTTCTGTTAAAACAGCTGCCATGTACAGATTCTTCATGAGCACAATTAAGTGTTTTGGAGTTCTCATTTTCGACAATGTTTTCCGTAATTTTGATGATCCACACAGTTAAATGACTTTGTGTAGTCAATGAAACAGGTAAACATCCATCTGGTATTCTCTGCTTTCAAACAAGAACCATCTGAAGGGAGCAATGATATCCCCGGTTCCATGTTCTCTTCTGAATCTGACTTTATTTTCTGGAAGTTCCCTTTCAATATACTGCTGTAACCACTTTTGAATAATCTTTAGCAAAATTTTACTGGTATGTGGTATTAATGATATTGTTTGATAATTTCCACAATTGGATCACCATTCTTGGGAATAGGCATAAACATGGATCTCTTCCTGTTGATTGGCAAGGTAGCTGTCCTCTAAATTTCTTGGCATAGACAGGTGAGCATGCACTTTGAGCACTGTATCTGTTTGTTGAAACTTCTCAATTGATATTCCAACAATTCCTGCAGGCTTGTTTTTTGCCAATGCCTTCAGTGCAGCTTCAGCTTCTTCCTTCCTTACCATTGGTTCCTGATCATGTGCTACTGTTTTAGTCATCTGGTACTGCTCTCACAGAAATGCCGTGAGTGTATGGCTTCAGGAAAGAAAAGTTTATTCTTAACACAGTCCAGTAGGTTACAAGTCCACATTCAGGATGTCTGCTCCAGGGGAAGGGCTTTTCCTCTGCTAACTCTAGGGAAAAGTCCTTGTGTTGCATCAGTCTTTGGTCTGGCAGCGTCTTCTCATAGGAACCTCAAGTCTGAAGGATGTGCTCATCTGCCAGTACGGTTTTCTTGATAGTATGAGGTTCCCAATTTTCTGCTTGTTTCCCTTTCATCTCTTGTAGGATGAAAGGATAAAGGGTGGTACCAGTTACCCTACAGGGAAACTCCCTTTACAATGGAGCAGGGAGGTGATCTTATGAAGGTGTTTACAGTCCTGCCCTAGTCCTCTCTAACATACCGCCCTGTTAACCACAGGCAAAGATTAGGATTTACAGCATCAGAAAATCACAAAATGGAGGGCAATCATGGAATACAAGGAATCCTGGCCCAGCCAAGTTAGTACTCATATTTTGGGGGGGGATACAATTCAATTCATGACAGCTACCTCTTGAAATGGTTGAATGTCAACTAATTTCTTTTTGGTAGAATGACTGTGTATTTTTTCAGTCTTCTTTTGATGCTTCCTGTGCCATTTAATATTTTCCCTATAGACCCCTTTTCTGTTGCAACTCGAGGTTTGAAATTTTTCTTTAGTTCTTTCAGCTTAAAAAAGGCAGAGCATGTTCTTCCATTTGGGTTTTCTATCTCCAGCTCTTTGCACACATTATTATAATACTTTACTAGGTCTTCTGAAGCCACCCTCTGAAATCTTCAGTTCTTTTACTTCATCATGTCTTCCTTTGGCTTTTAGCTACTCAGTTTTCAAGAGCAAGTTTCAGAATCTCTTCTAACATCCAGCTTGTCTTGTTTTCTTTCCTGTCTTTTCAGTGACCTCTTGCTTTATGTATGATGTCTTTGATATCATTTCACAGCTCATCTGGTCATCAGTCATTGGCGTTTAATATGTCACATCTATTCTTGAGATGGTCTCTGAACTCAGGTGGGATATACTAAAGGTCATACTTTGGGTCTTGTGGACTTCTGATTTTCTTCAGTTTCACTTTGAACTTGAATATGAGCAATTGATTGTCTGTACTGCAATTGGCCCCCACCTTGTTTTGACTCATAATACAGAACTTTTCTGTCATGTCTTTCCACAGATGCAGTCACTTGATTCTTATGTATTTCATCTGGTGATGTCTATATGTATAGTTGCTGTTTGTGTGGGTGAAAAAACATATTTGCAATGAAGAAGTTCTTGGTCTTGCAAAGTTTTATTATGCAATCTCCATCATGATTTCTACTACCAAGCCCATTTTTCTAACTACAGATCCTTCTCTGTTTCTAACTTCCATATTCCAATCACCGGTAATTATCAATGCATCCTGATTACATGTTTGATCAAGTTCAGACTGCAGAAGTTGGTAAAAACTTTAATTTCTTCATCTTTGGCCTTAGTGATTGGTGTGTAAATTTGACTAATAGTTGTATTTACTGACCTTCCTTATAGTTGTGTGGATGTTAACCTATCATTGACAGCATTGTACTTCAGGATAGGTCTTGAAATTTTCTTTTTAATGATGAATGCAACGCCATTCATCTTCCAGGTATCATTCCCTGGTATAGTAGACCATGTAATTGTGTGTTTCAGAATGACCAATACCCAGTCTATTACAGCTAACTAATGCCTAGAATACTGATGTTTATGAATTCCATTGCATTTTTGATGATTTTAAATTTTTCTAGACTCATACTTCGTACATTCCACATTTGGATTGCTAATGGATGTTTTGTAGCTGTCTCTTCTCATTTTGAGTCATGCCACATTAGCAAATGAAGGTCTTGAAAGCTGGACTCCATCTATGTCATTAAAGTGAACTCTGACTTGAGGAGGCAGCTCCTCCCCAGTCGTCTTTTGAGTGCCTTTCAAGGTGGGGGCTCATCTTCTGGCATTATGCCAGAGAATGTTCTGCTGTTATTCATAAGGTTTCTGCTGGCTTATTCTTTTCGGAAATAGACTACAGTGTCATTCTTCCTACTCTGCCCTAGTCTGGAAGCTCAGCCAAAAGCTGTCCACCATCAGTACTCATGCGCGTATCTGAATACTAGTGGCATAGCTTCCAGCATCACGGCAACACTCAAGCCCCTACAATATGACAAACTGACAGGCAAATGGGATCTTAAAAACAAGCTAAAACTGAAGAATTCTCCCTGTATACAAAACAACAACAACAAACCAACCCACCAAGTCTATTGCCATTGAGTTGGTTTTAACTCAGAGTCACTGTATAGGACAGAGTAGAACTGCCCTATACAGTCCAAGGAACAGCTGGTAGGTTCATGGTTAGCAGCCAAGCTCTTACAAGCCCCACTTTTATAGAACCTATTTTGGCCAGGGTTTCTAAAGAACCTTAGTGCAAAATAAAGATCCGAATCTTATAAAACCGAAAGTAGTTATAAACTTCTCATTGGGGACAGTAAAAAACAAAGCAAAACAGAAAACGTACTAGCAGAAGACTTTTAAGAATGGACTCAAGTCTTGGCCCTGGGCCAGAGTTATCTACTGCCTGGATGTGCTCATGGGTGGGCTTGCAGAGGTATAGACCCCTGTGGACCACTGGGAAGCCTCAGTTGCCCTTTGGTTTGGGAGCCTTGATTCTGACTCCTCCAGTTTATGTCCACTCTTGTTTTTCTCCTTTTTTAATCCTACTTTTAATTTATAAGCCAGGTGCCGTCATGTAATCTTTTTGTGTCTCTGTAAAAAAAAACGAAAAAACAAACTCTCTGCTATCTAGTCAATTCTGACTCTTAGCGACCCTATATGACAGAATAGAACTGCTCCACAGAGTTTCCAAAGAGCGCCTAGTAGATTTGAACCACTGACCTTTTGGTTAGCAGACATGGTAGTTGTTAACTACTACCCCACCAGGGTTTTCTGTCTCTTTGAAAGCCGCTTTAAATCCTCTCTGGAATGGTGTATAAATAAATATCTTTTAAAATGATCCTATCTAATTACCACCATTTACTTAGCGTTTATGCTTGTCTGCTTACCTTTGTGCAGAGAGGTACGGTGACTTTCCATCTGGACCAGAGTACTGATCAGATTTCTCACATTTGATAGCAAGATGTCAAAACAGCCATATGGCCATATATTTTCCAAAACATACGGTTAATAATAATTAAAACTAAGTAGCTACCCATATTGAGTGCTTCCTCTAGACCAGGCACTATCCTAATGCCCTTTATCTGTGTTGTATATTGAATCCTTGTAGCCCTAGGTGGTGATTGTTGTTAGTGGCCATTGAGTTGGCTATGACTCATTACAACCTTATGTGTAAAGGAATGAAATATTGCCCAGTCCTATGTCATCTTCATGATCTTTGGTATTACTAAGCTCTTACTTTTACAAGAGGGGAAACTGAGACTGAGGAGATTAAGTAAGTAGCCTAAGGTCACTTAGTTAAGATGTTACATTTTGAACACAGGCAGCCTGATCTCTGCTCAGTGCTTTCTTCAGTGTAATGTAGTGCTGTACTTAATTAAAAATCTCACACATCAGAACTCTAAGTCCTGGTAGAAGAGACTGTTCTATGTTACGAAACATTCAGAGGTCCTGCAGACTTTACCTCAGTGTTAAGGAAATATGCCCTTTTCTCTCCATCTCTGCTAACACTGTCGTCTGCTTTTGGCTGTCATTTTCTTAACAATTTACTAACCAGAATCACTGTACCTCTTGCACATTTCATGCTGCTTTATGCACATGTTTTTGTAAATGCTGTATATTCTGCTTGGAAAGCCTTCTCTCCCGTGGTTAACCAGCTGATACACATTATTTAAAGTTAAGTTCATGTGCGTTTGCTGAGATCCTGTTTCTAGTCCCCCTTTCCCAAACTAGATAAAGTGCCCCATCTTGGTATTCTCATAATGCTCTGCATACATATTTCTTTGTTTACCGTGTTTTTTTTATGACGATCTCTTTCAATAGATTATAAGCTCCGTATAGGAAGGGATTATACTTCATTCTTTTATGCTTACTCAACTGGCAAAGTGCTTAGCACATACTTGGCCCTCCTAACTAGTGACTATTTTGTAAACAGGGCAAAATACAGAGCTTTAGCCAGAGACGGAAGCAGGTTTTTGAAGCCTGAAGGCACTTAGGCATTTAGAGATAATTACCAGACCAGACAGATGGAGGTCTCACAGAAAAATTGTTGGGGCCAGATAAATTTACATTATTTAATCTAGTAGCTAGAAGGGGCTTCAGGGCGTGAGGGTCTGTATCCAGAGAGAACTTTGAGGATCTGAGAAACCAGGCTTTCCAAACTTGTCAACATGAATCCACCTTGAGTTTAACAGAGTAGCCTGCATTCCTTGATATTTAAGATAGACGCAGTTTTAAAAAATTGTTGTAAAAATAAGATATATTTTTATAAACATATTTATACTTGTCTTCTGGGAGGGACCGTTCCCTAACATCAAAAGGGAGAGTTGGTACAATAACCAGCTCAGTATCCCAATTTAAGCATGATACTCACTGTAAGCAACACCATGTGCCCACACAGATGTTACCAGTAAGATGTTATCAGATGTTATTTTACATGCAGAGGTGGCTGGATCGAAACAAGGGATGCTGGGGAAGACCTGCAGTCCTAGAAGCTTTCTTTTGCTACATGGAATCTTTTTATTTTTTTTCTGTAAGTTCTATCGATTTACTGCATACACTGGATTTCAGCTTATCTTCCTGTCCTCTAAAATCCCCTCTCATTTACCTTTGGATTATCAAATAGCTATTTTTTCCAGTGGATGTTGGGTTTTGCTAGCCTTTGAGACTGCACTTCACCTATATTTTGGAAACTTGCACACAGTAGGGATTAATTCTGATAGTCCTTTAGCTTCACCTGTTTCAAATATTGTAATTGCCTTGATGACAATTAGCAATTAGTTAATAGAGTAGTCCACTTGGGAATGTGTCCAGTTACAGCACAAATCCTTATTTATTATACTGTGCTCCTGGTATCAGGGCAACTGCATTATAATAATCAGAATGGTTTCTTCTTTTCTAATTAATACACAGGGGCCCTGGTAGTATGAACTTGGCTTCCAAATGAAAGGTCAGAGGTTCACCAATTGCTCCATGGGAGAAAAATGTGTCAGCCTGCTTCCATAAAGATTTATATTCTTGGAATCACTATATGGGACAGTTCTACACTGTCCTGTATGGTCACTAGGAGTCAGAATTGACTCGATGGTGAGGGTTCAGTTTTGGTTGGTTAATTCGCTTCATCATTTGTACTTGCAAGCAGAATCAAGGTAACATTTGTAGGAACAGTTTCCTTTGCCACTGTTTGAGCAAAGTGTTCCTCAAATTTTTGATCATTTGCTTTCACCACTAAAACATTTTGATCACCCCTAAAATACATACATTTATTTATAAGTTATATATCTTTACTATTGTGCTAATATAAAACATTCACAACATATAAAAAAATAGGATGAGAAATGAAATGAGAATTATTTAAAAGTAGTTTTAATATTTATTGATAGTATAGTAACCTTTGCTATCATTTTGATGAGAGCAATGACATTATGCTTTATTAAAAAAGTCTTGGTTTATGATACATTTACTTGAAGGTCTGATAATAGGTTAATGATACATTTACTTGAAGGTCTGATAATAAGTTAATGATACATTCACTTGAAGGTCTGATAATCACGTTTATATACGTGATTTCAGTGACTGCCATTGCTGAAAAAGATACTTCACCAACTATATGAATCAAAATAAAATAAAATAAAATAAATGTATCATTCGATGTACTTACTGAATATAGTTTTCATATTACAGTTTCAGGCACCCGTTATACAAATTCTTTGTAGCTATTCTATGGTCCCTGCTCTGAGGATGCTGTCTTTCTATATTTCTAACAAATAGTTCAAAACTCACTGAAATTCTCATTTAGGAGAGTTAGAAGGTGAAACACATCTTTTAGACAACAAAATTACATTATGGAAATATTTTCAAAGCTACTCTGCAAAGTATTGTTTACTCTACTTAAAAAAACTTAGACATAAAACATTTTGCTAAGTTATAGTTTATTTAAAGCCTTTTAGTACCTTGGGTCTACCACATGTCTGTCAGTTTGTTGTGCTGGGGTGGCTTGCATGTTGTTGTGAGAACTTCTGCTGTTGCTTCTGTTGTGTACAGAAGCCTTGCCACTGGTATTTCAAATACCATCAGGGTTTCCCTTGGTGGACAGGTTTCAGTGGAACTTCCAGACAAAGGAAAAGGACTTGGCCATCTGCTTCTAAAAAAATGACCAGTGAAAACCTTACGAATAACAGCAGAACATTGTCTGATAAAGTGCTGGAAAATGAGCACCTCAGTCTGAAAGGCACTCAAAATACAGCTGGGGAAGAGCTGTCAACCTTAATGACACAGATGGACTCAAGCATTTGGGACATTCATTTGCTGATGTGGCATGATTCAAAATGAGACAGTTGCAAACGTCTGTTAATTATTGGATCATGGAATGTACAAAGTATGAATCTAGGAAAACAAAGTTTTCGAAATGAAATGGAACAAATAAAGATCAATATCCTAGGCATTAGTGAGCTGAATTGGACTGGTATTGGCCATTTTCAGTTGGACAGTTATGTGGTCTACTGTCATGGATTGAACTGTGTGCCCCCCAAAATGTGTGTAGCCATTTGGCTGGGCTATGATTCCTAATAGTTTCTGATTGTCCTCCATTTTATCATTTTGCTATGTTGTTTGTTAAAGAGGATTAGGGTGGGACTGTAAATCCTTCCTAAGGTCACTTCCCTCATCCAAGTAAAGGGAATTTCCCTGGAGTATGGCTTGCACCACCCTTTATCCTTTTATAAGAGATAAAATGAAAGGGAAGCAAACAGAGAACTGGGAACCTCACCCCATCAAGAAAGCAGCACTGGGAGAAGAGTGTGTCATTCAGACCTAAGGTTCCTGTGCCAAGATGGTCCCTGAACAAAGACTGATGCAACACAAGGACTTGCCTCCAGAGCTAACAAGGGGGAAAGCCTTCCCCTGGAGTGGGCACCCTGAATTTGAAATTATAGCCTACTGGACTGTGTAAAAATAAACTTTCTGTTGTTGAAGCCATCTACTCATGGTATTTCTGTTAGAGCAATACTAGCTGATTAAAGCATCCACTATGCCAGGAATGACAAATTGAATAGGAATGACATTACATTCATCATCAAAAAGAACATTTTAAGGTCTAACCTGAAGTACGACACTGTTAGTGATAGGACAATATCCACACACCTGCAAAGAAGACCAGTTAATACAACTATTATTCAAATTTACCCGCCAACCATTAAAGCCAAAGACAAAGAAATTGAAGATTTTTGTTAACTTTTTTAGTCTAAAATTGGTAAAACATGCAATCAAGATGCATTGATAATTACTAGTGATTGAAATATCAAAGTGGGAAGAAAGAACAAAGATCAATAGTTAGAAAGTATGGCCTTGGTTATAAAAATGATGCTAGAGATTGCATGATAGCATTTTGTAAGATCAACAACTTCTATGTTGCAAATACATTTTTAAACAACATGAATTGCAATTTTACATGTGGACCTTGCAGAATGAAATATACATGAATCAAATCAACTACATCAGTGGAAAAAGACAATGGAAAAGCTCAGTATCATTGGTCAAAACAATGCCAGGGCCAAGTGGAACAGACCGTCAATTGCTTACATGCAGGTTCAAGAAAACTGGAAAAAGTCCAAGAGAACAAAAGTACAACTTTGAGTATACCCCTCCTGATTTTAGAGACTGTCTTGAGAATTGATTTGATGCATTGAACACTAATGACCAAGGACTCAGATGTGTTGTGGGATGACATCAGGGATATCCTATGTGAAGAAAGCAAGAAGTCATTAAAAAGACAAGAAATAAAGAAAAGACCAAAATGGATATCAGAAGAGACTCAGCATCTTGCTCTTGAAGGTAAAGTAGCTATAGTGAAAGGAAGAAATGGTAAAGTAAGGGAACCGAAGATTTCAAAAGGTGACTCAGAAGACAAACTAAATTATTATAGTGAAATGTGCCAAGAGCTGAAGTTAGAAAACCCAAAGTGAAGAACATGCTATTTTTCCAGATGAAAGAACTGAAGGAAAAACTCAAGCCTCAAGTTTGATATTAAAAGATTCTATGGGCAAAATACTGAACAATGCAGGAAACATTAAAAGATGATGGAAGGAATACAGAGAATTACTATCCCAAAAAGAACTGGTTGACATTCAACTATTACAGGAGGTAGCATATAATCAAGAACCAATGCTACTGAAGGAAGCAGTCTAAGCTGCACTGAAGGCACTCGTGAAAAACAGGCTCCAGATATCAATGCAATGCCAATTGAGATGTTTCAATGAACACATGCAGCGTTAGAGTTGCCTACTTATCTGTGTCAAGAAATTTGGAGGATAGCTGTGTAGCCAACCACCTGGAAGATATTCATATCTGTGCCCATTCCAAAGAAAGGTAATCCCATAGAATGCAGAAACTGTCAAAATAGATCATTAATGTCATACACAATTAAAATTATGCTGAAGTCATTCAAAAGCAGTTACAGCAGTCCATTGATGGGAACTGCCACACACTCATGCTGGACTCAGGAGAGGGCATGGAATGAGGGATATCACTGCTGGTGTAAGATGGATCTTGGCTGAAAGCAGAGAATACCAGAAAGATGTTTATCTGTGTTTTATTGACTGTGCAAAGGCTTTCTGTTGTGTGGAGGATCATAAAAAATTATGAATAAAATTGCAAATAAATGGGAATTCCACAACAGTTAATTGTGTTCAGGAGGAATCTGTACATAGACCGAGAGGCAGTCATTTGAACAGAATGGTTTAGTTAGAGTCAAGAAAAGTATGTCAGGGATGTATCCTTTCATCATACTTGTTCAGTCTGTATGTTGAGAAAATAACCTGAGAAAGTGGACTATGTGAAGAAGATTGTGACATCAGGATTGGAGGAAGACATAAACAGAGCCTGCTTTTTGTAGATACCACTGCCTTTCTTGCTGAAAGTGAAAAGGACTTGAAACAGTGATTACGATCAAAGACTAAAGCCTTCATTATGGATTACACCTCAGTATGAAGAAAGACTGTCACAGCTGGACCAATAAGCAACATCATGAATTGGAAAAAAAAATTGAAGTTGTCCAAGATTTCATTTTACGTGGATCCAAAATCAACATTTATAGAAGCAGCAGTCAAGAAATCAAGCCATGTATTGCATTGGACAAATCTGCTGCAAAAGACTTCTTACAAGTGTTGAAAAGCAAAGATGTCACTTTTGAGGGCTAAGATGTGCCTGACCCAAGCCTTGTTTTTTTTTAAACAGCTCATATACATGTAAAAATTGGACAACAAATAGGGAAAACTGAAGAAGAATTGACACCTTGCAATTATGGTGTTGGTGAAGAATATTGAATATACCGTGGATTACTGGAAGAATGAACACACCTGTTTTCAAGGAAGTACAACCAAAATGTTCCTTGACAGGGAGGATAGTGAGACTTTATCTCATGTACTTTTCTCATGTTACCATGGGGGACCAGTCCCTGGAGAAGGACATCATGCTTGGTAAGGTAGAGACTCGGTGAAAAATAGGAACACCCTTAATGAGATTGACACAGTGACTTCAACAGTGAGCTCAAGCATAACAATGATTGTGAGGAAGGCCCAGGACTAGGCAGTGTTTTGTATTGTTGTACAGAGGGTCACTGTGAGTTGGAACTGACGTTATGGTACCTGTCTTTGGCTGGGTTCTCTAGAGAAGCAAACCTAGTAAATTATATAAAGTTGTAGAGTCTAAAACATCCCAAGTTTGTGAATCAGAATAGAGCCTTCACCTGACTTAACGTAGCCACAGAGGCTGAAGAACCCAGGATTGGCCGGTCGGAGAGCAAGGCTCTTGCTCACAGGCTGTGAAGATAGACAAATCCAAGATTGGCAGGCAAGACCACAAGTCTCCTCCTGATTCACACAGCTGCAGGGGCTAGCAAATTCCAGGTTGGTGGGTCAGAGTAGGGCTCTTGCTCACAAGGTAGTGAAGATCAACAAATGTCAAGTTTGGTGCAGGTAAACTGCTATTTCAAGTTCCAAGGACTGGAGGTCAGATGAATGGGAGTTAGCTGTAGGATCCAGAGAAGCAAAAATCCAGAATGTCTGCTTATATTTGTTTGCATGCCATATGCCCAAGGAAACTCCCTTTCAATTGATTGCCTACCCACAGTAGATCCTATCATGGAAGTGACCACATATAAACACTGAAAATCATTTCCAAGCCAAGTTGGCACACAATCTTAAACATCACATTACCTAATAACAAGTACTTCGGGTAGTAGTTTGTGCTCACTGACTAACCTAAAGATTGGTGATTTGAAACCACCATGAGGCACCAAAAAGAAAGGCCTGGCAACCTGCTTCCCTAGAGAATTAAAAACAAACAAACAAACAAAAAAACCCAACAAGAAACCCACACAAATCTTTTGCTGTCAAGCTAATTCTGTCTCATGGTAACCCTATGTGTTACAGGTTAGAACTGCTCTTTAGAGGTTTCATTGGCTGTAACATTTACTGCACTATGGAATGAAATATCTGAAAAAGGGGTTTTATGAATGACATTTTTTCTGGGTATAGAATTTCAGGTAGAATTTTTTTTTCAGTACCTCCTGGATGTTGTTGCACTACCTTCCCACTTCTCTTGTTGCCAGTGATAAATCTGCTTTTGTCATTATTTTTGTTCCTTTTACATAACATGGAAACCCTAGTGGCATAGTGCTTAAGTGCTACAACTGCTCATCAGTAGGTTAGCTGTTTGAATTCACCAGGTGCTTCTTGGAAGCTCTTTAAGACAGTTCTCCTCTGTAGTATAGGGTCACTGTGAGGTAGAATCAACTTCATGGCAGTGGGTTTAGTTTTTGTGTTTTTACATAATGTGCTTTGGTGGTACAGTGGTTAAAGTGATTGCTAACTGAAAGGTTGGTGGTTTGAAACCAGTAGCAACTCCATGGGAAAAAGATGTGGCAGTTTGTTTCCATGGAGGTTTATAGTCTTGCAAACCATATGAAGTCACTATGAGTTGGAATCAACTCAAGGGCAGTGGTGTTTACATATACAAATACATATTTTATACATATATAAACACACACACACATATAAAACACACACATAGCACAGAGCACTGGTGGTATAGTGGCTAAGAGCTTGGCTGTTAACCAAAAGGTCAGCAGTTTGAATCTACCAGTTGCTTCTTGGAAACCCTCTGTCACTGTAGGTATGGTGGGCTATAGCTATAGCTGCTAACCAAAAGGTTGGCCATTCAAATCTACCAGGCTGAGTCCTATAGGATTGTTATGAGTCAGAATCAAGTTGAAGACAGCAGATTTGGATTTTTTGTTTTATACATTTCATGTTTCTTCCTCCTCTGGCTGTTTTTAAGTTTCTTTTTTTAAATCTCTGGTTTTAAGGAATTTGATTATGATAAGCCATTTGGTGTAGTTTTTTTTTTTTTTAATATTTCTGTGAGTGAGGTTCATTGAGCTCTTGGATCTGGGAGTTTATAGTGTTTACCAAATTTGAGACAATTTGGCCATTATTTCTCTAAATTTTTATAAGTGCCCTCACCGATCCTTTGGTGACTCCAACTGCATGTATACTAGGCAGCTTAAAGGTACCCACAGCTTATTGATGCTGTGTCTCTTCCTCCCCTCCCCAATCATTTTTATTTCTGTTTTATTTTGGATAGTTTCTATTGCTATGTATTCAAGTTCACTAATCCTTTATACTGCAGTGTCTAATCTATTGTTACTCCTACCCAGTGTATTTTTCATCTCAGATATTGTAGTTTTATCTCTTAAAGTTTTTTGTGTCTTTTCTATATTGTGTGTGTCTCTACTTAACTTTTTGACATGCAGAATGCAGTTATAATATATTTTAATGGCCTTGTTTGCTAATTCTAGAGTCTATTGGTATAGTAGTTATGTGCTCATCTGAAACTGAAAGGTTTACTGTTCAAACTCACTAGCTGCTCTGTGGGAGAAAGATGTGGCAGGCTGCTTCCATAAAGATTACAGCCTTGGAAGCCCTGTGGTGCAGTTCTACTTTGTCCTGTAGAGTTGCTTGCTGAGAGTCAGAATTGACTCAAACGCAACAGGGCTTTGTCTAATATTTATGCTATTTTTTGGTCAATTTCATTTGATTTTTTTTCTCATCATTACAGACTGAATTTTCTTCTTTGCATGCCTGTTAATTTGTGAGTGTGTGTTACTTTCAACCAAGTTAATACATATCTACTATCTGTAGTGACTTTCCCTGTCTCCCTCTCCCATCCCTGGTAGCAATCAAATAATGTTTATTTCTGTGTGTAAACCTTTTCTTGATATGTATAATAGGGGTCTCATGCACTATTTGTCCATTTGTGATTGATTTATTTTATGCCCATAATGGCCTCCAGGTTCATCCATGTTGTGAGATGTTTCATGGATTCATTATTATTCCTCAACATTGTATAGTATTCCATTGTGTCTGTATACCATAGTTCGTTTATCCATTTATCTGTTGATGGGTGTTTAGGCTGTTTCCATCTTTTTATTATTGGTAATAATACTGCAGTGAACATTGGTGTGCATGTATCTACTTGTTTTATGGCTCTTATTTATTTAAGATATATACCTAGTAGTGGGATTGCTGGATCATATGGTATCTCTAACTTTTTAAGGAAGTGCAGTACTATTTTCTATAGTGGTTGTATCATGTTAGAATCCCACCAGCAGTGTATGAGAGTTCCAGTCTCCCCATACCCTTGCCAGCTGTCATGGGTTGAATGGTGTCCCCCCAAAAATGTGTGTAGCAGTTTGGCTTTGCCATCAGTCTTGGTACCGTGTGATACTCCTTTATGTTGTAAGCCCTACTTCTATGATATTAATGAGGGAGGATGGGGAGCAGTTTGTGTTGGTGGGGCAAGACTCAATGTGTACTTTTGTATTGTGGCTTGAGGCAATCTCTTGAGATATAAAAGAAGCTAGCGGATACTGTTGGGGACCTCATACCACAAAGAAGCAGTGCCATGAGCTGAGCACATCCTTTGGAAAGGACTGAGGACTTGCGCCTCAGAATCTTCCAGTCCAGGGGAAGATTGACAACACAGACCTTCCTCCAGAGCCAGCAGAGAAAGCCTTCCCCTGGGGATAATGCCCTGAATTTGAACTTGTAACCTACTGGACTGTGACAAAATAAAATTTCTCTTTTTAAAGCCATTATCCACTTGTAGTATTTCTGTTAAAGCAGCACTAGATGACTAAGACACCAGCATTTGTTATTTTCTGTGATTGTGGATCATTGCCATTATTACTGAGATGACATGATATATTGTTGTTTTGATTTGCATCTCTCTAATAAGTAATGGTCATGAGCATCTCTTCACGCATTTGTTGGTCACCTGAATGTCTTTGGTGAAGTATCTGTGTATGTCTTTTACCCATTTTTAAATTGAATTATTTGCCTCTTTGTTGTTAAAATGTTGAAGTTTTCTGTAATTTAGAGATTAGTCTCTTCTCAGATATGTTGTTGTCATTATTTTTCTCAGCCTGTAGGTTCTCATTTTACACTTTTTGGAGTTTTTTGATATGCATCAGTGTTTCAATTTTAGGATATCATAGTTGTCTAGTTTATATTTTGCTGTTTGTGCACTTTTAGTTGTGTTTGCCTTTATTTTTTGTTCTGTGATCTTTACAGTTTTAGGTTTTGTATTTAGTCTTTGATCCATCTTTAATTAGTTTCTGTGTATGGCATAAGGTATGAATCCTGTTTCTTTATTTTGCAAGTGAATATTCAGTTTTGTCAGCACCAGGTGTTAAAGAGACTCTCTTTTCCCCATTTAATGGATTTTGGCCCTTTGGTTTCAATTCTGTTCATTGGTCTATTGTCTCTGTCATTGTACCTGTACCAGGATCTGACTGTAATGGCTGTATAGTAGTAGTTTCTGAGATTGAGAGTGTGAGGTCTTCTGCTGTGTTCTTCTTCAGCACTGCTTTGCCTATCCGGGTTCTCTCTCCTTTCCATATAAGGTTAGTGATTAGTTTTTTTCATCTCTTTAAAGAATGTTAATTGAATGTGGATCAATACTGCATTATTTGTTTAGATCACTTTGAGTAGTTTTGACATTTTCATAATGTCAAGTCTTTCCATGAATGTGGTATTTTCTTTCATTTATGTAGATCACTTTTGGTTTCCTGCGGTAGTGTTTTGTAGTTCTTTGTGTAAGTCTTTTCCATCCTTGGTTAGGTTTATTCCCAAGTCTTTTATCTTTTGGTGGGCTATTGTAAATGGTAAAAACCCTGGTGACATTGTGGTCAAGAGCTATGGCAGCTAACCAAAAGCTTGGCAGTTCGAATCTACCAGGTACTCTTTGGATACCCTATGGGGCAATTCTGCTCTGTCCTGCAGGGTTGCTGTGAGTTGGAATTGACTCGGTGGCAATGACTGTGAGTATTGTAAATTATATTGTTTACGTGATTTCCATTTTGGAGCTAATCTCATAGCCTGCCACTTTGCTAAATCCTTCTAATAGTTCCATTAGCTTTCTTGTAGAATCTTTTGGATTTTTTATGTATAGGATCATTTCATCCATGAATAGGGATACTTGTATTTCTTTCTTAGACATTTGGATTCCTTTTATTTCTCATTATTTCCTGCTCTAGCTAGGACTTCCAGTACAGTATTGAATAAGAGTGATGATAATGGATATCTTGTTTTACCAGAGAATAATGCTACTCCTGTGTATTTTTGCTTAGTATATGTTTTTCCACCCTTTGACTTTTAGCTTATTTTTATCTTTGTGTCTAAGATATGTCTCTTATAGGCAGCATATTGATGGGTCATGTTTCCTTTTTCTTTTTTTTAGTTATTTTTTTGTGATTAAGTGAAAGTATATAATCCACATCAGTTTTGCATCACTGTCTATCTGCAGCTCCTTCTGCTCTCCTTGCCAAGTGACAGCACACTCCTCCTTTTTGTCCCATACATCTAGTATCCTCTTAACAAGCTCCTATCTCCTCCTCTCCACCCTCTTCTCTCCCATCTATAAAGAGATCAGTAGGACAGCATCCTATAAATGCATAGAACCATAAAGTATACACACCATATGGTCACATCATGTCCTCGAGTCCAGTCCATTTTTGTCTGAAGAGTTGAACTCAGTAGAGTTTCTGGTCAGGGGCAGCAGCAGGTCTAGAGGCCATGCTCCTAGGGGATCCTCCGGGCCATCAGACCATCAACTGTAGTCTTTTAGTAGAGTTCTTGAGCTGCATCCCACTTTTTCTCATGTTGCCACAGGGACTTTACATTGTGTGCCCCATCATGGCTGTCTTTGGTGGTGGTAGGTCATGTTTTCTTATCCATTCTGCCATTCTCTGTCTCCTAACTGGTGCATTTAATCCATTTACAGTCAGTGTAATTATTGGTAGGTATGAATTTACTGCTGTCATTTCATTGTGGCTTTTTTTGTGTTGCTTATGATTTGTGTGTTCTGTGTACTTTTCTGTGCTGAGTTCTTGTTTATGGATTTTTTTTTTTCATTTCCTTCATTGCTGTTAATTTTGTGCTTACTGCATCTTTATGTTTTTCTTCTTTTTTACTTTGATGAGTAGGTGTATTAGTCATGTGATGCTGCTGTAACAGAAATACCACAATTGGACAGCTTTAAAAAGAGAAACTAATTTTGTCACAATCCAGTAGGCTAAAAGTCCATACTCATGGTGTCAGCTCAAGGGGAATGCTTTCTGTGCTGTCTCTGAGTGAAGGTCGTTGTCATCAGTCTTCCCCTGGACTAGGAGCTTCTGATGCTCTGGGACTCCAAGTCCTTTCTAAAGGATGTACTCAGCTCCTGGCACTGCTTCTCGGTGGTATGAGGTCTCCAAATCTCTCCACCAGCTTCTTTCTTTTATATCTCAAGAGTCTGACTCAAGACACAATACAGTCTTACACATTGAGTCCTGCCCCACCAACACAACTGCTGCCCCACCAACACAACTGCTGCCCATTCTCCCTCACTGACATCATAGAGACAGGGTTTGCAGCATGGAGGCATTCGTCACATAATATCAGGAATCATGGCCTACCCAAATTGCTGCACACATTTTTGGGGGGACACAATTCAATCCATGGCAATAGATTTGTTAATGTTTCCTGTGGTTTCTTTGAAACTTACCTTTATCTCTCTAAATTTTTTTTTTAATTTTTATTTTTATTTAACATAACTGAGTGAAAATGTACATTCACATATAAATTTACATGCCCACCTATATGCAGCTTCCACTGCTCTCCCTGTCCGGTGACTGCACACTATTCCTCTCTGCTCCATACATGTCTCATCCTCCCAACAGCCTCCTTTCCCCTCCTCTCCATCCACTCCCCTTCCTCCAGCTAGAGGTCAGCAAGATGATATCCTATAGATGTATAGAACCATAAAGTGCTTCCAATATATGGTCACTCTGCATTGCCAAGTCCAATCCATTCCTGTCCAAAGAGGGGACCTTCGTTATAATTTATGGGAGAGGGCAGCATCAGGGCAGGGAGCCATGCTCTCAGAGGAACCCCAAAACTGTTGGACCATCAATTGAGGTCTTTTAGTGGAGATCTCATGATGCACCTCTTTTTATTCTTGTGTTGCCAGTGAGACTCCTCTCTGTGAGTTCCATCATGGCTATTGCTGGTGGTGTCCGGGCACCATCCAGTTCTTC
Source organism: Heterohyrax brucei (assembly GCA_028571685.1). NCBI lineage: Eukaryota > Metazoa > Chordata > Mammalia > Hyracoidea > Procaviidae > Heterohyrax > Heterohyrax brucei. The sequence goes on along the minus strand of CM053166.1, from coordinate 136,009,121 downwards.
CGGTCCCAAGTCGATGTAGGCACCCACTCTTGTGGGTCTCTCTGTCTTCTACCGCATGCCATTTTGGCCCTCGGTGAGCATCCGTTACTGCTGAGTTGGGACCATTTGGTGTGTCCTCAGATGGCAGCTTGGCAGCTTTTAAGATCCCAGATGCCATTCACCAATGTGGGGCGCAGAGAGCTCTCTTAGCAAAACGCTAGTTGTGCCAATTGGCCTGGAATTCGCCTAAGAGCATGGTCCCCCGCCCCCCACCCCAGCTACTCTATCCTTGCAGTATTGAGTTAAGATGGAAGGAGTACTCAAGTTATGCTGAAGTCCACTTAATGTTGTTCTTGTTTCTAATGTGTGCTGTCACCACTTTCTCCCAACTAAATTTCTAGTAACTATCTAAACTAAACCCTCCCCCCCTCACCTTCCTTCCCTCCCTCCCCTCCCTTGCAGCTGTCAAAGAGTCTTTTCTTCTATACACAAGTCTGTTGTTGAGATCTTATCGTAGAGGTCTCCTACAGTATTTGTCCCTTTGTCGCTGACTACTTTCACTCAACATAATGTCTTCCAGTTGAAACCAGGTTAGGAGATGTTTTCTGGAATCATCGTTATTCTTTATCATTGCGTAGTGCTCCATTGAGTATATGTACCAAAGTTTACCTATCCATTCTTCTATTGTTGGGCGTCTGGGTTGATTCCATTTTTTTGCTATCGTGGACTGTGCTGCGATAAACATTCTGGTGCATGTGTCCGTTGGTGTAAAAGGCCTTGATTCTGTAGGATATATTCCAAGTAGTGGAATTACTGGGTCAAATGGTATATCAATATCCATTTTTTTAAGGAAGCGCCAGATTGCCTTCCAAAGAGGCTGGACCATTTTGCAACCCCACCAACAGTGTAGGAGGGTTCCACTTTCTCCACAGCCTCTCCAGCATTTGTTGTTTTGTGTTTTCTGGATCATGACGAGTCTTGTTGGGGTGAGATGGTATCTCATTGTTGTCTTGATTTGAATTTGTTTAATAACTAAAGATCGTGAACATGTCTGCATGTGTTTTTTCGCTGCCTGGATCTCCTCTTTAGTGAAGTGTCTGTCCATCTCCTTTGCCCATCGCTTAATTGGATGGTTTGTATTCTTCTTATTGATATTTTGTAGTATCTTATAGATTATGGAGATCAGGCGTCAGTCTGACATAGAGTTGCCAAATATTTTTTCCCATTCTGTGGGTGTTCTTTTAATTGTATTAATAAAGTCTTTGGATGAGCAAAAGTGTTTGATTCTTAATAGTTCCCATTTATCTATTTTCTCTTCTGTTGATTGAGGTTTCTTTGACAGATTTTGGAGTCTGTCCTCATTGTGTATTAAAACTTCCATTGTTGTTCCTACCTTTTCTTGGATGAGCTTTATCGTTTTAGGTTTGATATTTAGGTCTTTTATCCAGTTGGAGTTGGTTTTTGTATAAGGTGTAAGATATGGATCTTGATTCCGTTTATTGCAGATGGCTAACCAATTTTGCCAGCACCATTTGTTGAAGATATCTTTCTAAATTTAAACCACTCTTTTATTTCTTGAGATCACCTAGACTTCCTTTCAGTATGAAAGTTCTGTAACTATACCATTTATTCCCCCTTTTATTTTAACGTTGTCATCACATTGTCATCATTTACAAAGTGATGTGTCTGGTTCCCTGTTTTCAGTCTTTTAGCTTTGATTTATTTTTCAGAATTTCTTTGCCTGGGTTGGTGTCTGGGTGATGTTGTTGTGTGTCCTAATCTCAAGTTGTTGTCTGATGTTGTTAGTTCTCTGTGCAAAGGACACACTTCATATAAGGTTGTTCCAATTTCACAAATTATCTTAATTTTTATCTGGAAATATACTAATCTCACCATCATATTTGAAGGACAGTTTTGCTGGATATGTATTCTTGGTTGGCACTTTTTCAGTTTTATGTATGTCATCTCATTGTTTTCTTGCTTCTATAGTTTCTGCCAAGAAATCTGAACTTAGTCTTATTGGTCACTCTTTGTCTGCAACATTTGGTTTTTCCCCAATTGCTCTCAGTATTCTTCCTTTGCCTTTAGTTTTAGAAAGTTTGGTTATAATATGTCTTGGTGATTTTCTTTTTTGGATTTTGTTGGGGGTTTCATATGGCTGTCTTCTCATTTTTCATATTAGGGAGGTTTTTTGTCACAAATCTTCAATTTTTTTTTTTTTTTTTTACCCTTCCTATTCTAGAATTCTGATCATTCATAAATTACTCATCTTGATAATATCCCACATAACTGTTAGGCTTCATTTTTCCTAATTCTTTTTTTCTGATTGTTTCTATAACAGACTGTTAAAAAGAGATTTGTCTTCTATTTTACTGATTTTTTGTTTTGTTTGTTCAGTTCTGCTCCTTTGTCTTTCCAATATGCTATCTAGTTCTTGAATTTTAGTGCTCCTCTTTTGGATTTCTAGTTGTTCTTTTTGTATGGTTTCTGATAGTCTATTTATTTTGCTATTGTATTTTTTTCCTGAATTGTTCTAGAATTTTGTCTGTGTCTTCCTTGATCTCTTTCTTGATGTCTTCTTGTTGTTGTGTGCCATCGAGTCAATTCTGACTCATAGTGACCCTATGGGACAGAGTAGAACTGCCCTATAGCGTTTCCAAGGAGTGGCTAGTGGATCTGAACTGCTAACCTTTTGGATAGCGGCCTGAGTTGTTAACCAGTTCACTACCAAGACTCCCTTGATGTCTTAGACTTCACTATATGTAAGTCCACAGGATCCCTGGTGGCACAGTGGTTAAGAGATCAGCTGTTAACCAGAAGGTTGGCAGTTTGAATATGCGAGCCACTCCTTGGAAACCCTATGAGGCAGTTCGTCTGTGTCCTTTAGGGTCACTATGAGTTAGAATCGACTCAACAGTGGTGGGTTTGGGTATATATAAATCTTTTAAATTCCTTATCAAGTAATTCCAGTACCATTTCTTTCTCCATGGGTCGAGGTGGAGGGGTTGGTTCCTGGTTGTTTAATCTGATTGCTTGGTGAGGTCATTCTGTTTTCTTCTTCAGAGAATTTGATATTGTTTGTTTTTTCCAAGACATTAAGGTGTTATGTTTATTTATTAATCATATATTTGTTTGCCTGTCCTGATTTTTTGTTATGTTTTGTTTTGGTGTATCTGGGCAGGTGGGATGAGTGTGCTACTGTAGTTGTTAGTCTGGCTACACTGGAGCACTCACTGCCTATCTCCAAGTGGGTGGTGTAATAGCTATGTGTAAGGGAATGTTTCTGTTCACTAATCTTGTGGTGTAGCTGAGAGTAGGTTAGGCTGGTGTTGGTCACTGTCATCAGTCCAGTAGCACTAGAGCAAGCAGTGGTCCTAGCTGAGTGGGTGTGGCAGTAGGTGTAGTGGGAGTTGCTGGCTAGTGAGGACGTGGTTGCTACCTCCCACTTGATGTGGGGGTCAGTGGTGGGCTGCTGCACTCACGATCGCATTGCTGCTGCCTCTCATGCTAGTGCAAAGGTATAAGTGACAGGCTGGTGTGCCTGCAGCCGTACGCTTATCACCCCTTGCTGGACAGAGGGGAGGGGTAAGTGGTGGGCAGAGGGTGACGCTGTGGTGGGCATGCACATGTGAGGTTGTGCAGCTGCTGCCTCTCACTGGGCATGGTAGGTGGGGTGAGGGAGTGTTGGGTGTGTACATGTGCAGCCGTGCTGCTGCTGTCACTCACCAGGTCAAGTGGGGCATGAGCCATGGACGGGCGGGTATGTGTTGTGTGCATGGTTGCTTCCTTTCACCATGTCGGGGGGCAAGCAGTGGGTAGCTGCGTGCATGGTTACACTGCCTCCTTCTCTTACCAGATAGGGGGAGGGTGGAGGGAACAGTAAGCAGGGTGTGCATGCTGTCGTGCTGCTGCCGCTTCTCACTGAAGGGGTAAGGAGTTTGTCTGGGTTGGTAGGTGGGAAGTTGCTGGCTGAGTGGCTGGTGCTAGCTTGGCTGGGTCAGAGAGCAGAAGGGGTGAGGCATGTGGCCTGTTACTGCTCAGTGGGGTTGTCATTCCGGGGGAGAGTGGAAGTCAAGGCATTGGGAGGGGGTAACAGTCAGGGATAAGGGGTGAGGGGAGTTCGTGTTTGGTCCCTGGTGGTTGGGACTGTCAGGGTGGAAGTATTTTTGTCACTAATCACCTGGAGTTTGTGTATGGAGGGGCGAAAGCTCTTCTGGTCACAGATAAGGTACTTGGGCTCTTCCGTTTAGCTGTAGCCAACAATTGTGACAATATTTCACTCTGAGTATGTCCACACAGTTACTCTGTATGCTATTGGGAATTCCATGAAGTTGCCTTCTGTGTTTCTCACTTGGGAGTGCTGCTGTCTTTGTCTCAAGATGAACACACTGTGCGGGGCTGGCTGGAAGGGTCCCTCCGCTCTGTCTCCTCTTGTACGCTGTTTTCAATCAATTTGTCTTTCATTCAGTGTTCCATCTAGTTTTTGATCCTTCCATTTGATGCTCAGGGTTACTAAATTGTCCTCCGCATCTGTTTTAATTGGTTTCTTGGGTCTTTATTGTAGAGGGATGGGGTGGTATGTCAGACAAATCGCAGTTATGGCCAGAAGTCTGCCTGTTAATTTTTGATTGAATACCAGATATTTTTAGTTTTACCTTGTTAGGAAACCCTGATGGCGTTGTGGCTCGGTGCTAGGCTGCTTACCAAAAGGCTGGTAATTCAGGTCGACCAGGAGCTCCTTGGAAACTCCATGGGGCAATTCTCCTCTATTCCATGGGGTCACTACAAGTCAGAATTGACTTGCCGGCAGTAGGTTTGGTTTTTCTTCTTGGTTTGTTTTTAGGACTGTATATTTTTCTATTCATGTAAATATTCTTGAGATGCATTTTGAGATGTACTTGAGATACACTGTGTTCTGACATACACTTGAGTTACTTGGAAACAGATTGATCCCTTTCAGGCCTTGCTGTTTAGATTTGTTAGGCAATGCTCAGGCTTGGGCAAATTATTTTCCACTACTGAGGCAAGATCCTGCTGAGAACTCTGCCCAGTGCCCTGTGAATCATGAGGTTTTCCAGTGTGGCAGGTAGAACAGTCGCTAGTCTTCCCCTGGTGTGAGTGATGAGCACTGTTCTTTCTAATCTTTCATATGTTTCCTTTCCTAGCCTTATGTATTTTCCTCTTAACCACGCGCTGATCACTGCTTTGTTGAATACTCAAGGCAGACCTTCTGCAGATCTCTGAATCTCTCTGTCTCTGCAGCTCTCTCATGTTTGCTGTCCTATGATCTTTAGCCACCTGGGTCTTTCCAAACTCTCAGCTCGGTTGCTTCAACTCAAGGATTTTGCTGGGTTCTACCTAGGTTCCCTCCTCCCTGCACCACATCCTAGAAAAATCTCTTAAGACAGTAACTGAGAAAACCATAGGGCTTGCCTGATTTGTTTCCCACCTCTCAGGGATCACAGTCTTGCATTGTCTAATGTTAAGGCAAGCACAAAACCTTGCAAACCATTGTTTTGTGCATTTTGTACATTTTTGGTTGTTTCAAGTAGAATGGAAATCCATTCTTTGTTACTCTGTCTTGGCCAGAAGTGGACGTCCCACTGACATTTTATAATCCTAAATTATCACGACCAGGGATGAATTATCCAGTAATCAAGGCAGATACAGGTTTACTTGTGCTTACTTACTAATCTGTAGTGAATAATTTCAAGTGGGTTTCACCACATCCCACGTGAAATTGTTACTACAGATTAGTAAGTAAGCGCAAGTAAGCCTAAAGTAAGCCTCACACTTACCCTATATATTGGGTCATCTACCCCTGTCAGAGATTGTAAATTTGAAGAGAGGCTTTGATTCTTTAGGAGGGTGCTTTGGGGTTGGGAAAGAGACAGATGCCAAGAAGCAGATTCTTTGATGTGGTGAAAAAATGTGAAATTAGTAACCAGACATAAGTAAGTCTGTGCTTACCTTGCTTATTAGGTAATCTGCCTGATCATGACCAGTTATAATTTGTAGTCATTTCAGTTCTGATCTTTCAAAAATGTAGACACCATCACACTTCTTGGTTAACACAGTCAAGACAATTCTAAACATCTATGGTCAAAAGTATCTAGAATCTGACACGTCAGTGTAAAATTTCTCACATCACTAATCGATTTCTGTGTAAAATACAGTTATCATTTCCTCAGCAGCAGCAGTTTTATTCAAAGTTTCTTCCTTAAACTAATCTCTTTTGAAAGACTCTTGCCCACCATTTCGTGTTCAATGAGGTATAATTTTTAACAAAATTGTCTCTTGTCCTGGCCCAAAGAGTAAAATACTTTTATTATATCATGGTGGTGAGACATGACTGATAATCCAGTAGCATTTATATGCAGACTCATCACATAATTAGCACTTGTAAGTTTAGAAGAACAGTTTAATTCCAGTTCAAGCTTTTCACCCTTGAGCATGGGTAAGTTTTTCTGAAATTTTTCTCCTTTCTCTAAGATTGTCAGTATAATTGCCCACTTCAAAAAAAATGGCCTGAGACTTTAAATGGTATGTCTAGACATAGCACAGTGTAACTCACATCTCATATGTATTTTTTAAAAGAAAATTATTGCTATTTTCTAAAACCCAGTTGAGTCATAAAGCACCAATGTACGTATACCAATGGATAAAATAATATCTAACACTTACAGAACCTTCTCTGTGTTCACAGTACTTTAAGCATTTAACAACTCATTTTGTCCTTACTAACAAGCCTAAGAGGGTAGGTACACTTATTATCTTCATTTTATAGATGAGGAAATTGACACAATGAGATGTTTAGTGATTTGACCACAGTCACACAGCTAGTAAATGGTGAAGTTGGGATTCGTATTTAGGCAGGCTGGGACTCCAGAGTCCATGCTGTTTGTTAACCACGGCCCCATATTGTCTCTGGAAAACCAAAGCACCTTTCTGTCACACTGTAACCATTCTTCAGTTTCTGTGGTTTTATATTTAAACTTATGCACACCAGTGTATTTTTGGTGAAGACATTCAGTAAACATTTATTGAACTCCTTCAGTGTGTCAGACGCTGTGCTAAACTCCTAGGGTATGAGGTCTAATGTGGTGCCTCCCATCAAGGACATCATGTCTAGTAGAAGTTTGAGCACAGGTAATGCCGTCTTTACACTTAGGTGTGTGCTATGTGTTTGGGAAAGAGAGGGGTAGGTACCAGTGTGACTAACAAATGTGACACAGTAGAATCTGTTTTATTTGTTGACCAGTCCAGGAGTTTTATTTGGTGTTTTTCTGATTTACATCAGTTTCCGTTACGGGAATGCCAGTAATGGTTTTTAATCCAGCTACTACTCTTTAAAGGAATTCTGTGTTTTTGGTCATCATTTTTTTGTGTGTGTGTGTGTTCCAGACTCTAAAACAGGGCACACGAGAAGTCTGTAGTTCCCAATTTACATTTGACTTGTTCATGCTAAAGTAAAATCTTCCGTTATTGAGTTTGTTTATGAACCGCAGATGTATTCCTTAACCTCAAGGTCTTTTTGATTGAGCAGTTCCTTTGTATTGGAAATTTGAAGTGAAAGAGAAAGGAGTATAATTGTGAGAAATTACTGTGTGTCTTGTACTGTTCTAGGTGACTTACATGTATTTCTGTATTTAATCCTCCTGATAATCTTTTAACTGAGCTAATAGTATCTCTGTTTTACAGATGAGGAAATTGAGGCTTAGGGAGGTTTAATAACTTGCACATGGTTCCAGAATAGCAGAGCTAGAATTTGAACCCAAGTCTTTCTTACACCGCTGTTTTCCTAATAGTTTGGCCTAGTTTTTCATTTTAAAAACTGATCTTCAGAATTTAAAATCATTTGAGATAGCTCCACTTCCCTTTCTTGAAGACTAGTTAGTGTTAATGTTCATTTATTGTTCATCACATTATTTCCTAATCTATAATTACACTAATAATTTCCATCTTTTATAAGAATTTGTATTCAAATATCCTGAATTTTGATCAATAAATGTATATAATTTTCTAACCAAACAAGCCATATTTTATAAAAGCTCTTCTTGTGGATATGCAGTCCCACAGGGTTGCCAAAATAAGATATTTCATCTGATTGTTGACACCCTAGGACAAACAGGGAACAGATTGTCCGTTAGAGCCCAGGTTCTCACACTCATGTTATCTGAGCCATGGTCTTCTGAGTAGATAATCCGTGACCTTTTGACTATACACTTGGACTGAATTTCAATGAAGGACCTTAAGTTTTCTTGGGCTTTCATTTCTCCGTTGTACTCCTAGTATCTATCAATTGGGAAAACAAGAAAGGTCACAGCAATTCTAATTGCAAATCTGTCTAGTTTTCTTTATTTTAACTGTATTCATGCCTCTATTATTTTTATGAGTTTTGTTTTTCAAATTGTAAAGTTTACCAGAAGGGACATCACTATATTGATTGTGTTTGAAAACGTTACTTTTACTCCATATTTTCCTTTCCAAATTTCTAGAAAACTGTCTATCCCATGGGATGATAGTAGTGGTGGTGGTGGTAAGGCAGGCATTTCTTCTTTAAGATATTAACTATAGATTTAGTTCCATTATGATTTTTCTTGGACCATAATTTACTTAGAAGTGTCTTTTAAAATTTCCCAAAGTACTAGGATTAAAAATTGTCTTTTCCCGCAATCGATGGTCCGAAGACCTGGGGGTTCCCCTGGGAGCATGGCCCCTAGACTGATGCTGCCCCTGATCATAAATCGTTACTGAGATCAACTCTTCAGGCAGGAATGGATTGGACTCAGGGACAAAGAGTGACTGTATTGTATGTGCATTTTATGGTTCTATGCTTCTATAGGATGTTGTCCTACTGGCCTCTTACTAGAGGGGAGTGGATCGGGTGGAGAGGAGAGGACAGGAGATTTTTAAGAGGTTGTGACATGTATAGAACGGAAGGGAGGAATGTGCTGTCACCAGGCAAGGAGAGCAGAAGGAGCTGCAGATAGGCGGGCATGCAAATTGCAACTGGATTGTTCACTTTCGCTCAATCACAATAAAAAAAGAAATTGTCTTTTGTCATTGACTTTTCATTAAATTTACTTGAAGTCAGTAAACATAGTTTGCATGAGAACATTGTTTTTTAAATTTGCTGAGACTAGTGCTATAGACTCATACATGGTCATTTTTTGGGTACATACTCCATATGTGCTTGAAAAGAATATGGTTTTCTCATTGAGCATAGAATTCTACATATGTCCATTAAATCAAGCTTATCTTGCTCTTCAGCTTCTCCTTGTATGTATTAATTTTTTATCTGCTTGTATTGGCAATGATTAAGGGAGGTATGTTAACTTTCTCTTGTGATGGTAGATTTTTCAACTTCTCTCTCTAGTTACATTTAATTTCCTTTTTCTATTTGGAGGTATTTTATTAGTGCACACAGGTCTAATATATCTAGTATATGTAGTAGTCTTCTCTATCCTTTCTAATGCTTTGATTGTCTTGAAGTTTTTAGTTTTAAATATTAATGTAGCTACCTTAACTTTTGTTTGGTTAGCAGTTACTTGGTATAGCTTTTTTCAGCTTTTCTACTTCTGTATCTCCTTGCTGACTCAATGGTACCTAACAACAATGTTTTAGATATATCCCTTGTAAATGGGATATAACTGGATTTTTTCTGTAATTTATCCAGTCTCGCAATCTCTTTATTTTTAACTGGTGAGTTTGCTCACATACATGATTTGTATTTATTGATGTTTTTGAGCTTTTTTTAAAAAAAACATTTTTTTTGCTTTCTACTTGTCCTACTTTTTGTATGTTTCCATTTTCTCCTTTTAAATTTTTTCTTATTCTGCTTTCTCCTCTGCACTACTGATTTTGTAAGATCTCATCTCAAATGAGCTGGCTAGTAATAGAATTTGGGCTGGAAATAGCAGCAACCCCTGGTCAAAGGTGGGGCTGAGGATAGGATATGGATTTTCTGAAAGGAGTCAGATTGGCAAGTGGTAGGGGAGAGGAGGCAGGGAGCTGATGGTGGTCATGGCTGGTGGACTCTAAAAGAGTTTTCTTTTACAAGTATGAGATAAGGACATTTGATAGGACTAGAGGGAAGGAAAGTGGGCGTGTAAGATGAGGGCTTAAAATAGAACCTGAAGGGACTAGGTAAGGAAACTGAATAAGGGCAAGTAAAAGGGTCTATAGGGAACAAAGAAGGTCCCATTTAGGTTGGAGGCCAGGAGTTATGTGTGAGGTCTGACAATTAAGTTTGCAAACTTCATTGTTCTAAGTGCTACATACCTCATTGCTGAATATCACTATGGTCACCTTTGAGGTACTGCCCTTGGCGAGCTATGCACTGATGTCAGTGCCTAGTCTACCCTTCAGAGCAATTTTGGAACTCTTTCTGGAATGCACATTGTGCCATGGTAGCAAGTTTGTGAACCTAATTTTGTAGTTGTCTGTCAGGGAGTTTTTAGCCAATCAACAAATAACTATATTGGAACACCCTCCATAGTCACTTGATCTGGCCCCCAGTGACTTTTTTCATTACCTGAAGATAAAGTAAATATTGAAAGGAAGACATTTCAGTGACATTCAGGACATCAAGGATAATATGACAGTTCTGATGGCCACTCCAGAAAAAGAACTCCAAAATTGCTTTGACGGGGGACTAGATGTTGCTATCAGTGCATAGCTTCCCAAGGGGGTGTACTTTGAAGGTGACCATGGTGATATTCAGCAGTGACATCTGTACCACTTTCTCTAAGATGAGCTGGTGAACTTAATTGGCAGTCCTTATAGCACCTGAGTATGGGAACAGACAAGACAGACTATAGCATTGATACAGGCATGGGATTTTGATAGACAGTTGTGGTAGAGGGATAAAGGTTCTTGTGAATAGTTTCAATATTGAACTATCTGGAGTCTAGTCTGGGATGAGAGGGAAGATAGATCAGCAGGAGGCAAGTGGACCAAGAGAAAGTGAAGGGCTCAAGAAACTGATCTTGATGAAGTTGAAGAATAGGAATAGTGGGAGTGAACTGTGGTGGAACAGTAAGTGTTCTTTGAATTTCAGATATCAGTGGGAAGCTGTTCTGGTTTGTCAGATCCCATGAATGAAAAATAAACAGAAAACGAAAGCAAACCAAGTCCACTGTCATTGAGTTGATTGCAACTCACAGCGACCCTATAGGACAGAGTAGAACTGCCCCATAGAGTTTCCAAGGAGTACTGGAGGATTCAAACTGCCAACCTTTTGATTAGCAGACTTAGCACTTAACCACTATGCCACCAGAGTTTCCAAGAAAATATGGAATGCTTCACAAATTTGCATGTCACCCTTGTATTAGCAGTTATATTTTATTACGGTGCTGTCTTTATTTCCTCAAGGATAGTCTTACCCTGGCTTTTGATATCACTTGGTCCTATCATTGTGCCAGTTTCTTCTTCATCAAAGAACTCAGCTAGTTTTCCACAAGCATAAATTTTCTGATCAGTCAGGTTTTGTGCTAATTTCCAGTGACCCTACGCTATCTTTCATCTTTAGCTTCCAGGCAACTGTTGGTAACTATTTATCCAGTAGGCTTGAAATTTTTGGTCAGTGTTTCAGCCACAGTCACACATATGGGAATTCATTTCCACAGTGCTTTTGATTCTTCTGTTCAATACTTGGTAACTTTTTTGGCCGCGGTCCAGCCTGAATGGAGCCAGTAGAGTGTCAGCTCTAGAATCAGACTGCCTGGGTTTGAATCCCAACAACTTCATTTACTTCCTTTTTGTTCTTGATCAAGCTAATCAGTCTCTCTGGAATCTCTCCTCATCTATAAATTGGACATAATAATAGTACCTCACTGTTCGGGTTGTTGTGAAGATTATAGTAGTCATTATATGTATGTATACCTGGCATACAGTCAATTCTAAGCAAATGGAACTACTGAGGTGATGATGACAGTGATGGTGATCCATGACAGTGGCAGCATTTGCAACACTATGGGGCAAATATTGTGTTTGGTGCCAGGCTAGATACTTAGGCTAGATACATAGAAGTCCCTGTTCTCAAGGAAATAAGACTTCCGGAGGACTGTCTAAAGAAATGGTCTGTAAAAGAGGCTTACCTTCTTACATATAGCTCAGTACAGATCAAGTTGAGACAATATTCAGATTTTAGGAACCTGTATGTCTTAGCTTTGTTGTTTTCACTCTCTGTTGTCCTGTAGATAATTAAGAAGAAAATATAATTTAAAGTGAAAAAGCTTGTATAGTTTCAAGGGAGAGCAGAGAAGGTAGGTCCATTCTCAGTTCTGTTTTTGCTTTGTATGTCTTCCCTGGGCTCTTTTCCTCCTGTGATTAACAATCTGTGTTTTCAGATAGAGTCCTCTTCCCTTTGTCTCCAACTACTTTCTGGGCCTAATTACTTGGATATCCTATATACGGCACAGACTCAGTATGACTGGAGAAAAACTTCTTGCTTTTCTTCCAAGCTTGTTTTTTTTCTCTTAGAGCCCCATCAGTGTCAAGGCTGTCACTAGCTAGTCATTTGTTTAACTTAAATGCGTGAGCCAGCCACCCTTGACTTCACCTTCACCCTCTCCACTCAGTCACTCTGTTCTCTCAATTTTACTTCTCAAACCCGTTGTCTTTTCTTCCTTCTTGGCTTCCCTGTTTCAGGCCCTTACCATTTTAACAGATTCAGCAAGCATTTGAACTCCTCCTCCTGTGCCCAAACATAGTCATGGGCCTTTAACATACATTATGTAATTGTTTTGACGACCTTGTGGGGTGGGACATCTTATACTCATTTTGTAGATAAGAAATCAAAGAGTGACAGGAAAAAAAAAAATGACTTGCCCAGTTGGTTAGAGGCAGTTAATAAACGTAGGTTGTCTTCTTTTACCTGGACTGTTGAAGGGATCTCCCTGACTGCGGTGAAGTTTTACATTTATTTTTAAATTTAAAAGTAAGACATATGTATTGTATGTTTAGTCATATGTGTATCACTATAATAAAAAAAGAAGACTTTGTATATAAAAAAATTTAGAACTCTGTAAATTAAAAAGTAGAAGTCCCTCTATTCCCTGTTATACTCCCCAGGAGATGTCAAAGTTAATAGTTGGTGTTGTCCTAGTCCTTTTCCTTTACATATCCAAATATATAGATAGATATTATTATACAAAAGGGTCATTCAGGAATGTGCTGGAACTAAATTTTTTAATATTTTCATGCCAATACATGTATGTATAGTATATGCAAAAGTATCCCATTATATGGAAGTATTTTGTTTAATGATTCGTCTGTTGAAAATTTTTTTGCCTTACAAAGAAAATTGCAGCAAGTATTATTGTATACACATTTATGTAAATATTTCTACTAGGTGGACTTTTAAAAGCAGTATTGCTTGGTTAAGGAATATGCTTATTTTATGGACTGTAATCAGGGATACATTGTGACCTTATAGTATGTGCACTTTATGGTTCTATGCATTTATAGGAGGTTGTCCTACTGGTCTCATTCTAGGTGGGTGAGAAGAGGGTGGAGAGGAAGGGACAGGGGCTTGTTAAGAGGATACTACAAGTATGGAATGAAAAGGAGGAGTGTACTGTCACCAGGCAAGGAGAACAGAGGGAGCTGCAGATAGGTGGGCATGCAAAATTGATTTGGATTGCATACTGTAATTTAATCACAATAAAAAAGGAATATGCATATTTTAAAATTTATTAGATACTACCAACCAAACCAAACCCACTCCCGTTGAACCAATTCCAACTACCAGACTACCTTTCAACTTGTCCTTTGAATCAGTCTTCCACAGTATGGCTAGAGTGATCTTTGTAAAATGAAATTGATCACGTGACTTCCCAGTATTAGAAACAAAGCAACACTGAAGATGTTTGATGGATTTCTGTTGTCTATAGAATAAATTTGAAAATCCTGATGATGTAGTGCTAATGTGCTACAGCTGCTAACCAAAAGGTTAGCAGTTCAAATCCACTAGGTGCTCCTTGGAAATTAAAAATTCTTAATTTTTAAGAGGATTTGAGATTCATGTAATCTTCTCCCAACCTGTCTTTCCTACTGTTCTCTCCCATTAACAAATAGTCTTCTGTTTTGTAAGGCAAAACTTATATGCTACCTCTGTCAAACTTTCAGTGTGTACAGCTCTTCTCTCGTCTCTGTGCAAGATAGAATTAGTTGCTTCCTTCTTTAAGTTCCCCTAGCAATTTATAATCCCTCTGATAGCACTTAGTAGATTATCCTATATTTATGTGTATCTGCCTCTGCTACAACTCTGTGAGCTTCTTAAAGACAAGATATGTATCTCACGCTTCTCTATGTCCCCAGAACTTCATACAGTGCCTCTCAGAGTAGGTGACTGACAGATATGCATGAAATAGGTAAATGTATTCCTGAAATACTGTTAGCAATAAGGACTCTGAGATATGCCGTAAGTAGTAGAGGTTTTGAAGTGTAGTAGGAAGCAGACTGAATCCTGGGAACATGGAAGCTGGTCAGGAATGGAGAAACGGGCTTAAATTGGTTTGAGTCCCCATGTAGTTCACCTTCACCACAGAGACCAGCTGCCTGATTATTTGGATTAATAGACTTGGTACTTGATAACATTTTTTTCAAGTATCGATAATTGGATGATTGCGGACTCATCTGGTAGAAGGGGAGTTTGGCTCAGCTGTTCTGTGCTCTCTCCAGACTGAGATGGTTATGCTGAAAGACTAACCTTTTCCCTGAGTTATGAATAGGTTTTTCTTGAAAAAATCAAAGCCTTCTCAGGGCAAGATTCAGGTGGGAGTGAGAATAGGAGTAGTAAGTATTTTTACTTTGTGTCTTGCTTTAGTTTTCGTAATGGGAAAGTAGTCTACTGAAAGGCTCTAGGGGCTGTAGGCCTATTCTGGAGTAAATTATCTGTATAAAATTCATTCTTATCCTATTTCAGACAACTCTGGTAGCATTCCTGTCTGGTTGCTTTGAAGAAAGAAGAGGATACAAAAAAGTAGAATAAGTCATGTCGGAGATACTTGATCTCTCTTTTCTGTCAGACTTGGAAAGGGATATGATCCTCAGTGTTCTACAGCGAGATGAGGAACTCCAGAAAGCAGATGAGAAAAGGATTAGGTAAGAGTCCCAGAAAGAGTTTGGGTTCCCAGGCCCTTGCCCAATGATAATCTGGGATTTTCCTTATATAAATACCTTTCATGTGAACTTCAGAAAAACTTGTATATATGAGGTTTACAACTCCTCATTGGTTCATGTTGAACTCTAAGTTCATAGAACCAATTAGTCTTACTGTATCTACCCCACAACCCCTCTCCATCTAGCCTACAGAGATTGTGAATCCAGTTGCTTTTCTCTTGGGTCTTGGCAGGCGACTGAAGATTGAATTGCTGGAGATTAAAAGAAAAGGGGCCAAAAGAGGCAGCCAACAGTACAGTGATCGTACTTGTGCCCGGTGCCAGGAGAGCCTTGGCCGTTTGTCTCCGAGGACCAGCACTTGTCGGGGTTGTAATCACCTGGTGTGTCAGGACTGTTGTGTCCAGGAAAGCAATGGTACCTGGAGGTGCAATGTGTGTGCCAAGGAAATGTGAGTGTCATTTGTGCGTACACAAAGAGAGGAAATGAGTTCCCAGCTGCAATGAGTGTTTCCTCCCTTGGTCATGTGTTGGTTCAACGACAAGAGCTGTTACTAATATCTGTCTTTTTCTTTTATTCCTTCCCAGAGAACTAAAGAAGGCAAGTGGGGACTGGTTTTATGACCAGAAGGTGAATCGCTTAGATTATCGCACTGGCAGTGAAATAATCAGGATGTCCCTGCGCCACAAACCTGCAGGTACCGGGCATATCTAGAGATGGTTCCCTGAGGTGCTTAACCTCAGTGATAGATCTTAGTGTGTTCTTCCTCCATGGGCCCAGTTGGTTTTGGGGAATGCTACATAAAAGATTATTTTGCCATCCATTCTTCAAACACGGTATATTTAAAGAGAGATTACATGGGATTCTTTTCCTTTCACCCATCACTACCCCTTGCCGTGTTTCTTTTTCTGTCTTAAAGTGAGTAAAAGAGAGACAGTGGGACAGTCCCTACTGTACCAGCCACAGATTGGTGATATCTGGCCAGGAAGAAAATACATCCAGGAGCGACAGAAAGAGTCCAGGTAGGAACCAAGTAATCCTCTAAAGAAATGCTACATGTCTCTTAAAGTCTTTTTTTATTATTTTTTGCTTTCTTTTGTTTATAGAATAATAGTTGCTCATTATAGAAAAATTTGGAAAACACAGATAAGAGTAAAGAAGGACGGAACAAAGATCACTCTTAATCCTACTACCCACAGTCAGCCATTAACATTTTGGTGTATTCACTTTGTCCTTCATGAGAACCAAGGAGTCTTTGTGGCACAGTGGTTAAAGTGGTTGGCTGCTAACAGAAAGGTCCGTGGTACAATCCCACTAGTGGCTCCACAGGAGATAGATGTGACGTTGGTAGAGGTTTACAGCCTTAGAAATCCTGTGGGGTTGCTATGAGTTAGAGTTGACTCAGCAGCAGTGGGTTTGGTTTATAAGAACAATTTGAAGAAGAATAAAGATAACACCTACTCATTAAAATGTAACCAGTATGGAAAACAACAAAGAGGAAAGTAATAAAGGGTCACATAGACCAGAGACTCCACCAGCCTGGTACCAGAACTAGACAGTGCCTGGCTAACATAGATGATTCCCTGACAAGGAATGCAACAGAGTCCTTGACAAAACAGGATAAAATTATTCTGCAGAACTCAGATACATGCAAAAAAGACCAGACTAAATGGTCTGAATGAAACTGGAGTGATCCTTGAAGCTGTGACCTGTAGGTACTCTGTTAACCGTAGGCTGGGTCCTCTAGAGGAGCAAAGCCAGTAAAGCGTATAAATATATCTATTAAGGAAACAGCTCATGCAGTTGCGAAGGTTGAACTGTCCCAAGTCCTGGATCAGGATAGAGGCCTCTTCCTATTCACAGTAGCCATGGAGACTGGTAAATCCAAGGTCAGCAGGTAGGAGAGCAGGGTTCCCCCTCATAGGCCGTGAAGTGAAGACCTATGATTGCCATGATGGCAGGCAAGACCACAAAGTTTCTCCTGATTCACATAGCTGCAGGGGCTGCTGAACCCAAGATCAGCAAGTTTGGGAATGGGACTCTTACTTGCAGGCTGTGAAGATCAGTGAATCCCAGGATCAACAGGTAACCTGCTAGCTCAAGAACTGGAGGTCTGCAAACAAGAGAGAGGCAGCTGTTGGATCCACAACAAGCCCCAAACCATGGCAAGGTGAGCAGGAAGGACATAGGCAGCAGAAGATGGAGAGATGAAGGCTGAGGGGGTGTCACAGACCCGACCTCCACCAGTATCATTCAGGAGGTTCCACTATGGGGATTATTACAACAGTATACAACTGCTAAAACACTGAGAATCATGGCCCAGCCAAGTTGACACACAGTCGTAACCATGAAAACTCAGAACCAGGAACATTTCCAAAGTTCTGTCTTCAGACGAAGATTAGACTACAGTATAGAGCATCAAATCATACTCATGAAGACTGTGCTACTTAGTTCAAGTAGATGAGTGAGAGCAAATGGGTGGCTTCTGTCAGGAGGCAGGAGGAAACCTGGTGGAAACGAGGAGTATGTCGTCACATTGTAGGGATTGTTACTAGTGTCACAACAATGTGTATAGTTTTTGTATGGGAGCTGTAAATGTCCATCTAAAGCAGAATAAGGAAAAAAGAATAAACATACGAAAATTATAGTACAGTCATTGTTTTCTAATTTTTTAAAAAAATTAATGGCTTTATTGAGATGTAATTCACATACTGAAGAATTCACCCATTTATGATACATAATTCAGTGTTCCTAGCATATTCAAAGTTATGTGATTATCACTGCTATCAATTTTAGAACATTTTCATCACCTCTAAAAGAAACTCTGTGCCCTTTAGGTATAATTCTCCAAACCTCTCAGCCTCCCCAGCCCTATGAAACCAGTAAGCTACTTTTTGTTTCTATAGATTTTGCCTATTCTGAATATTTCACATAAATTGAATTATATAGTATGTGATCATCTATGTCTGTCATAATGATCTTCTTACACTTGGCCTAGTGTTTTCAAGGTTAATCCACATGAGTACTCCATTCTTTTTTATGACCAAATAATATTCCATTGCACAGATGCCACATTTCACTTGTCCATTCATCAGTTGATGGGCATTTAGGTGGTTTCTACTTTTTAGGTATTATAAATAATGCTGCTGTGAACATTTGTGTCCAAGATTTTTAATGGATATCTGTTTTCATTTCCTGAAGCTAGGAGTTGAATTGCTGGCTCTAATGGTTAGTCAGTGATTTTTCACTCTACCTGTTTCAATATTAAACATTATTAGTGGACTGTGCTATGATCAGTGAGATTAACTTCTCTTACTTCTTCCTAACTCTTTTCCTCTATTCTTAATTTTTATTACTTAAATTGTTTTTACTTTGTCAGGATTTACAGCATTTACATTCTGTTCTGCAGCCATAAATCATCTGCTTGTTTTACTTGTTCATTATTTTCTTAGTTTCATATGCAAGAGAATTGGATGCCTACAAACCAGGCCGTGTGCCATGGATTCTTTGCTTTTGAACTCTTCACTTTGACTTATTTTGTGATTGTCTGAGTTTCATAATTGAGAAATTCTTTCAAGAAAGGCTTCTGGGTGCTACATTTATTATTTTATTATATTCTTTCATGTTAAGAACATCTACCTAGTGCCTTTATACTTACTGATATCTTGGTTATGTATTATATTCTTGAGTCACGTAGATACTGCTCCATTGTCGTCATTGTCATCTTTTTTGTATGTGCTTTTAGGTGAAAGTTTACGGAGCACATTAGTTTCCATTCAATAGTTCATACACACAGTGTTCTGTGACATTGGTTCCAGTCTCTGCAATGTGTCACCACTCTCCCGATTTCTACCCTGTGTTCCCCATTTCCATTCTTCTGGCTTTCCTGTCCCTTCCTGCTTTGTCATTTTTGCTTTTGGGCAAATGTTGTCCTTTTGGTCTTGTGTAATTGAAAGTTATAAAAAACAGTTTCCTTACAGATGTTATTGTTTATTTTATAGGCCTGTGTGTTATTTGGCTGAAAGGTGACCTCTGGGAGTAGCTTTGGATCCAAGTTAAAAAGGTGACTAAGGGCTGTGTCTCAGGGCTACTTCTGATCTCTATCAGACCAGTAAGTCTGGTTTTTGTTATGCGTTTGAGTTTTGTTATACATTTTTCTCCTGCTCTGGCTGGAACTGTCTGTTATGATTCTGGTCAGAGAAGTTGGTAGTGGTAGCTGGGCTCCATCTAGTTTTTCTGATTTGAGGCTAGTGGAGGCTATATAGTTCATGTGGGCCATTAGTCCTTTGGACTAATCACTTCCTTGAGTTTTTGGTTTTATCACTCTCTCTTGTACCAGATGAAAAGAGGTCAGTAATTGTATCTTAGGTGGCTGTTCAAAAGCTCTTGAGACTCCAGATGCTACACACCAAGGTCGGATGTAGACTTCATAAGCTGTGTTATGCCGACTGACTTAGATGTCCCACAAGACTATGGTCCCCAGCCCTCATGCCCTGTAACTCAGTCCAACCAAGTGTTTGGTTATGTCTAAAAAGTTTCCCTGACTGTGCTGCCTGTATACACCGTTACATATGACTATACCTGCAACATATATGAATATGTATGTGGAAATATCCACAAGTTAGTCTATATATGCACGTGGATGTATTCCCATACGCCCTCTCATACCTCTTTAGCATACCTATCTGCCTATGTATCCACCCGTAAATTATTGTTATTACTATTGTTGCAGGGTTGCATATATTGTAGTTTTTACCATGCTGTTGTTAGGTGCCATTGAGTCAGTTCCAACTCCTAGTGACCCTATGTACTACAGAATGAAACACTGCCTGGTCCTGCATCTTGCTCACAATCGTTATGCTTGAGCCCCTCATTATAGCCACTGTGTCAGTTCATCTCATTGAGGGAATTCCTCTATTTCACTGATCTACTTTACCAAGCATGATGTGTTTCTCCAAGTACTAGTCTCTCCTGATAACATGTCCATAGTATGTGAGATGACGTCTTGCCATCCTTGCTTCTAAGGAGCATTCTGGTTGTACTTCTTCCAAGATGGATTTGTTCGTTCTTTCAGCAGTCCATGGTATATTC
Organism: Heterohyrax brucei; assembly: GCA_028571685.1. NCBI lineage: Eukaryota > Metazoa > Chordata > Mammalia > Hyracoidea > Procaviidae > Heterohyrax > Heterohyrax brucei. The sequence continues at coordinate 135,988,925 of CM053166.1, read as the reverse complement.
AGCTGTCTTCACCAACATCATAATTCAAAGACATCAATTCTTCTGTCTTCTTTATTCATAGTGTCTTAGCATAGTTACCTGTTATTTTTGTGTACCTTTCAGTGTCTTTCTTTGCCCTAGTCATGTTGTAACTGACTTCACCCATATTACGTATTGCTTTTTCCTTTACCACACTTAACATGTGTTTGCTATCTAATTGGTAGTTTTTCTTCCCTCCAACTCCCATCCAGAAACCCTGGTGGCATAGTGGATAAGTGCTACGATTGCTAACCCCAAGGCAAGCAGTTCAAATCCACCTTTTCTGCATTGATTGAGATGATCATATGATTCTTTTATTTTGTTTTGTTTATGTAGTAGATTATGTTGATTGATTTTTTTTTCATGTTGGACCATTCTTGCATACCTAAGATGGATCCTATTTGGTCATGATGTATTGTTTTTTTTGATATGCTGTTGAATTTTATTGGCTAGAATTTTGTTGAGCATTTTCTACTGTGACCCATAGGGTCACTGTGAGTCAGAATCAACAGATTTGGTTTTGGATTTTTCCTCCCATCTCTGGTAACCATCAAAGAATATTACTTTCTGTGTCTAAACTTTTAAAAAACTTTTCATAATAATGGTCTCACACAGTAGTTGTGATTCCGTGATTGACTTATTTCACTCACCTTGGTGTTTCTGGATTCATCCATGTTGTGAGATGTTTTGTGGATTCATCATTATTCTTTTTTATTGCATATAACTCCCTTGTGTATGTGTGCCACAGTTTCTTTTTTAATCCACTCATCCATTAATGGACACTTAGGTTGTTTCTGTCTTTTTGCTGTTGTGTATAACACTGCCATGAACATGGGTATGCATTTGTCTGTTCTTGTCATGGCTCTTATTTATATACCTAGAAATAGGATTGCTGGGATTGCTGGTTCATGTGGTATTCTAACGTTTTATGGAAGCACTGTACCATTTTTCGTAGTTGTTGTACCATTTTGTGTTTCCACCAGCGGTCTATAAGGGTTTCATTTTTCCTGCAGTCACATTTGTTGTTTTGTGATTTTTTTGATCAGTGACATTCTTGCTCAAGTGAGATGATATCTCACTGTAGTTTTGATTTTCGTTTCTCTAATGACTAATGATTGTGCATATCTCTTCATGTGTTTGCTAGCCACCTGAGTGTTTTCTTTGGTGAAGTTTCTGTTCACGTCCTTTGCCCATTTTTAAATTGGATTATTTTGTCTTTTTGTTATTGAGGTATTGAAGTTTTCTGTAAATTTTGGAGATTAGATCTTTGTCAGATATATCATAGCTAGAAACTTTTTGCCAGTCTTTGCATTCTCTTTTTACTCTTTTTATGAAGTCTTGTGATGAGTGTTTAAATTTTAGTAGTTCCCAATTACCTAGTTTATCTTCTATTTGTGCATTTTCAGTTATATTTGGTATTCTATTTATGTCGTGAATAAGTACCTGATTTTTGTCCCTATTTTTAAGTCCATGATCTTTACAGTTTCAGGTTTTGCATTTAGGTCTTTGATCCATTTTGAGTTAGTGTTTGTGTGTGATGTGAGGTGTGGACCCTGCTTAATTTTTCTGTGAATGGATACCCAGTTTTACTGGTCTCATTTGTTTCCAAGGAGTGCCTGGAAGATTTGACCTGCCAACTTTTTTGGTTAGCAGATATAGCACTTAACTACTACGCCACCACTGGGTTTGGTTTTTGGGCTTATGTACCTACTAAAATAAAAAAGTCAAACCCATTGCTGTCAAATTGATTCTTGTACAGCTGCTCCCCATAGGGTTTTCTTGGCTGTAATCTTTACACAAACAGATTACCTGGTCTTTCTCCTGCAGTACTGCTGGATGAGTTTGAGCAACCAACTGTTAGGTTGGTAGTCAAGTGCAAAACATTTGCTCTATCTAAGGACCTTGTAGAGGAAACCCTGGTGGCAGAAAGGTTAACAGCTTGGTTGCTAACCAAGAGGTTGGCTGTTTACCTGGCCACTCTCCTCCCACGTCAGATGTGTTAATCAGGTTCATCAAATAAAAACCTCTTTTATCCTTATATATGAAGGGAAAAGGAGGCCTCATCCCCTGGACCTGAAACCCTACGAGGAAGTTCTCTGTCACATGGGGTCACTATGAATTGAAATCTACGCTTGATAGCACCTGACAGCAAAAGAGACCTTATATACCCACCGTTGTTAGATGTCATTGAGTCAGTTTTGACTCATAGCAACCCCATGTGACTGAGTACAACTTCCCCATAGGGTTTCCTGGGCTGTCATCTTTATGGAAGCAAATCACCAGGTCTTTCTTCTGCAGAGCTGCTGGATGGATCAAAACTGCCAGCCTTTTGGTTTAGCAGTTACGTGCTTAACCATTGTGCCACCAAGGTTCCTTTATATCCACTAGAATGGCTAAAACTGAAGAGTGACCATTCCAATTGTTGGAAAGAATGTGGAGCAAAGCAAATGGAACTCTCATACACCTCTAGTGGCAATATGATATGATGCAGCCATTTTGAAAAACAGTTTGGCTGTGTCTTTAAATGTTAAATGTATGCCTGTCTTATGATCTAGCCATTTCAACTACTAGGTATTCACCCAAGAGAAGGGAAAACATATGTCCATACAAAGACTTGTACATGGATGTTTGTAGCAGCTTTATTTGTAATAGCGAAAAATGAGAAACAACCCAAGTGTCCACCAACAAGTGGATGGATAAACTGCAGTGTATTTATACAATGAAATGCTACTTAACAATAGAAATGAATGACCTGATATATCCAACAACATGGATGAATCTCAAAATAATCATGCTGAGTGAAAGAAGCCAGACATGCAAGAGTACCCACTATATGATTTCATTTATATAAAATTAGAGAAAATGCAAACTAATTTATAGTGACAGAAAGCAGATCAGCACTTGCCTGGGGACAGGGGCAGGGAGGAAGGGAGATATTGCAAAGGGACACAAGGAGACTTTGGGAGTAATAGGTATGTTTATTGTCTTAATTGTGGTGATGGTTTCACAGGAGTATGCTTATGTCAAAGCTCATCAAATTGTACACTTAAGTGTGTGCAGTTTATGTCAGTTCTAGCTCAAATAAGCTATAAAAGAAAAAAGTTATAGAAAAATATTACACGGACATCTTTCCATGTCAGCACCAAGGGTCTGCCTCGTTCTTTTTCCCATCTGTATGGTGTTTCATTGCATGAATGTACTGTGATTTCGTCCACACAGCCTTAGGTGGGTGACTAATCAGGTCCAGGTGATGAGGCCCCCTCTCCCCTTTGTATAGGAGAATAAGAGTAGCTTTTATTTGCTGAACCTGATTAACACATCTGACATCATAGGTCAGAATGTAATTTCTCAAACCTACTACTTCTGGTTGTCTATGACTTCTTGTCTCATTGGACACAGTAGACTCTTATTTATCCTAAACATGGAACCAGATTAAGGGACCATAAATGATTTTTTTCCATAAAATTATGGAGCCTCTGAGATAATCTAATTCAACTGTCCTTCTTTTTACAGAAAAGAAAGCAGGATAAGTGATTTACCTGAGATCATACAGATAGAGCCCATCTCTTAGTCTATTTTTTACTGCACAGATGTCAAATAATTGCTTTTTTGCCCTACGGTTGTTTGTGTCAGCTCTGGCTAAGTACGTATTAATCTCTAGGAAAAAAAGGAAAAACAGTCTCCATGGGCCATTGTTAAACTACCTCTCTAGAGGAATGGTTCCACTTTCCTTCTTTTTTTTTTGGAGAAAATGGAAGAAAGGAGTGATTCCAAAGTAAAAATGAAATTAAATTCCTTGCTGATTGTGACTTATGCTATAAAGCTAATTCAACTTACAAAGAATGACTGTTTTACTTGCCTGCCCTAAGATTTCAAACCCTGCTGTCTGTTTTCCTAGAACTATCTCAGACAGATTTTGATTATTTCATTACTTGTTCATTTGTTTAACAAATATCTATGAATGAGTACTGCATATCAGGCACTGTTTTAGGCACTAGGAATACGACAGTAAATGCAGCAAAGCCCCTTGCTTGTGGAGCTTAGATTTGGGAGGTGGGATAAGCAAGCAATAATTAATAAGCAAATATCTAGTATATTAGATATTGACAAGTGCTGTCGTGAAAATTAAGTAGACTAAAGGAATAGGGAATAAACTGCAGAGAATAAACTCTTATTCTCATATACGAAGGGGAAAGGGGGCCTCATCACCTGGACCTGATTAGTCACCCACCTAAGGCTGTGTGGACGAAATCACAGTACATTCATGCAATGAAACACCATACAGATGGGAAAAAGAACGAGGCAGACCCTTGGTGCTGACATGGAAAGATGTCCGTGTAATATTTTTCTGTAATTTTTTCTTTTATAGCTCAATTGAGCTAGAACTGACATAAATAAATTGCACACACTTAAGTGTGCAATTTGATGAGCTTTGACATAAGCATACTCCTGTGAAACCATCACCACAATTGAGATAATAAACATACCTATTACTCCCAAAGACTCCTTGTGCTCCTTTGCAATATCTCCCCTCCCTCCCTGCCCCGTCCTCAGGAAAGCATGTATTTACATATGCTGAGTTTTTTTAACCTAATTTTTTTTGAAGAGAATATATATAACAGGACATACACCAATTCGACAATTTCTGCATGTACACTTCGGTGATATTGATCAAGTTCTTTGAGTTCTGTGACCATTCGCAGCCTCCTTTTCTGAGTTGTTCCTCCTCCATTAACATAAACTCACTGTCTTCTCAGCTTCCCGTCTCATCTTTTGAGTCACTGTTGTCAGTTTGATCTCACATAGATAGTTCTTAAAATAGCACACTGCTCAAAGCAGGCATTCTTTACTAGTTAAGTTAAACTGTTAGTTGGTTTTATGAAGACTTCAGGGGCTATTTTTGGTTTAAGGTTTAAAGATTATCTCAGGGCAATTGTTTGCTTAGGATATCCAGTCTTACTATTGAAATGACACTTTAGCAAACACATGAAGCAAATTAAGGAGCAAATTCTGGGGCTACCTAGGGGAAGAGTATTGTAGACAGAGGGAACAGCAAGTATAAAAACCTGTGGTAAGATTGTGTTTGGCGTGTTCAAGAAAGCTGGAACTAAGTCAACATGATGGAGAGTGGTAGGAGATGAGGGCAGAGGTGGGGCAAAACCCAGATCATGTAGTCCTTTGTTGACAATTGTAAGGACTCTGCCTTTTACTCTGAAAGACAATGAAGGCTCTAAGTAGAGGGGTGACATGATCTGATTTATATAGTTTTCTTTTTTTATTGAGGCTAAATTCACATAACATTTATTCACTATTGTAATCATTTTGAAAGGTACAATTTATTGGCATTTAGTACATTCCAGTTGTAGTATGACCATCAGTAACTAGTTCCAGAACATTTCCATTACCCCAGTAGGAAACGCTGTACCCATTACTGCCTTCCCATTCCCTTAGTCCCTGGCAACCGTGAATCTTCTTTCTGCCTCTGTGGATTTGCCTATTCTGGAAATTTCATCAGAATGAAATCCTATAATACGTGTGTGTTTGTGTGGCCAGCTTCTCTCACTGAGATAATGTTTTCAGGGTTCACCCATGTTGTAGCATGTCCTAGCATTTCATTCCTTTTCATGACTGAATAATATTCTCTTCGCCATGACTCCGATCCGACTCCATGGCGCTTGGCTGGCTGGCTCTATGAGTGTGTCATATATTTTTTATTCTTTGTCTGCCGAAAGACATTTAGGTATTTCTGCCTTTTGACTTATGAATAATGCTGCTATGATATTGGTATACAAGTTTTTGTATGGACATATGTTTTCAGTTCTCTTGAGTAAAGATTGAGGAGTGGAATTACTAGTGCTTAAGTGCTACAGCTGCTAACCAAGAGGTCGGCAGTTCATAACCACCAGCTGCACCTTGGGCACCCTACAGGGCACTTCTACTCTATCCAATGGGGTCACTATGACTTGGAAGAGACTCAACAGTGATAGGTTTATGGTAATTCTGTGCCTGATTTGTAAAAGTTCATTTTGGCTGTTATGGTAGATTGTGTGAGGGCAAGGGCAAAACCAGGAAGATATGTTAGGAGGCCATCGCAACAGTTGACAATCTAGATGATGGTGGTTTGGACCAGAGTGGTTGTAATAGAGATGTTGGAAACTGGTCATGTTATAAGTATATATTGACAGTAAAGCTGAGAGGATTTGCTGACAGAGTATGTTTGGATTGTTAGAGAAGGAGAAGAGTCAAGGATGCCTCTTAAGAATTTTGGACCTGAAAATTAAACAGAGTGATTTTTCATTTGATGTAATGGATAAAACTGAAGGAAGAGAAGATTGGAGGAAAGATTTCAGGATTTGGTTTTAGATATGCTATGTTTGAGCTGTCTGCTAGCATCCAAGTGGAGATGTTTGAGTAGGTCATTGTAAATACAAGTCTAGAGGTGAAGTGAGAAAGAAATTTAGGGGTCATTAGTTTATAGAAGATATTTAGAGCCACGAGACAAGATGGAGTCATTTAGAGATAATTCTAAATAGAGAAGCAGCCCAAAGAATAAGCCTGGATATAAACCAAAGATTAGTCTGAGAGGAGAGGAGGGACCCCAAAGAGGACTGCAAAAGAGGAGCCAGTGAGGCTGGAAGAGAAAACCATGAGATGTGGTGTACTGGAAGTCACATGAAGTTACTTGAGGATCTTGAAGAAAAATGCATTTTTCTTTCCTTTTCTTGTTGCTGCCACAAAGTTCTTGAGGTAAAGGGCCTGGAAGAGCATCCGTCCATTTTCTAGATGCCCAGGGTCATCTTTCTAAAAGCCCATTAAGCTGAAAAAGATTTCTGATCTTCTGAATACTCTCCTCAAAACATACTGCTTCTCAGGGGTCTTAAAGGCTTTTGAATGACTGTCTAAGATATGACTATTGGTCTCTACTCATCTGGAATAAAAGAGATAGAAGGAAACCCAAGACACAGAAAAGAAACTAGTCTGTAGGACTGTCTATGTGAACTGCAGCCTTAACTACCTTGACACTAGAACTAGACGGTGTCCTGCTACCACTACCAACTGTACTAATCATCAGGGCCACAACAGATGGAACCTGACAGAATGGGAGAAAAATGTGGACTTCAACCTCAGATTCTTAAAAAATCCATCATTACTATAGCAGTTGAGACTGGAGGATTCCCTGAGACTACTGCTCAGAAATATTCTTTATATCTTGAACCAGAAATATTTCCTGAGGTCACATTTTAGCTATATACAGATTGGCTCATAAAATAAAGAATATCACCCAGGAGGACTATGTTCCTCTAAAAAATCATCTATGTGACACCAAATTATTTTTTAACTCTTATTCATGCTACACGTATTTATTGAATACCTGCATTGAGCTAGTTGCTGTGCAGATGTTTTTTAAATCAGTATTTTATTGTGTTTTCAGTGACAGTTTACATAGCAAATTAGGTTCCCATTTGAAAATTTTTTCATAATTTGTACACAAGTTGTTCAGTGACATTGGTTATATTTTTCACAATGTGTCAAGGTGAACAGTTGCTTTAAAAAATGAGAATATAAGGGAGCAGGGAAACTAGATTACTGGTAACAGAACATCCAGGACAGAAATATTGAGAATATTCATGCATTGTGAAGAATGTAAGCAATGTTACTGAACAACCTGTGTAGAAATTGCTCAATAGACACCTAATCTGCTATGTAGTCTTTCACTAAAAACACAATAAAATATTCCCTTAAAAAACATACTGCTTATTTTACATATATACCTTAAGGTTCATTGAGGGCATTTGTTCAAGAATTCATTTAAATATTTGAGTGCCTTTTTAATGCTAGTTTCTCTGCTACACATGGGAATGTAGCAATGAACAAGATACATGGACCTTGATTTCATGGAACTTTAATCTAAACAATTAAATAGTTAAATAATTACATATATGAAGACTGCAGAAAGATAGAGGTGCCTTGGGAGCACATTTAAGAAAAAGCAAACCCATTACTATTGAGTCAGTTCCAACTCATAGCAACCCTATAGAACAGAGTAGAAGTATTGCATAGGGTTTCTGAGGATTGTGTGGTGGATTCAAACTGCTGATTGTTTGGTTAGCAGCTGTAGCTCTTAGCCACTCTGCCACCAGGGCTTTGAAAGCACATAGGAAGTTGACTAATCCAGAACTGGGATCAGGGTATAGTCAGAAATCTGGAGAAATTAACATACAAGGAAAAATCTGAAGAAGGAGTAGATACAATTAAAGGGGTGAACAGAAGTAGAGGTTCTGAGAAAAACATCTAGGCAGAGAAAAAAGGGAAGAGAGAGATTTGAGGTATTCAGGGAACCTAAATAAATTCATGTTTCTGGAATGCAAAATGTGAAAGATGAGACTGGAAAGGTAAGCAGAAGTCATATCATAAGGCCTTTCTTGCCAAGCTAAGGAATTTGGATTGAATCCCAAAAGCAATGGGGAACCCCAAAGAGTTTTAAAAGCACACTCGGATGTGCATTTTAGAGAGATTACTCAGGCTACCATTGTATATAAGCTGGAAGGAGTCCTGCCTAGGGGCAAGATAGCCCCAGCCAAAGCCAAGTGCCGTCAAGTCGCATTGACTCCCAAGTCCTTTAAATATTTGGCTCTCATTTTATTCTAGTGTGCTTTTTGAAATGCCAAAGCCAAAAAGTGGAAAGAGCATGCTGGAGGCTGAGAGTGAGAGCTTGGATAGCTATACAGCTGACTCCGATAGCACCTCCAGGTGAGATTTCCCCATTCCCAGTGCCTCCACTCAGCCCAGAGTTCCTATTTTGTTTCCTAGCATCAGGTTGCAGGACTCCTGTGCCTTCAGTATGCCTGATGTCTATCATCAGGAAGTTGGGTGAAATATTTGCTCTGACCTTGCCAGAAATCTTTTAGTAGCACTTCTGCTTGTGGGGCCTGGAACATGTTAACTTTCACAGGCTGCTACCTCCTAAAGGGTTCTTCCTAGCCTTGCAGCAACTGACTGCTTCTAGCCCTTCAGAATGGAGGTATGAGTATGAGTGTGTGTTTGTGGAAAGTCACTTAGCTGTTTTTCTGCATCCCTCAAGGTAAGAGTAAATCAAATACACAGTTGACCTTCTGAGCACTACAATGGTTACTACGATGATGACTCGAAGCCAGTGACTATCCTTCCATAAATGTTTGGCCTCTTGGTGGAAGGGGATGGGAAAGAGGTGAATTAGTTATAACTTCTGGATCTACCTTTTCAGGAGAGACTCTCTGGATAAATCTGGCCTCCTTCCAGAATGGAAGAAAATGTCAGCTCCCAAATCTCAAGTGAAAAAGGTAAGCCTTAGGTTATTGGCACTTCTTTCTCTTCCTTTTCCTCCTCCTCTTCCTCCTTTTGTCATGCAGAATTTAAATTGAGAATTCAACTATTTACATTTTAGTTCAGAGATAGCTGGGAGCCTTTTTTAAGGTCTTGGTGGAAACCTGAGAAAATAAGGTTTGTACTACCTCCAAAGCATTTCATCTTTCCTCTAAGTTTGATTCAAGTTAAGTCAAAATCTGAGCCTTATTCTTCTTAAGGCTAACTTCCCTTACTTCACTCACGTACCTAACCACCCTTTTCCCTTTTCTTGTCCTTATTCCTTTTTAAGGAGGTCCTGGGTGGCTCAAATGGTAAAGCGCTGTACTGCTAGCTGAGAGGTTAGCTGATAGGTTAGCAGTTCGAACCTACCCAGAGGTGCCTTGGAAGACAGACCTGGTGGTCTGCTTCCAAAAAGTCACAGCCTTGCCAACCCAATGGAGCAGTTGTATTCTGCATGCACGGGTTCACTGAGTTGGAATTGACTCAGCGGCATCTAACAACAATTCCTTCCTAGGAAACTCAGCCTGGGGGTCAAAATCTGTTATCTGTGGATGAGAGTGAAATGATATTCAAGAAGAACACCAGAAGAATTCTGAGGCCCTCAGGTAGCTGGTTCCTTTCGTGGCATTTTGAGATCGAAGTTCTGAATAGCCCTGATGGACTCCCGTTATGGAAAAGAGTAGCTCTTTTTTGATTTGGTTTTTGATCTTCTATTCAGAGTACACTAAATCTGTGATAGATCTTCGCCCAGAGGATGTGGGGCATGCAGGTGGCTCCTTGGGAGACAGAAGCAAATCTGTCCCAGGCCTCAATGCAGATATGGTGAGTGTCCTTGTATTTCACTTGGTCACTACATGACATTTGTCTAGAGTTGACTTTAGTACTTGGTACTCTCCATCAAATTGTGTAATTCTTTAAGAAAACGTGATTCTTGATTCATCCCAAAGTTTTGAAGTAAATCTGGTTCCTGGTTTGCTTAAAGAAAAGACTGCCTCCTCTTTGTCTTTTATCTTCTCATGCATTGTGGGCCATATGGTTAGGGCTCAAAGAAAAACTTATTCTGATTAACTGGAATGGAATAGCTAGAGTGGGGCAGTCAGATGGGAGAGAGAGCTCCTAGGAAAAATTCTGTAGATTCTCACCCCATTCTTTTGAGTTTGGAGAAGGATGGCTGGAATATAGTGTGGAATCCTGAAATGTGGAGGCATTTAAAGGTAAGTGTATGTATATTCAGGTACACATGATGTCTCAGAATTTTGCAGCAGTTACAGTTCCCACTTAAAAAAAAAAATCTCATTTTTCTTAACTTGGAATCTGTATTTATTGTTCCAGGGAGAGGAAGAGGAAGAAGAAGAAGAAGACATTGACCACCTGGTGAGGCTCCATCGTCAAAAGCTAGCCCGAAGCAGCATGCGGAGTGGCTCTTCCATGGTAAGCTCCGTTAGTTCTTTAGTTATAGATGTGTTGGGGTGCCAGAAAAGAAGGAATTGCCTCCCTAGCACAGAGTCAAGATCAAGAGAAATCATCTAGTCACTTGTTCCAGGTCAGTGAAATGCATTTGTTGTTTCTTTCCTCATTTTAGACCATAATTGCTGAGGGTACATCTAGGTAAGAGCTATGGATGCTAACCTAAAGGTTGACAGTTTGAATCCACCAAGCCCTCCTTGGAAACTCTGTGGGGCAGCTCTTTTCTGTCCTGTAGGGTCCCTGTGAGTCAGTATTGCCTTGAAGGCAATGGGAAGGCGGGCTACATGTAGGTATCTTCCTGAGACAGCCCTGGAAATTCTTAGGTGATTGAGGCTGAAGGCATTCTGTATCACAACTTTGTGAACAGTACCCATAATTTTTCCCCTTAAGAGGTCTTCAGGCCATGACATGAGCAGCATCAGAGTTCTTCATTGTAGTCCACTGTGTATTCTCACATCAAAGGGTGGTAGTGTGTGTGATGAGAAGGGTTCTGGTAGAATTAACTGGCCTCTGGGTATGGCTAATGATCAAAAATATGAATCAGAATCTTGATGTAAAAGGAGCATTTAAGAATCAGGGTCTGGTTCTATCATTAGAACATTGATATTTGAGGAGAACAGGGATGGTTAAAGTTTGTTCACAGTCACACAGGAAGGAAACACAGAGGGGAAGATGACCTTTTCACCACTGGTGTTTTTTATTTTTTTTAATTCCCCAGTTCTGGACCAATGTCTTTTCTGTATAGGTTTTGATAGGGAGAAGGTGGATAAAACAAATTCATAGATAATTAAGGCATCAGATTTTAACTAACAACTAACCTCTTCTAGCTAACTTTTTAGCATATATGTAACGTATACTGAAAATGGACTTAGTTTCTTTCACCTTACCACTACTCCTTGCCTACCTTCTGGATTAGGTGAACTTTGACCATTAAAATGTTTTTTTTTAAAAAAAAAGGGAGAGGAAGAATAGAAGCTGAGAGTCTGGGTGAGCCATAAACTGATTGATGAACTTGAATACTGTGAGTGTGCTGCTTAGCACTTGCTGCCTGTTACACCGTGGGTAAATGGCTGTTGGGGACTTCTGAAGGGACTTCTGAAACTTCTCTTTAGTGACCATAACTTTATCATGAGATATGAAAGGACATATGGCTTCCCCAGATGTCTGTGAGTGCTTTATTTTCAGAGTACCATTGGCAGCATGATGAGCATCTATAGTGAAGCTGGGGATTTCGGAAACGTCTCTGTGACGGGCAAGATCGCCTTTTCCCTGAAGTATGAGAAGCAAACACAGACCCTGATCATCCATGTGAAGGAATGCTACGAGCTTGCCTATGCTGATGAAGCCAAGAAGCGCTCCAACCCGTGAGTGGCTGGGATGGGAGATGAGACCTTGGTGCCTGCCTGGGCACTCTTGAACTAAAGTGGTTACTTCCTAGGCTGACAGGGAGGTATGACTGAGAGTAGTTAGAGGAGATATAGGAAAGAGACTAGGATTGGGGATAAGCAGGAAGGGTATGTCTAAGAGGGCTTGAAGTGACATTTTCTTTTCTTAATGGTGTATGGCATTTGAGAGCAGGGAAGTGAATAATGGATTTGAGAAAAGATAGCAAATTCATTTTCTTTCTGGTTTCAAGATATGTGAAGATTTATCTTCTACCTGACAAGTCCCGCCAAGGAAAAAGAAAGACCAGCATCAAGCGGAATACTATCAACCCATTGTATGATGAGACCCTGAAGGTAAGAATCGAGACCCTGTGGGTAGGAGAACTTGTTCAGTCCTGTTCTTTAAGCTTTAGCTATTCCTCTGAAACACGACTGGTTGACATTGGCTTCAGTGAGCCATGTCTGTGGCTGAGGACACACTATGGGCATCTGTTCATATCCTGGCTTCCCAGAGGAGAAGAGTACAAAGGTGATCTGGCTTTCATGGATTTCTGTGACTTTGGGGATTCACTTGACTACAAGTCTCATTTAAAAAAGCCACTTGGTATAGGGAAACTCCTTGGCAGTTCTTTTTGGATGTTCCAGTGTGCCCTCACCCACTCATGGTACACTTAATATTCTAGTTCTTCTCATTTAATATGGTAATAGGTTTTTGTGAAATAAGTAAGCTGAGGCTTTGAGTAAGGAAACTCAGAGTGCTTAGGGACAAAAGTAATTTGATATTCAGGACTGTGGACTTTGGATGCGGTTGGTTAGGTTTTGGAATAATTATCTTTTCTGAAGAATTACCGCTAACTAATCATCTTGGACTTCTCCTTCACAGTATGAGATCCCAGAATCCCTCTTGGCCCAGAGGACCTTGCAGTTCTCAGTTTGGCATCATGGTCGTTTTGGCAGAAACACTTTCCTTGGAGAGGCAGAGGTCCAGATGGATTCCTGGAAGGTTGATAAGAAACCGGATCATTGCCTCCCTTTACATGGAAAGGTAGTCTGCACTAACTCCTTGCAGTTTCGATCTGAGGTAGAGTTGTCTGCAGTGACCTCTGCTGATGGATGGTTGGTTGCTGCTTTGAATGTAGCCTTCTGTAGAATTCTAGCGCACCCTGCTGGCATATCTGAGCTTGATGCATGCAGATCCACTTTTATGTCAAGTTTGAGCAATCACTTTTGTTTGTCAAGCATGGAGCCATGGTTTCGCTTTGAAAAGTCTGTACTAAGCTTTGCTTCGTAACATTCGAGAATGTGGGTGTATTCCGACAACTTCACTCGCACCTCTTCTTCAAGCTGACCTCTGGGTGCATCTTAATCTGTACTTCTTTTCTGAGCTAACCTTCTCTCTAAAGAAGTGGGAAGTAAAGCAATTCATGGAGTTCCAGTCACTGTTTTCTGTCATCTTGGGCACACGGGTCAGGAAAAATTTTATTTGGGGATGGCATCTCAGATGAGTATGTGGCAGTGTGGCATATTACCTGAGATCTAACTTACCTAACCTGTAAAATAACTTACACAAGTCACCTAACTTCTGTGAACCTCAGTTTCTTCATTAATAACAACATGCTTCTTTTGCAGGCTTGTATACAAAGTACTTACCAGTGCTGGCACACCACAGATATACAATAAATTGCCATCATTCTGGTTAAGATGAAATTGATAAAATAGAGTTAGGACCTGTTCAGCAACTTTTTGATTATCTGAAGTATACAATAACAAAGTTCTTCTTTAAAAACATTTTTTTCCCACTAGCATTTTCAATGGTAAGAGTAATACATGGTGCATATACTAGAATATCTTTGGGCTTCCAAAGATACACAAGAAACTAGATATGGTGGCTGTCTGTAGGAAGGGAGACTGAGGTAGAAGGGAGATCTGTTTTTTTCTGTGTGTCCCTTTAATACTGGTTATTAAAAAATTAAGAATGAAAAGCATATATGCACGTGGTTCAAAATAAAAACAATATAGAAGTATATAAAAAGCAAAATAGATTCCAGTCCTTAGAAATAGCCCTTGTTAACAACTACTGTGGTACCCTTCTAGAAATTTTGCATTAAGTAGCACAGATACACCAGATATAAACCAAATCAAACCAAACCTACTGCTGTTGAGCCAATTCTGACTCATAGTGACCCTATGGGACAGAGCAGAACTGCCTCACAGAGTTCCCAAAGAGCACCTGGTGGATTTGAACTGCCAGCTGTTTGTAGCAGGTGTAGCACTTAACTACTACACCACCAGGGTTTACTATGTATTTATGATTTTTTTTTTAACTCAGATGGGTTCATATGAATCCCATTGCATATATAATCTTGATTTTTTTTCATGTAACAATGTATTATTTATCATGGACATATTTCTATGCCATTACTTACAGAACTATTTCATTATTTTAATTGCTGCATGATACTTCTTTATGTGCTTGTATTATAACATACATACCATTCCTCCACTAATGGACTTTTTGATTGCTTACATTATCATTATTTTGCTGTTAAAACTATGCTGTAATATAGATTAGCCTTCTTTTGTGAATATAACTGTAGAAGAAATTCTTGGTAGTGGAATTGCTGAATCAAAGAAAATGTATATTCAATATTTTGATAGCTACTGTAGTCGTGTGTGTGTGTGTGTGTGTATATAGTGATAGCATTAAGTCTGTCCCTTTAAATTCTGATGAAAACAGGAAAAGATTGTCACCAAATTATAATATGCCATTAAAAATGTAGAATTTCTTAATTATTTGGCACACAAACAATTCTTTCAGGGGCCTACAGTAAATATAAAGATATTTAAAAAGTCACTGTAGACCATTACTACTGCCAATAAAAATGTCTTACCTATAGGATATCATCCTGCTGACCTCTGGCTGGAGGAAGGAGAATGGGTGGAGAGGAGGGGAAAGGAGACTGTTGGGAGGATGAGACATGTATGGAGCAGAGAGGAATAGTGTGATGTCACCAGACAGGAAGAGCAGTGGAAGCTGCATATAGGTGTGCATGTAAATTTATATGGGAATGTACACTTTCACTCAGTCATAATAAAAAAAAAAACTTAAAAAAAAGAAAAAAATGCATTAGAGTACAAGTATTTGCTCTTTGCAAATATTTTAAGCCAGAATGAAAACTATCTACTGAAATGAATATGCCAGTTTCTAGCAAGCTAATTTCCCATTTTTAAAAGCACACCACTAAAGTTCACAAGCTAAAATTTAATAATTGTGTAGATGTTTATAATAAGCAAAAAAGAAAAAACAGGGGGCCATTCCAGCATCACATACTTATTCTTAACTTAATACATTCTGTGGTTTTTTGTTTCTTATTTATTTATTTATTTTTTTCAAGTCCACCTGCTCCCATTCAGTTTTCTCTCCCTAGCATTTACCCCTCTATTCTTTGGTATCCCTTCCATGCGTTAAACTAGGTGCATTCTGGGTGTGGGGGACATTTATCCAAATCTATGGAGATTATGCCATCCTAGCATTGGACAAGACCGGGACTGGTTTTGTTTTAGGTCAGCAATTCAAATCTACCAACCATTCCTTGGAAACGCTATGGTGCAGTTCTGTTCTGTCCTACAGGGTCTCTGTGAATTGACAGCACCTAACAACGGTAGCAGAGTTGGGATAAAACCTGTTGCCTTTGAGTTGATTCCAACTCTTAGTGACCCTGTAAGACAGAGTACAGCTGCCCCATAGCTTTTCCAGGGAGTGGCTGGTAGGTTTGAACTGCTGACCTTTTGGTTAGCAGCCTGAGCTCTTAACCACTGCATTACCAGGGTTCTGGGTAGCTATTAGGGAAATACAAATCATAGCAACCCACCTAGCTAAAGTGGTGAGGCACTCCATTGAACACAGGCAGGTGGAAGGGTACTACTAGTCTGCAGATACAAAGAGTTAAAGAGCAGAATCATGCAAAGAGAGCAATAGAATGAAGCATAGGCCACTTGCTGCTTATCCCAAGCATTTGTTCATTTATTCATACATTCATTCAGTACATATTTATGGAGCACCTACTATATGTCAGACATAACTAGGATGAACAAGACTAGGCTCAGTGTCTGTCCTTGTGACACTTGTATAGTCTAGTGGTAGAGACAGGTTATTAATAAAAAATAAATAGATGTGAAATCTTCAATTGTGGCATGTTCAGATTTTTGTAACAGAGTTCCACGTAGCCCTTAAATCTTCACAAGCCCTGTTTTAAAAAATACTTTTTATCT
The DNA here is from genome assembly GCA_028571685.1 of Heterohyrax brucei. Classification (NCBI taxonomy): domain Eukaryota; kingdom Metazoa; phylum Chordata; class Mammalia; order Hyracoidea; family Procaviidae; genus Heterohyrax; species Heterohyrax brucei. The sequence continues at coordinate 135,972,438 of CM053166.1, read as the reverse complement.
TTGAAATTTATATCAGCAGCACATGCTGTTTTCATTTTTAAAAGACTATAGATATATTTAGAGTTAAAAAGTAAAAACTCTCTTTCCTTTTCCTATTTCACTTGCCCCCTCCCCAGAGGGAACAAGTCTTACATTTGTGTGGATCCTTTCTTTTTTTTTAACTTGAGGAGGTAAGCTCTATGCAGTATAGTATAATGGTTACAAATATGGACTCTGGAGCCAGTCTGCCTGAATTTGACTCTTGGCTTTGCCACTTATCACCTGTGTGACCTTGGGCAAGTTACTTAGCCTCTCTGTTCCTCTGTTCTAAAACCTGTGAAATAGGGATAATAGTACATATCTCATAGGGATTAGCTCAAAGATTAAATAAAATGATATATTTAAAGCACTTATAATGTGCTTTAGTACTATGTGCCTAGCTCATAAGAAGTGCTATGTAAATGATAATGATCATTATTTACATACATATATATTCACATACACAAATATGATATATTTTAATATAGATGAGATCCTTTTTCCGCATCTTGCTTTGATGACTTAACAGTACATCTTGGATATCTTTCTATGTCAACGTGAACAAATTCACTGCATTCTTTTGAATGATTGCATGCCATATGCCCTGTGAGGGTACTACAATCACTTGTTTAATCCTTCTTATGTTGATTGACCTTTACTATCTTCCTATACTGATTTGCTTTTACTAACAATACTGGAAGCAAGATTCTTCATCATGGTGTCAGCCCTTTGTGGGATTGTATGGCAACCTTGCTGCTGGAAAACCTTAGAGGGTACTTGGAATCTAGTTATGCTATCCCCAAGATAGCATAAATGGGGGGTATTACAGAAGACCTTGTTGGTACTTCTGCATCTCCTTCTAAAGAAATTACCCTAGAAACCTGTGGCTGCCATGGTCTAGGGACCTGGATTGTGTTCATGGTGTTGAAGGATCCTCTTACACTCTGAGGCTGTTCTTCAGGGTAACTTTAGAATCTCTTCAGGAAGAGGTTCTAACAAATTCTTGAGAAACCCGGCTTGACCCAGTGGGCTTCCCTGTGTTTCAGATCAGTGCTGAGTCCCTGACTGGCTTGCCATCACACAAAGGCGAGTTGGTGGTTTCATTGAAATACATCCCAGCCTCCAAACTCCCTGTTGGAGGTGACCGGAAAAAGAGTGAGTTTTCCCTGGGGCCCTGGATGTAGCTCATAGTCTTCATAGAATCTAGGTGAGGTTAATGCTGGCTAGTATTGTATCTCAGTCTAGAGATACACACTAGATGTTCTAGGGAAGATGTCTTTACTAATTAAGCCCTTTTGGTGTTTTTCAACCAGAAGGACTTTAGATTGGCATTCCCTTTTTCTTTTCTTTTTTTTTAATTGGTGTTAAATGCACATAGTTTTTGTCCAGATATGGAAAGCTCCTAATAGGGCAGAAGAGAACACAAATTTGGGGGCTAAGAAAAGATAATTGGAGGGGATGGTAAAGTATGATGGATAGGAAGCAGAAGGCTGGAAAGTCAGCATGCTAGGCACTGTGCTAGTGGCTGTGGCTGTGTAGATGAATAAGACATACTTGCCCTCCCTTGAGGAGCTTAGTTTAGCAGCAGAGACACACATGTGCTAAAGGAGCACACAGATGAGAGTGATGAGTTCTGTGAGGTAGCATTTGGGAGAGCTTTAAGGAGGAAACTCTAGTGGTGTAGTGGTTGAGTGCGACATCTGCTAACCAAAAGGTTGGCAGTTCAGATCAACCAGGCGCTCCTTGAGGACCCTATGGGGCAGTTCCACTGTCTTGCAGGGTAGCTGTGGATTGGAATAGACTCAACAGCAATGGGTTTGGACTCCTTTTTTATAAAGGAGGAAGTCATGTTGAAAGTGGGTCTTTATTAAAGATTTGATCAGGCAGAAAAGAAGAAGGATGGAAGGGCAATTCTAGGAGAGGAGATAGCAAATACCAAGGTTTTAGAAAAGCATGGCAAATGTGGAGTTGTTTGTGTGTAAATATGGTAGAGTAAACCCCTTCAGTGCCATTGGGGTAATAGGGTATGTATATTTGAGAGTAGGGCTGAGACTGGAGCTGAGACTGGAGACCAGCTGAAAAGGGTTTGAATGTTAATAGTAGGAGTTTGATTTGTTGGCAATGAGAAATGCAAGGGGTTCTTAAAACGTACCTTAAGCAAGGTCTAATGCAGGGGGCTTGGAAAGTCAATGAGATCTCTAGGGAGAGTATGTAGAACCATGAGGGAAGAGAGGGAAAGATAGAGCTGCAAGGACCAGCATCATTTAAAGGATAAAGAGATGAAGAAAAGCCAGTGTGATAGAGGGCTCTCAGGGAGAAGTGCCAGGAGAGAGCTTTAAGAAGGGGCCTGGTGTTGTCAACGGTATTGAAATACTACAGTGAAAACAGAAGAAACAGCTCACTGACATTAGATGGCATTGATTAGTGGAAGCAGAAACCAGTTTGCACCAGGGACCAGGCTGAGTGAATGAGGCAAAGTAGTAGAGTAGTAGTTCAGGATGCTTGGTGGTGAGACATGGAGAATAGCTTGAAGAGGAGATAAGGTTGAAGGGAGGCTTTCTTTTAAATGGAGTTTTTTAAAGAGGTGAGATTAGTGTGTGTTCAGATTGAAGGGAAGAGACCAGTGGAGGAAGAGATATTACACTTAGGGGTGGGAGTTGAAATTGATGAAGCCTAGTCCTGTGAAATGGGGTTGGGATCCAGAATACAAGTGGAAGCATTCCCTTTTTTAAAAAAAAAAAATAATCCAGCATATATTGGACAACGCTGAAGCTCTAAACCTGTTTACTCATCTGTAAAGTGAGGACAGTAGTCGTATTATCTCGTAGGGTTGTTCTGAGAATTAAATGAGGGAAGAATGGTTTTGAGAATTAAGTGCTTAGGATGGTATCTGGTACACAGCCAGTGTTCACTAGGCATTTATTGCTATTGTTGTTACTGATTTGGTTCCTATTACTGCCAGGCACTGTGGTAGATGTTGAGAATACAAGTGAGATACGGTTTCAGTTGTTGTAGAGCTTGCTGTCTTCAAGAGGAGGCAAAGGAAGTGCTGTGTAGATAAAACTCAGAATGAATCTGGAGGTAGAGGGCTTATCTGCTGTGGCTGACATCCCTTACAGGTAAAGATGGGGAAGGGGGAGAGCTCCAAGTGTGGATCAAAGAAGCCAAGAACCTGATGGCTGCCAAATCAGGAGGGACTTCAGACAGCTTTGTCAAGGGGTGAGTCCTTGGACCAACATCAAAACTAACCAGTTTCAGGACAAGAGCTAAGAGAGGAACCCAATTTAACGCTTCTCTGTGGGTATTCTCCTTGTATGTCTTACTGTCTCCAACGGTGGCCTTTGTTCCTGAAATTAGGTAATGGCATAACCTCCTCCGCCACCTTTGCACTGACTGGGCTCAGTTCAGACTGGGCTGTTGTGTTGATTTCCACAGGGGAGGGTGGTGTGCAGATGGATTCTGACTTTTCCTTTGGAACAGACTTAATGTTCTTAGTTAATCCTGGGTAAAAATTTGTGTCCCCTGTCTAGATTTGGGAACTCAAGGCTTTATTTCCCATCATTTTTTTTTAAAGCAATGCAAGCTTTCCACAAATGATAGTTTACCCTAGTGATTTAAATTCTGTAATTTAACAAGGACCGTGGGCATTAGAAATGAAACCAAATATTTAAAACCCATTTTGGGTGGTGTCTAAGCCACAGCTCACTAAGCTCACTAATAACATGATATTAATTTTCCCTCCAGGTTACAGGAATTGAATCAGGTGAATGACCTAGCAGAGGTGGCAGGAACTCTACTTCAGCAGATTCAAAGGCGGGGTGTGTGTGCTAGGATCTGAGTGTTCACTCACCTTCCTGAGCTAGGCCTGTGGCAGGGGACAGGGGAATTGAGACAGATATGACCAACTTTGAGTGGGTCGTTGATTAACTCCCCACCCTCTGCCAGATACCTCCTTCCTATGAGGAACAAGGCCAGTAAGCATAAAACTCCTGTGATGAAGAAGACTCTGAATCCCCACTACAACCATACATTTGTCTACAATGGTGTGAGTCTGGAAGAGCTGCAACACATGTGCCTGGAACTGACTGTGTGGGACCGGGAGCCCCTGTCCAGCAATGACTTCCTGGGAGGGGTCAGGCTGGGTGTTGGCACTGGTGAGAGCCTCTCTCCCATTCTGACTTGTCTTAAAGGCCTCTTCTATATCTCACTCTCACTGCATCCCTTCCTCCACAGAGCCCCTATGACTAGAGTTGTCTTCTTTCCTTTAGGTTGTCATTCAGCATATTTATTGAGTGCCTACTATGTGCCAGGCATAGGGAAGGCTGAGCTCATGCACTGCTATGTATACAGATAATCTGACCCTGATTGCCAGGAGCTCCATCATCTTCCCCTCCCCCCAAACTACCAGTGTAGTCATAATTTCCATCTCTATCCTTTTATTAGGAAATCACGGTCCTTTCTACAAAGGCCAAGTTCTCTCTAAGTGCTCTGAATCACATCCTCACCTTCTCAATGATCTCACTTCCAGAATCATCTCTTATCTCTCCTTTATAATTGGCTTCATCCTGTCTACTGGAGATGAATACGAATAGGCTCCAGTATTTCCAGTCTTAACAGAAATAAAGCTTTTCTTGACCTCACATTCCTCCTCTAGTATCTTTAAATTATTGTCATCCTGACTTTCCTGACCTCTCCTTTAATCCTCAAGCCACTGCCATCTGACTGTTTCCTCATCACTCCATTCAGCAGTTGCTCCTGCCATCACCCCAAACTCCATATTCCATGTCTCAAGGAGACTTTTGTTCCTTTTTGATTTATCCTGTATCACTCTCTCACTTGCTTTTGATGCTGCAACCACAAGGACTTTCTTCTCTGCCAATATACCAAACTCATGCCTGCTTCACTACCTTTGCGGTTATTGTCCCCTCTGCTTGGAAGGGCTGGCTCCTTCCCATCCTTCAGGTCCTGACTTTTTAGCACAGATTAGGACTTGTCAACTTGACACGAGAAATGTCTCCATCTCAGGGAGCTTCTCAGAGTACTTCATCTAAAGTAGACCCTGATCTTGGTATTACAAGTCACCCTGTGTTTTTACTTCCTAGCACTTACCTTACTGTCTGAAATACAGTGACTCTTATTGGTTTACATGTGTATTTTCTGCTTTCTTTATTCAAATATAATCTACATGAGGACAAGGACCTCTTCGACTTTGTTTCACCACTTTTATCTCCAGAGCCTGGTACGGTACCTGGCACATAGTAAACCCAAACCAAACCCATTGCTGTTGAGTCAGTTCTGACTCATAGTGACCCATTAAGACAGAGTAGAAGTACCTGGTGGATTTGAACCACTGACCATTTGATTAACAGCCATAGTACTTGACCACTATGTCACCTATATAGTAAGCACTCAATAAATGTTTACTGAATGATGTGAATTCATGTATGTGTGAGTAGGAATGAGGCCACATACAATCCTAACTTCTGGCCTGTGGCCTGTAACTTGAGAAGAAGCTGCTCATATTTTTAAAGCTTTTAAGATACAGTGGCAGTAACAGAAGGTCAGTGGCTCTGGTGTGAGGCATCAGACACTAGAGCTCTGCAGCAGCCTCAGAATAAAAGGTCTGTAACTACTGGTGCATTCTGGAGTCCTATTTCAACAACCTGAAGTCTCTGGATGGTTTCAGGGGCATAGAAATATCTGTGTAGAACCAACAAGTAGCATCTCCCAGGTTGCTGTCTCCATCAGTCTTTCTTCAGAGCACACTGCATTTGTGAGGCTGCTGTCCTTGCTGTATAACCTGTCTTTCTAGGTGGGCTGATGAGTGGGGCCTCTGTTCAGCCACCTCTGGTGTTTCTCCTCAGGGATCAGTAATGGGGAAGTGGTGGACTGGATGGACTCGACTGGGGAAGAAGTGAGCCTGTGGCAGAAGATGCGACAGTACCCAGGGTCTTGGGCGGAAGGGACTCTACAGCTCCGTTCCTCGATGGCCAAGAAGAACCTGGGCTTATGAGTCCCTGTCCTTCTCTGCAGATCCAGCCCTGGCCAGGGCAAGGCAGAGAAAGTGAAGAAACCAAGAGCAAAGATTTATAATTTAATGTGTGTGTATATTGTGTGTGTGTGTACAAACGTGTTTCTACAAACCCCATTTTGCTGGAGTGATGTAGACTTGTTCCCCTTTTTAAAGCTGGCTCAAGAATAAGGGCCTCTTCCAGATTTGTGTGTGTGTGTGTGTGTGTGTGCGTGTGTATGTATAATCCAGTATATCTCAGAGTCCATTCTTAATATATTTATGAAGTGTAATTCTTTAAAACATCTCTTGCTATCCTTATTCTTCCGCAGGAAGTCCTGGCTGCCTTTGACATTAGCACCAGTCCATGTTTCTAGTGCTGCCTGATCTGAGGCCAAGGCTCTAGGGAGCAGGGTCGGGTTGCTAAGGACAAGAGAATATGGGAGAGAGATGTGAAGGTTCTCTTCTGCCTCTCCAGTTTATGCTTTTATCTCTTTTTTAAAAGAACTCACTTTGTGCCTTGGTAGATTTCCAGAACTTTGCTTTTAAGTTTTCTTTTTTTTAAAGCAGTTTCCACCTTGCTTGGGTCTGATTTTCTTTCAAATGCTAAGAAAAGCCCAGTTTTAAATACCATTTCTACACCTTGGAAGGTCCTTTATAAGAGAGACACTTTAGAGAAGCACTGTAATTAGATAATGCGTCATGAACATGACCAGCCAGAGCTTCTGAGTAGTCCCAGAGCACTGTGACCGGGGGTAAAGTGTTTTATAGTGCATGCTAAATTGACTGTGCTTTTAACTGATATGGCAGTCATGAAACAGCTCCTCATTTCTCTATTGATAACTGAAACATCTTCACTCTTAAGTACCGTGTCTTTCTTAGTATTTGTATCTGAGATGTGTTACCACCCAGAATACAGTCCACATACCACCGTGTCAGCCCAAATAGCCAGCTATTGTATGAAGTGATCCAGTGTTCCAAAAGAATATGTACAGAGGCTCCCCACTATTCTAACTTCCTTCTTGAAATTTTTTATGTTTCTTTTTTTTTTCTTTCATTTGTTTCCTAAACTTGATATATAGCATGAGTGTGTTATGTGGTGGTCTAAGGCTCATTTTCTGATACTGTTTAAACAGACTCTATCAATTATCACAATTGTGTCTATGCAAAGTTGTGTGTGAATGCAGTCTATAAGGCCACTGGATCGAGAGTAAACTATGGTAGTGCCTGTTGTATGTGTGAACTGAATGAAGAAAGTTTTTAAAAAGTTGTATTTTGATATAGATGAATACCGTGATGGAAGGCATAACTTGGGATACTGGGCTGTAACTTGCTTTTTGTTTTTTACCACTGAAATGTATGTGTGCTTCAATAAAGCTTTCTCACTTGTCAAGTATTTGCATTTGTTAGTTCTATAGATGCTTTGGTCTTTGATGGCCTGACTCTTGCTGTTCACGTGGCTTGAAGAATAAGGACTGGCGTAACAAATGCACTTCCCCAACTTGTACTGATTTGGAGAAAATTTACCTTTTTCCCTACACTTTTATCTGATAACTGTGCTGAAATCTAGTCCCTTGAGAACCCACCTTAAAAGTGGTACCACTTTTCTCTCTCTGAAATATCAAGGGAACTTCTTTAACTTTACAGACCCTCCTGTGCTGAAGAAATGTTCACATCAGAGGCAAGGGAAGGCATTCTGTGTTACAAGCTCTTTCTGGGTCCTTCCATTTCTTTAAGGGGTGTAGACTTTTTCTTTCACTCCTACTACCACTATTTAGCTTTGAGAGACAAATACACACATGCTAAGTAGCCCATCTCAGACAACAGGCTCTGGGTTTCTTGGTATAGCCCAACTGACTACTGATGTCTGTTACAAAAGGGCATTAATGAATATTAAGTGCCCTTTTTTTGTAGAAGGTTGCATGCTAGGCAGTTTGTATGGTAGATCTTTAAATTCCCTAGAGACCGTCTAAAAAAAGATACCCTTTTTACAGATGAGGAAACTCAAACCCACTATCATACACCAGCGTTGAAACTTGAATCAGAAGTCTGACTGCTGTACCATGCCGCCTACTGTGAGAATGGTATGTTTGTTCTGGGCAAAGGTTCAAAGGAAGGGATGACTCATTTCTTCTACAATACCTTCAGGTTTATAAAGTAGGACAATCAGAATGCTTTGGATATTACCTAGCCAGTTTACTGACTATAGGTTGTTTGTATGTCTGTCTGTTTGTGAGGGTGGGGAGCTGGGGTTAGACAGAGAGGTACAGAGGGAGAGAGGCAGATACACAGGCAGTTGGGCTTGGTCTATAGCACCTTGGGGTCTGGCTGTGAGCATGATTCTACTGCTGCCCATCTCCCCCACTTGATGAGTCAGTTTTAATCATCATCAAAAAAGGACTGCAAATGAAGTTACAATAAAACTTTACAGAAGGAAAGCAAGATGGATATTGACTACTTGAAAAAGAAACAAAATTAAAAACTCCCCCGCCCCCTGCTTTTTTTTAAGCTAGAGGAGGATTTACATAGCCAGAGTCAACCAGGCCCAGGCGGGAAGTTAGTTCAGGAGGTAGAGAGCTGCCTCTGTGATGTCGTTGGGGCCTTTGACCTGCCAGCATGCCCTGGCTTGCCACTTAACACGTTACTAATAAAGACAAGGGAGGGCATTCATCTCGTCTAGTGTGCAGTTTGCCTTTGGAACCACAGACCCTGTCCGACCAGACACTTCCTGCATTAACTCATTGTATTTTGCCTTCTGCCCATAACCTGTCTCCTGCCTTTTATAGCTCCTGTGTTTCCTTGGAAGGAAGAGGGAGAAGGGGCCTTTCGACTCTGAGCCTGAGCATTTCCCCCGTGTCTCATTCTAGCCAGAAACGGCCAGAATTTTTGAGTAGCTGTTTACAAATGAGGTTTCCACTAAAACCCAAGTGAAAACATCTTCCCTCTGACTCCCTGATACCCCCATATGTTCCGGGCTTATGAGTAATGTCCCATCACTTCACTTTGGAGAGTGAATTTTCTTGGGTTGAGAGCCTTTCATGTCCCTCTTTCTTCCTGGGCCCATCCTGAATCTTGTATCAGAGTGGGATTATAAATGATGAAACCTTTCTCCTTGCTTGGAGCTTTCACCTATCTTGAAATGAAAAGTAGAAAAAGAAAGAGGCAGGAGAGCATGTTTAAGAACACTGACTCTGGAAAGAATATAGGCTCCTGGTGTACACATCCAGACCCTGCCGCTTACTAGCTGTACCATCTTGGCAAGTTGCTTAAACCTCTCTTTTCTTCCATTCCCCCATCTGTAAAATGGGGCTAATGATAGTACATACCTTGTAGAGTTCTTGTGATGATTTCCGAGGCAGTTAACCTAAAGGGTTGAAAATGGAGCCTTGGCCCATTGTGTTCAAGCAGTATCTCAGCCTCCCCACTCAGCCTGCTTCCCTCTCCACTCATTTTCCCACTGAGGACCTCTTTTGGTAAAAGCTGAAGGAAAAGGGCTTATGAATATTAACTATGACCCTGGATTTCACGAGTATGTAAAAGAAGGTTCCCAGCAACAAGCACAAGAGTGTTTTTCTTTCTAGTGCGGACACCATCAAATGAGGCTGATGTCAAAGTAGCATTCTGTATGTGGCTTCACTGCGTAGCAGCCCAGCCTCCAGCTTGCTTCTGGGACTGGCTCTTAAGGTTTGACTTGGGGCTGCTGTAGGTCCTGCCTACTCTCATTGTCTTCTAAAACTGGATAGCTGAGTAAGTTAATACATGAGGCTCAGTCTCGTTCCCTTTTCCTTCCTCACTATTTAATTTTGGTGTGCAGTTTGGTTTTGAGGTTTCCTAGATTGAAGACTAGGGTGCTTCTCTGAGGAAGGGGCAACACAGTCTACCTTTTGCTATGGGAATGGGAAGCCTCGGTAAGAAGAGGTCCTTACCCATAAGCCAGCTGTGGGGGCTAGAAGAGAATGTGTTCTGGCCTGAGTTTTCTTCCCAAGCTCCCTTGCATTGCAACATCTTCCTAACTCATCTTAGATGAAGCAGTGATTAATTTAATGTTTGTAGTCTAACATCCTAGAAGGAAAAAGGACAAACAGATTCAAGTTATGTAGCTGTCTCCCACCTCCCAATGGTAACAGTTGTCAGGAAAATCCAATTATACTTCCTCAGTATCCTAGTTGTTTGTTGTGATGGTGCTGCCCTCTGCTGTCACTTCGGAGAAAGCTCATGAAATCCATTGCCGTCAAGTGGATTCTGCCTTAGAGCAACCCTATAGGACAGTAGACGGCCCTGGAGGATTTCCAGTGCTGTAATCTTGACTGGAGCCAATTGCCAGGTCTTTTCTCCCATGAAGAGAAAGGTGAGTTCTGACTGCCCACCTTTCAGTTAGTAGCTGAGTATTTAACCGCCATACCACCAGGAAATCCATTTAAAATACAGCCAGTTAGTGAATGAATTTAGAATTTACTTATTTGAAAGAAATTTGAGAGCTGGGCAGAGGCCCAGGTTAGGAAAGGAAGATCTGCTACCTCTAACGTGCAGCCCGGACCTTCTCTCAGTCTCTACCTAGCTTCTTACGCTCCTCCAGTGCTACCTGAAGTGGAGACTGGCTTCAGGGGAACTATCACACAGTCCCCAAAAGGTATCAGGAAATGTCCCGGGGTTGGTGAGCCTCACCCTCCTCAGAGTCCTGTTTCTAGAACTGTGGGAAACCATCTCCTCCATTTTATTAGGCAACTAAGGAATCTTTTCCCTTGACTTCTCCATGCCTTGGCTCAGGTTCATTCGCAGAGGTCCCTTTGTTCCCTGCGCTGGATTAGCTCCTGGTTGGTCAGTAAGTAGTCATCAATGAAGGTGAATATTTCCTCCGGGGTGACAGGTTCCACGTAGCGTTCCCGGTCTGTTCCCTGTTTGTCGATCAATACCATATTGAAATAGGAGCTGGTGAGGTGCTGAAATTGCCTAGAGAGGAGCATGGGAGGTAGGTGTGAGACTTTGGACAGGCAGCGTGCTGGCCTCCGCTGCCCTCTGACCCTTCACAGATCCATTGTTGGACTAATTCTTCCCCAGGCTGACACCTCGCTCCCCTCGCCTCCACTACCAAGCTCAAGCCCCTTTATTTTTGTCTGCTCAGACCCCTAGTCTTGCCGCCTCTAGCATCTGGCTCTGTTGGCTGCCTTTCCTTCCCAGCTGGAGCAGCTTTGTCACCAGGCCACACTTCCTGTGTAAATCCCCTAGGCAGGGCTGTCATGTACAGCTATTCAGGCTGCACTCAGTAACTCGCAGGTAGCTGGCACTGATCACACAGAGGATGACTACCGTTTTCTAGACTTTGCCTGCAGAAGCTGTACATGATGTTCCTGAGGTTGATCGCCCTCACTTGGTTCACTGTTCTGCGTACAGCTGCATGTTGCAGTCTCCTTTCTCTAAGTATTTGCCAGTCTCTCCCTTAGCTGGGACCGAACCTTTATATCTCCACTGAGACTGAGTTCTACAGGCAGATACTGTTTATAGAACAGACAGCAGTAATGGCTTTATTGGCCGTAAGTGTATGTGGAGGCATTGGAAGGGTGATAATGGGTAGATAATGAGAAAAGTCAACTTCTACCACCTCTCACATATAGTTTTCTCTCTCCAGGGGCTAATAGGTACGATTCAGGTATTAGGACCTAAAGGTATCTTTTGCTTCTCTGGAGACTGAAGGCAAAGAAAGGAAGCCAAGAGGCAGAAGAGTCAGAGGCTTTTCTGAGTCCAGTTTGGGTCTAAGTGTCTCTCAATCCTAGAAGTGTTTAGAGTCACCTGAGGCACCTTTATAAAAACACATCCCTGAGGTGGTTTGGGTAGGGCCTGGTAATGTGTATTTTAACCCCTCATTTGATTCTGATGTCCTGCGAAAGTTAAGAACCATTCTCTGGTCTTAACCTAAAGTATCTGTAAGAGTTCAGACATAAGAAATATTCCAAGAGAATAGTGCTGTTAGTTCTCCCACAATCCGCCTATGTCAGTGTCTTGCCTAGGGTTTCCACCCACTCCTTCCCTGCAGCTTCCCAGCCTGCACCTGAGTTCCTCGATGATGCCGGCTGACAGCTGCTGCTCCCGGATGCGCCCCACCTCCTGAGGTGACTGCCCCACCAGCTCGATGATGGTCACGTGACGCAGGTCCAGCCCACAAGTAGATTGCTGGGAGGGGGAGGGAATACTTGATAAAACAGGCTTTGGTACTCAAACCTATGGCTATTTGACTGATTCCTCACGGGACCACATGGCGAAGTACGGGAAAGGGAGGCTTCTCCTGTGAAGACCACGCTGTGAGGTGTATAGCCTTTTCCCTATGTCATTCCTGACGTACTTGCCCCAACAGTAATTTTTTCAGGCTACAAAACAATTGTACCATGTGGGGTAGAGAAATGGAATCGATAAACTGTAGAAACAATCCCTTACTGCTGAGTTTAAAAGCCAAGCCAAGCCAAGCGCCGTCGAGTCGGATCCGACTCATGGCGACCCTTAATTTCAAAAAGGTTTAAAATTATATAGATTCTTAAAGAGTGGCTATTCCAACATAATAATAATAGCGGTTATATATTGGATATTATAATGATATGTGCAAAGACATGGAGTTAGAAAACAAAAAGGGAAGGATATGCTGAGAATTTCTCAAGCTTAAAGTACAGAAGACAATATGTAAGCTTCAAGCTGCAATATTGAAGAATTCTACAGGCAAATATTAAATGACATGGGAAGCATCAAAAGATTGAAGGAATACACACAGTCACTAGACTAAAAAGAATTGGTCAACATTTAATAATTTCAGATGAAGCATATGATCAAGAATCAATGATACTGAAGGAAGATGTCCACGCTGCACTGAAGACATTGGTGAAAAATGAGTCTCCAGAAATTGACAGAATACCAACTGAGATGTTTAAAGAAACAGATGCAGCACTGGAAGAACTCACTTGTCTATGCCAAGAAATTTAGAAGATGACTTCCTGGCAGTTGATTGGAAGACATCCATGTTTCTGCCCATTCCAAAGAAAGGAGATCCAAGAAAATGCTAAACTATGAAAAATATAATTAATATCACACACAAGCAAAATTTTGGTCAAGATCATTCAAAAGCTATTGTAGCAGTGCATCAACAGGGAACTTCCCAAAAGTTCAAGCCAGATTCAGAAGAGGATGTGGGATAAGAGGTATCATTGCTAATGTCCTATGGATCATGGCTGAAAGCAGAAAATACTAGAAAGATGTTCACCTGTATTTTATTGACTATGCTAAGGCATGTGACTGTGTGGATCATAGCAAATTAAGGATAACATAATGGGAATTCCAGAATGCTTAAGTGTGCTCATGAGAAACCTATATATAGACCAAGAGGCAGTTGTTCAAACAGAACAAGGGGCTACTGTGTAGTTTAAAATCCAGAAAGATGTGTGTCAGGGTTGTATCCTTTCATTATGCTTATTTATTCTGATGCTGAGCAAATAACCTGAGAAGCTGGATTATATGACGAAGAATGAGGCATCAGGATTGGAGGAAGACTCATTAACAACCTGCGATATGCACATAACACAGCCCTGCTTGCTGAAAGTAAAGAGGACTTGAAGCACTTACTGATGAAGATAGAAGACTGTGGTCTTAAGTCTGGATTAATATAAAGAAACTATAAAGAAAACAAAATACAGAGAATAGATAAATATAAAGAAAACAAACCTTATAACTGGATCAATAACTAATGTCATGATAAACAGAAAAGATTGAAATCATCAAGGATTTCATATTAGCCAAGCCAAGTGCCATCATAATCAATGCTCTTTGAAGCAGCAGCCAAGAAATCAAATAATGTGTTGCACTGGGCATGTCTGCTGCAAAAGAAGTTTTTAAAGTGTTCAGAAGTAAAGATGTCACTTTGTGGACTAAGGTGGGCCTGACCCAAGACACGATATTTTCAGTTGCCTCAAATAAATGTGAAAACTGGACAATGAATAAGAAAGACCAAACAACTGGTTCCTTTGAATTATGGGAAAGAATGCTGAGTATATACCATGGACTTCCAGAAGAACAAACAAGTCTGTCTTGGAAGAAGTACCACCAGAATGCTCCTTAGAAGCGAGAATAGCAGAACTTCATTTTGCATACTCTGGATATATTATCAGGGTGGACCAGTCCCTGGAGAAGAATGCTATGCTAGGAAAAGTAGAGGGTAAGTGAAAAAGAGAATGACCCTCAATGAGATGGATTGACACAGTGGCTGCAACACTGGACGTAAACATAAAGATTATGAGAATGGCACAGGACCAGGCATTGTTTCGTTCTGTTGTACATAGGGTTGCTATGAGTTGGAACCAACCTGACTAGCACCTAACACTACAACATTAAATATTGGAAAGACTCCCAGTGGTACAGTGGTTATACACTTGGCTGCTAACTGAAAGGTCAGCAGTTCAAACCCACTGGTTGCTCCGCAGGTCTGATTCTGTAAAGATTTACCATCTTGAAAAAACCCTACAGAGCAGTTCTACTTCATCTGGTAGAGTTGCAATCGACTTGATGGCAATGATTTTATTCCACAATACACATACCTAATGCTTTGCAGACATAATCCAATCCTCACAGTACCCCCAACAAGGCAGGTGATATTATCCTTATTCTGTAGAGGAGGAAATAATTTGCCCAAGTTTGCATGGTGGTAAGAGGCTGGGTGAAGATTCAAACTGAGGTTTAAGGCTTCCTGCTTCAAGTGTGCTCCTTATCACTAAGCTACATGGCTATGGCCTTCTCTTGGTCTCCAAGATTTCTTCAAAATAGTACCAAGTGCTCTTTACATTACCCTTTACTGTCTTCCTGGCACTGGACAGCACACTTGTAACCCTGCACTTGAATTTCTGTCTTGCCTTGTCTCAGGGAGTCACCTATTAGCCAATCACCTTGGGCAAGGCTTAAAGAAGCATTGAACAGTCCTTAGTACCCGGCCCCTGTTGAATCTTTTTGGTCTTCCTCTAGTTCTGACCCCTGGAGTCTTGTCCTTACTGTATCATTTTCTTGTTCTTGCTTCCTGTTCAAGCTGAGCTGTTGCTTTTGTCTGCCCTTTTGGATCCCTAGAGGAACTAGGTCCTTTTTGGTGTAGATCCCCATGAAACTGCTTCTTTTGTGGGCTCCTGAATCTTTATTTGGTAACTTCCATCTTAGTTTCCTACTTATGTGTGACACCCATAGTGCAGATGGGCTGCATTAAAGAACACAAATTTATTTGCTCAACAGTTCTGGAAACTGAAAGTCCACGTCAGGGTTATGACGGAGTTGGTCCCTTGGTGATTCTTATACGACATCTGTCTTCCCTAGTATGTATGTGTGTATCTGTGTCTAATCAACTCTTTTGAAAACTCAGAAGTGACTAGACTTAGCATACACTCTACACTGACATATCATGAATACGATAAATACAACTTTATTTCTAAAGAGGATCACATCCAAAAGTTATAGGGGTTAGGATCCCAACATTATGTTTTGGGGATGTACTAGTCAATCAGCAACTTCTAAGATTCAACCTTTAGAAATTCCCTAACATACTTCTTCTGTTACCTGGGTATCCAGCCTAAACTAGTTCTCTTAGCCTTGTCATTACAATGAGTTCTCTTCAGCATCTTAGTCTGTTTTCGTAAGACCTAATATTTGTTTCTATGCTGCCCTATCTAACTATTCCTCCCCTACCAGTGGCTTTGGCTAGATACCTAGTGGTTGTGTGCCATCAAGTTGAACACAACTCATAGTGACCCTATATGGCAGAGAAGAACTACCCCATAGACTTTCCCAGGCTATAATCTTTACATGAGTAAATTACTGGGTCTTTCCTCTTACCAGGCTGCCGGTGGGTTAGAATTGCTGGCCTTTCTGTTAGCAGCTGGATGCTTAACCATTGCACCACCAGGGCCCCTTAGATATGTAGTAAAAAAAAAAAATCAGAAAACTCAATCCATTGACACCAAGTCAATTCTGACTCATAGTGACCATATAGGACAGGGTAGCTGAGCATCTAACTGTTGTGTAGCCAGGGCTCCTTGATACCATAGTAAGTCACTGCCACTGACTTGATTATGACTCATAGCAACCCTACAAGACATAGTAGAACTGCTGCATTGGATTTCTAAGGAGGAACTGATAGATTCGAACTGCTAACCTTTTTGTTAGCAGCTGAGAGATGTCTAATAGTATATTAAAATCCTCACATTACTCCTTCATTCTACTTTAAGATGTGATAACACTTCTCTTCTGATCTTGGAGTGAGACTGCCTGGTTTAAATCTTGGCTCTGCCCCTAACTAGCTGGTGACCTTACACAAGTCACTTAACCTCTCTATGCCTCAGTTTCTTCACCTATAAAATGGGGATAGTAATAGATGGTGCCTTCCTCATAAGAGTTGTTGTGAGGATTATAAAAATTAACATGCATAAAGCACAGAGATCAGTACCTGGTACCTATGCAGCATTTAAATGTTTGTTGGTATTATTATTCATTGAAAATATGAACACAGTTCATTCTCAACATTTACATTTGATTATACCTGTATTACAAGTCTATCCAGATTACCTGGCTGTATTCCCTTCCCGTCCTTCATCTAACCCCCTGCAGGTCACAGTCTGCATTCTGGTGGCCTCACTGCCTTTTCAGTAAAAATATAGCTGTCTTTAAAATGTGTTAAATTTGTCTTCAGTAAAATGGACTGAATGCTATCCACAAAAAGTTTGAGGATATACAGTTTGTGCTGCAGAGAGAAATTGATCTGGAAAAGGTAAGGGGGTAATAGAGTGAGGTTACCAAAAAAAAAAAAAAAGAAAATCAACCCCATTGCTATCAAGTTGATTCCGAGTCATAGCGACCCTATGGGACAGAGTAGAACTGCCCCATAGAATTCCCAAGGAGCACCTGGTGGATTTGAACTGCTGACCTTTTGATTAACTTAAACACTATGCCATCAGGATTTCTGGGGTGGAGTTAGGGGGTCTGTAAAGGAGCTAAGCCCTTATTAGGGGAGTAGGTCTCACCTGTAGCATAGAGATCTGCATTTTATAATACCGGTTGGAAGAATCAGGAGCGGAGATGATGAGGAGTCGCCTCTTTTCAAAGAACTGATCCAGAAGAGCAGCAGCCGAGTTGACATTAACATTAATCTTCATAGCTGGGACAGAAGCAGATAGCCAGTCAGGGTATGACCTTCTTCTTCATATCAGCATGACTAACTTAGCATCTTGATAGGGTCCAGCCTTTTTGGTTAGTTCTTTCTGGCAGTTTCTCCCTTCCTTTGGAGGAAATCCCAGAACAACACTTGGAGATTTTAAACCCTCTTCATGAGGTAGGAGTACTCAATGGGCCGGCATTGGCCCTTAACATAAACACACTTCAGAGCTCCCATTTCTACATGATACACATGGCTGTTGGACCCCTGTGCCATGGGGATACCCACGAAAGTACCCCAATCAATATTTCCATTCTCCCCATTCCGTGGTTTTACTTACGAGCACAGATGGGTGGTGATCCTGACCACTGGCGGCTGGACTGGCAGACCCGGGAGGGGGTCCCTTGGCGCTCATAACCACCATCACAGTGATATTCACAGATGGCACCATAGTTGTCCCCTGCTGAAGTACAGGTAAGGTAGCCGTGCTGTGGTGGTTTCAGAGTTGGGCAGCGTCTCACTGTTAGGGAAGATCTTATGTTAGGGTCTATAGTACCTCTCTTAGGAAGGAAAGGCTAAGAGGGTGCCCATGTTGGGCTTTCTGGACCAGGAGACCCAGGGTGATCAGAGTGAATGGCTTTTCTCTGTTTTCAATAGCCAGGCATTGAGCTCGACTTTTCCTTTCTTAAGGAATAAAATCTTTCAAAGTTGTTTATAAAGTCTGGAAACGTAGGTGAGGATACCAAATGCTGTCAAAAGACTGTTAATCTTTTCCAAAAAATGTCATCTATTTCAGACTTTATGGACTCCGTGTATAAAGATGACCACCTTACAGAATTACAATAGCAAAATTTAAATCAGAAGCAACTTAAATGTTCAACAGTGGAAGAAAAGGAAATGATGATATACTCGTTGGAGCAGAATATTTTGCTGCCCTTAAAAGCATTTCTGAAGAATTTTGTAAAAACATGGGAAAAGTACTTCTGTCTTATGGAAGTTGAAAAAAGATGATCTAGGATAGAAGATACAGTATAGTCTCAACTATATATATTTTAAAAAGTATACATAGAAGACTAGAAGGAAAATACCAAAAGGTTAACAGAAATTGCCTCTGGATGCTGGTGTAATAGACTTTTCCCTTTATATATTTCCTTGTTTTCCAGTATTCAGCAATGAACATAAGCTGTTTTTATGATAGGAAAAGCAAAACAGAACAATACACCACCAAACAAAGACAATTCAAGCTGAAAACAATACCAGTGTCAGCAAATGTGAAAGACTGAGAATGAAGGCTGATTAGATGTGATAATTCAGAGATCAAGAAATGAAATGAAAACAGAGGATCTGTGTGATTTGTATCAAGATTTAGGAGAAAGGGAAAGTCCTGTTGGGGAGGCAGGGTTTATGCAACCTGTTCCTGCACATGTAGGTTTCCTGAAAGAGCCTGTTGGGTGGACTTGCTTCTTCCTCATCTAATGCAAATGAAGTGTGATTGCTGCAGGCATGGAGAGGAGAGGGTTGTGAGGGACATCTAGAAAGCCATGTAGATAGAGCAGGAATAATGAATAACTGGAAATGGAAGAATTTTTTCTGACCTTGTACTTTCACGATGAATTTGCAGCTAGCTCGATTGTAGGCTCTGTCATAAGCAGTATAACGAATCACATGCTCTCCTTCAGGAAAGTGAGAGCCAGGCTCGGGGCCCCGAAGTGTCACCCTGCATGGGACAGGATGAAAGAGCCAGTGAGGAAAGAGACCCTTTGAATTAAGGTCTGGGGCATACCATACTGTAGCCTTATCCTGGGCACTCAGTCGGGGCAGCCTGAGGACCTGGGAGAAGCTGTTCAGAGGGTAGGAGGGGCATTTGTGACTTAAACTCACCTGGTGATGGTACCATCAGCAGAATCTTTCACCAATGGTGGGTCCCAGTATACTCGGGCAGTCAACTTCTCCGGCTCTGCCATCTTCTCACGTGAGTGGGGACAACGGATCTTAGGGGGATCTATGTCTGCCAAGGTCAGAAATCAAGTGCTGACTCGTGGATTCCCCTGACTTCCCTAGAGGGGACCCGTGGAAGCAATGCCTCACCAATGGATAGGGGAAAGGTGTACTCTCAGTTCAAGTTGCCCAAAGAAACTGGGGAAGGAACCCTAGCTCCAGGGGAAGTAAGTCCTTTTTTAAGCATATACCCAGTGTGCCACCCTCAGTGAGAACAGAACTGCCTTCTGTAGTAGGAATTGCGTACCCTTTGTGGCTATCACACCCAGAGGGTTCTCTGAAGCAGAACAACTAGAAGGGGCAGCATTTACCTACACATACAGGCTCGCCTCCACTCCATCGTCCATCTTCCATGCAGATGCGGCTGCGATCACCTTCCAGGTAGTAGCCACTGGAACAGCTGTAGTCACAGCGGGAGTCAAGAAGCACCCCATTTGTGCAGGTGTAGGTGCCACTAGTGATGAATGGCAATGTGTGGCATCTCATCTCTAAGACAGAACCAAGTGGCAAGCTCAGTGGCTTGTGGGGCTATCTAGAAGTGATGCCTGGGCATCTAGCACAGGGAGAACCAAGTAAGAGACAGCCAAACATACAGAAACCCCACCCAAACTGCCCTTAAATTTTTGTGCCTAACTGTCTTTCTAATGTTTATATTATAATGTACAATAATATACCTGGGGGTCTCAAAGATGTGAATCACTTGTCTAAGTCCATGGACTTTGAATCCGACCTGGGCTTGTATCCCAGCTCCACCTCTTATTAGCTCTGTGGCTTTGAGAAGTGATCTCTTCTCCCTGAGTCTCAGTATTTTCACCATAGGATGTTTGTGGAGATTAAAACAAACTATGCACATTATTCATAGCAACTTTTCTTCTCTTCCTCACATGTTAGTTCCCTTTGAGCAAATTCAAAGCTCTTTTGTGAGTATAATTTTGACATTACCAGGGGCACTCCTCAGCTAAGGCTCATTTACATGCAGATGTAAGCTGGGCCTCTGTCCAAGTGACAATACAATTCAGACCAATGCCTGGAGGGCCAACTTTGGCGGTATTTCACCAAAAAGCCATCCAGGTGCTTTAGACATTATGTGTTCCAAAAGTACAGACTGTCACTATAATTTTGACTGTGGATCTGTGCTTGCTGAAGACTTGTTTGAGACACCCGATACATGAGAGAAGTAGACAAGTCATACACTCCTCCTAGGTTATTAACCTGCTAGCCCCACATAAGCTCAATTTTTGGCACTTCTTTGAATAAAGATTCTATGTTAACTACATTCATTTTGCTTGTTGGACAAACCAGATTGAAGATTATCGTCTATTAAGTTTTCCTGTATACCTTAGGTAACCAAAACCCACTGCCACTGAGTTGATTCCAACTCATAGGGACCCCATGGGACAGAACTATCCCATAGAGTTTAGACTCATGAAAAAAATGACCTCCTTGAGATCAGGACCAAGAAAAAAGGTTTGCCTCTTCAGATAAATGTGTTTGCTTAGTATTATATGACACTGAGAAGGATAGCTCCAAAGTGCTCACCCATTTGTCTGCTGTGAAGGTCAAACTAGATTCAGTGCTCAAATGCAGCAATTAACTCATTCTAGGCACCTGGAAATATGTACTTCTCCATTCTTTTAATTGATTTGATGTTCATTTTAAATTTATAGCTTTGTTTTAAGTTTATAAGGCTAATTCAAATTCATTTTAGGAATGATGGGGTTTAAGTTCTAAAGCAAATTAATTGCAGCCACCTAGAGGGGTGTGGTGGCTTCCTTCTTTCTGGCTGTCAAGCTTCTCCTCCCCTCCACAGCATCTTTTCTGACCTATCCTGTTTTTCTCTGAAGGTTAGCACTTCAGTGTCTGGTTATATTGCATTCATTTGCACATAATCATATTCAGAAATTTTGTAAGCTCCTGAAGTAACCAAGCTCCTAAAGGGCCCTGCATACACAGGTGTTTTAAAAATGGTTTTCAGTGATGGACAAACAGACAGACAAAGCTCAGCCACTAAAAGAAGGTAGGTTGTAGAGTTTGAATAAGAGGTAGAATTTTGGGAGCTGAAGAGGGACACGATTTAGAACGTCTGTGTATTACCATCCCCACATTATAGCTTAGGCATTCTTCTTCTTGACTTCCAAAAGAAAATAAAGAAGAAGGCCTTCTAAGGCTACCGCCCAGGAAGTACAGCAGTTCACTCCCAGTGGGAAAGAGCCCGAGACCATAGATCTTTGGGACCACCAGAAGAAGGCCCACTTCTATCAGGACTTAGGCCCCAAGCTTTACCTCCCTACAAGCACTCCTGGGCTCTGTAGGTTGGAAGGGCTGCCTGCTATTTAAATGTCCATATTGTTTTGGCAGTGACCATGGAGATAGAAAATGAGCTAGAATGCTCAGATGAGGAAAGGTCTTATTGGGATCCATGGGAAACTCCCCGTTTGCACCTGACTGAAGGGCATAGTAACGTCTCCATATGGCTGACTGGCTGGCTGGCTTCTCTCACCAACATATGTCAGCACATGCACACACATAACTTACGCCTGCAGTAGGCAGTTCCTGACCAACGGCGGCTTGGAAGGCATTGCACCGACCTCCGTCCAATCAGTCGAAAACCCCGGTCACAGGAGAGTTCGCAACGAGTACCCAGGCTGCTGTGATAATTTCCTCCCCTTGGTGAGTAGCATGTGGCTTCTCCATCCTGGATATTTAATGTATAGCACCATCGAGGGACTATAGCAATGGAAGAAACATAAACTAGAGGTATAGTAATCAAGACAGTATGGTATTGGTGAAAAGATAAACACATAGAACAATGGAATAGTATAGAGAGACCAGAAATAAATTCACACAAGTATGCCCAACTGATTTTTGACAATGGTGCCAAAGCAATTAAATATAGGAAAGATAACCTTTTCATCTTGTGGAGCTGGGGCAAATGGACATGCAGAGACCCCCCCTCCCCTGAAAAAAGAACCTTGATCTAAGTCTCACACCTTATACAATAATTAACTCAAAATGGATCATGGACTTAAATGAAAAATATAAAACTGTAAAAGTTTTAGTTAAAAAAAAAGAAGCTATAGAGAATCTTTTGAATCCAGGGATAGGCAAAGAGGTCTTAGATAACACACCAAAAACACAAACCTTAAAAGAAAAAAAATCAATTGAATATTATCAAAATTTTAAAAGATTTGCTCTGTGAAAGGCACTGTTAAATGATGAAAAGACAAGCCGTGAACAGGGAGAAAATATTTGCAAACTACATATCTGACAAAGGCTTAGTGTCTAGAATATGTAAAGAACTCTCAAAATGCAACAGTAAAGCAAACAATCAAGTTAGAACATGACCAAAAGATACCAACAGACATTTTACTGAAGAGGGTATAGTGGTGGCCAATAAGCACATGAAAAGATCTCATTAGAGAAATGCAAATAAAAAAATGGGGAGATATCATTAAAAAGAGGCAAAAAAAAAAAAAAAAGCCCATTGCTGTCAAGTCAATTCTGACTCATAGCGACCCTAAAAGACAGAGTAAAACTGCTCCACAGACTTCCCTGTGGAAACCCTGGTGGCTAGTGGGTTAAGTGCTACATCTGCTAACCAAAAGGTCAGCAGTTCAAACCCACCAGGCGCTCCTTGGGAACTCTATGGGGAAGTTCTACTCTGACCTGTAAGGTCACTGTGGGTTGGACTCAACTAGACAGCAGTGGGTTATAGCGTTTCCAAAGGAGTGTCTGGTGGATTTGAACTGCCGAATCTTCAGTTTAGTAGCCATTGCTCTTAACCACCATGCCACTGGGGTTTCCGGAGCTATTATTACACACCTATTAGTATGTCTGAACTTATAAAAATAAACAACTGGTAATACCAACTGCTGGTGAGGATGGAGAGAAATGGGAACTCTCATACATTGCTAGTAGGAATGTAAAATAATACAGCCATTTTGGAAAATATTTTGGTAAAACCTTTGCTGTTGAGTCAATTCCAACTCATAGCAACCCGTAGGACAGAGTAGAACTGCCCCTAGAGATTCCAAGGTGCACCTGCTGAGTTTGAACTGCCAAACGTTTGGTTAGCAGCCATAGCTCTTAACCACTGTGCCACTAGTGTTTCCTTTTTTTTTCTTTTTTTTTTTTTTGGTAGTTCCTTATAAAAGTAAACATACATTTACCATGCAACTCTGCAATCCCACTTCTAGATATTTACTCAGGTGAAATGAAAACCTCATTTCACACAAAAGCCTCTATACAAATGTTTCAGGTAGCTCTCTTCATAATTACCAAAAGCTAGAAACAACTCAAATGTCCTTCTACAGGTGAATGGTTGAACAAACTGTAGGTTTTCCATACAAAGCAATGAAGTACTGATGCACACTATATCATGTATGTATCTCAAATATATTTTAGGAAGTGAAGAAGTCGGACTCAAAAGACTGGCTACTGTAGCAGTCCACTGATACGACTTTCTAGAAAAGGCAAAAATGCAGGAGCACATCAGTGGTTTCCATAGGCCAGAGGTAGAAGTAAGGATAACCTCAAAGGGGCAGCACTAGGCAACTGTTCCATTGGGTACTGTGGTGGGGTTACCTAGCTCCACATTGGTCAAAAATGCATCAAACTGTACACACACTAAAAAGAGTGTGTTTTGTTGTATGTAAATTAAAAATACATTTTTTAAAAAAGAACATGAAGTTGTAAGATAGAGGGAGGGAATATGACCTCAGAAAAGGCTTCTTAGGAATGAAAGCTTGATGCCAGCTCAGAACTGAGCACAAAAGGTTATACATAGGCTGTTAAATCATAAAGGCATCCTAAGGAAGAAGCCTCAGTGGCTATACAAAATAAACAACTCTTCAGTGGCTTCAAGTTTTCAAGGGACACATGTAAATAAGAGGAGGCCCACCTCTTCACAGGTGCATACACAAAGATGGCACATATTTGTTAGCATAAGGCCAGAAAGGCTAAATCCCCAAATGAGCTGATGTATTTCCCAAATCCTGATGGACAAACAAAGGGAGTTTTGAAAAAAAGCCCATCAGGAGCTAGAGGAACAAAGAAAGGCTAGAGCTTCTGCTTAGGGGCAGCTGGTAAACGATGACAGACGACGATGGTGAGAAAAATATTCTTACAGCAATAACACCCTGTGGCTCTCCAGCATTAGCTTTGAGCCTGTGGCAGTGATGCACGGCTGCCATCTGCAGACACCATCTTCAAATGACAGAAAGTCTCTTAAGCACTACCTTTATAAAGCTATTGATTATAAGGCCACGACGCATATCACAAAGACCTTACAAGGGAGGTTGGAAATTCAACAATTGTTCCTATCCTATTTATCCCTCATATTCTGTCAAAGAAAAGAAATAGCAGATTGGAATAAGTAAAACAAGCTAACATGGAAAAGGGAAGTATGCCCCAAACAAAACACCAAACCTATTCCTGTCAAGTCAATTGTAACTCATAGCAACCCTATAGGACAGAGTAGAAACTGCACCATAGAGTTTCCAAGGAGTGCCTGATAGATTCAAACTGCTGACCTTTTGGTTATCAGCCATAGCACTTAACTGCTATGCCACCAGGGTCTCCAAGATAATGCCTTAAGTCAATTCACTTTTCCAGCCTGTAGAAATCCTGCTATAAGTGGGTGGGTGGGGGAACAAATAAAAGAAAACATGTTGGAAGGCTGGAGATGGGCAAACCCTATCCCTGTTTAAATAAGGAAGAAGGTAGCCTCTGGAAAATGTAGCACCAATCAGTTGCATCACTAGGGTTGGTGTCATCCCGTTTAGTAACTCATGGTGTCACTACTTCCTTGCTAATTGCCACAATATTGTATCTGAAAATTCGACAAAATCAGCAACTATAAAAACACCAGCAGCAACAAATACAACAGTGTAAGACTGCATCTTGTGCAGACGAAACCATGTGACTCAAAGCATTGGTGTAATCGGGCAATAATGACAGCTCTGACTGGAGCACATTAGCCAAGCCAAGTGCTGTCGAGTTGGATATGGTTTTTAGAATATTCAAAAGTAAATTAGCATTGAATTTTAAGCTTGCAGGTAAACTGATACATATGTAAGCTGGGTGTATGATTTTTTGTGTTTGTTATAACTAACTACAGGGATATTTTAACTAAAAACATAAATTTCTGCTCAAGCACACAAAAATTTCATAGACAGTCATTTTGGTGTCATACTCTCTGACAGTGTTAATGCACTGGGATCCACATCCCCTGCACCCCCTTAGTGATGCCAGTTGGCACCAACAGCATAGTGTTCTAGAATGTTTAAATATCAGGCTTAAGAACAGCTAGAAAGAGAAATGGTAATCAGGAACACCAGGAACAAGTATTTCCAGACTGATCTTCTGTGATTTTGGGGTAGTCACCAGACTGGTAGGGCAAAAGTATGTAGGAGTCAGTGAGGTATGTGACAATGCCTTTCATGCTACTGATGTGGATGAGATGAAGTAATATAGGAGAGATAACAATACAGTTAAGGAGGTTCACAACTGGCTGAACAACTGTATTCAGAAAGTGCTGATGGGAAACCGACAGTAAGAATGTGGCTAAATATCACATGATGAGAATGTCTGGGAGGAAATATGTTAGGTGTTTAGTGGGTATCTACTGTATGGTAGGCACCACATTACATATTTTCATTTTGACACACATCATCTCATATAGTTCTCTAAAGAACCCTGTGAGGTAGCTAGATGTTTAGCCCTATTTTGCAGATGAGAAAGTACCTTGCCCAAGGTCCCTCAACAACTAAATAGCAGAGCTGGGATTTGAACCCAAGCTTTGTCTGGCTCTAAAGCCCGTGCTCTTTCTAACATCAGTATCTGCCACTGCAACATGTTAGCCTGCTATCTGAAGTATATATTTAAATTTTTGAATAGGTAATATATCTACATGTTTCAAAACTGTATATAAAAGGTATGTTGTTGTTAAGTGCTACTTAGTTGATTTTTGACTCATAGTCATCCCATGTGAAAGATTAGAGCTGCTTCACAGGGTTTTCCAGTTTGCAATCTTTATGGGCCACCACTTGTCTGTTAGTCTGTCATACTATGATGGCTTGCATGTTCCTGTGATGCTGGAAGCTATGCAAATACCCAGCAGAGTCCACCATGGTGGGCAGATTTCAGTGGTGCTACCAGAATAAGACAGACTGGGAGAAGGACCTTGTTGTATCTTTTGACCTTACTAACTCAGTGTGTGTGCTAATCAAATAATCTGAGAAGCTGTGCTATATGAGGAAGAACACAGCATCAGGATTGGAGGAAGACCCATGTGACATGACCCAACTTTGCTTGCTGAAGGTGAAGAGGATTTGAAGCACTTACTGATGAAGATCAAACACTACGGCCTTCAGTATGGATTACAACTCAACATAAAGAAAATGAAGAATCTCACAACTGGACCAATAAGCAACATCATGATAAAGAGAGAAAATACTGAAGTTGTAAAGGATTTCATATTACTTGGATTCACAATCAATGCCCATGCAACCAGCAGTCAAGAAATCAAATGATGTATTGCATTGGGCAAACCTACTGCAAAAGACCTCTTTAAAATGTTGCAAATTGAAGATGTCACCTTGAAGATTAAGGTGTACCTGACCAAAGCCGCGGTATTTTCAATTGCCTAATATGCATGTGAAAGCTGTACAGTGAATAAGGAAGACGGAACAGAATTTCATACCTTTGAATTATGGTGTTGGTAAAGAATGAAAATACCATAAACTGCTAGAAGAATAACTCCATGGAACAGTTTTACTCTGTATACGGTCACTATGAGTCGGAACTGACTCAGTGGCAATGCATTTGGGTTTTTTGGTTAGGCAGAAAAATGAACAAGTCTGTCTTGGAAGAAGTACAACCAGAATGCTTCTTAGAAGTGAGACTTTGTCTCACTTACTTTGGACATGTTATCAGGAGGGACCAGTCCATAGAAAAGGACATCATGTTCTGCCCCCTTCAAGCTGTGTTACTTCACATTTAGCTTCCCTGAGCTTCAGTTTCCTGATCTGTAACACAGGGGATAATGAACCAGTTTCATAGGGTTGTTGTGAGAATCAAATGAAATCATATGTGTAAAATATCTAGCTCTGGCATTGATGTTCCCTAAATCAGTGTCTGGTTTTGAGCCACCATTACATCCCTCTTTGAGCAACTCTTTGAGAGTGTGGCTTTCAGTGTTTAGTTTTCAGCCTATGGCAATGACATACCACAGCCACCTGTACACACCATCTCCAAATTACAGAAAATCTCTTAAGTGCTTACGATTGCACAGCTGTTGATTATGAAATCACAAGGGTCTTACAAGGGACACTGGGACCACAGATTGTACTGTTCCCTGCTACTCCCTCTCCACTCATCAATGATAACTTCAATTTGTTTTATGCCCTGAGACTAACTCCCAAAGACAGCTGTGAGATACTAGGTCCCACAGGACATCATGCAGCTTATATTCTCCTAAAGGGTTTTATGCTCATTTGAAAATAAGCATTTATTTCAGGAGTACCTAGTAGGTACTAGATAAATATGCTTTGAATAAATAGATGAAATAATGAATAGATGAGGGAAAACTTGGTGTTGGCTGAACCATAGATTTTATTTGAGAGGAAAAGGTAATAAATTGTCACATTGGGATGATAGACTGAAGCCAGATTCTAATAAAAATGATCATAGTGTCCCACCAGATTTGGGAAGGAAGAAACATGAGTTAGAGAATCCAGTTACTAGGCAATTGCTTTAATCCATGTATGAGGTAATAAAAATACTAATCCCATGGATTAATAGAGAAATGACAGGTCTTGGTGAATAACTGGTGACAGATGATGAGGAAAAAGGAACTATTAAAGGTGATAACCCAAACTCACTGCCTTCAAGTTGATTCCAACTCACAGTGACCCTACAGGACAGAGTAGAACTGCCCCATTAGTTTCCAAGGTTGTAAATCTTCTCAGAAGCAGACTATCACATCTTTCTCCCATGGTGGGTTCACTTGGCTGACCTTTCAGTTAGCAGCTGAGTACTTTAACCATTAAAGGTAGATCTGAGTTATTTTTCAGTCCAAGTAACCAAAAGCATGATGTCATCATTAGCAGACCTAAGAAGGCTAGCCAATAAAATCTTTTTGGGAGAAGATGAAAGAAATTCATTTTAGACATCTCCAAGTGGCAAGTTCAGTGGCAGTTAAAGATGTAGTCCAGGAACTCAGGAGAAAGGTCAGAATTGCCCAGAGTTCAGATTCCGGCTTCATTCTGTCTCTTGCCACCATTGAGAAGCTCATCTCCTTTCCTGGCTTCAGCTATGACCAGAAGAGTGAAATGTCTTGAGCCCAGAGAAGAGGGATTAACAGTAAAGGGATTTGCTTACTGCTGCTGAGAAACTGAAGCTCAGGAAAGAGTCATATGATTTGGTCATTGCGAGACATCGTGATCCTCAAGAGATATTTCAGCATGGAGGTTTATGCGTGGGTAACAGACTTAATGTTGTTTAGGAGTTAGTGGGTGCGAAGGCTGGGAGGCAGTGGGTGAGGACTACTTGGCATTGAGGAAAAGGTAGGGAGAAAGTAGCTAGAAAGAAGTATGCCAATTGCCGTCGAGTAAGTATACAGGAACCCAAATCTTTGCTCATTTGCTTATTAAAATTATTTTTCTCAAAGTTCACTATTTACCTTCTTCTTGCCAAATATGTTTGCTTTACCTTCAATTTGATCTCTTCACAGTTTGATCTCTCTAATAGTTGACACATTATCTGTTACCCTTTCTCTTTCTTTAAAACTCTTCTATGGCTGAATGTCATCTTTCATGACCCCTTCCCTGGCTTCCTTGTTTTAACTTCTATTGCATTTACTGCTACTGAGGGATTCAAACTGGTTCAAATCACTTAACGGCCAGTGAGGTGAAACTGACACAGACCTGAATTTTTACAGTTTGGGTGATCCAGAAGGATAATCAGAACATAGGCAACATTACGGCACAAAGCCCTGGAGGAAACCCTGGTGGGGTTGTGATTAAGTGCTATGGAGGCTAACCAAAAGGCTGGCAGTTCTGACCTACCAGGCACTCCTTGAAAACTGTATGGGGCAGTTCTGCTATGACCTCTAGGGTCACTACGAGTTGGGCCCAACTTGAGAGTAGTGGTTTAATGTCCCTTATAAAGCAGGAACTTCTGTCCAGCATTTGTCACAGAAAATCCTCCTGCTTCTCCTTAGAGGATTTCTAGATCAAGGGGCTTTTCCTAATTTGGCCTTACTTTTTATATTCAACTTTATTTTCTACTATTTCTTCCACTGCCCAACGCCTCCAGTTAGGCTGGTTTCTTCCGCATTTACCTCATTTACCGAGTCTTTGTTCTTACGTCCATGTCTTTGACCACATTGCTTTGCATGAATGCCCTCTTCTCTTCTTTCCGGCTCTCTTAATCCTGCTCAACATTTAAGCCAAGCCAAGTGCCGTCGAGTCGGATCTGACTCATAAGGCCTAACCTAAATGTCATCTTTCATGATGCTTTCCCTGACTTCCTTTTCTTAACTTCTGTTGCATTTACTGCTATCACATAGTTTCACACTTACTTGCCCTAAATATGCTAGTTTTATCACTTCGCCCCCAAGAAAATGGAAGCTCCTTGATGAGGACAACCGTGTTTTAGATTTTATTATCACGGAGGCTTACTTAGCACAGGATTAGGCATAGAATAGGTATTCAGTCAATACTTACTGATTGGTAATAGATGGGCAACTTTAGGACCAAAGGCATGAAGTCACACAGCAAGTCAGTAAACAAGTTCGTGATCAAAAATCACATTCTCTGATTTCCTGAGCTGCAGTTTTGGCACATAGGAGCCAAGTCTGGATGAGGGATGCTTTAGAAAAAAAGCTGAGACCTAAGGCCAGAAAAAGCCCATCCTGAGCCTAAGGAGCAGTGAGAATTACCTCGGTAGTCTAGGGCAGGTGCCTGTGGGACCTCTTCAGCATACACTTCATTGTAGCTTTCATCTGGATAGTAGCCTGAACCTAGAATGAAGAATGCAATATCAGGATGATATATCAGTTTATCATGGAAGTTCTTCCCCATCTTCCCTCTCACCCAACTTTGTTCTTTTTTGAGGCACTCCATGAGTGAGAAGTCAGGTAAATATTTAATGGGAAAAAATTTAGCCTTATGAAACAGCAGAATAATTGTGTACAAACCTCAGCACCTCAGGTACATAGAAAGGAAGCTCAAAGCTTAGAGGCTCACTGGTAACATTAGAACCCTCAATAAAAACAAAACAAAGAACAACAACAACAACAAAAAAAACAACTGAATTTCTTGACCATCCATCAATTTGGACTATACATGGCCTGTTTCCTTAATATAACACACATGCCTTGGTGAGACACGGATGACCAAGCTCTGAGGGTGGACTGTTGTCTCAAGTTGAAGCTAAAAATAGAGCATTAGTAAGTATCTTCCCACTAGTGATAGGCCTGCTCATAGTCTTCAAAGGGGAACAATTCCCCAAGCTCTCACCAGTCTAAATCGTTGTTACCTGATTACCATTGCTGGGATTGGCATATCAAGGCAGAGAGAAATGTATCAAAAGGCAAAGGGTGGACCCCCACACTAGGTTCATTGTAGTACTTCTCACAATAGCCAAGCAGTGGAAACAACTGAAATGTCTATCAACAGATGAATGGATAAACAAAATGTGGTACATATACACAACCGAATACTATTCAGCAATAAAGAGAAATGGATTCCTGATGCATGCTGCAACATGAGGGACCTTGAAAACATCATGCTGAGCAAAACAAGCATCACGAAAACCAAACCAAACCCACTGCTGTTGTGCGGATTCTGACTTACAGCAACTCTAAGGACAGAGCAGAACTGCTCCATAGTTTTCAAGGAGTGCCTTGCAGATTCAAACTGCTGACCTTTTGGTTAGCTAGACATAGCATTTAACCACCGTGCCACCATGGTTTCCACAAAGCGACAAATACTGCATGATCTCACTTACACGAAATAAGCATATGTATAGAAACCAAAGATTATGAGTGGTTACCACAGGTGGGAAGGAGGGGGAAAGAGTTTTTGTTGAGGTGCCACCGATTTAAGTTAATGGTGGTAGAATAATTTGGAAAGCACAGTGATAATGCTTGCCCAACATGAAGAATATAACTAACTACTGAATTATGCAGGTAGAAATTATACTAAAAAAAAAGCAAGGGGGAATAAGAATAATTTCATGAACGGTTTATCTGGGTGGGCCTGGAAAAGAAAAAAGGCTGAGTCCTGTGGAAAAGCTTCCAGTTCCTGTAATCAGCAGGAGCCTTAGCAGAGAGCCACTGAGCTAGAGAACATTCCTAATTTACCACTCCCCCTCCCACCCCCTGTCATCCTGTGAAGTGGCCCAGCCCCTGGTAGAGGCAAGGTCTGCGGCTGTCTGGGAGACTAAACAAAGTGTTCTACCAGGCTGCAGGAAATCGTTCCTGAGTAAGAACTAGTTGGAAAACAACTTAGTTCTTTCCGGAGAGAAGTTTCCGGAAGCCCTCCTTTCAGCCTCTCTGAGTCCTGATGCATACACAGGCATAGGGCAGCGAGCCACGTTTGAGTCAGAAGACAATTCCACATTTCCAGGAGAGAGGGTGTATTTCCTGGACAGGGCTGGGTTTTAGTGCCGGAGTCCTGAGGTCTGTGTAAACATTCAGACCACTAGCTCGCCTGCCTCCTCTCTGAGAAGAGGCATGGGGCCCCCTGCACTAGAGGGTGGAGCTGAGGGCTAGATGATGAAGTTCCTCCATTCCCCATAAGCCCAGACTGGGGATTGGAGGGGTGTTGGGAAACCAGTCCAACTTGGTGAACAAGGGAATGAATCAAATTGAAAGTTTGTGTTATGAAATCATGTCCTTGTTGGTTTGCCCTCATTCCAGAGCAAAGAGTTCAGTTTTTTCTCTTTCCCTTCTCTCTGTTTTCCCATTTCAGTTCTTCTGATGACTTTATTTCTCCCTGGACCTCATCTCCCTTGCTTTTTCCTTTCCCATATGAGAGATCTCTTTGTGGGGTATGGAATTCTTGTCAGATGTTTTAGTTTAGTATTAATTAGCCTCAAAGCCTTACAGCTCCTGTAAACAGGAGACCAGATGTGTGTGATTCTCTCAAGCATCAGGTCTCCCCACTCCTGTTACAGAGCTAGCTTGTGAAGAAGTGCTCAGCAGGGAGCAAGCCTTTGACCAGAGGATAAAATAAGAGTGTCAGAGAGGTCTACGGCTGGATAACAACAACCATGACAACTATTAATGTTACTTACCAGGCGCCCTTTATTAAGCACATTACATATGTTACCTCATTATGTCAGCACAACATCTCAGTGAGGTATATATCATTATTACTCTTCATTGTACTGATGAGGAAATGGCTTAAACAGATTAAGTGAAACGCCCAAGGTCTCTCAGCTACTTTATAGCACACTGGGTACTCGAGTCTACCTTTTTTGACTCCTAGATACCAAGCTCAGACATTCCACTGAAGATAGTAGCAGTAGGGGAGAGCTTTTATTCCAGCAGGGATAAAAATTCCAAATCTTTCTTGCAGTCCAAGCTTTTTTGTATGTATTCTGTATGTGTGGCATCAAAAGCCATCAAGAACTTTACATTGTTTCAGAATGACAGGGGATGTGGGAAAATAAAAGGGAGATTCAATCAGATAATTATAGTCTCTGCCAGTGTGCAGAAGCAGCAAGGCCAGTGCCAAGTTTACTTTGTGACTGGAATGGTCTTGGTTTACCTTACTTCTTTAAGTCTACTTATTTCCTTTCCTTGTCTGTTTTTTTTTTCCTTCTTCAAACGTTGGGATACTGAGATGCGGTTTAAGACTGTAACGAGACAGGCATGCTACCAACATAAGTCTGTCTGCTTGTCCCACTTGAGTCTCGGTGGGAGGAGTCTGGGAAGCATTCCTCCGTTCTCTTTAGATTAATCAATGGCTACTCTGTGGTTGGAAACCCTGGTGGCATAATGGTTAAGTATTATGGCTGCTAATCAGAAGGCTGGCAGTTTAAATCTGCCAGGCATTGTTTGGAAACTCTATGGGGCAGTTCTACTCTGTCCTATAGGGTCACTGTGAGTCAGCATCGATTTGACAGCACTGGGTTTTTTTACTCTCTGGTTATCAGTGGGCCGTTTTTTTTTTTTACTCCATGGTCTGTTACTAGGTTCCATAGAATGGTAGACCCTTGAGTTCCATCCTTCACAAAGGTATAGTTGAAAATTTAATTGATAGTTGAAGACTATTTTAAGATTCACACTAATGCTTTGCTTATGATGACAAATTCAGTTTGACTTCCTGAACTGCACAGATACGCAAATCACACCTTTAACCCACTCTTTGCTTTATGTGTGTTCTTAACCCTTTCTGATCCCTGCTCATGATTCCTGGACCCTTTTTCCTGATTAGCTCTGAATTCACACTTGGCTGCCTGCCTTATGCTATCACCATCTGAGGACAGAGATATAGAAATGAACAGAACACCATAAAATGCATTGAGAGTGTTCAAGAAATAATTGTTGAATGAATGAATGAACGGACAGACGAAGAGAGCTTAGTGAGCAATGGGAAAAGCAGAAGTGGGTGAGGATTGTTAGAACTGCAAACTTCTCTCATCAAGCAGTCTTCTAAAAATAGAAGAAGGTGAAATGAGTAGGTTTTCAGATCTGTCAGAGACTTGATCAACCTCACCAGCTGGGGCATCTCAGAAGGAATAGTGACCCTGGAGACTCCGATGGAAATGAGGAATGCCATCTTTGCATTTGCAAGCCCTTTGAGAACATTCAAAGGACCTAGGCTTTTAGAAACTGCCCTTTCCTCAAGACTCCAAATGCTAATGCTTCCATCCTGGAAAGATAAAGGTCTCTGAACTCAGTGAGGAATCACACCGGTGTTTAAAATCGGCCATCGAACCTGTTAATCTCCACTCCCTAATCCTATGGTCTCTGGCTAGATTTTGTTCTTAATGTACTTGAACACTGAAGCAAGGAAGAAGCTGGGGAGGACAACCGCACATATTCTGCCATGCAGTTTCAGGTTCCCTTAGCCCCAATATATATACGGCTAATGAGATGAATTTCTTCATCTCGGTATCAACGCTTGTGCTCTCCTTACCAAGTCAAGTTAAGCCAAACAGGGGAAGAAGTTTGTGTATTTGTTTGAAAGCTTCATGCAGCTGTTCCAGACAAACAGATCTATTGCCAAAGTCCTCCACCAGGAGCTAAGAGCATGTGGAAAATTTTAGTTGCAATGACTATGGCTCTGATGGGAGCAGTTTGTTATTTACTCATCTCTGGATATTTTCCTAACCTCATTGGTTGGGCTTGCCTCCTTCTTCTACTCCCCCTATCATCTCCTATGAGGGCAGACACTACATACAGGCCACAGAATATTCTTAGCACTTAGAATACCAGCTGGGCCCCATCGAAAACCTCTGTCTGCTACCTCATTGTGCTCCCATCACCCCTCCTCCTCTCCTTTTCCTTGTTCTCACTGAGAGTATTCTTTTCAGCCTCCCATGTCTCCAGGGGAGAAGGGTGATACATGCAGGAATCCAGAAATCTCCAACTCTTCTGATGTAAGGAACAAGTCAGAGGAAGCTGGGGAATTCTTGTTTAAGACACTGTGATCTGTGTTGCCGTTAACATTTTTTGGCAGACTGACAGAAAGAGGCTATAAAAATCTCATCCTATAAGTAAGGTCTGGAAAAGCAGAGAGAGCGATCTATAAAACGAATACAAGAGAGACAGAATTGATTTGTGTTTCTCTTAGAAAAGATTGCCTTTTGCCTTTCTCCCTTATTTTTTCCCAAAATAGATACGTAGCCCCAATTCTATTTTTGTGGTCTTGGACACACATATTAAGATTTGACCCATAATGGAATTATTACTAGAAAATGAGTTTCAAGAAGCTAAGTGCAAAAGCAGGTAAGCCAATGATCTCAGGGCCACCTTGTCCAACCTTCTCATTTTTGTGTTGGTCTAGCCTATTTTCAAGTATGTCTTGTTAGAAAAAAAAAACAAACAACAGTGCGGTTGAGTCGGGTCTGACTCATAGCGACCCTAGCGGTGAGAGTAGAATTGCCCTATAGAGTTTCCAAGGAGCACCTGGCAGATTTGAACTGCTGACCTTTGGGTTAGCAGGTGTAGCATTTAACCCACTATGCCACTGTGTCCATCTCTTCTTAGGAGGCCTCAAAAGCTCCTCTTCATAGTCTGTTGCAATACTTGTTTTTTTTTTTTTTTTAATTGTTCAGAATAATTCTTCTATCTATTCTAAGTGTGTGTTATTGCAGTCTTACTCTTCTCTCCTCCCAGTCTTGGACCCTGCCCTGCCCTCTCTGAGAATAATGAACAACAACTCCTAGTACTTACCTGCATGCCATGTTGGTGTCACTGCTGGAGTTAGGAAGAGCAGCAGACGGAGCACTCTTATTTGAGTCAGCTGATGAGCCATCCTTGAAAGCAGGGTGTTTTAGGGAAGCAGGAATACAGGTACGTGGGCAGAAGTGCCAGGGGAAAGAAAAAGGACTTTCAGGAATCAGCAGTGAACTTCCAAAAGTGAGAGCATGGAATCTGCAAAGAAGAACGATTTTAAAATTCACGAATATCTGTTATATCATCTCACAATAAGACATTTTAGAATGACAAGACTATATTTGTTACTTATAGGTCTCTTTTCATCCCAGGAAGGAGACAAAAGACAATCTTGACCTGACTCTGGTGAGATGAGATGCAAATGTTCCAAGGCCCAAGTTATAAAGAGGGATGTTGAGGTACCAAGACCAAAGGACAACATAAAGTCACATAGAACCAGAAGAAAATCCACCTATCTCAAGACTCTCAGCTGATGGCTTCATCTATTCAACTAATATTTCCTAACCATTTATCTAGCAAAGAATCAGTATATGTGGACTAACAGTTTGGATTCTGAAGCTACACAGATCTCTGGATCTGAATCCAATTCCTTTGCCTGTTAATTGTATGACCTTGTACAAATTTCAGTATCTGAGCCTTGGGTTCCTCATCTATAAAAGTGGAGTCATAATACCAGTATCTACCTTATAGAATAGATTATTTCCTGGCATAGGTGGAAGCAACCAATATGTATCTGTATATTAGACAGTATTATTGTGAACGTCAAATTGGACAGGATTGGATGTTTCCTTTTCCTGGTACCCTAGGCAACTATACTCTGGTTCCTTCATAGCTTTGAGTTTTGAGGCTTTAGTGGTTTGGTAGTGGCTTCTGGCTTTCAAGTTTAGTTTTACCCTGCTGAGCCAGCAGGCAGTCAGAGAGGTTAGGTTAGGACCTACTGAGGTACCTGAGGAGAGGCTAAACAGGTTCTAGTTGCCCTCTCACTTCCTTTCCTGTCCTCAGTCTAATGGGATGAGAGTTTTGTGGTTCCGAGTGGGTACACAGTAAATGACTGTACTAAACTTGCTGCCCACTGGGATAAACCAATGACTGGTTCCTGTGCAAGAACCCATTCACCCACATGCTTTCAATGAAATGCCGTGCTCAGGAGAGGAGTCCATCCCAGAAATAGAGACACAAAGAGATGTCAGATTCTTGCCAGACTCCCTAAGGGACATATGGTGTCCACGAATGACAACCATTCATATTTCCCTACTCATCACCGCTTGCCTACAGTTTTGTCTAGAAACTGGGAAGGAAACAGAAGAGACAGTGAGGAGAGAAGAAGGCAAAACAAGTGGACAGAGGTGAGAAGGAAGCCAGGAAGGAAAGAAAATCAGATAGAACTGAAAGAAATGGAAAGACAATTGGACAGAATTGAAAGAAAGGGAAAGAAAATTGGACAGAACTGAAAGAAAAGGAAAGAGGTTCAGACAGAACTGAAAGAAAATAGAGAGTGAAAGGAGGCAAAAAGGGATTAAACAGAGATCCAGACCATGAACAGCTGGAGAACTAATCACTGATCCCTCTGTCACATCCAGCCTCAATGCAGTTCCTTTGTTCAGGGAAGTCTCTGCTTTTTCAGATTTAGCACTTTGAGTGGGACCCAGGGTCATAGGACCCTGCCCACCTCCTCCTAATCTCAGACTGAACATTTGGCTTGTCTCACCATCTCACTGGAGTCAGCCATCCCTCCATCCCTCTGTTGGGGGCTGAGACGGTAGTGAGCACATGTGTCTGCAGCCATGTTCCGGCAGAAATGAAAAGCCCCTTATGATCCTGTTTCATAAAAAAGCTGCTTCTACTCCCCGCACCCACCCAGCCACATTACCCAAATCGTGGGTCTCCCTCCCCAGCCCCTGCTAGCTAAGGTTGTAAAATGAGGGAGTGCAGTGTATAAGAGTTAAGTAGCAGATCTTACCTGTTTTATGTGGGGAGTTTTGTGCTATTTCCTCTTTCTCTTTCTACTTCTTCTCTGCTCCTTTCATTCGTCAGGTTGGAAGAAACTCCTACTTTAACATTCCTAGAACGAGTGGCTCCTGGTCTGTCAGGGCCTCTGGGATTTTAGTAACACTGCCCAGATGTTAGGATGCCTGCATCTGCCAAAAGTTTCCTTAAAGCTATACAATCCACAAAGATATATGTGTTCCTCCCTCAGAGAAGTGTCTTAGAGAGGTAGAGAAGAAGAAACTCAGCCCATCTACTGCAGAGCAGAGAGAAGTGTGAATGGCAGTGGCTCCAAGCCCGTGTGTGTGTGTGTGTGTGTGTGTGTGTGTGTGTGTGTGTGTAGTAATGACTAACAGAGGCTGGCTAAACAACCTCCAAAGACGTGGTGTCCTGAAGAGCACTTCTTTTTTATGACTCAGCATGACATTGGGATTGAATAAGAAGGAATTTCACAAACTCCAAGAAGAGGGGAAGAGTGTTGCTGACTTTGATATTCCCGGATATTTCTCCCACCTGGAATTCTTCAGTGCTCCCCAACTGCTAGTTGCCTTGGCATCCACATCATACACGGTTAGACACCTTTGTAACCCTCTCACTGAACTTCAGTTTCTGATACGATTCTGTGCTTGAAGAGTTGAGACTAATTTCCTGTAGTAAGAGGGGCGGGAAAGTAGACCTAGAGAGCCTTTAGTAGAAGGCAGTTTAAGTGAATCTAGATGCTATGTGCATGGCAAGGTTATAGCCCTCGCTAAGCTGTTTGCCAGTGGCCTCTGCCAGAGGGCTACATTTCTTTTTATTAAGCAAATTTTCTTCACTTTAGTATCAAGTGATGGGCCTATTTCTTTTTCCTTCTTTTTTTTGGGGGGGTGTGTGTTTTTATTTTTTTATTTTTCTTCTTTTTTTTTATTGTGACTGAGTGAAAATGTACATTCCCATATAAATTTACATGGTAATGCACCTATTTCTATCACAGCACAAGCCAGTTCCTTAACATTCTCCCTACTCTCTGAGATGACATTTCCATCCCTTGAAAATCAGAGGTTGCGGAAGAAATCTTTTTTTAGCTGCTGTAGAAAGAGTTTCTCCCCTTTGTGTGCAAACAAATTGGTAACCTTTTCTCATTCGTGAAGGGAAGAATTGTACTGATGATAATAACAAGTTCAGTAGCAAGCCTGACTCTGCTCCATTTCTAATCCATCAATCACAACAATGTATTGAATTTCTACTATGTGTTCAACAGTGTTATCGACATGTAAAGAAGTGGGAGACATGATCTGTACTTCACTCTCTCAGCACACTTATCAAGCATTTACTACGTCAAGGACTGTGGAGGTTGCAGTGAACAAAATAGATAAAACATCCAAATCCCTAATTAATTGAACAAATACTCGAACTTCTGTTTCATGCCACACAGCATCCTGGGTACTCGAGAGACATCAGTGAACAAAAGGCACAAAAGGAGAAGACAACCAGTCAACAAAAATGTGCTTAATTGCAATTCTGTGTGCTTAGGTAACTAATCTTTATTGGGAATCTACTGTAAGGTGAGCACTAGGGATACAGTGGAAATTATAGGGTTGCTATGAGTTGGAGTTGGCTCAGTGGTAGTAGGTTTAGGGATACAGCACTAAGACATGCATGATTTTTGATCTTATGGAGCTTACTCTCCAGCCCCCACAAAGCTTATCTTTGGTAGGGGAGAGAAGGGGACCTAAATGATTAGAAAATTGTGTAAGACCATAAAGTAATAAAGTGTTAAAAGCTATGGTATAAGCTGTGAAGACTTTAGGGGGAGGACAGAGGAGGCGGCTCCTGGGAAAACATGGGCCTTGGTCTGCTCTCAGGCAAGGGAAATGACATAAACAAGAGCTCACTGCTAGGTCAGAGGGGGATGGCCTAACTGGTCAAGAGGGATTAGGAAAATGGTGAGAAACAAGCTTGAATAAATAGGATATGGCCAAATTATTGGCTATTTGACAATGTGAGATAGGAGTTTAGACTTTATGTATTAGGAAATAGTGAGTTCATTAAATGGGGGACAGAAAGAGAGAGGACAGCAAGCAATGGAATAAATTCTGCCAGGGTTATCTTTCTAAAAAAACCCTTCAGTGGCTCCCTCATGGCAAAGAATCCAGTCTGAGTTGTTTGGTACAGCACACCATAATCTTCACAAACAAATGCCACCAATGTCCTTAGCCTAGTCTTAAGCATTTACCCTCTGGCTCCTCATTCTGGACACACTGAGCTTCTTCCTCCTCTTTTCACACTTGACACCTTTGCACTGGCACATCTATTCTTAGCTGTTTTTCTTGCCCTCCTCCCTCAGCCTATTGAAACCCGATCTGTCTTTGCTGCTGAGAAGCTGCCTCCTAGCCCACCCCAGACAGCACTGATTTGCTTTGTTTGCCTTTTTTGTTCCTCACACTTTTTTTTTTTGCCTCAGTTATGGGACTTTTCTCACTCATGATTGTTGTCTACTTATCTCTGTTTCCTACTATACTGCGAGCGCCTAGAGGGCAAGAACTTCACCTGAATCTATTTCATACACCCAGTAACAAACACAGGGCGTGAGGAGGCTGAAGAAGGCCTCAAGTCACATTTGGAGCTGGAAGAGACACATAGAAAGCTTGCAGAGATGGGTTAAAGAGGATAGTGGGAGGAAGGAGGTATGGAAATCACAGGAATTAAAACTAAGGGGAGAAGTGAGAGGAAAGGCACAACATTCCTGTGAAGCTCTGGGAAAAGTTTCACCCAAACCCCCCAAAACCAAAACAAACCCACTGCTATCAAGTTGATTCTGAGTCATAGCAACCCTACGGACAGAGTTTACTAAGTAACACTGGGTGGATTTGAACTACTGCCGACCTTTTACTCATCTGTGGATATTTTCCTAACCCCATTTATTGGGCCTGTCTACTCCCCCTATCTCCTATGAGGGCTTAACCACTATGCCACCAAAACCAAGCCAAACCTACTGCTGTCAAGTTGATTCTGGCTCTTAGCTACCTATAGGATAGAACAGAACTGCTCCATAGAGTTTCCAAGGAGTGCCTGGTGGATCTGAACTACTCACCTTTCGGTCAGCAGACACAGCATTTAACCACTACACTGCCCCGTTTCCATTATGCCACCAGTGTCCACCAAAAATAGGTAGGACAAATTCAACAAAAACCACTTCTACAACACCTATTGTGTAAAGGGATACATTGTTAGACATTGTGAGGATATAAAGTTAAATAAGACAGACACCTCTCTGTACCATTTGCTTGGGGAAGATAAAGACATACAAAGATATTGTCAACATCTATACATACTAAATTTCCTGAAGTTTGTAAAGTTCAGCTTTAATGTTTTAATATTCGACGTCAAGGCTTTTAATATGAAGCCTCTAGGCAATCAGTAAGATATTGTTTTAAGAAATATTAATTATAGAAACTGACTTGCCTAACTGAGATCTTAGCAAAGTTTAACAAGGTTAGACTACAAACAATGTTCTGGGAATTACAGACTAAGGCAAACTGACATAGAATTGTGAATTTAATACCATTTAAAAATGCTCCTCATTTCT
The DNA here is from genome assembly GCA_028571685.1 of Heterohyrax brucei. Taxonomy (NCBI): domain Eukaryota; kingdom Metazoa; phylum Chordata; class Mammalia; order Hyracoidea; family Procaviidae; genus Heterohyrax; species Heterohyrax brucei. Next base: position 135,931,283 of record CM053166.1, on the reverse strand, counting down.
ATGTGTCCCAGACTACACGTATGTTATAAACTTTTTGAAGAAGTGGTGATTAGGGGAAGAAAGGGAGGAAAGGATTCATGGAAGATCTGAAGGGAGTAAAACCAAATGAAACTCACTGCTGTCGAGTTGATTCAGACTCACAGTGAGTCTATATAGGACAAAGTAGAACTGTTCCACAGAGTTTCCAAGGAGCACCTGGCAGATTTGAACTGCCTACCTTTCGGTTACCACATATAGCACTTAACTACTATGACACCAGATTGAGATTGTGTTTGTTGAGTTTTACTCTTGCCTTCTCTCCAACAGCTCAGTCACCTAGCGGGTAATCCAGGGTTTCCACAGAAGGAGGTAGATAGGGGAAAAATGTGAATGAAAAATAGACACAAAAAAGAATTCAGAGAAAGAATAATAGGAATTATCAGAAGATAGCAGGAATAAAAAAGATATTCCTATTCAGCAAACTAATTTTTAAAACTGTATATGTGAATTAACTGTTTAAATGAGGGTGCATTCAAAAAACTATAATATAAAATATGAGATATTTAGAAAATAAGTAGGAGGTGCTTTCAAATTTCATGATAGACACTTTGCTAAAGGTAATTGAAAGGATGCTAGAAAAATGATTAGAAAATGAAAATGGTAGGGTTCCAATGTGAATAAGAGATAACTCGTATTTGGAGTATAATGGTTGGTGTCATTCTACTAGCTCTTAAGACAGAGAGTAGTAGTGTCCCAAGACATTATCCAGCAGCTTTTCTTAATTTTTCTGTTTTATCCAGTGTGATACTGGGACGGACTACACATTTCATTTTTTTTTTTTGGTTTTAACAAATTTATTTTCTGACAAGTCTAGGAAGGTAGAAGTCCATATTCAGGGTATCAGCTCCGGAGAAAGGGTTTCTCTCTCTTTTGGTTCTGGAGAAGGCTGTTGTCATCTGTCTTCCCTGAGCTAGGAGCTTCTCTGTGTAGGAACCCCAATTCCAAAAGACACGCTATACCCCTGGTGCTCCTTTATTGGTGGTAGGAGGTTCCCCTATCTCTCTGCCTGTGTCTCATTTTTTTTTTTAATTTTTATTTAGCATGACTGAGTGAAAATATAAATTCACGTATAAATTTACATGTCCACCTATATGCAGCTTCCAATGCTCTCCCTGTCCGGTGACTGCACACTGTTCCTCTCTGCTCCATACATGTCTCATCCTCCCAAGTCTCCTTTCCCCTCCTCTCCACCCGTTCTCCTTCCTCCAGCCAGAGGTCAGCAGGATAATATCCTATAGATGTATAGAACCATAAACTGCTTCCAATATATGGCGACTTTGCATTGCCAAGTCCAATCCATTCCTGTCCAAAGAGTGGACCTTTGTTATAATTTATGGGAAAGGGAAGCATCAGGGCCAGGGGCCATGCTCTCAGAGGAACCCCAAAACTGCTGGACCATCAATTGAGGTCTTTTAGTGGAGATCTCATTATGCACCCCTTTTTATTCTTGTGTTGCCAGTGAGACTCCTCTCTGTGAGCTCCATCGTGGCTATCGCTGGTGGTGGCTGGGCACCATCCAGTTCTTCCCGTCCCAAGCTGATGTAGGCACCCACTCCTGTGGGTCTCTCTGTATTCTCGGTTGTCTTTACCGCATGTCATTTTGGTCCTTGGTGAGCATCCGTTCCTGCTGAGTTGGGACCATTTGCTGTGTCCTCGGATGGCAGCTTGACAGCTTTTAAGACCCCAGACGCCACTCACCAATGTGGGGTGCAGAGAGCTCTCTTAGCAAAACGCTAGTTGTGCCACTTGGCCTGGAATTCGCCTAAGAGCATGGTCCCCCACCCCCCGCCCCAGCTACTCTATCCTTGCAGTAATGAGTTAAGATGGAAGGAGTACTCAAGTTATGCTGAAGTCCACTTAATGTTGTTCTTGTTCCTAATGTGTGCTATCACCGCTTTCTCCCAACTAGATTTCTAGTAACTATCTAAACTAAACTCTCCCCCCCTCACCCTTCCTCCCTCCCCTCCCTTGCAGCTGTCAAAGAGTCTTTTCTTCTATACACAAGTCTGTTTTTGAGATCTTATCGTAGAGGTCTCATACAGTATTTGTCCTTTTGTCGCTGACTACTTTCACTCAACATAATGTCTTCCAGTTGAAACCAGGTTAGGAGATGTTTCCTGGAATCATCGTTATTCTTTATCATTGCGTAGTGCTCCATTGAGTATATGTACCATAGTTTACCTATCCATTCTTCTATTGTTGGGCATCTGGGTTGATTCCATCTTTTTGCTATCGTGGACTGTGCTGTGATAAACATTCTGGTGCATGTGTCCGTTGGTGTGAAAGGCCTTGACTTTGTAGGATATATTCCAAGTAGTGGAATTACTGGGTCAAATGGTATATCGATATCCATTTTTTTAAGGAAGCGCCAGATTGCCTTCCAAAGAGGCTGGACCATTTTGCAAACCCACCAACCGTGTAGGAGGGTTCCACTTTCTCCACAGCCTCTCCAGCATTTGTTGTTTTGTGTTTTCTGGATCATGGCCAATCTTGTTGGGGTGAGATGGTATCTCATTGTTGTCTTGATTTGAATTTGTTTAATAACTAAAGATCGTGAACATGTCTGCATGTGTTTTTTGGCTACCTGGATCTCCTCTTTAGTGAAGTGTCTGTCCATCTCCTTTGCCCATCGCTTAATTGGATGGTTTCTCTTCTTCTTATTGATATTTTGTAGTATCTTATAGATTATGGAGATCAGGCTTCGGTCTGACATAGAGTTGCCAAATATTTTTTCCCATTCTGTGGGTGTTCTTTTAATTCTATTAATAACGTCTTTGGATGAGCAAAAGTGTTTGATTCTTAATAGTTCCCATTTATCTATTTTCTCTTCTGTTGACTGAGGTTTCTTTGACAGATTTTGGAGTCTGTCCTCATTGTGTATTAAAACTTCCATTGTTGTTCCTACCTTTTCTTGGATGAGCTTTATCGTTTTAGGTTTGATATTTAGGTCTTTTATCCAGTTGGAGTTGGTTTTTGTATAAGGTGTAAGATATGGATCTTGATTCAGTTTATTGCAGATGGATAACCAATTTTGCCAGCACCATTTGTTGAAGATACTGTTTTTACCCCAGTTTAATGTCTTAGGGTCTTTGTCGAATATCAATTGATCATAGGCAGATAGTGTCATCTCTGGGGTCTCAATTCTGTTCCATTGATCGATCTGTCTGTTCTTGTACCAGTACCAGGCTGTTTTGACCACTGTGGCAGTGTAGTATGTTCTAAGGTCAGGTAATGAGAGGTCTCCCATTGTGTTCTTCTTCTTTAGTAGTACCTTACTTATCCGGGGCTTCTTCCCTTTCCAAACAAAATTGGTGATTTGTTTCTCCATCTCAACAAGAAATGATGCTGGAACTTGTATTGGGATTACATTATATAAATAAATTGCTTTGGGTAAAATAGACATTTTCACAATGTTAAGTCTTCCTATCCATGAGCAGGGTAGGTTTTTCCATTTCTCTAAGTCTCTCTTAGTTTCTTTGTAAAGGTCTGTTGTTTCTCTGGTTAGATTAATTCCTAGGTACTTTATCTTCTCAGGGGCTATCGTAAATGGTATTGATTTGATAATTTCTTCCTTAACAGTCTCGTTGTTGGTATAAAGGAATCCTACTGATTTACTTAGGTTTATCTTGTATCCTGAGACTTTGCTGAACTCTTCTATCAGTTTGAGTAGCTTACTTATAGATTCCTTGGGGTTCTCTGCATATACAATTATATCATTTGCGAACAGGGAGATTTTAACTTCCTCTTTGCCGATGCAGATGCCCTTTATTTCTTTGTCTTGTCTAATTGCTCTGGCTAGAACTTCTAGCACAATGTTGAATAGGAGAGGCAACAGTGGGCATCCTTGTCTAGTTCCTGATCTCAAGGGAAAGTCTTTCAGTCTCTCTCCATTCAGCATGATGTGGGCAACTGGCTTTGTATAAATGACCCTTATTGTGTTGAGGAATTTGCCGTCTATGCCCATTTTGCTAAGAGTTTTTAGCATGAATGGGTGTTGGACTTTATCAAATGCCTTTTCGGCATCAATGGACAAAATCAGGTGATCTTTGTCTTTTGTGTTATTTACGTGGTTAATCACATTAATTGTTTTCCTGATGTTGAACCAGCCTTGCATCCCTGGTATGAATCCCACTTGGTCATGATGGATTATTTTCTTGATATGTTGTTGTATTCTGTTGGCAAGAATTTTGTTGAAGATTTTTGCATCTAGTTTCATGAGTGATATTGGTCTGTAGTTCTCTGTCCTTGTTGGATCCTTCCCTGGCTTAGGTATCAGGGTTATGCTGGCTTCATAGAATGAGTTTGGGAGTACTCCATCCCTTTCTATATTGTGAAATAGAAGTGTTCTCTAAATGCTTGGTAGAATTCTGCCGTGAAGCCATCTGGGCCCAGACTTTTTTTGGTTGGCAGTGTTTTGATGACCTTTCCAATCTCTTCCTTTGTGATGGGTTTATTAAGTTGTTCTGCTTCACATTGTGATAATTTGGGTAGGTGGTATCAGTCAAGGAATTTGTCCATTTCCCCTAGGTTTTCAAATTTGTTAGAGTACAGTCTTTCATAGTATTCTGTTATGATATTTTTTATTTCTGTTGGATCTGTGGTGACAACTCCCCTCTCATTTCTAATTTGGGTTATTTGTTTCCTTTCCTGCTTTTCTTTAGTAAGTTTAGCCAGTGGTTTATCAATTTTGTTGATCTTTTCAAAAAACCAGCTTTTGGTCTTTTCCATTTTTTCAATTGTTTTTCTATTGTCTAATTCATTTAGCTCTGCTCTAATCTTTATGATCTCCTTTCTTCTGGTGCCCGAGGGGTTCCTCTGTTGTTCTCTTTCTACTTGTTCAAGCTGTAGAGTTAGTTCCTTGATTCGGTTTCTTTCTTCCTTCCAGATGTGTGCATTTATGGAGATAAACAGACCTCTGAGCACTGCTTTGGCTGTATCCCATAGGTTCTGGTAGGAAGTGTTTTCGTTCTCATTGGAATCCATGAATTTCTTTAATTCATCCTTGATTTCCTCTATAACCCATGTTTCTTTGAGCAAGATGTTGTTCAGTTTCCAATAGTTCCACTTTCTATCTATGTTTTTTCTACTTTGATTTCAACTTTTATGGCTTTATGATCTGAGAAGATGCTTTGTAGTAATTCAATGGTATGGATTTTGTTGAGCATTGCATTATGGCCTATCATGTGGTCAATTATGGAGAATGTTCCATGTGCACGGGAGAAGAAGGTGTAGTTGTCTGCTGATGGGTGGAAAGTTCTGTATATATCAATGAGGTTTAGTTGGTTAATTGTGTCATTGAAGTCTTCTGTATCTTTACTGAGCTTTTTTCTAGGTGATCTGTCTAGTGATGAGAGTGGAGTGTTAAAGTCTCCCACTATTATTGTGGAGTCATCTAACTCTCTTTTGAGCATAGTTAGTATTTCTTCGAGATATTTAGGTGCTCTGACATTGGGTGCATAAATATTTAATATAGTTAAGTCTTGCTTGTGTACTGAACCTTTCAGCAATAAATAGTGTCCATCTTTGTCCACGATGGTGGATTTGACATTAAAATTGATTTTGTCTGAGACTAGAATTGCCACCCCTGCTCTTCTTTGTTCATTGTTAGCTTGATATATATTCTTCCATCCTTTAATTTTCAGTTTGTTCCTGTCTTCAGGTCTCAAGTGAGTTTCTTGTAGACAACATATGGATGGGTCGTGTCTTTTGATCCAAGATGTCACTCGATGTTTCTTCACTGGAGCATTCAGTCCATTCACATTCAATGTAATTATTGATAGGTATGTGTTCACTGCTACCATTGTGATATGTTTATTTTTATGTTGAGGTTTTCTCTGTTGTTCTTATTAGTCTGTTCTGGGACACTCTTGTGAGTTGATATTTCACCTTTTTCAGAGCTGGTTTTATAGTTGTTGAGACTCATGTGTTAGATTTCTTGAAATGGTATGATACATCTTTGTCGTGCTTTACAGTTGCCCCTATGATCCCCCTTAATAAACTATTTATAAACCCAATTTCAATTACTACCAGTCTTGTCATCTTCCTTTCCATCTGGAAGGACTATAACAACTGTAGTACATCCCTCTTTTTATTATGAAGACATCATAGTTTTCATGATGATCACTGGATTGCTTCTTTCCATATCAAAGCTGTGAATTACTTTGGGGCCTTCCCTAAATGAGTAGAGTATTGAGTAGTGTGTCGTTCTAATATATAAAGTTAGTGGTTTTGTTCTTCTAAGCCAAAGCCAAGAACTTCTTTCAGTATTTCTTGTAGTTTGGGTTTGGTTTTTATAAAGTCTCTGAGTTTCTGTTTACCTGGGAATGTCTTAATTTCATTTTTGTATTTGAAAGATAGTTTTGCAGGATATATAATTCTTGGTTGGAAGTTCTTCTCCTTCAAGACTTTGAATGTGTCATGCCACTGTCTCCGTGCCAGCATGGTTTCTGCTGAGAAATCTGACGAGAGCCTACAGGGTTTCCCTCTGAATGTTAGCTTTGCCTTGAGTCTTGCTGCCTTTAAGAGTTGCTGCTTGTGTTTCATTTTCTTAAGCTTGATTATAATATGTCTTGGAGACTTTCTTTTGAGATCTATATTGGGTGGCGTACGATGTGCATCTGAGATGTCCATATTCTCTTCCTTCATGATTTCTGGTAAGTTTTCTTTCAGTAGCTCAGCAACAATACTCTCTGTGTTCTCAGATGTCTCACTCTGTTCAGGGACTCCAATGAATCGAAGGTTGTTCCTCTTAATAGAGTCCCACATGCTTCTTAATGTTTCTTCATTTTTCTTGTTTCTTTTTTCTGATTTCTGCTCATAGACGCTGGCCTCAGTACCTCTGTCTTCCAAGTCAGAAATTCTTTTTTCCATTTGTTCCATTCTGTTTTCTTGGCTTTGCATGGAAGTTTCTATATCTTTGATTTTCTTCTTGATCTGTTGGATTTCAGAGTACTGGTGTTCCATCAGATCGAACAACTTCCTTAATTTTTCCTTTTGTTCTGCTGCATTTTGTGTAAGATCTAGAAGGGCTCTGTATACAATCAATTTGTATTCACTTCCTGATGCTTTCATAAAAGTTTCTTCATCTGGAAAACTCCTTGGTTGCTTTGTTTAGGAGCCTTCTGAAGCTATGAGTGATTGCTTGTATGCCCCAACTGTCTGTTGCTTTTTGGGTCCCATGTGAGTATATAGAGGCTGGAAGAGGTACTGTGAGGATGGATTGTAAATGTTTATATATAGGCTGTCTTCAAGTGTAAAGCAAAAGGTATCTGACCAGTTCACAAGGCAGTTAGGTTTTCAGGTGTAGAGGTCCCTCTTCTCATTTGACAAAATAAGCGCCACTATGTCCAATCCCAGATGATAACAAAGTAGTTCAGAATACAGCAATGCTACTGCCCTGGTGGCCTCTGCTGACAGGGTCTAACCTTATCCAACACTGCGTCGAGTACTGGTTTTGTGATAGAAAAGCACTCTCCTGTGGGCAGGCTCTGGCTCCCAAACTAAGAATTAGGTCCAGCTGCAGCCACCATACCCAAGATGGCGTCCTCCACACAGGCAGCAGACAGGGGGGCTAAAGGTGCCCAGAGGCAGCGATTCCTCTGCTTCTGTTGCAGGGCCCCCAACGTAGGCAGCACTGTGCAAAATCACTACTTTTCTGACGGAGAAGCGCTGTCCCGTTTGCAGGCGCTGGCTCCCAGGCTAAGAACGAGGTCCCGCTAAAATCTCGGTACCAACATGGCATCCCGCACCCTGACCGCGAAGCTCCGCACAAACCCCGCTGAGGCAGCTACAAAACGAAAGGCTCAAAGTGTCTAGATTAACAGAGTCCCGAGCCTGGCTCTCAGAATATGGGAATTTCGCCTGCCTATCCCCCCAGCAGCGCGTCTGAGTCCAGCCACGAGGCAAGACCCAGCTCCGCCCACCAGCCGAGACAGAGGAAAAAAAAGTCAAATTGGTGCGTTTACCTTCCGTCCGTGAGAGCCGGGGCTAGCCAGGAGCGGGAGTCAGCGAATGATTAAGGAGACGTGGGCTTAGTCCGCCATCTTGACTCCGCCCCCCCGCATCCCACATTTCATTTTTTATATAACTTAAGTTATCCAACCTTGAGGGACTGCTGTGGTTGGCCTCAATTATGATCCACATGCTCAACAGGGATTGGCTGAGCCCTGACTATGAGCTCATCAATAAAACATTATGTCCTAGGGCACTCAGAAGAGTATAAAAGAGGGCAAAGGAGCCCTCCCACACTGCCTCCTCGTTAGTTCCTAAGTATCTAGACAGTAGGATGTAAAGCAGGTAAGTAGAAATGTACTCTGGGTTTAGTAATTGATTAAGGGTTTGAACATTTCATGGTCACATTGAGTTTTAATGTCTAGAAGGAGGTATCTGGGGAAGGGAGGAGAACTGGGGTTAAGCTGGACCCTGAGCTGGGGGCAGAAATTTTGCATGAGCTGGGAGGGTGGTAAGGGAATAGGGATCAGGCCTTGCTTATTGGGGAGTCAATCATACTGGCCTGTTGTGAAGCAGAGAATTCATGTCGGAAACATAATAACAATTAAACTTGAGATCATATTTGTTGAGTTTTACTCTTACCTTCTCTCCAACAGCTCACTCACCTAGGATATCCTGTCCATACCAGAGTGGTGAGGCAGAGAGTTCAGTATTTTGTCCTTCTGGTTCTGCTTCTTAATTTCACCCTCTGTGTATTTGATGCTCAAAACTTTGGTGAAAAGGAAACTACTTAACTATTGTTGATGTTCGTTTTACATTCAACAGTTAATAGGGAGTCTTGCCCTTTCAAAACTTAATAACTTCCTGTCACCTTCAAGATTAGGTTAAAATCTTTCTCTGGCATTTGCTGAATGTAGAACAAACAGCAATAATACCTAAGGAAAGCATTTTCCTCCCCTCCCCTCCCCCGCCCTCGCCACATTTTCTTCATCAGACATATACTTTTGTGATCAGAAAGAGGAGGAAATTAAGAAGTTGAACCAGAAAATATAGAACTCCCAGCCTCACCAGTCTGGCATAGGCAGGACTGTGTTCTAAGTGATTTGGCTGTTGGAGAGAAGGTAAAAGAAACACTCAACAAAAACTCCAAGTGTTAAGACAGAATAGGAGAAAACCATCGAGGTTTTTGTGCTTTGGGGGCTCTAAAGAGCCCTTGTTCATGGCTAAATGTCTGAGTACAGCAGCCTTTGCTTGGGTTATTGCCAGGTGAGGCTGTTTGTACAACAGCAGCTATGTCTCATCAACAGAGTAGGCTCCATTTCCAACAAGTGAAACTGAAGTTGGCAGGGCTTAGTCCTGGGCAAGTTACTTAGCTGCTGAACCAGTTTCTCCATCTGTAAAGTGCAGACCATAGTAATCCTGACCTCATAATAGGGCTTTTGTGATGTATGCATGAGGTAGCAAGTATCAGTCACTAAGCAACATTGCTTGGTACGTGGTCAGTGCTCAATATTACAGTTATTATTAATACATTAAAGAATAATTTTACATTAGGGGAACACTTTTTTAAGTTGATTAGATGAAATTAGATGCCTCTTTGGTCTGGATTTGGATCTATACTGAAACATAGATTTGGTGGCATGACATTCAAGGGGGTATAGCAGAGTGGGAGGCACTGGTGTTGGTTGTTACAGCCATAGTAATATTCATCTCGTTGTCAGCCTTCGGTTTAATTTGGCATCGGCTGGTGTTCAAACAAAGCAGCGTTGTGAGTGGCAGAGGAAGGGAGCGGAGGAAAATCAACACATTCTTGGAAATAAAATGTAGCTTTTGCTTTAACTATTTAATTTTTTCTTTAGCTGCAGAAGTGTTTTTTTGCTCTCAGGCTTATACAAAAATCTCCTCCAGGATGTGGTACAAACCAAAGCTTCAGGGGAAATTTCCATTAAGATGGCAAGAAGTTAAGAAGACTACCCTAATACTTGTTTGTTTTTTAGTACTAGGACCCCTCATATGAGGTTATTTTAGCCTACAGAGAAAGTTTTCATGTACCTAGAGCCCCCTCCACCTTATCTTCTGTAACTATGGCCTGCACAGTATTTTACATGTGAATGTCTGCTACATTTCTTGATGACTGCCTCTCAGTGTTATAGGTGTATGGGTGTATGATTTATCCATCCCCCCTATGTTCTTGTGTTAAACCTATCTAATTTTAGGAAATAATTTTAGTATAAAGTCTGGCAGTACAAATAATTCATTCTCTAATAGTTGTTCCCTTGGACCTCAGATCTGGTATGATGTTATAGGAACTAGTCCTAGGTCAATATTTGAAGCACAGGGAAGCTCTGTGACCAAGTTGATGGAATGTTCCTCTTTTCTGGTTCTGTTATACGTTTAAAACAAAGTTTAAAGCAAAACAGTATGTGAACCCACCTCTCCATCAATGCCATTGTGACATTTAGCTTGTGTCAAAAAACCCTGGTGACATAGTAGTTACGTGTTACGGCTGCTAACCAAAAGGTTGGCAGTTTGAATCCACCAGGTGCTCATTGGAAACTGTATGGGGCAGTTCTACTCTGTCCTATAGGGTCACTATGAGTTGGAATCGATTGGACAGCACTGGGTTTGGGGGTTTTAATGATGGAATAGATCCAATAGGGAGCTGACATTGTCCTTTAATCCTATCCCCTCTAGCAATAGCACACATCAAAGTTTAGAATTCTTTCAATAAGTAATTATGGTTTTCCACAATTCATTCTTTTTCCTATTCTTTATTTAGGGGGAAAAGATCAGCCAAATCCCACTGCTAAGAGATCAATTTCACTTTTCAGTGTTTGTCTAAACATCTTACTGTGCTTACTGCTTTCTCATCTGCTTTTTCTCTCTTTCTTTGGAAGTAGATTTCTTGTGGGTATTTTCCTATGTTTTAAAATAGTCTTAGGTCACTTTTAACCTTTTTGTTCCTTTCCTTCCCTCTAGGGTGCCAGGGGCCGCAGAGGCCGCGGAATCTCAGAGCGGCTGGGGCTGCTGGTGACAGAAACAATATGATGAAGTTATAAGGGCGGGGCAGAGGTGGGAGGTGGGAAAGATTCTTTGAGAGCAGAAAACATGAAGCGGGCTCCACTTGAAGACCTATGAAATTTCCGACACTACAACCTTTGTATATATAGTTTTCAATAACCTTCTGCAGAGGGCGCTCGGCAATAGTCGCCCCTTTCCGGACAGCCTCCCGGACTTTACCGTCTAGAAAATTGCAGGGTTTCCGGCTCTTCTTAGTTGTAGACGCTCCTAAGGTTTCGGCAGTTTCCGGAGAGACTCGGGTTCCTCGCGTCTCTAAGCTCAGCTCAGATCGCCTGCCGCGGTGGTGCAGGGTCTTGGGCGAGTCATGGCGTCCCCGTCTCGGAGACTGCAGACTAAACCAGTCATCACTTGTTTCAAGAGTGTCCTCTTGATCTACACCTTCATCTTCTGGGTGAGAAACGACGGCGTCCGGGGACGGGAGGAGGATTCCGGGCTTGGGTGGAGGTATGACGTCGAGCAGAGCGGAGGGAGCCGAAGCTCAGGTCGGGAGCCGGGAGGCAGGCGCGGGACCTCTTTGCAGACGACCAGTTGCTGGGGCCTGAGGTCGGCCAGAGAGTCTGGGGTGCAGGATAACGGCAGACCGCAGGCTGGGCTGCGACCCAGAAGTGCCTGGCATGCGAGTTCCATGCGGGGGGCGAGGCAGGGGAGGGAGGAAAGGGTGTCCCTGGACCGCTGGAGAGGCAAGGCACATGCGGCTCCTCTGAGGGCTGGCTTGCTTACTAGTTCTTCCCCCCCCCCCCCCCTGCTTCGTAAGAGAGGATTGCGCAGGTAAGTATAGTATCGCTCCACTCTGGCCAATCTATCCCAGAGCTGTCTTTTGTGTACCATCCCTTTGTACCTGAGGCTGGGGGTGGGGGAGCGAGAGAGTTTTGGAACTCAGAAACTTTTCTTTTTTTCCCTCCAAGAAGGTTTTCATAAGGACTTCTCATCCGTAGGGCAGATGTGCCATGGGCCGGTAGTTAACACAAAAAAACCAATGAAGTTTAAGTATTTTGATAAGATGTCTTGTGTAGTTGCACCCTGATCTTGCCCTGCCTACGGCCCCAGTGCAGATTCTTCCAGGCTTGCCGTTGTGTCCATATTCCCTTCCACTCTCCTTCCCGCGCATATCTGCGGTCACTAGACTGCTCTGTCAATTCTCACTCCTGTTGTATCTTAAATACCTAGGGGTTTGTGGTTTGAAGGTGCAGATCCTCAACAGTAAGTGTTTCTGTTCTCTCATTTCTCACATAGGTCACTGGTGTTATCCTTCTTTCAGTTGGCATTTGGGGCAAGGTGAGCCTGGAGAATTATTTTTCCCTTTTAAATGAGAAGGCCACCAATGTCCCTTTCGTGCTCATTGGCACTGGCACTGTTATTATTCTTTTGGGCACCTTTGGCTGTTTTGCTACTTGCCGAGCTTCTGCATGGATGCTAAAACTGGTGAGTCCTTTGAATTGATTGTTGGTTTTAGAAAAGTTTTATGTTGGAGCCTTTGTTGTCTGTTACTTATGAAAACTGCCCAAGAGTTGAGTTGCAAATCCCGCTTCCAAATGGACACTTTGTTAACTGTATTTTCTGTGCCCTCAAGTAAAAATATGCTGACTCTTTGCAGCTGGAATCTATCTTGTTTATGCTGACTTGGACTTTCTTTTTATCCCTCAGTATGCAATGTTTCTGACACTCATTTTTTTGGTCGAACTGGTCGCTGCCATTGTAGGATTTGTTTTCCGACATGAGGTAAGTGTGGATTTGGGAATCATAATATGTAGTATTCACTTATAAGCTCGTTTTGCAACTTAGAATTCAGAGTTCCTGATTCCACCCTGGGGGAGGGAGGGGGGTACAGCAGTACATACTGGCACTTGAATAAAATACGTGTTATCATAGTCTTACATTGATCAGATGCAAATGTTTTGTCTTTGACCTAGAAAGCAAAAAATACTTTTAATAACCATTGTTTCCTGGCATTGTATTTCTTTGCTGTAGATAAAGAATAGTTTTAAGAATAATTATGAGAAGGCTCTGAAGCAATATAACACGACAGGAGATTATAGAAGTGATGCTGTAGACAAGATCCAAAATACAGTAAGTAGTTATACTTGGTGGCTTCTTCAGAGGGGAACACTCAGAAAGATATTCTTGTGTGAATACTAGTGTTGCCAGGCCTTGGTCAGTTGACAATAGCCATTTGCACATACGAGAACAGAGATCATTGAAACAGAGCGCAAATTACAGTCTTACGAAGATGCAGGTTAAATATAGTTAAAAAGTAGAAATGTGTACTAAAGTGCTTTTGTTGGATTTTTCAGTTGCATTGTTGTGGTGTCACCAGATACACAGATTGGGAAGATACTAGTTATTACTCTGAACAAGGATATCCCAAGAGCTGCTGTAAAACTGAATGTTATCCAAGCAAAGATGCAAGTAAAGTGAACACTGAAGTAAGGAGCCTTTTATTTATTTTTTAAGTTCAAGAATACTGCAGTAGTTACAAGAGTTAAATCCAGAGTTGACTCAACTGGGGTGGACACAACTACCAGCATTTTTTAACGCATGAGGCATAAGCTGCTTGTGCTGTGCTTAATGTTTGTTTTTCTTCCTTCCTTTTAGGGTTGCTTTATAAAGGTAATGACCATTATAGAGTCAGAAATGGGAGTTGTTGCAGGAATTTCCTTTGGAGTTGCTTGTTTCCAGGTAAGTCCGTGTAGTTACTTAGGAAATGCTTTGACCCTCTTAGGAAGCTGAGGCTTCCACTTTTAGGCCTAATGGCCTTGCTTCAGGGGTCTGCACCCATATAGTGAGGGCATTTTCAGAAAAGCCACGTATTTTGTGCAACCAAAAAAACAAAAAGGGTAAAAGCATTGACATAACTTATATTATGTAATATTTCTAAAATATCATGACATGTCTCTAAATCTGCTGTGGCTAATACAATAGCCACTGGTCACTTTTGAAAGATTGTAATTTAAATAAAATTAAAAATTCATTTCCTCATTGTTCTAACCACATTTCAGGTGTTCAGTAGCCACATGTGGTTAGTGGCTACCATATTGGACTGCACGGTAGGCCCCAAACTTAGACTCCTTAATTTTCTTTGAGTGATTCTCATCAACAGTGGTAAAACATCACTTACATTTGCTATTCACTGTATAGAAAATTACAAGTGAATTGCAAGTGAAAAGAAAAATCTATTTTGACCTGTTTAAACTCTGTGCTGTTTTCTTGCATGTGATCAATTTTGTTCATACTTTATTTCAGCTGATTGGAATCTTTCTCGCTTACTACCTTTCTCGCGCCATAACAAATAACCAGTATGAGATAGTGTGACCAGCGTATCTAAGGGCTTACTCCTCTCTAGCTTTAAAGTGAGTATTTTTTTTTGGTCGTCAGCTTGGTTGGTATTATTTACTGCAGTTCTTACCTGTGGTGTATGTAGGCCTGACATGCCTAAATATAGTCCATGTCTGTAATGTATTTAGGCATGTAGGACTGACTTTCCTAAATACCAGGTATGACACCCTCCCCCCCCCAATTCTTTAGCTACAGCTTGGCTGTATAAGCTTCATTTATGCAAACAGCCCTCTTGTTCTGTGTACGCATATTAGCCTAAAGCTCCTAAAGGATCCTATATTGACATTTTTCCTAATCTTTTCCCTAGCTATCATTAAGGAATACTGGCAAATTAATTTTTTTCTTTAGTTTTAGAACACTTAACGTCAATCCTTAACGCCAGCCCTCTATGAAAGAAATACAAGATCGCCTGGATGCAAGACCGCTGACACTACTTAAACCAGTGGACTAAAAAACTGCCAAGACTGCTTACCAGTAGACTGATTCAATCAAGATACCTGCCCAGTATTTTCTAAGTCCACCTTCTTGCCCCTTCATGTTACATCTTTGAAGCACCTCTGTATTACCCTGAAACACTGGAAGAGCTAGTAAATTGTAAATGAAATACTGTGCTCCTCTTGATTTATTTTTGCTCACTGTAGGGTCTTTTTGTTTGTTTGTTAGTTTTACTGTGCGGTCTTTGAAATGTTGTTTTGAATGTGCTATTCTGATGTAGTATTGTTAAGAAGGAATTTCCCCTTCTGAAATTCCTACTGATACACGTGATAGAAAACTGACCCCTCTGAACTGTACCCTTCCCAGCCCAAGTTGTCTGGTTTGACTGTGATTTGTGTCTGTATTCTGTGATACATCAGGTTTTAGCACACTTACACTTACCTCCAAATTAAGCTGTTTGTACTCATGTTTATAGAAAGGTTCTAGTTATTACTTTAATGATGTCAGAATTACTGTATTTTCCTTAGGAATTTAATTTCATTAGCTTTAGCTGATATTTCTTTACTGGGCTGGTTTAATTGGTCAATTTGGTAGTTTTAGTTTTGGTGTGTGCTTTTGATTAATAAAAACTATCATGCAATAAACGCATCAATAAATATTGTTTTCCATTTTAATTGTGTGTAACTTTTAGAAAATCTGATATGGTCTTTTTCCACTGAGAAAGGTAAGCCACATATTTCTACTTAGGGTACAGAGTTTTCTTTTATCATTTTTTTTCAGCTTTTATTACCTCCAAGATTGTTTTCACTGTAAACATAAAAGGACCAAAACATTTGCCAAAAATTTGCCATTTCAGCAGTTGTAACATGTATGGTTCAGTGACATTTATGTTCATCATGTTTAACCATCACCCTTAACAGAAGCTCAGTGACCCCGAAGCATTGTCTTTACCTTGCTCCCTCTCTCCCTTCACCTTGAGGTACAATTTTTAGATACAAAAGGTAAATCTAAGGCCTTGACTGTCATTTAAAATAATATCCCTATGTATAAAAACTATTCCCTGTGAAAAGTGGAACAGTGTGCACGTAGTATTCTGAAGATCACACTTTTTTGACTATCATTTGCACTGATACAAAGATTGGACTGGACTCTAAGACATGATGGGGTGATGTCTGTGCCTCATGACGTAAATATGCACATGAGGCTATCGGAGCAGCTCCTGTCCAGAGGCAAGATGGGAGGGAGGAGAGAAGGGACAGGAATGGGTTGAACAGATACGGGAAGTACAGAGTGGAATGTGTGCTATCGCAGGGTGGGGAGAGCAGCTAGAGTTGCACAGAGGTGTGTGTGGGGTGGTTTATATGAAAAATTGAATTGTAAACTTGAACTGAAAACACAACAAAATTTTTTAAAAAGCTGGAAAGAGATGTAACCTGTATGTGTATCTTCAGAGTAATAAGGAAATTAATAACCATCTAATTCAACTTCTCTTACTGCTGCACGGTACATAACAATCTCTTCTAGCTAGAAGCAACCTGGCAGAGTGCAAGGTCACTGAAAAAGAGGAAAACCCTCAATGAGATGGACTCACACAGTGGCTGCGGTGATGGACTTAAGCATACAAATGATTGTGGACAGGACGCAGGACCGGGCAGTGTTTTGTTCTGTTGTGCATAAGGTCAGTATGAGTCAGAACCGACTCGACAGCACCTAACAACAACAGAAGAAAAAACTATGGAGAGAAAAAACATCACCGCCCCCAACACTTAACGTTTGTTTTTTGGGTAGCCAGGTTTAAAAGTCCCTTTAGTACATGTGACTAATGTGTGTATGTGCACTGCCCAACAGGGTTTTCAAGGGGCAGCCGGGGGATTCGATTTGCTTACCTTCTGGTTAGCAGCTATAGCTCACTGTGGCTGTTAACCACTGCACTACCAGGCTTCCCTGTATGTGCGTTCTGGCTTGCAATCCTTAATTCTGAGAAGAATGAGTCCCTTGGTGTCACCCAGCTATAACTAGTGGCGATAATAGTTCTCATGTCCTTAGTAGGTTGCTAATCAGAATTACTGGTTATGGAGACGGGATAACCAGCTTCCACTGAAGGCAGTGGCTTGCGGCCTGAACTTTAGGCTTTGTTATAAAATTCCTTTAAAGGCCAAAAAAAAGAAAAAAAAATTGTACATATTATGTAATGATATCTGCGTGTTTAAATTTAAAATAATGCACCCCCATCTTGTATCCGTTGAGTTTTCTTACTTCCACGTACCAGTTTGCTTGCTCCAAGGTGGCTCTGAACTCCACTTTGAGAAACAGCTATGTAAGATATTTTGTGAAAATGTGGAAAACCTCATAGCTTTGGTATATTTCATGGGGATATTTATGTATCAAAGTTTTGTGGAAATAAATACTTTGCATAAGGCTTAAATACGATTTCTGTTTTTCCTCAGAGTTTACATAAGATTCTTTGAGACCTGATATTTTTAACCCTCTGTCAGAATGTAAGCTGATAGTTTGATATGACCAAATAAGCCAGTTAAATTATGAGATAACCAAAAAACACATGCATTTTTTTTTTTTTGGAAACTGAGGAAAGTTTGGTACCTCTGGACTATTCTATGTGGGCTTTTGTTCCTAGGGGGGGGGAAATCTAACACAAGGGGGAAAAATGTAACACAAGGTATATATACCAATATATCATCTTTGCTTTTTCTCACAGTTCACATACTTTGAGATCTGATTTTTAAGAAAGCTTTATACCTTTCTAAGTTGACACTTTGTGGCCAACCAGACCTTCTTTAATTAAAAAAAGGAAAGCAATAGAAAAGAATAGATAAATTCAAACAGCTACATTGAAATAAGACTTTCATTTTTAAACCATCAGTTTAAAATTTAGTCCAGATTGCTTGTAAGAGAGAAATCATTAGGATTTAATTATGGCTCTATTAGGTACCCCCAACATGGTGGACCTTAGTAGAGTGAAGCACTTTGTAAGAGCATAGTAAATGCTGATGGAATAAATGAATGAGGGAGTGAATCTAATTATAATGGCTCTTTAATGTTCTATGTGAAATAAGTTGTCGATCTAGACATTCTATATAAGCCACTGTTTATACGATAGAAACCACCTGCCTGGTCAGAAGCCAGTTAACGTCCCACAGCTGGGCTCCTGCCCTTAGCACTCCTCAGAAACCGCTCCGGGAAACCACTGCGAACTTCCTCCTGGCCAAATCACTTTTTGCCGCTTCTCTTTCTTGAGCTGTTTGCTACATCTGATTTTTGTTTTGACCTTGTGATATCCTGATGTTCTTCCCTTTTATTGCCTTGTCTAGTTTACTTTGCTGTTTTAATTTCCTCCTACTTCTCAAGTAATGTTGCCCCCAGGGCTTGTTTTTGGCTTCCTGCCCTTAGATCATGCTTACCTTTCTTTCAAGAATTAAATGGATGTGATCATAAGACCTAGTCTCTTACTCTCTGGTTTTGCACTTTAGTTAGGTATTAATCACAGCAGTTTACTTATACCCACCTCCCCACTTAGCATTCTGAATACCTCATAAAAATTCAAAAAACGATCCTAGTCTGACATCTAGTACATGGATGTATGGAGTATCAGGTACCCCCAGCCTCATGGAGCTTATAAGTAATTGACCGAGCTGGCTCCTTTACTAGGGATGACACAGTTTGTAGGGGTAAGGGAGATGAATCAGTTGCTCTGAGTTGATTATTGCCGACCCTGACACATGCGTTTATCAGTGAGCATGAGTTCTTTGTGTAAGACTGTAGTCCTTGATGTACTGGTGCTCTCGATTCTGTATCCTCAAAGTTTTTATTAAAAATAAAGTAGTGAGTTGCAAAGGTTCTTCTCTCTTTCCACAAAAGTTCCTCATTATCTTTTCTGGAAAAGGTAAATCTAGCAGCAGAATCCTCAAAGCAAATCAAACTGACATGATATTTACCTGGACATGGACAATTCACAAACAGGTGTGTGCAGTGCATAGCAGGTGACATGAATACTTGGAATCATACTAAGAAGGTAGAATAGGTACATTTTTAAACAGGACAACACTCCTGGGGTACCATGGAACATATTCTGAGAGGTAAGTGATGACCTCCAACACCTTTTCATTCTATTCAGAAAAGCTGTGTACTTTAGCAGAAAAATCAAGAAAGACTGCAGACTGTGCACAAGAACTTATTTGTTTCACTACGCAGTTTCTTCTCCTCCACAGGGGAAGTGAGAGAGCTCCTGTTTATTGAGCACATACTAATTGCCAGACATTGTACAAGGTGTTTCAGTCCAGTTTTTCAGAACAACAGCAACTAAAAAAACCTGAAGTTTAGGTTAAAAAACTTGTCCATAGTCACACAGCTAGTAAGGGGCAGAACAGGGATTTGAACTTACATCTGCCTACCCCAAAGCCCTACCTTTTTTTTTTTAAATTTTGGAAAATACATATATAAAATGACATTTGCCTATTCAAAATCCATGCTTTTATCATGGGATGTATATAGCACTACTCCAGAGCCATAGAACAGAAGGAAAAGATTGTCTTACAAATAGCTTTTAAGTACTCTTTATTCAATATTAAATCATTTAAAAATAAACTCTCTTGAAAAATCATGTTATTTTCTAACAGTGTGTCCTACAGTTAGCATGTTACTGCTATCCAGTTGATTCTGACTCATAGCTAGTATGTAAGCACACATTAAAAACAAAGAAACACATTATTCTGAGTAAAATTAGACACAAAAGGATAAATATTATGTCTGATTTATTGTTCATACACAATATTCAGATTAGGCAAAAGCATAGATACCATTGTTTATTAGTGATTACCAGGTGGGAGGAGGAACTAGGGAGTCATTGCTTAGCGGGCACTGCATCTCTCTTAAGGGTGATGAAAAATTTGGGAATGGATAGTGGTGATGGCTGACCAGCATGGAGAACATGTCATTGAATCACACACTTAAAAATGGTTGTAATGGTAAATCTCTTGTTATATACATATTTCACCACAAAAAAATTTAACAAAGCAGACAAAAAAAAAAAAAAAAGAAATTTGTCCCTGATTCCCCAGCCCCACTTATCAAACCAAGGAAATGATTACAAAGAGTTAATCACAGTTTAAATAATAATCCCATTTTTAAAAATCATTTGCTTACACAGTCTGATGCTCCCTGAAGTCTATAAGCTACTATCTCCTGTGTTAGTTAAGATACTCTACAACATTTAGTTGCTTTCATAACTTATTCCCCTAGGAATATCTTTAAATATTAAATGAAAGAATATCTCAAACAACAAACCTCTACTGCACAAGACCAGAAGAACTAAATGGTGCCTGGCTACCACTAGGGGGTAGAGGAGGGGAGGGGGCACCGTGACCAGGATCACAATAGAGGATCTGGGGTAGAATGGGTAAAAAATGTAGACCAAAATTCAAAATCCAAATTTCCTGTCCCTTTCCACCCTCTCATCTCAGTCCAGACAGCAGCTTTCCATTTAGTTTCATGTATCTACTTGGGCCAAGAAGCACATTCTTCCCCATTATCGTTTTATGTCTTATAGTCCAGTCCAGTCTTTGTCTGAAGAGTTGGCCTCAGGCTGCAGTGTCTGGTTTATGTGGCTTTTTCTGTCTCCTGAGCTCATATTTTCCTTAGGTCTTTGGTGTTCTTCATTCTTCTTTGCTCCAGGTGGGTTGGGACTCACCAAAATGGTCTGAAAAAGGCTGGAGGATACATATGTATTGCTCTAAGACAACTTTCTACCTTGAAACTGAAGACACTCCTGGAGGCTACACTTCAGCCCAACAATAGACTCAAAAACCCATTGCTGTTGAGTAGGGTCCGACTCATGGAGACCCTAGAGATCGGAGTAGAGCTGTCCCCAGTTCCCAAGGAGCTCCTGGCAGGTTTGAACTGCCGACCTTTTGGTTAGCAGAGGTAGCACTGAACCCACTACGCCACCAGGGTTTCCAAACAATAGAGGGGACTATAAAATACACAATTCTGTGAAGAATGTTTTCCTTAGACCAATCAACTATATGAGACCAAAAGGGCAACATTTGCTGAAAATCCGAGATGAGAAGATAGGGAAGCACATGGAAACTGAAAAATTAATTTTCTCTGTGAACTTTCACCTAAAGCGCAATAAATTTTTTTTAAAACAAACAACCCACCCCAAACAAAAACAAAAAAAGTCTGTGTTACACAGAGATACAAATATGCTGGAGGTAGAATCATTCTCACCCTGTAGACACAAGTCCAAACTAGTGCTTTCATCACATGAGCTGGTTTGCACACATGCATGTGATGCAAATACATTATCCCCCAACAGGACAACAGCAGTTCTGAAACAGACAGCCCCCAGTCTTGCACCAAAGGACTCAGGAAGTTCAGAGTCCCACACCACAGTTCAGTGTAGCCGTAAATCCAGCTCTGTCACTGTGTCTCCCAAGCAGGACAGCAAGCAGTATAGAATTTTCATTCAGGATGTTTTCCTCAGCTCCACTCCCATCGCTCTTGGCCTCAGTCCCATTCTGGGGCCCTCATAGTGGAAGAAGCAAATGTAACAGAAAACATCTCATGGCAATTATATTAAAGAACTTGGCCTGAGGAAATACTTCAAAGAATTTGCAAAATATCAAGAAGGCCAGGGGAAATTAAAAAGATAGAATCTAACAAACCAAAGATAGTGTTTTGATTTAAAAATAAATGTTCCTTATCTACAAAATGAGCATATGGATTAATATAAAATATATAAAAAGATTCAACATTCAAAGTGGTATAGGTAATAAATGAGGGTCTCCTGCTACCCTCATTCCCATTCCCCAGATGGAATCACTGATACGCATTCCTTTTGATTCTATCTACACATTGTCATAAACAAATCTGTGTTTTCTTTTGTCCCCCTCCCTCAGACAAGAGCAGTGGTTAAGACTGTGGACCCTACAGACTGCACTTAAATCTCATATTTACCAATTACTAGCTTTGTGCTCTTTGTTAAATTATCTAATGTCTCTATGCCTCAGTTTCCTACTTCATAGGGGTGTAATGGGAATCAAATGAGTTGCTGTATGTCAACACTTAAAACAGTGTCTAGTATGTACTAAGTGCTATATAAGTGTTAGCTATTATTTTTGAAACAATTTTATTGAGATACATTTTATATCATAAAATGCTACCTTAGCCTTCACTTCCCGCTTGCACAGGGACTCAAAGTCAGTAAGAAGTGAGAGATAATAATCCTCTCAAGTCTTTTCTGGGCATGCACAGAACCCTGCACACAAGCACAGCTTTCTAGATAGCCAAGAATATATCATGTTAACATATCCTGGTGGCATAACAGCTAAGTGCTAACAGTGATTAACTGAAAAGTCAGCTGTTCAGATCAACCAGTTGTTACCTGGAAACTCTACGGGGCAGCTCTGCTCTGTCTTATAGGGTTACTATGAGTTGGAATCAACTCAACAACAGTTTAGTTTGGTTTTATTAACATATTAACTGGGAGAGAGTTGCTTCCTCAAAGTAGAGCCCACTTTGGCGGGCTGCCAAAAGAGTACAAATCTGTCTTAGAAGAAGAACAGCCAGAACATTCCTTAGAAGCAAGGATGGCAATACTTCGTCTCATAATTTGGACAAGTTCTCAGGAGGGATGGGTCCCTGGAGGATAGCATGCTTGGTAGAGTAAAGTGTCAGTGAAAATGATGAAGACGGACTGACGCAGTCTCTGCAACAATAGGTTCAAGCATAAGAATGATTGTGAGGATGGCGCAGGACTGGACGGCGTTTCATTCTGTTGTAAACAGTGTCACTGAGTCAGCATAAATGTGAAGGCACCTCATAATAACACAACTACATCTTAAAGGAACCCTGGTGATGCAGTCCTTAAGGTCTCCCTTGCTAACCAAAAGATGTGAGGTTGAACCTACCACTTGCTCCGAGGGAGAAAGACATGACAGTCTACGTCCATAGTGGTTACAACCTTGGAAACCCTTTGCGGGCAGTTGTACACTTTCCTACAGGTTCACTGTGAGTGAAAACCTACTCAAAGGAAACAAGTCTGGTTTAATTTGGTTTACTCCTAAGGAGCCCTCGTGGCTAGTGGTTGAGCATTCAGCTGCATGTTGTTCTTCCATCTGTTTTTCAAGGTTTTGGCCAGGCTCTTTTTCGCCTAAATTGATATAGCTGGCTCTAGCAGATAAGATGTCAAACAATGCCCGTTGTATGCTTTCAATAAATATCCTGTAGATAGTTTTAATAATGTAGCAAGCTCTGAGTTAGGTCAAATTATAAAAATGATCTGTAAATGAGACTTTTCCAGGGAGCTGTGAGGTAAGTCACATAGTGACAATGCTCTGCGGATACGATTTTTTTTTAAATTGTGCTTTAAGTGGAAGTTCACAATTTATGTAAGTTTCTTGCACAAAAATGCATACAGCAATTGTTATGTGACCCTGGTTGTACTCCCTACAATGTGATAGCACACTCCTCCACTCCACACTGTATTTCCTCTGTCCAATAAACCAGCTCCTGTCCCTTTCCACCCTCTCATCTCAGTCCAGACAGCAGCTTTCCATTTAGTTTCATGTATCTACTTGGGCCAAGAAGCACATTCTTCCCCATTATCATTTTATGTCTTATAGTCCAGTCCAGTCTTTGTCTGAAGAGTTGGCCTTAGGCTGCAGTGTCTGGTTTATGTGGCTTTTTCTGTCTCCTGAGCTCATATTTTCCTTGTGTCTTTAGTGTTCTTCACTCTTCTTTGCTCCAGGTGGGTTGGGACCAATTGATACATCTTAGATGGCTGTTTACTAGCTTTTAAGACCCCAGATGCCACTCACCAAAATGGGATGCAGAACATCTTCTTAGTAATATTTGTTATGCTGAATTGACCTAAATGTCCCCTGAAACCACAGTCCCCAAATCCCTTCCCCTGCCACTCTGTCCTTCAAAGTGTTTATATTCAGGAAACTTCTTAGCTTTTTATTTATCTAGTCTTGCTGACCTCCCCTGTATTGTGTGTTATTCTCTTTTCACCTAAAATGATTCTTGTCTACTATCTAGTTAGTGGAAACCCTGGCGGTTAGTGGCTAAGTGCCGTGTCTGCTAACCAAAAGGTCAACAGGTTGCCAGATGCTGCTTGGAAACGCTATAGCGCAGTTCTACTCTGTTCTGTAGGGTCACTCTGAGTTGGAATCGACTTGATGGCAGAGAGCTTTTGGGTTTTTATATAGTTAGTGAATACTCCTTTCTCTTCCTTGCCACCCTGTCAACCATCATACAATGTTTTCTTCTGTGTTTAAGCCTTTTCTTGAGTTCTTATAAGAAGTGGTCTCATACAATATTTTTCCTTTTGTTACTAATTTCCAGATTCCTCCATGTTATGGTATGTTTCAGATTCATCACTGTTCTTTATCATTATGTAGCATTCCATTGTGTGAGTATACTGTAATTTATTTATACACTCATTCATTGATGAGCAGCTGTGTTGTTTCCATCTTTTTGCTGTCACGAACAGTCCTGCAATGAATATCAGTGTGCATATATCTGTGTGATGGCTCTTACATCTCCAGGACATATTCCAAGGAGTGAGACTGATGGATCGTATGGTACTTCTATTTCTTCCTTTTTAAGGAATCATCATATTGATTTCCTAAGTGGTTGTACCATTTTACATTCCCACCAGTAATATATAAGTGTCCTAGTCTTTCCACAACCTCTCCAATACTTATTTTGTGTTTTCAGGATTAATGCTAGCCTCGTTGGGGTGAGATAGTATCTCACTGCAGTTTTCATTTGCATTGCTCTGATGGCTAATGATCTTGAGCATTTCCTCATGTGTCTATTAGCTGCCTGAATGTCCTCTTTGGTGAAGTGCCTGTTCATATGTTCAGCCCATTTTTTAGTTGGGTTATTTGTCTTTTTGTTGTTGAGGTTTGTAGTATCTTGTAGATTTTAGAAATTAGATGTTGATTGGATTTGTAGTAGCCTATTTTTTTCTCCCAGTCTTTAGTCTGTCATCTTACTCTTGGGATAAGGTCTTTGGATGAACATAAGTATTTGATTTTTAGGATTTCTCACTTATCTATTTTCTCTTCTGGTGTTTGTGAATTTATAGTAGTGTTTTGTAGTCTGGTTATGCTAGGTATTAGGGCTTCTAGCATTGTCCACATTTTTTCTTTCATGATCTTCATCATTTTATATTTTATATTTAAGTCTTTGATTCATTTTGAGTTAGTTCTGTGCATGGTGTGACGTGTGTATCTTGCTTCATTTTTTGCAAATAGATATTCAGGTATTCTAGCACCATTTGTTAAAAAGACTGTCTTTTCCTCAATTAATGAACTTTAGATCTTTTTCAAATATTGGCTGTTCATATGTGGATGATTTTATATCTGAATTCTCAGTTCTGTTTCATTGGCCTCTGTTCCTGTTTTTGTATCAGTACTAGGCTGTCTTGACTACCATGGAAGTATATAGGTTCAAAAATCAGGTAGTGTGAGGCCTCCCACTTTGTCTTCTTCAGTAATGATTTATTTATGTAGCCCTTTTCCATATGAAGTTGGGGATTTGTTTCTCCATTTCATTAAAAATTGCCATTGGAATTTGGATTGAGGTGGCACTGTATAGATACAGTGGGTAGAATACACATTTTCACAATGTTGAACAAGGTATGTTTCTGTACTTTATGTAGAGCTTTTTTAGTTTCTTGTAGTAGCGTCTTACAGATTTCTTTGTATACGTCTTTTGTATCTCTGGTGAGATTTATTCCTGAGTATTTTATCTTTTTGGGGATATTATAAATGGTGTAGTTTTGGTGATTTCCTTTTCGATGTTCTCTTTGTTGGTGTAGAGGAATCTTAGTGAGTTTTGTATGTTTATCATGTACTCTGATACCTTGCTGAAATCTTATATTAGTTCCAGTAGTTTTCTTGTGAATTCTTTAGGGTTTTCTACGTATAAGATTGTATAATCTGCAAATAAGAGACACTTTTACTTCTTCCTTACCCATTTGAATGCCCTTTGTTTCCTTTTATATAGTAATTGCTCTAGCTAGGACGTCCAGCACAATGCTGAGTAAGAGTAGTTATGTAAGGCATCCTTGTCTGCATTGGATTCTGTTAAGGCTTGCTTTATGGCTTAAAAATATGTGATCTATTCTGAGGAATGTTCCATGTGCTTTGCAAAAGAAAGTATGCTTGGTGCTATTGGGTGGAGTGCTCTGTGTATGTCTATCACATCAAGTTGTTTCAATATGGCATTTAGATCTTCTGTATCTTTACTGAGCTTCTTTCTGGATGCTCTTTCCTTCACTGAAACTGGTGTCTTGGTCTCCTACTATTATTGTGGAGCTGTCTGTTTTGCTTTTCAATGCTGCTAGAGTTTTATAAAATGTATTTTGGAACCCCGTCATTGGGCATGTAAGTATATGATGATGTTCCTCCGGTATGTTGACCCTTTAATTGTTATATGAGGACTACCAATTAAGTTCGTGAACTCATCTTAGAAAAAGTGGTACATACCTCACTGCTGAATATCACTATAATTACCTTTGAAGTACTCCCCTTGGGAAGCCATGCACTGACACCAGTGCCTAGACCACGCTTCAAAGCAATTTTGGAACTCTTTTTATGGAATGGTCATCAGAGTGTCATCGTATTACCCTTGATGTCCTGAATGTCATCAAAATGTCTTCCTTTCAATGTTTTCTTCACCTTCAGGTTAAGAAAAAAGTCATTGGAAACCAGATAAGGTGAGCAGGGAGGATATTCCCACACAGTTTTTTGTTTACTAGCTAAAAACTGCCTCACAGACAACTATACAACTAACAAATCTGTCACCATGCTACTATGCTAATGGCCATTCCAGAAAGAGTTCCAAAATTGCTTTGAAGGGTGGACTAGGCCCTGGCACCAGTGCATAGCTTCCCAAGAGAGTACTTCAAAGTGACCATTGTGATATTCAGTAATGAGGTATGTAGCACTTAGAACAATTAGGTTCATGGACTTCATTCTTAGAGCTTGTGTAATTCTTGAATGGCAGTTTTTTCCTTCAAGACTTTATATATGTCATCTCATTGCCTTCTTGCTTGCATGGTTTCTGCTGAGCAGTTTGAGCTTAGTCTTACTGAGCCTTCTTTGTAGATTGTTTTTTGTTTAGCAAAGGTAACTCTTAGAATTCTCTCCTTGTTTCGGTTTTCACAAGTTTGATTATAATACATCTTGGTGAATTTGCTTTGGGATTTACTTTGTGTGGGGTTTGATGAGCATCTTGAATAGATATTTTATCATCTTTTGTGATATCATGAAAGTTTTCTGCCCACAAACTTCAACAATTATTTTTGTATTTTCTGTTATGCCCCTGTTCTGGCACTCCAGTCATTTGTAGGTTATTCCTCTTGATAGATTCCCACATAATTCTTAAGATTTCTTCATTAAAAAAATTATTTTATCTGATTTTTCCTCAAATATGTTGCTGTGAAGTGCTTTATCTTCTTCAGTCATTCGAATTCTGACCTCCATTGCCTCGTTTCTGCTTCTGTTACTTTCTATTATCTATTTCTGAAATTCTATAGTTAATCTTTTGGATTTCTGTTTGCTGTCTCTGTATGGACTCCTGCAGCCTGTTGAATTTGTCATTATTCTCTTCTCTAACCTTTTTAAGTTCCTCAGTTGCTTTGCCTGTGTGTTGCTTGGCTTGTTCTGTGTTTTGCCCGATCTCATTCCAGATCTTTTCAAGAGTTCTGTATTCTAATATTTTGTTATCTACCTCATGTAATTCTAGGAAGTTCTCTTCATCTAGAAGATTGGTTGAATCTTTGTTTTGGGAGCTTACTGAAGCCATCTTGCTCTGTTTCTTTATGTGATTTGATATTGACTGTTGTCTCTGAGCCATCAATAAGTTATTTTATTTTATGTTTGCTCACTGTGTCATTGCTTCATGTTTTATTTTGTTTTGACATTTCCAGAATAGACTGCTTGTGTGAGCTAGTTTGATTAATTGGCACTCTTGAAGTTTTAATGTCTTGCCAATAGGTGTTTAGAGTTTGTCATGTATTGAATTGTGTCCCACCAAAAATATGTGTAGCCATGTGGCTTGGCCATGATTCTCAATATTTTGTGATTGTCCTCCATTTTGTAATTTTTCTGTGCTGTATGTTGAAGGATTAGGGTGGGACTGTAAATCCTTTCACAGGATTACCTCCCTGCTCCACTGTAAAGGGAGTTTCCCTGGACTACAGCCTGCACCATCCTTAATCCTTTCATCCAACAAGAGCTAAAATAAAAGGGAAGCAAGCAGAAAACGCAGAACCTTGTACCATCAAGAAAGCAGCACCCAGAGAAAAGCGTATCCTTCAGACCTGAGGTTGCTGCACCAAGCTGCTCCCTGGACAAAGACTGACACAATACAGGATTTTCCTCCAGAGCCGACAAAGGGGAAAGCCTTACCCGGGAATGGACATCCTGAATTTAGACTTGTAGCCTACTGGACTGTGTAAGAATAACCCTTCCTTTGTTAAAGCCATCCACGCTGTGGTATTTCTGTTAGAGTAGCACTAGCTGACTAAAACAGAGCTCTTGCTAGGTATGTGAGCCCAGGAGTCCATTTAGCTTTCTTGTATGGATTCAATTCAGGTGTCCATATAGTCAGTCATCAAGTGTGTGGGGTAGGCTGTCACTTACAGACCTAGACAGGCAGGGTGATTAGTGTAGGTACAGTCATCGGGATGCAGTAGGGAGTCACACACTCAGCAAGGTAGGGTTGCAGAAAGCTGCCCCTGAGTGTCCATGAGGAAAGTGCGTCCCTGTTCCCTAGAGTATGTAAGTATGTGAATTTTTGAAGCTGGACTATGGGCACCTAATGCTATTGACTGTAAGGACTAAGAGGCGTTACTAATTATTGGACCCCTGTTACAGGTAGCTAAGTGGCATCAGTGGATCCAATAGTCCTCAAGTCCCTGATGTAGGTGAGGACCCTGCTTAATAGTCAAAGTGGTATCAAATGTCACTAATCTGCCTCTCCACTATGTAGCTAAAACATTGAGTCTAGATTTCAGGCATATACCCTGCTGTAATGTGTTAATGAGGGTTTATGTCATAATGGGCTTATACAGGTCTATGCAGGAGTGAAAGTCATTCAGTGTGTGTGGACTCCTTAGCCTGAACCTAAGCCAAGGAGTTGTTTCTACCCTGAGTTCTCAATTTAGGGGATTTGGCGGATTAGTTTTTCCTGTTTGTTAATTTATTCCTTTTCCATGGCCCAGAGGATAGTTCAGGGTATGTGAAGGGTCTTACTTCTGCCCCAGGGGACTTTTCAGTCTCTGAATCTAGGTTGGACTCAGTGTAGAGTAGAAATGGGGCAGGTAAATGGGACAGATATTTTTCCCAAAGGAGTGCTTGCAGTAGGTTAGACAGAAGTATGTTTCTTTTGCCGATTGCATGTCTGTTTTCACTGAGTCTGGAGGCATGAGTAGACGTCTCACCACACAGTCTCTCTCACTGCGGAAAACGTGTCCTGAATGCAACTGCTTGCCTTAATGCACTCATGTCAGCAAATTTGGCCTGCAGGGGCTGATTCCTACCAAGTCAGATCTGGCGACTCCTCGCTGTTTCTAAACTGTCTTTACCTTTCCCTGCCACCTAGTCTGATTCTTAAACTTTACCTTTGATGTTCAAGACTCTTAGCTTGACATATATAAAGGGTTCACTTGATTTTTTTAAAAAATAATTTTTATTGTAAGAGCGTCATGGATTGAATTGTGTCCCCCCCAAAATATGTGCAGCTGTGTGGCTGGGCCATGATTCCTGATATTTTATGATTATCCTCCATTTTGTGATTTTCCTATGCTGTTATGTTAAAGGATTAGGGTGGGGTTGCAAATCCCTTTGTAAGATCATCTCCCTGCTCCACTGTAAAGGGAGTTTCCTTGGAGTATGGCCTGCACCACCCTTAATCCTTTCATCCTACAAGAGACAAAAGGAAAGGGAAGCAAGCAGAGAGTTGAACCTCACACCATCAAGCAAGCCACACGGCGGGTAGAGCACGTCCTTCAGACCTGAGGTTCCTGCGCCAAGCTGCTCCCTGGACAAAGACTGATGCAATAGCGGACTTTCCTCCAGAGCTGACAAGGGGGAAAAATCTTCCTCTGGAGTGGACATCCTGAATCTGGACTTGCAGCCTATCAGACTATGTAAGGATAAACTTTCCTTTGCTAAAGCCATCCACTCTGTGGTATTTCTGTTAGAGCAGCACTAGCTGACTAAAACAAGGAGGGACCACAGGAAGTGTCTGACTACTCTACCATCTTAGCCGTATCTGAGGATGGGAGTTTTTGAGGTGCTCCTGGTGGTACAGAGTTTTAAACTGACCAACTGCTAACTGAGAAGTCAGAGGTTTGAAACCACCAGTGGCTCTGGGGAAGAAAGATGTGGCAGTGTGCTTCCATAGAGATTCACAGCATTGGAAACCCCATGGCATTTTTATGAGTTAGAATCAACTCAAATGCAGTGTTTGTTTTTTTTTTTAAAAAAACAGTCTGTCTCCTCCGATGGCTACAAGGCCTTGGTTTTCATAGCTACTGCGGCTGGAAAGAGCTCTAGTGGCACAGTGGTTAAGAACTCATCTACTAACCAAAAGGCCATCAATTCAAATCTACCAGCTGCTCGTTGGAAATTTTATGAGGCAGTTCTACTCTGTCCTATAGGTTCACTATGAGCCAGAATCCACTCGGTGACAACAGGTTTGATAGGGTTGCTATGGAGTAATTAGTCGGAAGACCATGGGTTTGGTGGCTGAATGGCTACCACAGAGCTGTGAAGGAGATGGGAATAGAGCAAGCTAAAATGCCATGATGTATTTTTACAGAGGTTCGGTTGTTTAACTTGAATAAATGTTCCTCAGATTGTCTTAGACCTTTGGTTAAATTTCAGGTTTCTGAAATAGCTGATTTTTATAATTTTGTCAGAACTTTTGCTGCTTTCTTGGAGGAGTGGGTTTACATAGTTTCTTACTTCACTGTTCCAAGGGTACCACCCCGGTTAGCTGTTATTTTATTATACAATCTTTCCTCAGTGGCACAGTGGTTAAATGCTATGGATGTTCACCAAACGGTCAGCAGTTCAAATTCACCTGCCTTTCCTTAGAAACCTTATTTATAGTTCTACTCTGTCCTATAGGGTCACTATGAGTTGGAATTGACTCAATGGCAATCAATTAATTTTTTTTTCTTCAGCTTACTTTGCTCCACTTCATGATGCTTCCTGGGAATCTTTCTGTATCAAGTCATTCAGATATTCTGTAATGTTCAAGTAGAGATGCAATATAATTATTTAACCAGGCCTTCTCTCTGGACTACTTAGTTTTTCCCCCCAGGATTGTTTTGTTTTTGTATCAGACACAATGTAATGAATATCTTATCAAGTTTATCTTTTATATATAGTACAAGTACATATCTTCAGATTACATTCCCAACCGAGCAATAGCTATTCAAAGAGTGTGTGCAGTTCAAATTTTGATTGGTGCGGTTCAAATTTTGATTGATATGGCCATAATGCCCTCAAAATAGCTGCATTAATTACCCTGTCTCCATTACTGTACCAGAAGTGCCTTTCTTTATAAATATGCTTACTTGCCAACACTGAAAGTCTTCTTACTTTTTGATTAGTTGAGAAAATGATGTCTCATGACATTAATTCACTCATTCTATTTATCTGTTACTTTGTTTTAATTCTATAAATACAATAAAATAGTTTGATAGTATTTGCTCTTTGCTCACCTCTCACACATTGTTGAAAGGTCCTTTAGACTGAGACTTCGTTGTAGTAAGAGGAGAGGAAGAGGTATTTGCTGATGGGAGGAGCATCACAGAGCTTGCTGTGTATCCAAAATGGTAGCATTCCATTGGTTTGCAAAACTGTCTGTGGATGCATCTGTCAATCAATCCCTGTTACTGCCATTACTTCATGGATTTGAATTACTTCACACCACCACGACTCGCGGAAACTGTTGGAAAAAAAGCATTCCTGCAACCTGCAATTTTGTATGAGGGGTCTGGATGGTGAATGCAACCTTGTCTTATAAATTGCTCTGGGCCTTTCATCAGCTCTGACTGGAACTTAACAGTTGCTCACGGATATTTTAGGTAGCTAGTGGTGGCAACCGAGAAAGTAGCAACCAGAAAGAATTGCACGTGCTCTGATTTTATGAATTGTTTGTAGAGGACGTGAAAATAATACTGTTGAATCTAGGCTGCTTTACAAACATTTTATGAGGGAATATGGAAAATAAAATATTGAGGTTAAAAAGACAGGTGGAAATCAAAAGTCCGAAATTGAAATTCTGATATACAGAAATGCCAGGGAAAGTTCAGAGAGAGACTTATTATTAGATCTATTGAAAAAAGTCCCTCTGTTGTGTAGACGGATGTCTTCAATTATGTTTTTTATCTTTTGGGCATTAACGTGGTTTCTAAAAGCCATGACCAGCTTACTTAAAACACAGCTTGTTCTGTTATACCCTCCCTTACATGGCCCTTCCCACGCTCATGGATAGAATTGTGCTACTTAAACCAAGCCAATGTAAGAAAAAAAAAAAAAAATTGAGTGGAGAGCATGCAGGAATGGAAGGGAGGGGTTTGAACAGATTTCATTATGCTGCTACAACCAAATCCTTGGAGACCTTGAAAAAATCACTTAATGTTTCAGTTTCCAAATTTCTTAAGTGAGGCGAGGAATTATCAGGGAACTTGGAAAGTATTACAGTGGATATTAATATGATCACAGAGGAAACTCTGGTGGCGTTGTGGTTAAGTGCTATAGCTGCTATCCAAAGGACTGGCGTTTCAACTTTGCCAGACATGCTTTCAAAACTCTACAGGGCTGTTTTATTCTGTCCTATAGGGTTGCTATGAGTCAAAATATACTTTACAGCAGTGAGTTTCTTTTTTTTTTTTTTTAAACATGATCATACACCACACAGGGGAACTGAACTCGATCAAGTGAGCTGTTGATGAGGCACTACATTTTTAAATGCTTTCTTTCCCATCACAACAACTGTATACCCTTGTCCCTTAGTGAGTAAATAAAAGTCAAATAATTAGAAAGGAAAAAAAAGTTATTAGTTTCCTTTTTAAATGTAGGCTGTTAGTCCACCTTCATATCCTGACTTTGCCACTTGCAGGGTGTATGACATTGGACAATAGCTCAGTTTCCTCTTTTGTAAAGTATGAATAATAAAAGTTCCTGCCTCACATGTAGAATTGATAAAAGGATTAAACTAGCTAATAAAAGAAAAACTCAAGGTCACACACCCTGTAAGTGACATAGTGAAGATAGGAAGCCAAGCAGTTTATGCTACGCTAACTGGACAAATAGGAGCCTTGGTCGCTCAGCAGTTAAAGCACTCAACTGTAAACCCAAAGGTCAGCAATTTGAACCCACCTACTGCTCCACAGGAGAAAGATGCAGCAGTCTGCTTCTGTAAAGATCAGTCTTAGGCGCCTGACCTGCCCTTTAGGTTCACTATGAGTAGGAATAGACTCGAAGGCAGTGGATTTGGTCTTGGTTCACTGGGCAAACAACAAACACTCAATAAATGTTAGCCATAATTGTTATTATTAATTAAAAATGCTGTCCTTTGCTCCAGTGCTTAGGAGGAGTTAGAGAGCTGGCATGTATGAAAGCAAGGAAAACAGCAGCTTCCATCCAGTCCCATCAGGGAAATGATGGTTGTGACAGTGTTTGACAACAGAATCCATATTATTCTGATCATATTATCAGGATGTTTGGAATAGTATGGCTGGCTTTGTATAGTATACTTCAGTGTTATTTAAAATGTATTCCTTGGCCACTTGAGTCAGAATCACTGGCGGGGAGGAATCGTAGGGTTTTGTTCCAAACCTGAAGAACAGAATCTTTGGGCCTGAGATCTAGGACTGTACCTTTCTAGTAGGCAGCCCAGGAGCTTCTGACACAGGCTACAGTTTAAGAACAAGTTAAGAACAAGACGTAAGGGATCTTTATCCTGTTGCCATTGAGTCAATTCTGACTCTTAGAGACCCTATGGTACAGGGTATAATGGCCCCATAGAATTTCCAAAGCTGTAAACCAATTTTTACAGAAGCAGATTATCACATCTTTCTTCCACGGAGTAGCTGGTGTGTTCGAACGGCTGACGATTTGATTACCAGCCAAGAACTTAACCACTGCTCCACCAGGGAGCCTCAAGGGATATTTAGGTATAGTTTAGTCAGAATGGAAACCCTGGCGATGTACTGGTTAAGTGCTATGGCTCCTAACCAAAAGGTCAGCAGTTCAAATCTGCCAGTTGCTCCTTAGAAACCCTGTGGGGCAGTTCGTCTCTGTCCTATAAGGTTGCTTTGAGTCCGAATGGTTTTGGCAATTTTTTTCTTTTTGTAGTATAATGAATATATACAAGTGTTTGAATAAGAAGCCCTGGTGGCACAATGGTTAAGTGCTCCCTTGCAGGTTTAAATGTTGGTAGTTCAAATCCACCCAGTGG
The DNA here is from genome assembly GCA_028571685.1 of Heterohyrax brucei. NCBI lineage: Eukaryota > Metazoa > Chordata > Mammalia > Hyracoidea > Procaviidae > Heterohyrax > Heterohyrax brucei. The sequence goes on along the minus strand of CM053166.1, from coordinate 135,896,933 downwards.
TTGCACAGGAGAAAACATCTGGCGATCTGTTCCCTTAAAGATTACAGCCTAGAAAACTCTACGGGGGCAATTCTACTTTGTCACACTGGATCACTATGAGTCTAAAATCGACTCAGTGGCATTTAAGAACACAACAGTATGTGCATGAATCTAGATTTATGTTGACCCTGGAGCTGCTCTGGTTTTCTTTGTTTCTGCTCTTAGCTAATGAACACTCTTTTCTTGTATAAAGTTTGAACTCAGTTGTCAAGATATCCTGTTTCTGGACATAGTAAGTAAATTTTGAATTGTTCTCTGCAAGCCTTTTGTCAACTAAGTTTCGAGGTTGGCTGTAGCTCTAGTTTTTACCAGTAGGGAGCACAGTCAGTCTATTGATCTCGGACTTTGTGTGACAAAGAATTCAGAGATGACTTTTTCTCTTTTTTGGTACATAAACTTTATTTTAGGGGTTGGTTAATAAGAGACGTGGAACACCTCTGTGTGGGGTAGGAATGTGACCCTCAAGGTGCAATTGCTCATTTTTCAAAGACGACACAGAATGAAACCTTTAAAACTTTTATATCTGCAAAATATGTTATTCTAGACATGTCACCCTATAAAATGAAATAGAGATCTCCTTTGATGAGTAACGAGCATTCCAATTGAGCACTTCAGAATAGGGTGTGAAATGTGAAGAAACGAGTTAGTAAAATTACGAGATGTTGAATTATTCTGTTTTTGAAAACAACATGCTTTGGCACGTGGAATTAGACACCTGGAGGGAAATACTTGAATGCCTGATGAAGGATAAATTTCAATTTTCTGTTGTGTGAGGTGTTTTTCCTCAGCTCCTGCAGACCATTTAATTATCATCTGAAAGGAAATGAGGAGGACACGGGTTTGGGGGCTTTGGGGGAAAGCTGCAGAGGAGAATCAGCTTCTTCTCCCCTCCTCCAGCCCCCTGAAGTGAAAATACCTGAGATCACACTATTAATCCACTCAAACAAAAACACTTTTCTGTGGTTTCTGTACAACCATTCTTAAACTCAAAGAGAAGGGTTAGTTCATTAATGGAATGTAGACACTGGGAAAACAAGCTGTAGAATGGAAAAAGAAAATGGACTGAATGTTAGACAAGTCAAATTTTTGTGAAGCAACCTTTTAGTACTTGAAATAGGCTTCATTCTTAAGAAGCTTAAATGTAATGCTGGGTCAAAACACTGGCAAAGGTTGCTTAATATTTATTGAGTGCCCACGATGAATGTGCTGTAGATAATCAGTTTGTGTTGGCTTGAAGACTGTGAACAAGTTTCAAAGTAATACATTTTTTTTCCCTTATTTTTTCTCTGGTGAATTAAATAGTCATCATAGTTTCTCTGAATATAAAGGTTTATGCTCTTGGGATTGAGCTATAAATTGGCTACAGTCTTTTACCTCTCCAGAGGTAAAAATCACTGGGATGATTGATGGGATCCATTGGTGGTACAAAAAAAAAAAAAGACAATTTAGAAAAGTAAGTGTGGATTACTGGTTACTTGAAAGAACAGGGAAATTTCCCTGGGTGACAGTAAAATAGAACTGGCTCTTTCTGGCCTTAGATTCTTATATCTGCTCTGGGTATGATGTGTCGTGAAATTAAGTTTGTTCTACTAGACATGTTTTGATTCCCTGTAATGTAGATGAACTTTTTATGGTCAATTTAAGTCTGTCAAAACAAAACCTCTTTGAGGAGTAATATTCATTTTATAAAGATCTTACTCCCCAAACTGATAAAAACCTATTGCTGTAGAGTTGATTTTTGACTCATAGTGATCCTGTAGGACAGAGTAGTACTGCCCCATAGAGTTTCCAAGGAGCTCCTGGTGGATTCAAACTGCTGACCTCTTGGTTAGCAGCTGTAGAGCCCAACCACCACACCACCAGGGTTTCCAAAATTTGATAAGAATATTTGAGAACGTAAATCTATCTCCTTACCTCTCTTCAAAATAGTGCTCTCTTTTGATTTAGATGCAAGAGCTGTAGTCAGGGAACTGGATTGACCAGTAAGCAAGGTACACTTGGCTTTACTTGCATTTACTTACTAATTTACAGTGAACAATTTCACATAAGTTTTACCCATGACATAGTGAAGATGTACACTACGGATTAGTAAGTAAGCACAAGTAAACCCTTGTGTACCTTGCCTATTGAGTTATACCATCCCCAGTGGTAGTTATTTGAAAGTCTTTTTCCTTTTTCAACCAGTTCTATACCTGTTAATATCACTTTTCCCTTTTTGATGGTATAGATGAAAAACAAATAAAAACACTGCGAAACAAATAAAAACACTAATAAATGAAATCATTTGCCTTGTGATACACTATCTTTGTGTAGAATCTATGTTGTTGCTGTTAGTTATTACCTAGTTGCTTCCAGCTAATGGCAACCCTGCGTGCTATGGAGTAGAACTGCTCTACAGGGTTTTCTTGGCTATAATCTTGATGGAAGCAGACTGCAAGACTTTTTCTTTCGTGCCCATACTGGGTGGGTTTGAACTGCCAATTTTTAGATTAGCAGTTGGGAACAAACCATTAGCATCACCTAGGGAGACACAACAGGAATTCCATATCATTATATCAAGATGGATGTGTGTCGGCCTGTCCTTAGCAAAATAATGAAGTAAGCAAAATTGTTTTCATGACTCCTCCCCTATCCTCAGCTTCTTGACCCGTAGTTGCTTGACTTTCTAGCATTCTCTGAATGCTTTCCCTCAACATATCTTTGGTTTGCCTGTTATCGTTTTTGATTACCTTTACTTATGATCTCATTTTTCAGAGACAAAACTTATCTTATAGACCGGTTTGTGCTCATATGAGGTTGGGTCTTAATTTCTTAATATTTTGCCTCCTTCCAATTAGTATTTGTACTTAACAGGGATTTTTAAAGATGCCAGCCAAGATAGCACTTAATGCAAAAGAGGTAACTTTAATAGCAGGAATTTTAGACACTGTGAGAGGTTACTAGATGTCTCCAAGATTGCCACTTGCCTCCACCAACATGTCCTCTTGCCCTCATCCTTAGTAACAGAATCTTGATTTCGTCTGGGGTGATAATGACCCAGAACAAAGGCTATTTCCAGTTTCCTTTCCAGCTATGTGTGCTCATATGATTAAGTGTTCGCTTATAATATGTAAATAGAAGTTTCCTTAAAAGATAGGGGGTGGCCTTTTGTCCTCTCCAGCTTCTTCCTGACATAAATCTGGAATGTGAACATGATGAATAGAGCTAGAGTTATCTTAGAGCATGAGGTGACCTTGAGCATAGGGTCACATGATGAGGATGGTGGAGCAGAAAGATACATGCATGGGTCAGTTGACTGGACGACCTGGACTACCTATTTTTACCTTGTTTAAGTTCTTGCCATTCTGGAGATTCCTGTTACATGCAGTTGAACTTGATCCTAAGAATAGAGTAAAACAAATATATTTCAGAAATCAAGGCCCTGCAGCATCTCTCAGCACAATTGGTAGTCTGATCCTGAGAAAACCATCACTGTCGACTTTTGACAGAGAAGTTCTATCTCTCTGTGAGCACATGGAGAATTGTTTTCAGAAGGGTTCTTGAGGAAAACAAGAATCCTTCTGAAAAAATTCTGTCTTATAATTCCTTATTTGTTTAGAGAGTAGGATCTTAACATGCCCAAAATGTTCATGACTAGATGGCAAAGAGGATAACTTACTTTCTATCTATTATCCCACAGTGTCTAGGAGAGTGCTGGCTTCTTCATGTCATGTTGATCATATTAGTTTAACAGTTATCCCAGAATGACACACTCTGGTGGAAAGAGACGCTTGAAGAGAGAAGTAGTTTGGAGGAGAAGGAAATATAAAATGCCAACCACAAACCATTCTGAGATGAGCATGATATAATTTAGTGTAACCAAAGCATCAAAAGCTATTACTGTAAGTGTGGTAGATTTATATCACAGTGGTTCACCAGACACACATGGCTAGAGCAATATTGTTGTGTAAGGGATAAACTCCCTTCCCCCTCATGGATCTGGATTTCAGAGGGCACAGGTGAATTGTGAGTTGGCAGGCCACACAGGCCCTTTGACAAGATAAATAAATTCAGCTCCCTGTGTTCTGTTTTAGGGACTTGAATTGCTTTCTTACTTCAGGGACTTGACTGTGGCTAGGACCTGGACCCTAAATCCCATGTCCTTGGCAGGTATCTTGCTGTTGGCTCACTGTTGACTAATGTGAGTATGAGTCTGAATTGTCTTTCAGTAGCCACCACCTATGTAAGTAAGATGAGGGGAAATACTGCTGTCAGTGGAAAATTCGAATGGCAAATGACAGCATCATCAGGGAAAGATAAATATAAACAATATTAATATCACTGTCAGACAGAGATCATCTCAGAACTATGGCGTTGCTTTTTTTTTGTTTTGGCTGAAGGATTTCTCGGAGCTTGGTCTGGTTCCCTTGGGTCGGTCTGCCTCTCTCTTTCCGAGCCCTTTTAGCAAAGATGACAGGACTAAGTGTCAAGAAAATGAGCGAAAGATGAAAAATAGGCAAATGGAGTCCAACTTTCAAAGCAGCAAATAGGCAAGTGACTATTTACTCACCAGGCTACAAACGCCAGAACTGAATATTGATCTAAATAAATTATCAATGAAGTTACTGGGTAAGTAGATTTTATGTGAACTGATGAAAGATATCTGAGTAAACTTTAAAGGTAAGAGTTTGAAATGAACCAGTGGTGTTGTTTCATGTATGTGCATATTCATACCTGATTTTTTAACATGGAGCCACTTTTCTTTCTTGTTAGGAACAGTATGTTGTCAGCAAAATTAAGCCCCAGAGTGAAACTTCTTCAAAAAAGGAAAGCCAAAATTAAATAATTTTGAAGGGTATAAATAAAATAGATCCATGCATTTCCTGACAGCCTGATGAGAAGGTCCATATTTATCTCAGTCAGCTTTCAGTGTTAGACTTTAGGAGCCTAAGTGACAGTTTTGGACTCAGCCAGACAGTGAGCCTTATATATAAAGACTCAAAATAGATTTTCTTTGCCCCTAGTCCTGCCAAAGAGCCATTTGAGGTGTGCAGGAAGGCGCTGAGCACACTAACGCACAGTGCCCTTATGCTGAGTGGGAGCAATGGACGGCTTTGCCTCACCTGACGTTTCTTGATTGGAATTTAGATCCCCAAAGAATCTGAAAGGTATTATGATATTTCTTGTGGTTTTACAGCAGATGTGCTTTCTACCTTTTTTTTTTTACACATAAAATCACAGAGAATTGAGATGAAAATGCAAAAAGCCGGCACCTTTGTAATGGAAATAGATAATCGAGCTGTGGGCAATCACTGATGCTTTTAATCATTCTGGAATTAGAAGGATTCCTCATACTTGTAGAAATTGACTGTGTCAAAAGATGAGGATTGCAAAAATGCGTTTAAGTGAGATAAGAAATTTTATCCCCAATCTGGACAGAATTCAAGGCCAACCCTTTTGTAATAATATTCTGAAGGGCTTTTCAGCTATGCTCTTTTACTATCTCCTCTTTTTCATCTTCCTTCTCCCCCTGCTTCTTTCTCTTTGCCTTCAAGGATGCAATGAACAATATTTAAAGGCTACCTCTATGCTTTAGATACTGTGCTAAATCTGGACAGAGCAAAATGGGAAAGATTATGGGCCCTCTTCTTTTAGAACTTGCAAGATAAAATCGTATATAAAGAATATGTGCAGTGAGCAACGTATTAACTTATATAACAATAGCACAGAGAAAATTTAGGTTTCATGTTAAGGCAAGAGAAAAATGAGATTATTTAATCTCTTTACATTAGTGAGCGACAGCTCTGTAGAGGAGACAGGTTGACTGCAGAAAGTGTGTGAAGCAAGTGTGCCTGAAACAAGAGAAGAGGGAAGGTAGGGCAGTGGGAGGAGAAAAGACACATGATGTGGTTCAGAGTGGTTATCAGCTGTAGGACTTAATTTAACCACTACACCACCAGAGTTTCTGGTACGTATACATTTGTTGTTCTTGTTAGGTATTATTGAATTGGTATTCTATATATACCAGGCTCTGTCGAGGATAAAAGATATAAAAGTTGTCCTGCCTATTTACAATGAAGGATAAGACACCTGCAAATACATAAACCCACTGCAAAATTCTCAGATGGCGTCTAAATCATTGATAAAAAGAAAGTATTTTCAATGATGTTGTATTGCTAGATATATTTTATTGTGCTCGTGTACTCTGAAAAGCATTAGCTCAGGGGACTTTCTTAATGTAAGCTAGGTCTGCTCCTTAATGTAGTAAGTAACTATTACAGACTCTTAGGAACTTCAGCAAGGAGGAGGTGGTAACAACTGTGCTAAGAAATAACGTGAGGCCGGGACCATGAACGTAACTGAGGGATGGTTTAGGAAAGAAAACCGGTGGTATTTGGCAAGTGACTGGACTGCAGGACAGTAATAAACTGAAACTGCTGTAAGGTCTCTGGCTCGCAAGGTTAGAACTACCTTGGTGTTGCTCCTCGGTCTGAGGAGGCCGGGTTTAGGCAAGAGTGGTGGAAGGAAGAGAGAAAGCCCTAGCTTCAGCGGGACTGGTCTGAGGATAATGTAAGTCACAGTGTCAGAAGCCTATACAAGACAGAGATTAGGGACAAAAGTCGACTACCAAAGAGAGATACTCACAACATGGCTTGGGCCTATGTTGAAGTGACAGCCTAGTGAGTTTGGGTTTTGTTTGATTTCTTCTTAAGCATGAGATGATCTGAAAGTGTCTTTAAGCACACATTTGTATTTTCTTTTGACCTCATGGTCTGTCTCATTAAGGAGACTATATATATATATATATATATATATATATATAAAATGCTCTGGTGGCGTAGAGGTTGAGAGCTTGACTGTTAACCAAAAGGTTGGGAGTTCAAATCCAGCAGCTGCTCTTTGGGAACCCTATGAGAAAGTTCTCTGTCCTATAGTGTCCGTAAGAGTCGTAACCAATTCAACAATACCTAACAAGAACAACGAATGTATATATACCAGAAACTCTGGTGGTGTAGTGGTTAAATTAAGTCCTACAGCTGATAACCAAAAGGTTGGCAGTTTGAATCTGTCAGGTCCTTGTTGGAAGCTCTATAGAACAGTTCTACTTTGTTCTGTAGGACTGCTGTGAGTTGAAATCAACTCGATGGCAGTGGGTTTGGTATGTTTACATATATATATATCTCATACACATATATATGAGAAAGAGAGAGACATATATATATTAGTTAATTGCAAATTTCTGCACTGGGGTTTATGTATTTGCGGGTGTCTTATCTTTCATTGTAAGTAGGCAGGACAACTTTTACATCTTTTATCTTCCACAGAGCCTGGTATATATAGACTAGCATAGACTGCATAAATTTGAGTGCCTCTGGGATTTCAAATTATTGGCTGATGTTAAAAACCAATGTCAAAATGAATAATTCATTTAAAAGCAATGATAGAAAACATCACAGAGTTCATGAACTTCAAATTAGTCTCATATCTTTTACATTTCCCTATTTCAGCTCCAAAGTAATGCCTGTTATGGTAAGTGAAGCACTGCAAAATTCTCAGATGGCTTCTAAATCATCGATAAAAAGAAAGTATTTTCAGTGGTGTTGTATTGCTAGATATATTTTATTGTGCTCGTGTACTCTGAAAAGCATTAATCCAAGTATGGCATGTATGCTAATTATCAGTTAATAACTGGCTAATCTTAACTCAGCCTTGGGCAAATCCATTTCTATTTGCTCCCTCAACTGTTAAACGAGGAAAATCACTCCTGGCCCACAGGCATCTTGGTAAAATTTTTACTGTTTGAAAATGTTTCTTTTTTTGTTGGAAAGAAGGGGATTACCTTAAAAGACAAAACAAAACTGGAAGAGATGATTCAGACTGATAGAGGACCACTTTTGAAACCGGAATTGTTCGGACATCTTTTCTTTCTCCTCTTTCCTCCCTTACCCATTCCCAAGCAAAGTGTCAGGACATTGGGAATTTGATCTTACTTTCCGTTTTAAAAAGTGGCATACTGATGGTTTCCTGTGGTTTTGAGGGAAAAATGCCATTGGACTTCTCTCCTCGTAGTACCCTATGATGCCTATTTCTGTGAATGATATTTATAGATTCCCATTTTCCAGACAATTGCCTTGGAAAGTTGTGTAACCAGGCACCGATGTAAAGTGAAGTCAGACCTAAAGGTTATGAAACGTTGAATTTGTCCAAAGGTGAGTTCTTGTTCACAGGAGGAGAGCCTGAGACCCTTTTTGCTAGGTTAGCTCTTTCCTTTGCTGAGTCTGAGCCCTTGGAATATTTTAGTGTTGGCCTGCTGTGACTTGCTACCTGTCCAGCATCTTAATAGATGCCTAAGCAAGCCCACAATATGTTTTTCAGATAATTAAACATTGGGACGATCCACAGAAGGACATATTTTAATGCATCAGTTACAGGGACATTTTATCAGCCCCTCTTTTGGACTTTCTCAATCCAGCATAATGAAATATGATTATTTGAGAATCCTTATGCTTTCTCATTCATTACTCCGTAAACCTGATGAAGGACAAATTTCCTTCACTGTCATCCACATTAGATCTGCTCTATATCAGTTACAGGGAATATTCTCTGCATATATACCCAACATGTGCAGCAGCAATCAGGCCATTTATGATGATGTAGAAGTTTATTAGAACATGAAGAAAGGAATTATCTAGGAGTAATTCCAAAGTACTGGCTGCAAGGAGCCAAATGCCTCACAGGCAGAAATTCATTGAATAGCATGCATTTATATGTTGTCTGTCAGAAGTTTAAACATTTGAGCTCAGACTTTGTTAGACCCTCCCAAGCATGCGAGCCACCCACCAGTTGCAAGGCATAATCACACGACAGATGAGCCGTCCTCCTTGGTAGCAGTATGGATACGGGTAGTACCCCAGTAAAGGTTCACAGACACGGCGGCAGTAGCGGTTGCCTCGACGGCAGTAAATACAACAATAACCTCTCTCATCCAGCATGGGGTCAAATTCTATTCCATTTTCAGTCTGAAAGAAGAAGCAAGCTGGTGTTGGAAGGGAAAGTTTACTAGGAAGATGTCCTACCTAGCAGGGGAAGGATACAGTATTGAGTTAAGTGTTGGTGAGAAATTAAGCTCCTCAGCTTAACTGAAGATAAATCAATAGATAACAAGACTGGTTTTTGGATGAGCCTCCTGGAGATTTTGTATTTCTTAAATATTCTTTTTTAAAAAACATGATCATTTGTCTTCCAGTGACTGTGATCGGTGGATAGTTAAGTTTTGGGAGGGCTCTTCGCTTTTTCTTGAATGGGAGCAAAACCCAAAACCAAGCCCATTTATGTCAAGTCGTTTCTGACTCATGGTGATCCCACGTGTTACAGAGTAGAACTGCTCAGTGTGGTTTTCTTGACTGTATCTTTACAGAAGCAGATTGCCAGGCCTTTCTTGTGCAGTGCTGCTGAGTGGGTTAGAACTGCCAATCTTTAGGTTAGTAGTCAAGCACAAACCGTTTGCCACCCAGGGACCTTCAAACAAGAATAAAATGCATATAACTTACATAGTCATTTATTGGAAGGTCTTCCTCAGTTGCTTGTCTGGTGTGACGTGTCTTCTCCATTTTGACTTGAGGAACTACCCACTGCTCGTTGTGCTCAATTCGTTTTTTTTCATTGGTAGGAAAATGAAGATCTTCAGCATCCTCCTCAAAGTCTTGTAACTCTGAAACTAAGATAACAAACACAAGATTGGGAAGCAACTGCTTTGAAACGTTACTAAAAGAAGTGCTTAGGGGAACAGCTGCTGGGGATTGAGATTTTCATTGTGTCTTCTCACTACCGTCATTCAGGCACGCGTGTACCACATTTCTGAGCTCCTTCAGCTGATATTTTAAGGAGTATTTTCCAAAACAAACATAAAGATTCCTATGCACACAGATCTTTGCTTGCATGGCTTTAAGCATTTGCTGCTTAGCCTTATCAGTATGCTAGATTAAAAACCAAGGACAAGAGACCTTTTTGTCTCCAAAATGATTTTGTTGCTGTTATTGTTAGAAGCCACTGAGTCAGTTTTAACGAATAGCCACCCAATGTGACAGAGTAGAACTGCCTTGTAGGTCTAGGCCGTCATCTTCACGGGAACAAATTGCCAGGTCTTTCTCTTGAGGAGCTGCAGGCTTGGTTCAAACTAGCAACTTTTTGTTCGGCAGCTGAGAGCTTAACTGTTGTGCCACCACGGCTCCAAACGATTTTAGGTGCCTACCTGGTGCTACTATAAAGAGAAATACCGTAAGTTGATGGCTTTAACAAACGGAAGCTTATTCTCTCAGAGGCTAGGAGGCTAGAAGTTGGAATTCAAGGCACCAGTTCCGGAAAAGGCTTTCTCTCTGTCTACTCTGGAGGAAGGTCTCATTAATTTTCTCCTGGTCTGGGAGAGTCTCAGCACAGGGATTCTAGGTCCAACGGATATGCTCTGCTCCTGGCACTACTTCCATGGTGGTATGAGGTCTCCCTGTCTGTCTTCTGACTTCTCCTTTTTATAACTTAAAAGAGATTGGCTCAAGATACAGCCTAGTCTTGTAGATTGAGTCGTGCCTCATTGACATAACTGCTGGTAATCTGGCTTCATTAATATCACAGAGGTAGATTTACAACATTGGAAAATCACATCAGATGACAAAATGGTGTGTAGTCACATGATATTGGGGATTTTGAACTAGCCAAGTTGACACACGTTTTGGCGGGACACAATTCAGTACATGAAAATATAATTCCTTAGTTGCTTGATTTGATCTGGTGCTCTCTGTTCTCCTTACTCTTCCCTTCTCTTTCCTGTCTTATTTTTTTAATTTTCTATTTTGAAATAATCTTAGATTTACAGAAGAGTTACAAAGATAGTAGAGTTCCCTTATACACTTCAACCACTTTTCCTTAATGTTATCGTCTTACATATCTAGCTAGCTACCATTGAATCAATACTGACTCGTAGCAACTCTATAGACATAGCAGAACTCATAGGGTTTCCAAGGCTCTGGTCTTTATGGAAGTAGACTACCATATCTTTCTCCTTCAGATCAGCTGGTGGGTTCACACTGCCTACTTTTCAGTTAACAGTCAAAAGCTTAACCACTGTGCCATCAGGGTTCCTCTCGCTCTCGTCTATTACATAACCATGGTACAATTACAAAAACTAACAAATTAGCATCAGTATGATACTATTCTAAACCACAGACTTTATTCAAATTTCACCAGTTTTCCACTAAAGCCCCTTTTATGTTCCAGCATTCACTCTTTTTTAAAAAAATGTCTGAAGGGTACCAACAGGAAACCCTGGATAGTACAGGTTAAGTGCTACAGTTGCTAACCCAAAAGTTAGCAGTTCGAATCCACCAGGCACTCACTGGAAACTCTGTGGGACAGTTCTTCTCTGTCATGTAAGGTTGCTATGAGTCGAAATTGACTTGATGGAAATGGGCTTGATTTTAAAGAGTGCCAACAGATGCCTGCCTTAGTGTGATCCTCTTCTCTTGAGTAATACAGTAATCTATGCTGTCTAGAGTGACAGAGGCCAAATTCTGCTTTAGCTAGGTAGAATAAGACATCCAAGGATCTTTGGTTTCTTCTCTATGGACTGAATAGAAGGTGAGGGCCTAGACTCTTCTACTCTGGACCTCTAGAGCTCATTTATTTTTATTTTTGAAGGAATAATTTTTTATTGTATTTTAGATGGTTTACACAGCAAGTTAGTTTCTCATGAAACAATTAATATACATATTGTTTTGTGACATTGGTTGCCAACCCCATGACGTGTCAACACTCTCCCCTCCTAGACCTCGGGTTCCTCATTACTAGGTTTCCTGTCCTCTCCTGTCTTCTTGTTCTTGCCCCTGGCTACTGTACCCATTTAGTCTTGTTTTATCTTATGGGCCCATCAAATCTTTGGCTGAAGGGAGGATCTCAGGAGTGACTTCAGTACTGAGTTAAAAGAGTATCCAGGGGCCATACTCTGGGGTTTTTGCAATCTCTGTCAGGCCAATCAGTCTGGTCTTTTTTGTGAATTAGAATGTTGTTCTACAATTTTTCTCCAGCCCTGTCCAGGACCCTCTAGTGTGATCCCTGTGAGAGCAGTTAGTGGTGGTAGCTGGATACCATCCAGTTGTCCTGGGCTTAGTCTGGTGGAGGCAGTGGTAGTTGTGGTCCATCAGTCCTTTGCACTAATCTTTCCTTTCCTTTTTTTGGTTTTCTTTATTCTCCCTTCCTCCAGATGGGACCAGTGAAGTATCTCAGGTGGCTACTTACAAACTTTTAAGACCCCTTAGATCTCGATTATTTTTATAGCAATATCTAAAGCAGCCACAAACAATTCTGTATAGCAGTGACTGCTCTATCTTCTGTGAAGAATGGCAACATTTGTCATAGAGAATCTTTCCTGAGAAAACAGAGCTTTGTTCTGGCGCTTTTGTCTTCTGTTCTTGGGTTGGACCCACAGTGGTTTGAGCAATAGGTTAGTATCTTGACTGCAATGAATATAGATGTGCGAAGAAAGACAGATGAGCTTTTTGCTATCACTAGTCACATTAGAGTGGTGTTACTTTTGCTGCAATATTTAAAAGCTTGTCAGCATTAATTTATCTGATTTATGACTTGGCTGTGAAAAATTCCCTCCTCACTGGCAGTCAGCGTATACAGCCTCATCTGAGAAGATACAAGCTGATCTTTTTTTTTTTTTCACTAGAAATATAATCTCTGAATACTGGGAGCATTAACTTGTTACTGTCTTTAGAAGTAGGGAGAGGAAGATGACATACCTGCTATTAGAGTGGGATTGATCCAATACATGGTCACATTATCACAAATCTCCAGAATTTTGGAATTTTTAAGAAAGTCTCGGTTTTCAATGGGCTGTTCTGCTGGGACCCAAATCACAGATTGTTCAAAGAAAGTTGTGGTAATTTCTTCGTTCTGAAAGAAGAAAGTAGTTCAAGTGGGGCCAGGAAGAGAAAATAATAAAATGGGCAAGGCATTATGGGATTCTGGAAAACACTACATTTTGAATCTAAATAACTGAATTCCAGTCCTGAGACTGAGACATTAGTGGTTCATTGGTAGAATTTTCACCTTCCATGTGGGAGACTCGGGTTCCATTTCTGGCCATTGTATCTCATGCACAACCACTACCCATTTACCAGTGATGACTTGTGCATTGCAGTGATGCTGACTAGGTTTCAGCAGAGCTTCTAGACTAAGACAGACTAGGAAAGAAAGGTCTGGCGATTTATTTCTGATCCACAATGAGGATGGCCCAGGACTGGACAGCATTTTTGATTGACTGTGCATGCAATTGCCATGAGTCAGGGGCCACGTGGATGGCAGCTAACAGCAGTAATGTTCAGTGAACTAGCTGCCTGTGAACTAGCTCTCCGGCTGTCTGTGCCTTGCATACTGTAAGTGCCATGCGGACGGGGTGTTGATAATTCATTCTGCTCTCCCAGACTGCTCACTGAAATAGAAGTCTGCTATGGGACCATTTCACTAAACATCAAGAAGACTTCCCATCATTTTTGGGGCCTCTTGCTCAGTCATTTATGTATTGATTTGGGCCTCTGGACCCCTGGGTGATATGTATTTGTTTTCTCTCTTGACGTTGTGAGTACCTTCCTTGTCTTAGGCTTGCAACTATGGTTGCAACTGGCATGTTATCTCAAATGGAAAAAACTTACATAATTCAAACTGGTGAGATTAATTCACTAGCAACTGAGCCTAACATTTTAGTTTTCCAGGATTGGTCTGTTAATGGTAGTTAGCTGTGATACAAAAATGTCTTTTTAAAGCCAAATTCCAGCCTCTAACTTTCTGGCCTTATCACTATTTTATTCCTTTCATTCTAGAGCTCAAGCCCTGTCTCAGAGATAGCTTTTTTCCTTTACATAGCCTTTCTTATATTGTCAAGAGCACCACTTGCTCTTCAGTTCGTGTTAGCATTAGTTGTCTTGCATATCTAGTTCTTCCATACTTGTCACTTGGGCTTTAGATATTTTCCCTCCCATCTTTAATAAGGCTTTTTGTCTTTTTCTTTTGTTTCTTTTTAGCTTTATGCTTTCAGTGTTTTTATTTAGTCCCTGAAATATGTCTTTATATAATTTTTCCTCCAGTTATTTACAATCCTCAAGTCTAACCTCCTTTGCCCTTGAGCTTGTAAGGACCTTGAGATGCATTGAAAAGGATTGTGTAAAAGGAGGTTGATATGCTGACTAGCTTTGTTAGCAAAACCAGGGCTATTTTTGTACCTGCTGTGCATGTTTAATATGTGCACACCAAGGATACAGCAGTGAGAGAAAGAAAAATAAGAAAGTTTTTGTTATTCAGGGCCACAGATTTGTCTCATAAAAAACAGTGTGTGTGTGTATGATTTTCTTGAAGGTATAATAACTTTACTATCATGAGAAGAATACTTATGTCACTTGAAAGGTTTCACAAAATTAGCTGACAGATAAATCACAGCCCAAATGAGGGAACAATATATCCTGTTGCATCAGTTCAGGCTCTTACTGTTCGGCAGGCCTACTCAATAACATACATCATTTTCTGTTAAAAAAACAAAAAATACCGCATGTGACATTGGATATAGTTGGTTTTTATCCTGTTCCTTCTCCTTTCATCTTATTTTTGTCTTTTGTAGTCATTTCTAATGTCCTGGAAGTTGTTCTGTTCTTCAGACGAATCTAATTTGTACTTATTTGGAAAAAAAAAAAAATCTCCAAAAATGTTCGCTGTCATAGACATTGAGAGTAGAGCATCACCTCTGGTGAAATCGGCTTGCTTTTCTTAGACACCCTAGTAATACAGGTGAGTAACGTCTCCGGTCATGAGGAGAACAGTAGCACGAGAGGGTGATGCCTGTGGGACCCAATGACAACTCTACGACTTGGATAAGGCAAATCCAAAAGCACTGTCCCCCTTTCAGGCTCCTAAAGAAAGAAGAAAAAAAATCTAGACAACGAAAAAGTAGGTGAGAATCTAGATGGAGAGGGCTGGGTGAGAGGACAGGGAAAAAGAACTAAGAGAGAGAAGAAATATTTACTGTGTAACGGGGCCACTGTGCCCTTGCCCTAATCACATTTTAGATTTGTTAGCAGAACGCTAACAAAACAAAGCAAGAACAACAAACATAGGCAAACAAACAAAAATATTTCTTCCCAGCTACAGAGGAGACATGCTGTTACAATATGACTTCAGCTGAAATTTCCTACACCCCCTCAACAGATAGCTACATACTCTAATTACAGACAAAATTCAAGGGAAAAATAAACAGTTCTAGTGCCTTCACTGATGGCTGTATTTTAGGTACTAAGGACCCAATTTCTCACCACTCTTTTAGCAGTCATTAAGTCATTAAGTTCCAGCACTCTTGGTTGCCTCACTCTGGCCTAGCAGTGTATCTCCAGAGAATTTGTATTGCACTGTGATCTTTAGTTCTTTTGTCTTTCCTACAAAACCCAAACCAAACCCACTGCCTCTGAGTCAATTCTGCCTCATCGTGGCCCTATGGGACAGAGTAGAACTGCCCCATATGGTTTCCAAGACTGTAAATCTTTTGTGGAAGCAAGCTGTCACCTCTTTTCTGGAAGCAAGTTGTCACATTTTTCTCCCTCAAAGTGTCTGTTGGGTTTGAACAGCTGACCTTTTGGATAGCAGCCAAGAGCTTAACCACTGCACCATCAGGACTCCTTTTGCATTTCCTAGTGAGGTTAAAAAGGAGCTCAGACATTGCAGTGGTTAAATGCTCAGATGTTAACCAAAAGGTTGGCGGTTCAAACCCATCTAGCTGCTCCATGGGAGATAGACCTGGCAGTCTACTCCAGCAAGGATTACAGCCAAGAAAATCCTGTGGAGCTGTTATGTGCTGTCACATGAAGTCACTATTAGTTGAAGTAGACTCAATGGTACTTATCAACAACAACAACAGCAACAAGGTTAAATGTGGATTACTTCTTATCTACACAGAATCAAATTGACAGCAGTAACTCAAAAGGCTAGACAGCAAAACTGAAGGGGTGGTGAGTTCATGTGAAGGGTAGAGGAATAATTCAGAAAAGGAGGATGAGAATGGTTGCACAACTTGAAGGCTGTAACCAATGCCACTGAGAAATTGTCGTATTGATATATATTTTGCTTTGTACATTTTCAACAGCAAAAAA